>CM073575.1:144755742-145416885 GCA_037074715.1 Magnolia kwangsiensis | reverse complement strand
AATGTCGGCTGGTCAAACATACCCTTAAAGAATTGCATGCGTGGCATAAGACAAATTTAAGTCAAACCATCTTAATTATGAGCGATGAATTTATATGTATTATGGGTTAGAAATTAAGCTTATGTGATTATCTTACCATGGTGGTGGATTAGGTGTTGTGGGGCCTACCTTAATGATTTTGTTGTATATCCACTCTGCACATCTCTTTTTTCAACTCATTTTAGAACTTTTTTGAAAAAAATTAAGCAGATCCAAATCTCCAATCGACCACCACGCCACTAGAAAAAGTGGTTTTTGATGGATCAAGCATTTTCCCTTCATCTAGGTGTGGTTGACCTCATCAAGGGGTTGGATGGCAAATAAACATTACAGATCGGTGTACTATGGTATATAGGAAGTTTTTAATGGTGTGCGTTCAATAAACGCTGTTTCATGTGGTGTGGCCCACCTGAGATTTGGATAAGTTTAATTTTTTGGACCACGTTCTAGAATGGGCTGGAAAACGGATGGACAATATGGATATACAACACATCATCAAGGTAGGCCCTACGGTAAGGGTAACACCTAATCCGCTCCCCTTACCATCAGATATGAGAACATTTATTGGACAGCTAAAAGTGAAAATAATCAATGGTTTTATTTCAATAGATATCCGTCCTTGAATCAAAGGCTAGGATTGTTCATATAATCCATTTTGTTTCTTGAACCGTTGATTATTGAGAGTGGGTTTCGTAATTTAGAGGGAATTTGCACCATGTTTAAGTGCCTGCGTACTGAGTATCATAAAGCAGCCAGAGCATGAGATGACTCCCCATCTTATTCAAGTGTCACTTTTCCTACCAACATGTCACGTGCTCATAACATCACAGCCGTGCAAAAGGTCATCTTGATCATGAAGATCAGCTGGGGCGAAAAACAGGTTGGTCCATTGATTATGTGTGCTACGCCGTTGAAATCAATGAAGGTGTGTGGCCCACCAGGTGAGTGGGTTGTTCCAATTTTATCTCCAGCTGATTGTCATGGCATGGGCCACTTTTTTAACCGCTTGGATGTTTCACTGAAGTGACACATCAGCAGAAAATAAAGCCGTATATGTGTCATGTGAAAGTCAACATACTCGTGAAGGGTGTGGAAAGGTTCACATGCATGCACCTAGAAATGGCCATATAACCATGAAAAAGAAAGACTGATCGGACAATCCCGACCCACGATGAAGTGACGTCACCTAGTTCTGTGGATCCCACCATGCTGTATGTGCTGTATCAACACCGTCCATCCATTTGGGTATATCGTTTTAGGGTATGATCGAAAGAATGAGGCAGATCCAAGGCTGGAGTGGACCCCACCACAGAAAACAGCGGGGAGAGTGACGCCCACCATCGAAACCTTCCTAAGGTCCACCGTGATGTTTATTTGAGATCCAACCTGTTCATAAGTTAAAACAGACATTAAATAAGGGAAAACATAAATATCAGCTTGATCGAAAGCTTTCGTGGCCCTTAGAAGTTTTTAATGGTAAGCGTCACTCTCTCCACTGTTTTCTGTGGTGGGGTCCACTAGAGGTTTTGATCTGATTCATTCTTTGGATCATGCCATAAATTGATACCTCCAAATGAATGGACGGTGTGGATACAAAACATAGATCATGGTGGGGCCCAAAGAACTTGGTGACGTCACTTCAGTAGTGAATCTCGCTACTCAACCTGTCAGTAGTTAATCCGCGTCCCTCGTGGATACGTCACATGCAAGGCACGTGGATAGACGGAGGAAGTGCTTCACGATTTCGGGTGGGAGAAAGCATGTCCCTTTATTGGTGTTATGATTTTATTTCAACCGTCCATTTGATATCCAGCAACCAGCCACGTGGGACTCCAACTTGATATAGTCGTTGGATTATGATCAATATAAAGAAGTTCCCATGATTTGGAACGTTCAAAACAGAGTTAAACTAACGCCACTTGTACAGATTCTGACTGCATGTGTACGAGCCAGAGTATTCCCTCTCTTTAATAAAGCCAGAAATAAGGCGAAATCCATCGCTCTTTAATAAAGCGAGGGATGAGGCGATATCCATGGTCCGCCAGCGGTCGTACCTAGTAATAACGACTCCACACAAAAAGCGAACAACTCCATAAAAAGAGAAGATTGGCTAGATTCGTGTGGTAGTTTTGCACAATTAAAAGGTAGGCATATCATACCACATTATACTCCGACATCCAGACAGTCCAATTGACTGTTTGGATGTAGCATATCCTAAAGTTTGCATTGAAGAAGATAATATTAACCACCAAAATAGTTTTAACCATAAATCAAAATAGTCGTTGGTGGGAAGGTTGAGACTGCTTCTTAAGAGATTTGTTCCATCCACAATCAGGAATGGTAATGGGCCCGGCCCAAAAATTAGGCTCAGCCCAAAAATTGATAACATACCCATATCCCACTTGAGCATTGCTAATCTACCCGTTAAACTTAGGGGTGCACACAATTCAGTTCAGTCCGGTTCTGAGGTGAAATCGGAACCGAATCGTTTCTTATGGTTCTATGATTTTTGGAATCGGAACCGGACCATTAGCACCTCGTAATCGAACTGTAACCAGACCGTGAAAACCGGTTCGGTTCCACGGTTCTAGGCTTTTTATAATCCAACCTAATTGCATGTTCTATTTTATAATTTAGCCCATGTCCATTCATGTTATGATCCATTTTATGAATGGTTTAGATATTGTATATGACATGAAAAAATATATTTATGAAAACAAACAAAGGGTGTATTGTAAACCATAAATCATGAGTCAAATATACAATTAAAATATCTTGTAAACTCACGGTTCCAAATATGGTTCCACGGTTTAGATCAGGGTTCGGTTTGGTTCTACATACTCCCAAACTGGAATCTAGCCGAACAAATTAAATAGTTGTTTAATTTTTGGAACCGGAACCGGTGCACTCTAGAACCGGAACAAACCAGACTATTTGGTCGGTTCCAGTCCAGTTCCACGGTTCTACCGGTTCGATGTGCACCCCTAGTTGAACTAGTAAGTCATGCATGCACGGAAATACAAACCCACGGTAATGAAATCAATGGTTTGCATTTAATCTGCATGGGTTGCATAACCAAGGATTAGAATAGAATATTTGCAAGACACAAGACAAGTAGATATAATGTACTAACAAGCTAACAAAAAAAAAAAAAAAAGATATACTGTACCGTCAGGCTGGGCCAGGCTATCAACCCCCAGTCCAGCCCAAATATTGATCTGACCATGCATGTCAAGCCCAAGAGCCAAACTAATAAATTCAAACCTGGTACCGAACCAAGTCTGATTCATTACCGTGATGGTCTTTTGACCAATTACAAAAAAATGCGAACCGGGACTTGTAGGAATACCCCTGTAATCCTAACATAATCTTATAAATGCTTTCTACTTCGCTATCATATTTGTAAATAATTGGGCCAATCACTACCTCAATGAGGCCCACAATTTGATAAAGAGATACTTTGATACTCTGACAAAGTGTGATGAATGACATGCAAGCAATTATAAATTACTGAGAAATTATTTGAATGTAAGTATTTCAAAATAAACTGTCCAAAATATGGGTAATGGTTTAGGGGTATAAAGAACTAAAAATTAATTTTATTTTGTTATTTAACTATTAGATTGACCAACATCTATTAGACACAAAGAAGTGAAAAAAATAAAAATAAAAAATCCAATGGTTTAATTTAAAAACAAGTGTCCATGAATCAAAAGTTAAAATTCTTCAATGAATATGATTTTTAGATGGAACTTGGCAACAGTGAAATTCATATTTTAGTGGGTTTAATTCGATTTAATGTTTACAAACTCAAAATTAGACTTGAAGTCTTCTTGGGTCAACTTGAAGACTCTTGACTGAGCGGTTAATCGAATCGACTCAGTATTTGAATAATTAAATTTTTATTATTTAAATTACTTAAAATACCCTAGGAATACCCAATTATGCCTTGTTTCTCAATGATAAGGTTATATCTTTGAATCTTTCACAAAGCAATTTTTAGTCAGCCGAGTTTTTGAACTCGGTGCAGCTTGAATACTGCCGAGTCGAGTCGGCTGAGCTTGGAGTCGACTCAGAACTATGGATTAAATAACTCTCCATTTTCAAAACAGTGCTAAGCCAGCAGAGTGTAGCCCAGGGAAGAATATGAGATGGAAGAAAAAAGACTATATAACAAGAATTTTAATATTGAAAAAAAAAAACCAACAAAAAAAATAATGAAGAAAAAAAAAAAGGCATGGGAAGGTTAGTGTCAGCTAGACCCAACCAAACAGCCACCATCCAAATCATTTCTACAGCAAGCTTTTGTCTATCAATCCCTCTCTCCAACACGCCTCTGATAAAAGCTGAAACCCCCTCCTGAAAATGCCTGAAGAAAAAACACCCAACATTCCTTCTCTCTCTCTCTCTCTCTCTCTCTCTCTCTCCCTCTCTCTTTGTATTTCTATGTATTTCTTATCTCTAACAGCAACGCTCAGTCGCTTACAAACCAAAGAAGCGCATCGATAAAACCGCGCATATGACGTATGCAAAAAAAGAAGATGCAGGCATTTCTCTCTCTCTTTCTGCTCAGGACTGTCGTCTTGCTCCCTCATCATCATAGGAGGAGATGGAGGCCTTCCTGAAAAAACAAAGCCCATAAATTTACACTTTTGCCCTCCCCCCTTTTAAAGAGCACGTGACGGACAGGTGGCGTGCTATCATGCACGCGTGAGCGCATTGGTCCCCCTCCTCGCACGCCGAGCCCACTCCTACCCTTTACCGTTAGGAAACGGCGAGCAGGCGGAAGAAACTTTCATTTCCCTCCCTTCTTCACTGCTCTGTCCTTTTCCTCATGGATGCTCCAAATCATTCTTGAACGTGTGGCCCCCACCACGAATCAGATCAGCACGATTTTCGAGCCCTCGACTCCAAACAGTCAGGTTATCCTGATGAACCACTCCATTATCATGCACGTGTGAGGAGAGTCCACTTCCGAAGTCCACACGAACGAGGAGAAAACATCATCAGAACCACCTGGATGAGGTTGGTTGAAGGCAGCTTTCTGTCCTTGTGAACATGAGCAGCCTCTCCTCGGCCTGTACTCTGGCGCACGATGAGGAGTTTGTTGCTGTCGTGGGGATACCGGATCTCCTGACCTTGCTTTTGCTGGCCACGTCCACGTGTACGGTGAAGAGCGAGTGGACCGGACGGTGATCTGAGAACCTTGACTCGCCCCTTGTGTACCACATCTGCTTCATCCCTCCCCCCCGCCACAAGATGCGGTCGCACCTGCATGCCAGACAAACGAGACTCGTCAGCTAACCTGCGCTGAGGGTGTCAGTGTCTTTAACTTTGCACCTAAAGCGAAACATCACGACTGTAGAGGGTTAGACTGCCCCCGAGTGCTTTGAAAGTGTACTTGCTTCACACGTGTAAACTAATCGTACGTGTGATTGTTCGATCAGAGCTTCTCATCAGGCAATCCCAACTTGGTGGGTATAAAAAATCAGGCTGATTCAAACATCCTATGGGCCACACGCAACGGTCCAAATCTGTGTACACGTATAGCCAGCTGATCTGATATTAAGGAAACCATCTACATACTGCGAATAGCCTGATGAGCGGTTCTGATCTTCCACACGCATTCAGATAGATTGATCCGAACTGTTCATTAGTTGGGCCCAACAATGGGGTCAGAGATCCAACAAGGGACAATCAACGTACTCAACTCCTGTATTTGGATTCAGAAGACTTTCAAAAACCGTGTCCTACTAACGTGCAAGAATGGTTGTCCGTGAATCTAGAAAGATTAAAAACAGGCGAGGGTCGGATCTTGAGATAGTTAAATATTTTATGGACTTGGACGGTTGAGATGATAATTTAAAGTACAAACGGAAATAAAAACACATTTATCAACCGACCATATCTGTCTGTTCTTTTTGGTTCTCTGAACAAAACACCTTGATAAGCTGTGTTTATGGTTTAATTAATAAACGCCCATTTTATTAAGGTTGCTAATTAGCAATTAGTAGGATTGATTAGGATTAGTAATCAGAACAGAAAGTAAACTAAAATGTCCTCTACCAAAAAGCCAAGCGAACAATTGTCAACTGACGAGCCCACATTGAAAGATGCAAGTGCAATCGTCTCACATGTAGAAATGAGGCACACATGGGCAAAATCAGAGCCATTCATCAGGTATTCCTCATAAGAATAGGATTGATTTGATTCACTAGTGGAGGCCATAAAATAACTTAATACTGTGATTATGATTATCTTAATTGGTTTGCGTTTCCACATGGGCTTCTCAGTGGGATGTAAAATAAGGTTTTCTTTTTTCCATGTTTTCGAGCTTTTAAAGAGGCAGAGGTGCGTGCATGCTACTGAAAAAGAAACGGAAAGGATGGAAACAAACACAGCCTTTCCTCCGAATATTTTAATTACGGGCGTCGAGCCATGCAGCGGAGACAACATTGTAGGTGGTCAGTACATAAAAGCATCGATGCTGACTAGACAATTGACGCAATCCTACCCGTCCATTTAAAGGATTCCTGATGAGAATTGATCACCTACAAAAAATGCTGCCATTTGTAGTACTGTACCAACCTTCCCACCAACATAGATCCACTTGCCAGGTGGGCCATACAACTATGTTGGGTCAGACCATCATTGACTCCAACAGTGTGGCCCACCTGACGACAGGACTGACCTTTATTATTATTATTTTTTTTTAACAGGTGATTTTCATGTTGAGACCTACCTTTTTCATGGTACCAATGTTCTTGCCCGGCAGGATTGGACATTGACGATCATCTAAACAGAGTGATTTTGAAACGATTAACGTTACATTTTAGGGTCCATCTGATGAGGGGTCTTAATCCCTGTGTACGGTTTGGATCAAGGACCATTTTCTTAGGGGGTGTTTGGATTGTAAGTTACTTAAGACAAGCTACATATGCCTCAAGTAGCTTATCTGGGTTTCTACTTACTAGGCTGAAGTGATCAAGTACCTTCAAGTAAAAAAGTCACTTATAATTGATCTTAAACCAAACTTATCTCAGATAAGTTACTCATCTATTGCTGTAAGTAGAAAAAGTAACTTATTTGGTGGTATCCAAATGGGCCCAGTGATGTAGGGCACAGGAACCTCAAAATCAAGGAGAATTTGGTCGGTCAATACATGGAAATGACCTGGTGGTGGACAACAACAAACCTCATCACCGACGAATCAGGATTTGAAGGCAATCAGAAGGCCCATTTAATCCCACAATCTCCACAAAGTTAAGGCAAATAGGGCCCACCTCTTAACAATGCCATCTCTTGATCGAATGGAAATTAAGTTCACTAATTTATTCTCACACCCTGCCATTTCCTTTTCATTAACTCACTAACCTAAAACTCATCTTTCAAACCATATTTCTAAGAAAGAGAAAGGGAAGAGGGGAGGTGCTTACCAGGCAGGCGTTCGTCGCTTATCCCTGGATTTAGCGGTTTGCATAGCATACCGATCTGAATTCTCAAGGTATTTGTATGTAGGGGCGAAATATATCCTCCCCTCTTCCCATCCTTTAAATACTCGGCCTGCCTTCTGCTCAATCCGTAGCTGAAAATACAAGACTAGAGTTAGAGGAAGACATTTCTATTAAAAAAAAAAAAGTGTTAGGCTTGGGCCTCGATAGAAAAAAATACCAATTTTTCGATTTCTACTCTTTTAGTAGAATTTCCAAGAATCAAGAAATGGTATTCATGTGGATATGAAAGAGTTTATTTCCAATAAAACGTAAAAGAGTGCCATATCACCGTTTAAGAAAAGTTCTACCAAGATTAGAAATTCCAAATCTTTACCATTGAAATGGCTGCTGCCAAATGCAGGTTTTTGGTTTTAAGGTAATAGCAAGCTCTTTTAGATTGCTTACCTGATCTTTATCTAACAGAGCTTGCCAATTGTTCTTCTGCAACAGTTCTTGTGTGTCACCGTATCCCGAAGCAAGGCGATAATTTAGGTCCCCAAGCCAGATAATCTTGCTGCAAAATTAGCTATCGCATTAGCTTGAGTTCTCTTTTCTATTGAGCTAATACATAATGATCAAAAGAGGCACAACAATGGTACAGGCGGTCCCATCTTTAGTAACCTGAGCAGGTAATCCTAGCCATCTGATGAACTGGGCAGTTACAACTGTCTACATAAACAGTTTCCAAATAGATGGTTAGCAGAAATCCACCATTGGACCTGCCATCCAATGGGGATTGATGAAAGGTGGGTCCCGGCGTGTAAATTTTATTGGGCTGGGATAATGCCTGATTGAACATTGAAGATTTCCACCTAAAATGGGTGATGTTTAAAATTTCTAGTATTAATCAGATTAGGATAATGTGGCTTACTCGTGTTCTAAGATGCTGTCAGGGGAAAATGCTCGGCCAGGCAATCTATGAGATTGCAGAAACCTCGTCTTCTTTAGGATTTCCATGACATCAGAATTTCTCCGGAGCTCATCTCCTTCCTTCTCGCCTGAGGTCAGATGGGTGCAGACAAAGCAGAATGTCGTCTGGTGAAGTGTCATGCTAATGGAAATTGAGCCCTGTAAACAGGTCAAGACCAAGTAAGAATCCATCAAATTCACACCAATATCAGTATTATAGTAATGATAAAATGTCTCCTTTAATGGAAGAAAGAGAATCTTGGTGAAGGAACATGTAGAATTCCTAATGCGGAATGGATCTTGTCATGCTTGATCAAGATCAAACAGTAATCAAAAGTAGGCCCCCCTTATTCTTATGTTTGGGAGGTGAGGAGATGAAGTGGGTCCCACTTATTTTAAGGTTTAGGAGGCTGTCGAACCGAGTGGGTCCCAGTGACACATCATTTCCCATTTGAAACAAGGAAAAGTGCTTAGTTACTTGAATGAACTTGCAACTCTAATTAAGCGGTCCAAATCTAGGGGTTTGCTTCGCATCAGTCAATTAAGTAAATACCACGCGGAAATGATTTCAAATTGACTAACTGGTCCACAATTACGGAATGGTCAAGATGAAAAAAGTCTATGTATCAAAGTCAACAAACAAATGTACAGTTGATCTGATGGCAGGACCTATCAATAAGTCCAATTTCTGGGTTATGACCTGAATACACTGGCTCCCAGGAACAGAATAACAAATCTCGTTCTCGGCAATTTCTAGGACTGAGAATTTCTCGAGAGATTTTAATATTTAGATGTTTTCCTTGCGATTAATATCTCTTATAAATTAATAAATAAAATTAAAAATATAATATAAATTGTTTTAACTCCTAAATGTTTGATAATTCTGCCATAAAATTGCATGAATTTCAAAACTAGGCAATATTTGTCACAATACCCATGACCTGGACATTTCAATTTGACTTACATGTATGCCACGTGTGCAACTTCGAGTACACGTGCATGAACCATTAATAGGATCTCGTGCATGTAGGACCCACAGTTCCATTATTCAAACAATTGAGAAAGTGGGCCTTACGATACACATGCAAGAAATCCTGCTCGGTCAGAGAACCGCACATTTGCTGACGAGCAGGACAATAGTTCCTCCACTTCCAATATACAAGCGCTGACAGAAAAGACCATAACCAGCTAGCTAGATTGGTGTGCCAGACACGCCTCAATGGCTTTAGGTGCTTGTTCCCACGCGACTTTGAAAAAAGTACGAGGGGTTCCTACCATCCAATGTGAAATACCCATCTGGAAATAGTGGGGGCGAATCTTATCACCGTAGGAAGTGGGGCCCACTATATCCAAATGGCACCCACCCAAATAGGTGGGGCACGCATCTGATTTGTTTCGAGGTGCTAGCTAGCAGTTGTCGTATACCAAGCAGTTGCCACCATACAATGTGGGCGCCCAAGCAGACGAGTGATATCAACGAATCTTATCTTATCGCTGGCGGAAGTGGGCCCCACTTGATATCAAATAGCCTAAGCAAGTAAAGCCCAGGATCAAGGACGCTTAGAAATAAATAAATCAGGGAAAAGACTCACCTTATTTCCCAAATAGCCCATGATGCCTCTCCCGACGCACGACACCTTCAAATTGCTAATGTGCCGGTTGAGGTCATTGCGCACCCAGACGCACAAGAAAATGCCCACCATCTGCTTGCTGGCGGCCAAGCAATAGCCGCCACGTGTCGTGCTGCCGCTCCTCGGCAACCCAGACGGGAAGAAATCGGCAATGCTCGGGAAATCCTCACTAAATTCCAAGCCCTCTTCTTCAATCTCGTCTTCTAAAGAGAGAAGATCAGAAAAGCTAACCCTCGGCTTCTGGTTCGGTTCTTCAGGTGGGGTGGTGGCTCTGTTGTAATTCTGGCAAAAATCGAGGTCTCTTCTGCTGCTGCTATTCAAGGCTTTGCGTATCAGGGAAAGCCATTTCGCGGCAGGACCGTTGTCCTCTGCTCCCAGGACGTTCCCTGCATTCAAAGGGACGATTTCCTGAAACCTGATTTACCCCACGGGAAAAAATGAAAAGGCGTCAGAATCAGTGGAATTACGGAAATACCTGCCGGTCTATAAATTTAAATAAAGACAAAATAGAAAAACGAAAGGCGATGACCAGTTTAACGAAAGTGGATGATGGGGGGTGCTGCGCATGTAATGAGGGGAGATGAACGTGTTATTTTCAAAATCGACCGTACACGTGGATTGTACCTAAGAACACAAACCGACTAAACAGTGGGGGACCCACTTAGATGGTGAACCGAAAATTACACTCGGAGAACGATACCAGGTGTTGGCTGGTGGACATTCGTTGGAGGGTAATGCTAAAAAAAGTATTCGTTGACAAGTGTCCATTAATCAGAATTAATTTGATTATCAACATATGAGTAATTAATCTATTCGGACCGTTCAGATTGCAAGCACGTGCCACGTGTCAGTAGCGAATTGGGAGCGGGTTAAGTGAGACCTGGATCCACCCGATGTGGGTGGGATCCTGACTCTGACTCTGGGGCTCACAATGATGCGTGTCTTAAATCCACGCTGTCCAACCATTTTGAAAGGTCATTCTTTGGCATGGTCCAAAAAATGAAGCTGACTCAAATTTTAGGTGGACCACACCACAGGAAACAGTCCTGATTGAATCACCACCATTAAAAACTTCATGGTTCCCAACGGAATATTTATTTCACAAACACCTGCATTAAGATACTACATAAATATCATCTTGATCCAAAGCTTTTGTGGTCCACAAAGTTTTTAATGGCCAATCACCACTGTTTCCTGTGCTAGGGCCCATTTGGGATTTGGAAGCACTTCATTTTTTGGATCATGTCCTAAAATGAGCTTTCAATACTACTACAATGTAGTCACATACATCACAGTGGCCCCCACGGTTAGGGTCCCAACTACCTCGGTGGATCCGGGGTCTCCCCTGCCACATGGCCTAATAAAATCCCGAGCAGATTAGGTGCCACAGCGGCCTCACCCAAGATGGTGAGGTCCTTACCATGTGGCCCACCTTGATGTATATATTCTACATCTACTCTGTCCATCTATTTTACTAGATCATTTTAGGGTATAAACTCAAAAATTAAATAGATTCAAATCTCAGGTGGATCATACCTTAGGAAACCATTATGATTGGCCATTTAAAACTTTCTCATGGGCCACAAAAGTTTTGGATGAAGCTGATATTTGTTTTTTTTTTCTTTTCTTTTCTTCCTCCATTCTGGTTTGTGCTACATTGTCAACATGTTGAATGGAAAATAAACATCACTGAAACATTACATTGGGCCATAAGAAGTTTTTAATGGTGAGAAGTTCAATCACCACTGTTTCCTATATCAGTGGTCCACCTGAGAATTGAATCTGCATCATTTTAGGGCGTGAGCCCAAAAATGATCTAGCAAAACGGATGGTCCGTGTGGGTGTAGAATACATCAAGGTGGGCCCCAGGGTAAGGGCCGCACATAATCGGCTCCATATCAAATCCCGCTATCGGGAACCTTTCAATGCATATAGTTGGTTTGGAGTTGCCGGCCACTATGTCATCTTAGAAAAATCATAACGATCAATGATCCAAATCGCCTATTTAGTGGCATGGAGGAATGGATAGACAGGATGATCCATAGAAGATAGGTCTCGTTGCTGTGATTTCACAGAGCAGTGGAAGAAGAGTGATTGGACCTTATGGACGGCCCTGATGTATGATGTGGACTCCAACAAGTCCAAATGCAATGCATGGAATGGTTTCCGTACACAGCCCACTGAAGCCTATCTCGGTAGTGGGAACTGCTCCTACGTAACGCCCACAACACAAATTTGCCATTGGCAAGTCCTGTCATCTCGATGGGAAGTGGGACCCACTTGAACCACACCGACAACCCAAAACGTCCAAGAAAGTGGGGCCCACTTCTGTCCTACCAGGAAACGGAAAAAAACAGCCATCTCGCTTTCTGAAAAGAATTGGATCTTGAGTAAGGGTAAAAGTGTCATTTTCCCTTCCCCAAGTTGATTAGTCGATTTGAATGCACGTCGTGAATGAGCAGCGTGCACGTTCTGCTAGGCTTCAATTTCTATCCGGCCAGCCTAACCTAATCTCAACGGTGCTATTAATGCCCCCGATTTTAGTCAGAGGTCAAGATGGTAGATAAAATAAGGCCATTGGCTGATTGGGCCCTACCAATTCCAGAAAACATCTAGGTACTCCCCACACACCACCAACGTGGAAGTTTGAAGCACAATGCACGTGTGCCAACCAGCACACATGAGCTGCACTTCTTTCTTTCTTTTTTTTTTTTAAAGGAGGCAACGACATAAAAAAAGGAAATGAAGAAATTACCCGAGGACGTAAATGTCAGCTGGAGTGGGAGTGCTGAGCCAATCCTTCAAGTTCAAGCCCCCGTGCGGCGCTTTCCCTCCAACATTCCAAGTCCCCACAAACATCCTTTTAACACAAACACACCCCATTAAATTACTTTTCCGAGAAAAAAGAGAAAAAGGAGAAAAGAAAAAAAAGGAGGTTGGATTTGCAATACTGAAATGGACAAAAATGGCATGGAAGAAATCATAGCATAATCCCACTGTCCACATGTTCTTCACCTGCAATCAGGGCCATCTATATTGCAGGCATTGCTGTGGATGTGTCAATTCCAAATATTGGGTGGCCATTGTCATCTTATCAATGATGTCTCCCTTTAAATGTGATTTCTTTGTAGGAATCCATTTGCAGGACACTGACCAGGAATAGCCCCTTTTGGTTTGGAAATCACACCGTCCATCTATGGGACATTATCATCATCATCTAAGCCTTATCCTAACTAATTGGATTTAATATGAATCAAGGACAGATGGGGCAAATAAATAGGGCAATCCACACCATACAAATTGTGGGCCTTATTGCAGATGAAAAATATCCCAAAAATCACGTGGATCAGATGATTTTAGCCACGACAATAAAGAATTAGAACTGATCACCTACAAGTGTCACTTGTCAGCCATGAAGACCACCTTGAACAAAAGCAAGGCCAATCCGTATCATCATGTGGGCCACTGCCAAAACACAATGAATGTCCAATGGTCCGAATCAATGCACATTTTTGGACCACGTGGTAAGTGGAATTGGCCTGGTTTTGGAGGGATTTGATCTTCACGGTGGGGCCCACCTTTTGACCGGATCATATGTCATACACAAGAGATAGGCTGGCAGGAAAGATGGGGCTGCATGCTGACTGTAGGTAATAAGTTATGTTTCTGGACACCAGTGGAGAGAGCTTCATCCACGGTGGGCTAGATTGATGTACATGGATGCCATGTGCGCTGTGTATTTGTCATCACTATTAAAGAATGTTAATTGGTGAAGCGCACTGTAGTCTGGTCCCAATAAAGTCCCGATAAATTCACGTCACGAATTAAAAAATTCTTTCTTTGAAGAAAAAGAAGGGTAAACAGAAGGGTTTGTTTTCTTCATCTGAACCATTGATCCTGATGGCCAATTTGCAGATACCACGATAGATCAAAGATACCCAACATCTACAGGGAAGTGACTGGTAAATGGACAACAAGAAGCACCGTAGGTAGCCACAGTCCACATCTAATCACACATCGAATTTTGGGCTATGGGGGCAGATTGGCGCCAGCAAAATGAACGGCCCAGATCTCATCCAGAAATTTCAGATTGGCGTAACCAGCTTTATGTATGGGTCAAAGGACACAGATACAAACACACAAGTCTATCTTGTCAGTTATTTTTACCAGAATGAAAGGGAGATGTCTTCCAGAAGGAAAAAGAAAAGCAGGTGCAGATCTCCTCACCTTAGGTTCTGAGTCTCAGAGACAGCTGGCGCATCCGGTTCGAATCGCGGCCGTTTCAGGTTTTCCACGGCTCCTAAAAAAAGAGATAACGTACACCGAAACTGTTACCAACTCACTCCCAAACAAGTAGACAGGAACTACTGGAGCGAACAAATGATCCTATAAAAAAGACCTATGAGTAATCTTTTTCAAGGAGAACCATCCATGCATGCCCATCCAAACCATTGATCTTATGAGTCGAAGGAAGATTGGGATGGCCCACAAATATTCTAGAATGGAAGATCTAACCATGAAATATTTGGGCTTTTCTCCTGAGTATTGCTGCATTTATTTCTGGACCATTTATTCGTGGGCCACCAATCAACAGTCTACAAGTCACTGCACATAAAACATTCCTGTGCAAGTAGTGCTAGTAATAGAAAAGACGAAGTGTGCAGGAGTACCTGACAATATATTCCCCTTTAGGGGAACGTAGCGGTCCTTGTCTGAGCAGCTCTTCCGCCTCTCTTCCATCCCTCCTGCACGCGCTCATGTGAAAAACAAGACAAAATCTCTCTTAACGATACGAAAAGAACGGCCCATGTATAATATACACAAATATCAATGGATGGGATTAATGGAAAGAGAGTATGGCAAGGAAAAGAGGAGTTGAAAATCTCGCAAACCTATTATCCCGTAATCGGAATGGAATTCGTCGGCTCTGCTCTTTATGTTTAGCCATTTTCTCACCACTGTTTTCGGCCACGAAGACTACAAGAAATCAAATCAAGCCGAGAATTTCAGTTTTTTTTTTTTTTTTTTTTTTTAAATCTTATGGAGAAAAATGATCAAATACACCGTGAATACGGTTCAGATACTCTGTTTCCGCTCGTAATACATCCAGAGGTACTTCAATCAGGTACGTACGGGCTCTGGCCATTGGATTTGGATTTATTTTCCATGATCCAGACCGTTTATTTGATAGGGCTCTCATTGCTCGCATGGTATAGAGGACGACACAAAAAACTTAAGGACTTTCCACCATACCAAGTGAGAATTGTCATATAAACGGTTTGGATCAATGGAAAGTGAGCTAGATTCAAAGGTTATATGGTACCGATTCCACGCTTTGGAGGCTGGCAGCTCTATGTATCTAAGCACAGACACACGTGCCAGTATGGAACAAGTGTGTAAAGATCAAATCATTCCAACAAGTGGCAAGTAGACAAGCGCGTGGCATTAGCCCAACTTCGTGAAGTTAACCTACAGCTGGTTGCAGGCTATTCAGTCTTTTTTATTTTCCTCATAAGGCTACTCGCGCGTGACATCGGCACACGTGCAGGCGTCCAACAGGTTGCAGCCGTTTATCAGACGAGCCCAACTGCCATGGCCCACCTCATGAGCAGCTGGGGTTGAATTTATGTCATACATAAGCCAGGCACGCATGGAAAATGTGGATATTCATCAAGCGGGCAGGCAGGCCTTCCTCAGCCCACTCATCAGGTGGGCCACCCACCCTGGCACATCCAATTGAACCGTGTTTCAATCGCTTATGGCTCGCTTCATGCGCATACCGTACTAATTTTGAGTATGATCACCTACAACCAGCTGTACGTGAACCTCACATTCGACCCGATTTTTACAACCATTTTTCCTTGAAGAAAAAAAACATGATCTGTCCAAGGACAAAAGGTGCCAACGAAAAATTCGGAAGTAGATCGGACCGTACTTTCAGTTGTAGGTGATTAGCTCTTCCTAGCTTTTAGGCTAGATCGGATACAAGGCATGGAGTAGCAGACGGACAGCCTGATGTTTCACACGCGTGCCCACGTGCCGGATCTCAATCCTACTCACCGGGGTAGGAATAGAGGTTTGTTATAATACACGGCGGCGTATTTTTATAGAATACACCGGGACCTGTGCTTGGAATCTGGGTTCTCCTTTTTAAGAATTCAAACCGTTTACGCGATGGTTGATACCTCGGATGAGGGATATCCCAAGAGAAAAAGTTACAATGTTGTAATATTTCAACCCTTTGATCATTTGACTTTTTGATTTGTATGTGGGGCCATATCTGATAAGTAGCCTACAGTCCAACCAAATGGTTGAATGATCAAACGGTTGAAACATTACAATGTTGTAAATTGAAATACCCAGGGAACCCTTTTTCTACTCCAGTAAAGTGATTTTACTATTTCATCCCATGAAAAAGAAGAAGAATAAAGGACATACCTTAGAATTTCTACAAGTTTCTGTTCTCATCTCTGCCCAGCTTCAAAGAAAATCCAACTGCAAACCCCAATTCTAAAACAAACCAAACATCTTCCTGAAAACAGAGGGAGGCAGTGTTTCTCAGAACATGTAAATGAAGACTCTGATTCCAAGCATCATATCAACCTCAATCAATACCCAAAAGAGCACTTACAAACGAAATTTATAATTCCAATTTGCCCCCTGTTTTCATCAATGCCCCTTTATATATATATATATATATATATATATATATATATATATATATATATATATATATGTTTTTATCAATGCCCCTTTATATTTATATATATAACCGTTTTTTTTTAAGCTTAAGGACACACAACGTAAACAGCAAGGAAGAAAAACAGAAATATATTAAATATAATTTTAGAAAATGGAAATAGGTTGGGAACTTCCTTTTTCTTCACGAATGTCGCTTTGCAAGCTCTTTTAAAAATCGCTTTACAACCCACAGCACCCAAAAAAAAATAATTGAGAATAAGGAATGGAGCAGGTCTGTAGCGCGCCGCCAGCTTACATGGGCCCCCCTCGATCATCAGAACCGTTCAGTAAATGGGCTACATAACAACTCACAGTGACAGGATTAGCGTGCCTGCAAACCCAATGCTGAGTTGAAAAGGTCCGCAGTTCACGCTCCACGAACAAAGGCAATCAATTGGACGGTTAGGATTGTCCAGTCATCACAAGGATCTTTACATAGCGGACCATAAGTGGCAATCCATAAGATAAGGGGGGCCATCGTCTGTGGAAGGCTTATGGCTACAGATGAACGGTTGGGGAGGGTAATAAAACAACGGTAGAATTCAATGAAAAAGTATGGTCCATGGATGGTGTGATGCAACAGTTGAACGGTCTGGATTACGGAAAAGTGGCCCCACTTGTGAGAATTGGAATTACCATCCTATCATATGCATGTTCCCAATAATGAGGTGCCGAGGGCTAGAATTAGAGCGTGGTCCCACGAAACTCGTGGTAAAAATAGAAATAAAATAAAGAAAGCTGAAGAGCTTTTTAGAGCTTGTAATGTAGATGAATCTGAAGAAGTGAGATTAAAAAGAAAGAAAGAATAGAAAAGAAAAGAAAAGAGAGCTCAAAAAATAGGGTTTTTCTTTTTTACTTTTTACGACAGAACTCAAAAAAAAAATAAAAAATCACAGAGCAAAGAATGCAAAAGTAGCAAAACCTTCAGTAAGAAATGAACGGAAAGCAAAACCCTGAATCTCACAAAACAGACCTAAAATCAGAACTTGATTTGCAGAGATCCCAAAATCACAACCAGAAAGAGAGAGAGGGATCAAATCGCGAAGGTCTAGCTCTGAAAGTGGCATTTTCTGCTCGAATTCTCATCCGAAAGCTCAAAATCTCAAGACAAACGAAGAAATTGCATAGTTTCAGATCAGAAATTCCAAAAGCGAGGAAAAATATGAGGCTATTCGGAAATCCTGAAAATCTAAATCTGGTAAAAAGCAGAACTTGAAACAAATCAATCCCCTAACGAGACATCCGTTAGAAATATCCGAATCTTGAAAGAAACAAACACAAACAGCAAACATTAAGAAAAAAAAGGATTTCGTTGATTTTTCTTCAAGGGCACTAATCTAGGTACTAAATCCTGCAAATAAGCGGAGAAATTGAAGAAGATCGTCTGAAAAAAAAAAATCGAAAAAAAAAGAGAGAGAAGATGGAAAGGGAAATCACTTACGAGAACGAGTAATTCCCGAAAAGAAGAGGCAGATCTGTTGGAGAAAAGGAATGCTTCTCTTTCTTCCCCTCTTCTTCTGCTTGTCTCGGATGAAAGAGTCAGCAGACGAAAGATTTTACTTTTTTTTTTTTTTTTAATCTTTTCTTTTTCCTTTCTTTTCAAGAGTGAAAACACGCGGAGCAGAGAAGACTGGAGAGATTTGGAGGTTTTTATCTCGTAAAAGCAGCAATAAGGCGTTTTCTCTACTTTTATAGAGAGTACATACAAGTCGAATTAGAGATTCCAAAGTGATTCGCGCGAGTAGAAGTTGGAGAATTGCATCCTGTCACACGTACATGGCACATACATGGAGAAGATCTCGGCCATACACTAGGTGGGAAACAGGTAGACACACCTCTTTTCTGAAACTCTTGAGGGTATAACCCTCAGGTCGGCCACACGTTGAATGTAGACCGTTGAAAGCTTTTGTAGCCTCTCATTTTGATCATACAGATGTTGCCTACGATGAGCTGATTACTCGGGTTTAACGGGCCAAGGATATTCGATTGCTGATTGACGTGGATCTCGTAGACATGTGCCCAGGTTTCTCTCTTCTTGCGAATCGCCCCAGCATTAGTACGTGAGATCGGGAGCGAGGAGGAGAATTTCGATGGTGGGCTCCACCGCCACACGTCGCAGGAATTGCGGGTCCCCGCATGTGACCACCGTTGTATATCGGTCAAACCGGTTCGCCACTGCGGACGGGAATCCTCTGCAACACCAGTTTTTACTAGACTTGTGCAACACCCGAGCTCCGTGGGCCCTGCAGCAATGTTAATATAAAATCCAATCCGTCCATAAGTTTAGAAACCTCATTTTCACCGTTAGTCTTGAATAGGATTTTTAAATATCAGTGGGACACACTACTATAGCAATATAAAATCACGGGTAAAAAAGTACATTCATGCGGTGTGGCCCATATGAGTTTGGGATAATGATAAAATTTAGCATGTATCTTCGTCCTGATGGGAATCCAATAATGAAGGGGTTGGATGGCATTTAAACAAGACGGTGGGCCTCAGGAAGGTTTCTGTGGCGGACGTCTAAATCCACACTGTTTCCAGTGGTGTGGCCCACCTTAGTTTTGGATGAGCCTGATTGCTCAGGTTTCTCAACTAACGGATGGAGAAGATGTCACAGAAGCATAACGGTGGGCCCACAGAAGGTGACTGTCGTACGCCCTTGCTACAACACGTGTCGTCAGGGATACCGGTTTCTTACCTTCCCAGCTACTATTGTTGACTCGTTTCTTCTTTGAGCACGTGGCATCTAAACTGGGCTTGGCTTTCTTGCATCCGGCTCGTATTGGATCGGGTCTCGAGACCATGGATTAGACCCGATTTGAGTTTTAGACGCGACATGGGCGTACACCCCTGCCAAAAGATGGGACATTGGTGGGCCTATCTTGCTGGTTGGGTCAATCCGGACCGAGCGTTATCCCTAGTTGACGCAGGGATGGACGTGAAGTCGAGCACATCTTCTTAGGCTGTGGGAACCTTGGCTACACATAGAAAAGAAAATATAAATAATTTTAAAATTTTTAAAATAATTTTATTGATAAAAAAGAAAAAAACAAAATGAGATTACATCACTTTAATAGAACCGTAGACATAAGTTTCGGAATCAGACTATAATTAAAATTCACAGGAATCACGACTTACTATAAATAGTAAGCTTGTTATTAACAGATATTTCTTATTTCTACAGGTGCACATTGTTTTCAGCCAAAATAAGTGTCATATATGGCTGATTGGTGATTCTCTCTTGATTATTCTAAGCACTTTTAACATTAGGCATAACTACTAAATCCTAATGGATGATAGTAAAAATGAAATTAAAATAATAATTCAGCCGTTGACACGATGGTATTTCACATATTCGGCACACACAACCTGGCATAACAGGGTTGGTGACTAAAGTAGCCATTCTACTCTAAAATCATATATAATATATATAATATGTTTGATAGCTTAATCTCGTTTGCCAGATATCTTCATTTTAAATTAACTTTCATGACTGACCCGACCTTTTCTGATCCATCTTGGTTATAAAAGTGTCCACAACCTACGCTACATTACTAGTTCATGGGCTACTTCAAGAAACTTGATGATCTTCGACCCTAACCCATGTTTGCTTGATCAAGCCCATCAATCAGATAGGGTGGCCCACGAATAATGGATCATGCTCTCAGATCCTGGGATTGACTCACTGGGAGGATTTATGGGGAATGAACCATCCAATGTGTGTCCCATCAGATTAATGGTCTAGATTATGGAATTCTGATACATATTTGCACAGATTCGATGATCCAGGAGGACACGTATATGTATATGCCTCGGTTTTGAGTTTCGGGGTGGATGGATCAATGATCCAAACCGTTGATCTGATGGGGTATGCCACCAAAATCTTCTGGATGGGACGGCCTTTAACACAGCAATCTGTGGCCTGCAAACAGAGGATTAGTAATGGAAATGCGACAGTGATTCACTTCCATATGAAAGAAGACAGAGATTGGAAGGCGACGATCATTTAATCCAAAATCTTCCAAATTGGAGGATCCTAGCCACCGATCTTGGGCCTCCCGGTTGGATGTGGACCGTTTCTGTATTCGTCTTTTAGCCTTGTATTTGCAGCCGTCAAATTCAAATGTAAGATTATCGTATCAGGGAGATTTTTGATGCATAGATTATCCACGATGGACCCCAAAGAACGGATGGTCTGGATCAATGAACCATAGGGTCGACGTGTACAAACTGAAAATGCGAGTACACTGTTCATATCCTCCGGACGAGAATCATACGGCTCTGATTGTCATTTCCTAATTTGTGGTCCACCTCATCTGATCATGGATGTACTCATCACATATATTATTCTCGATTGAAAACTTTAAAGAGGTACTTCGATCATAACATGTGAATAAAAATACAAAAAAGCTAAGCGATTGGAGAATGCTCCTATGCAACTCAATGCACCGAATTATATGCAATTGAGCTGTATTGCACGCGTGGACCTTCTAATCATTGATCTGGACCATTCATTTAGGAGAACCACTCTTCACATGCAGGTTTTTCTGTTCTGACAACAAACCCATGCTTCGTTAATCGAGACCGTTATCCTATGGCATGATCCATCCACGGTAGTATGCATCATACCAGTGGTCTGGATTAGTGAAGCATGGGCCCCATTAGTCAGCACTCGAAACCCGTGTATAATGACTTTTGCATGCTATAATCCCTTGTGGTACCCGGCAGATTTGAGGCCCACTTAAAGTCTGAACACCATCCAACCCGTCCATTAGATGCGTCACCTCACGTTAACCAGGAAACTCATAACTCACCCGATCCGGACTGTAGGTGGGCCACGGATATGAAAATAATGTAGGAGGGAACATCCACCGTTAACTCTTACCTGGGCTCACCTGATTCGTGAAACCATCTACTTTTCTTCCCGACCCTTCATCCAATCCAGATGAGGAGTTTGAAAGGTCTAGATTATATATAAACAACATAATGGCCCCCACTAAAATCAATGGTGGAAATCCACTCTCAACTTGTTCTATGTGCTGTGGGTGACGTGAGTGTTTTACCGATCTGATTTTTGCGTTTCCACAGAAATTTGAAGTGAATCATCTGATGGACGGTCTGGATTTATCTAACACATAATGTGGGCCCCACATCCTCCCAAAACCACCATGGCTTAATGGTGGCACTGGTTCACTGGAGCTCTTTCTTTGCTCATTTCCTCATCTAGAGAGAGAGCGCTTGCATACTCTTTCTGTAACGTCTATATCTATTTTTAGATCACATCATCTAAACTTTATGGTCGTCTCTGATTGGCCAGTACAATGGCCCACCCACATGATATCTACCCTTTTACTCACTTTGTGTGGGGCCTACCATAAGAACCAACTGGACATGTTGCACCTTTCTACTTTTGCCTTGTGAGAACTGATGAAGCCTATGCATGATACGAAACTGATCACCTACAGTCAGCTGCATGCTATGGCAGTACATAATCACATAACAGATCACATGTGTAGGACATCTGCTCCGTGTAAAAAACGTGGACCCATCATCAAGAACACCCCACTTGAAAATCAGGCCGATCCACTCATTATGTGGGCCACATCTGTATTTTGAGTCAAGATCGTTGGTTGTTCATTGATTCCAAAGGTGTGGCCCACCTGATAAGCAGACCAGAATGATTTGTGCAGTAGGTGATCTTCATGGAGGATCCTAGTGCTTGCATGGTACAAATGTCCACCACAAATGCCATGTTGGAGGGATGATGCAGATGCATTGTAAGCTAGCATACAACTAGATGTAGGTGATCTGTCCTGATACAATTCTCCATCTAGAATGGACTCCGAATTAAAGTTTTTTTTTTTTTTTTTTAAATGCTTAAAATGTACTTATAATAAAAAGAAGTATACTTACACGCCAGGTTTGCTTATTCAACACGTGCAAAGGAGCATCCATGTGCGGACACATAAGCAAATGTGAAACACTTGTAATTAACATCGGAATTTTCATAAGGTTGGAGATAATGATCAAATCCTCCTGTCTGAGAACAATGCAATGAGGTCGTCATCGTATGTTTTTGTAATTATAATCTAAGTGTAATTATTTAAGTTAAACTAATATAATCAACTTCTATTTCATAGTCTTTCACGAAAGTTAATTACAATTAATGAGTTGCACAAAAAGAAGTGATAATTATTATTATTATTTTCTTTTAATTGTTCATTTGTTTTCACAAGTTATGACTCACCTGAGGTGTGAAATTACTTGATTCTTATGTTTGAAGATTTAAATATATAGTGCAACTCATCTTATAGAAAACTAAAAATTCATAGATGTTGTTTTCACCTGTTATGGCTCATATGAGGTGTGAAATGTCCTGATTCTTATGCCAGAAGATCTAAATACTACAGCTCACCTTGCATAAAACTCAAGTTTCATAGATGTTTCACAATGTGACAACCGCAAACTCACGTGTGTATATGCATGGCTCTAACCGATTCTTTTGCTCCTAAGTTAAGTAAGGACTCACCTGGTCCATGGTTGAATCAGCCTGACTCACTCAAGTAAGGATGACCAATCCCATCTAATGGATAAGATGCTATTGAAACTGAGTCAACTCATCTTACAACCCACCACCTTGCATCTTACACTACTAAGCTATAATTTCCAATTTCGTGATCCAATAGAACTTGGACGTAGAGTTGAGTTGGACTGATTTATAGGGCTAACCTATCTCGATCTAATTTTGAAATAGGCCTAATCCAAATTTAACCTAACTTGGTACTAAGTCTAGCATGCCTGACCCAATTTGACTCCGAGTCTAACTTGGACTAATCTGGACCGATTTTAGCCTGGTCACAATTACCGAGTTGGGTCGAATCGGGTCAAGTGCAACAGGTAACCGTGATCTAAAATCATAACTTGAAACCTAAATTTACTTATTAGAATTGTAACCTCTCAATCAACTACACAGCATTTCACAATTAAAACGTCACATTTGAGATCTGAGTTTTTTTAAATATATGTACGAGGTTAAATTTCAAGTTGGATCAAGCCGAGTTGCTGGGTGACTTGAACTTGACTGGGTTCAAACCCCAATTGAATGAAATCAACTCAATTTGGATTGACTCAGCTACTTGGTCCTGATCTAGTCAGACGAGTCGGGTCATCCCTTGCCCAACTATAATAACCAAGGACAAAAATTAATAAATTGCATGCAAGTGTGCAACTAGTAGTTTTAAGCATAAAACATATATATATATATATATATATATATATATATATATATATATATATATATATATATATATATATATATATAAGCAATAATTGAGATAGCATTTTATGTAATTTAGGTCTAAGCTAGGTCGTGCTCTGTCACACTCAAAAGGACTCACTTTATATAACCACTGCTCCACTAGTTCCCACAGCTAGCAAACCATCTTCTCTCTCTATTATTATTTGATGGAGATGCTCAAATGCAATAAGTTGGATGATGATTAAATTCACAATCCAATCAGATGGATGTAAATTACGACATGTCACAAGCGTGCGGCATCTAACCTACCACAAGGAAACGATAGTGGAAAAATCAGGTCAGTCCACTTACTAAGTGGGCCACTACATGGAAAACAAGGGATGGCCGTTGATATTATAACAGATGCAAGTGTAGGCCGACGTGTTGAGTGGAACAGACTGACTTTTGCATGAGTTGATCCTCAATGTGAGGCTTTTTAACGGGTTGGATGTCACAAGCTCATGGTATGATAGGATGGAAATTATCTGTTGGACTGTGAATACTAAGTCAATAAGCACGTGGGACGTAAATTGCTTGTGTGTGGGCCGCGGAAGTTCCTGTGGTTGGAAGCTATGTGGGACTCAAAGAGATGCGAATGAGAAATCCACTCCGTCCATCAGTTTTTCAAGATCACAATAGGATGGTAATTCAAAAATCAAGCATACCCAACACACAAGTGGACCACACTATAAGAAACAGCAGGGATTGAATGCACACAATTGGAAACTTTGTGGGAGTCACAAAAGCTTTGGATCATGACGATATTAGTGTCCCCATTTTATCCCAGTGGTAATAATCTCATGAACGGTTTTGATGGCATACAAAAATCATGGTTGCTTCAGCAAGGTTTCAATCGTGGATGTTTCCATTCTCATTGTTAATTGTCATGTCGTGTGACCCACCTGAGTCTTAGATCTATCTAATTTTCGAATTCCTGTAGTATCATGAGCTTAAGAAACTGATGGACAGAGTGGATTTCTCACAGACATTTCTGTGGGTGCCACATAGCTTCCATATACATGTGTCCTAAGTTATACATTAAATGAAATCGATGAATGATACCGTGGACCATGCATGCAAACGCGCTATTGGCTAAATAAATCATTTCATAAAATGCTACGGTCTAAACATAAATTTGCATTATTATTCAATGGTCAATAAGAAGAGATAGGCAAATGACCCATGATCCGGATCGTGTGGTTTAGAATGAAAAATGTGGTGGGCCAGAGGAGAAGATCTAGTTAACATTGCGCTAGATCTGGGTATTGATTAATAATAATAATAAAAACAATGTATGTTTCCCCTTGACTATTTGCAGTCAAGTTAGGATTTGTATATTATAGCTAAATCATTCACTGATAGAAAGTTCTACGGTTGAGATGAACTATGACCCTGCACCAAAAGTATAAATTGGTTAACATGCATGAGTTATTGCATGTGGGGTCAAGTGTAGTGATCCGGACCATTGATCTTATAGGCTCGCTATCAGTAAGAAATGTCTCCGATGTATCCCTCATTGAACTATATTCTCTTTCAACGTACACCATAGATGTATTTTTTTCCTTAATAATCTATTTTTGGGCCACTTATCAAAGGTTTAGGGTCTTTCTAGTTTGGAAAGTTATTGAGACATCCCTAATCCATGGTGTGGACCATCAGATCAACGGTTTTGATCACCCAATATTGCATGGATGTGTACTTTCCGTATGTATCATTGGACAATTTGCTGATGAGCAGGATCTTACAATTCATCAATTGTCAACGGCCACGAGAGTTTCCTTGCAATTTCTTCACCATTAAATACTAATAATATAATTTTGACTGATCCGATCTATTTTTATATTCTTGAGCATTTTTATTTTTATCTTCTGCTCGAACTGGCATCCATGGCAGGGAACAACTGACACGGATAGCATGTCGGGTCTCGGGTCATGGTCCAAAAGGGTTGGGCTTGGGTTCGCAAAGAGTTCGGTGGATGGTTCGAATATGGGCCCGGTTTTGAAGAACCAGACGCACGAACAGGCTCATGAGACGCCCTGATGCCCCATTGGCCCAAAATCAAAGGCCTGCCACTAAATGGTCCATGTCCTATTGACATTTGCCCCAGTATCGGGGCCAGACCCGGTCCGTGGCCCCATAGTACCTGTCGCTTGCACGATCTTTTACTTGGAACATTTTAAAAGAGATGGATGATTGTATGTCACAGCAAAGCATGTCAGACACGCAAGCCGTTGATAAGGTGGCCCTCATCATGTGGACCAAATAGCATAAAATCAGCTAATTTACCCGTTGGGTTTGGCCACACCTTAGAATTAATGGGTGGAGGATGGCTTGAATCAAGGCACAAATATTTCCCATCTGATAGGTGGGTCTGCCTGTTTTTCAGGTCACGTAATCTTTGTGGTGTTTGTCACCTTTTTCACGGCTCAGATCTCCCGCACATCCAACACGTGTACTGGAAAATCGGTGTAGGATGGTAGCTTAGGTACTGTAGTTGTCTGTGACCATTCCCTTTAAAAGTTGAAGACTTCAATGTTAGTTTTCCGCAGTTTAGAAAATGATGGTGACTCTTCAATCCTGACCATCCAAATTGGCTACCCAACTTTGGACAGTACATAACTGAAAAATTACACTGACAAGAAAATATTAATCATCTGATATTTCCATTTGATTTTGGACCAGTCAGTTTTAATTTCAACCATCCATTTGACAGTCATGAATTGTACGGTTAGGATTGTTAAATTAGTGTGATTTTAAATGTATGCTCAATCCACAAAGGGACCCACATTTTAGGTGGTCATTATAACTGTACAACCATTTATTAAATTCAGTAAGATAGGTGTCTACGGCGTTGCATTCATATATCTTGGAACGGTCGCCTCCAAACCAGGTTGCATGAGAATTCTACGAACACCTCGGCTCACGTGTGAGATTCGTCCGGTTCTTAAAGCCATTTGACTAAGGCACACAGATTCCTGCCTTCGTTAACAGTGCCACATGGGGAAAACATGCATGCAATCCACTCCGTCCATCAGGTGGGGTACCTCATTTTCACCCTAAAACCCAAAATTTATGCTGATTCAAACTCAGATGGGCCACAACATAGTGAAAAGTTGGGATGGAGACGTAGACCATTAGTTGTGTATGAGGTACACGTTAGTGTTTATATGCTAACCAATCCATTCATCTGACCTTCATCCCTAGGATTGATGGACTCCTAAAAACTTACTCAATTCCAAACTCAGGTGGGCCACACCGCATGGGTTTAACGGTTTTAGGCATGATTTTACTCTGTTCCCTGTGCTATTGCCTTCCTGAGTTTCTGATGAGCTTGAGTTTTGGGACCAAGACTATAAATGGGCCGTTCTACATGATGGACAGGATGGATCTCATGAATATAAGGTGATCCCCCAAGTTAGCCAGGCAAACCTGGTGCATACCTAAGCTTGGTTAGTGGTGCAACTTGGTCAAGTTGGGTCGGGTTGAAGGTTAACTAGACCCAACCTAAACTAAAGATGACCCAACCCAATTTCTAACCAGAGCTACCAATTTGACCTGACCAACCCAACTAAAATACCTGTGATTATTCTGATCTAAGCCTAATCTAATCTGAATTCCCTCAGCCTTACTTATGGCTGGTAATCATTAATCCCAGTCTTAATATTTTTTGTCAATGTTGGTCTCAATATCTGGGAGCAGATTAGGTGAAACCCTGGATCCACTGAGGTGGGTGAGACCCCTATGGGGCCCACAGTTATGTATGTGCCTTAAATCTATATAGTACCAACTGTTTGAAAAGTTTATTTTAGGTCATGATTCCAAAAATGAAGTAGATCCAAATCTCAAGTAGACTATAATACAAGAAATACTGATAATCTATTGTTAAAAACTTTTCGTGAGCGGCAAAAGGTTTTGGATCAAGCTCATATTTATGTGGTCTTATCATCCAGATCTTTATGACCTTATTATCGGGTTGGTTGGCAAATAAATATTCCTACAGCCCTCATGAATTTTTTAAGTGCGGATTTGACCCAAGGCCCTCATGAAGTTTTTAATGATGGGGATTTGACACAAGGATGAATGTAATGAGGTCGATCACCATCTTCCTCAAGGATAACTACTCCAAATCAATGGAGCTTCCCTGGACTCTTCATGGAGACTTCTCGAATCCAAAAGGAAAAAGTAAGAAAAATATAAACAAATTTTATAAAATTCTTAATTTGAGTGATTGATGAAATAAATGAGTTGATGACTATTTAAATAGGGATTCCAAGCTTTTGAAGAAATTTCAGAATTAAACTACAACTACAATTATTAAAATTCACAACTTATTATAAAATAGTGAATTTTCTATTTATAGTGTCCTATGTGGCTTAACCACATTATCCTTCTAATTTTTCTAAATACTTTTCATGTTGGACACAACTCATAAAGCCTAATGGATGAAGAGTTATAATCAAACTAAAACTTACTAAAAATAGTAAAAATGAAGATAAACATAAAATTCGACCGTCGATCTGATGAAATCTTACAAATTTAGTATGCGGTTGGAGAGATATGTCCGGTTTGCGAGATATGCTTATTTTAAGGTTCTGACAGTCTTGATGACTTTTGCTTTCTATCGGGCCTCTTCTGATCCATCTTGGACATGAAAGTGTCCGTGATCCGCTCTGCATCAGGATTTAATCACTACTGTTTCTTATGGTATGGCTGTTGTAAGATTTGGATATGCTTCATTTTTCAGATCGTGCCCTAAAATGAACTTTTAAAACGGTTGGATGGTATGGATTTAAGGCACATACATACCTATGACCCCCACAATCAGGGCTCCCACCCACCCAGTGGATCTGGGTCTCACCTAATCAGCTCCCTTCATATATATATTGGCCCAGGCTTCAACCGGCCGGATACCCTTTCTAAGAAAGAAATTGATAATTCGTGTGACTCCTATTTATCTATCCGCATGCACAACTACTAATGTGACATGTTAAGATCCAAGTTTTTCATCCGGTGGACCACATGCACAGCTCATTAAGGGCATGTTTGGTGGGAATCTAATACCATAGGAAATTTAAATTTTCGAAAGACCATTTTAAAATGCGTTGAGATTTCCACCCATCATTCGAAAACATGAGTGCGTGAGTCTCCTTGCAATGGTGGTGATTCAAGCAATTTGCAGCTGACATACCAACATGGCTCACATTTGAGAGATTAAGGCATGCATCAGGTTGGACATCCATGTCCACCCACCAGGTGGATCAAACATTTATGAGAGGAATGGAAGATTAGAGAGAGAGAGGGAGGATCAACGGTTGATATTCAGTGTACGTGTGGGACATCTAAATGGTGTCTCTCACCTGACGAGTAGGCGAGGTCCTGCATATATGACTCATGCTGGCACGTTTGTTTGCCACGATCTCTGGGCCACTCAGCATTTCCAAATAGTCCCATGATGAATGATAATTGCAGTAAGTTAGAGCTGCGGGGGACCTACCTGTGATATGTTGGTGGCGCGCCTCCTCATGGGCCCCATGCATACCAAGAATGATTTCTGTCAAAATATTAGGTGGGACACACCAAAGATGTCACATGTGATGTGTGATTACTTGGTAGAATTGATTTTACAGCTTGATTCAAGCTAATTAAATAATCTAACCGTAAACCTTAAAAAAAAGTAGATATGTAGAGGCCAATTACTCATGATTGAAACCTAAGAAGATCAGTTGCCTATTCAATTACTTTCAAGGTTGTTATAAGATTTTATACAATTATCAAGAGTAGAGTTCTTCCTTTGAAGATCGATTGTGCATTATCTTCCTCATGAAAAGATTTTTATACGCGGAAACAATCAAACTAAAATAAAATACTAACAATCAATTATTAAGAGCAACTGTAGCATGTCTTTATGAAAGAAAAACTATTTGTATTAAAAACGACAATAACACAACTTATAAGCGTAGACTTGTGTTACAGTTAAAGATTACTTGGTGTTCTTAGGATAGAGTTATGCTACTGATTGTACTACGTAAAGATAAATTTAATTTATTTGATTGGATTGGTGTGAAACGGCTTATGTTGTTAGATTCCTTGCTATTTAAATATTTCTTTTACAACTATTTTACATACGTATATTCTTACATTTGACAGTTATAATAGTTGATTCGTCGCTGCGTTACTGTTTTTTATCATTCATTCTCTTCTTGACAAGTGTCATTCTAGCCTTTTTTTTTTCCATTGGTCACGTTCTGCCTTTAGGATTTTTGGTTGTGCTCTGTCACTTGATGACATGTACCATCCCAATTAGCATTAGGTATAATTCCGTAAAAAGTGTTTTAAATATCTTTAAAAAAAATTTACATGCTATACGTTTTTCATACAATAACTCATATCCTTTTTTAAATGGCCATTCTAAGAATTGTTAGAATATTTATTTATTTTTATTATTATTATTATTTTTCACACATGCACCCGACACACACCCACACACACCATAGTGGGATTTCACCTCCTGTGGGTTTCAAACCGAAGACCCTGGGTTGAAACTTCTCAAAGTCTTCCACTGAGGCATGGACTGGAGCCCAATTGCCAGAATATGGTACAACACACCTTAGTTTCGAATTTGCTTACTTGTTCTATTCCCAGTCCAACGCATAAATGGTTGGATTGGGTGAAACGCACACAACACAGTCGGTCCCAACATATCTTAGTGTTCATTACCAAAGTGATTCTATCTATACAAGTGGGGCCCGCATTCAATGGTCCAAATCACTGGTTTGGTTGCTCTCACTGTGGATTGCCCATGGCAATGGAGAAAAAGAGTTTTACATATCAAAACATTTTAAGCCTTTGAAAATTTAGCCTTCACCAATTGAAATATTGGAAATTTTCAAAATCTACGATATTTATGGGCACATGCCATGAAGGTATGAAGGTACGGCCCATCATATCAATGGTTCAAACAACTAAAGACATGCCCCCAGTCGTACTAAAAGAAAACCACACCATAATGTAAAAGCATTCGGCTCCCCTCTCTTATTTCACCTTCAGATTTTTGCACTAAGAAGCCCCACAACGACAAACTTGGGTCAACCGCATATTATCTAAATATGAATGGATCGTCAGCGCAGTTTGGTCTCAGTTTACATCACAACCGTTGGATATTGATTGGACAGCTTTTAGGGACGGATCCTCGTACGAGTACAACAATCAGATGTGGGCCAATCACCCGGAAGCGGATTTGCTGGTGTACAACACACCAGCTATCAGCTGGTGTATTGACGTCAGCAAGTTCTGTGGGTCCCATTATGAGGTATGTGTTATATCCGAACCGTCCATCTATTTGGAGAGCTCGTCATAAGGGTTGAGAAGAAAAAAAAAAGATAGATTTATAGATCAAGTGGACCACACTGTAAAAAGCAGTGGGGGATTGAATGTCTACCATTGAAAATCTTTTGGGGGTCACATAAGTTTTGGATCAATATGATATTTAGTTTTCCTCTTCGTCCAGGTCTTTGTGACCTTATGAAAAGATTGGATGGAAAATAAACGTTATGGTGGGCCCTAAGAATGTTTTAATGGTGAAAATCATTCTACCCGCTGCTATTCGTGGTGTGGTCCAGTTGAGCTTTGGATATGATTATTTTTTGTCTCATGATCTAAAATGATCTTTAAAAATGGATGAACGGTGTGGATAAAATAAATACATTATTTTGGGCCATGTAACTTTGATCTCCTTTGAACCGTTCGTACAACTGGAGTTTCGAGGAGCGTCTGCGCACGACACGTACCCACATCAGCTATATCGCTGGTGTGTGGTACACCAGCCAATCCGCTTCCCAATCACCCTAAACGTGCGATGATTTTTACTGTCCATTTAAGAAACGTTTTAAAAATGTGGTGACACCAGCTATAACAGCCACTGAAACGGACGGAATATATTTATAAAATCATATTAATCAACCATTCCTCACCATACAATTAATTGCTATCAAATGGATGGCTAAAAGTAAGATAGTGAGTAGTCTAAATTCGAATGAGAAAATTAGATGGTTGATATTTACCCTCTCAGTGTGATTTCACGGTTATACTCCATTCATGGTTGAGTGATTGGGACGGTCACTTCCATTCTTTAATCGTACAAGCAAAACTATCATATTTGTCTAGCTTGCATAAGGATACCTCGTTCAGTCGTACCATAGCTATACTCCTTATGGGCCAGCTTAGCCTGCGAGTAAAGCAGCGAAGGGCTCACCTGTGAGTTAAATAGCCAAGGCCTTTTTTGGATATTATTAAAAAAAATAACTTTTTGTACTCACAGCAGTGGATAAGTAACTTATTTTGGATAAGTAAGTTTGGGTTATGATTAGTTAATTATAAGTACTTTTTCTTTTATTTAAACGTTCTTAATTACTTCACTTAACTTTAAAAATTTTTTTTAAAAAAAAAAAAAACTTTTCTACTTTTCGCGAGTGATTGAAGTTTTTTGCTTTTTAACTTTTAATAAATTCTTAAGAAAGGTAAAGGAGAGATGAAAGCGAGGAACAGATGATAAGCATGTTGTTGTCGAATATAGCTATTTTCTTAATAAGTAGAAAGTAAGATAAGTTAATTGCAGCATGAGTAGTTTATTTAAGCAACTTACTATCCAAACGCGCCCAAGATAATCAAAGGATTGAAATAATCTAATTTAAGAATTTCTTTTACAGGCATTCCTCATCCTTGATGGTCCCACACACAAATAGCACTAATCAAGTAAACCTAACTTAGATCCAATGCATTTAAATTACAGATGTACGATGGATGCAGACTACTAACACTTGTGTTTAAAACTGTCTAATCTTTTTGTACTAATGTTGACCCAATTGATGATTGAGTTGGTGGACCGTTCATCATTATCCCATGACCAACCCGGTCCTAGATAACTCCAACTGGTGCCCATTGATAACATCAACCTCATGATTGAGCTCTCTCTCTCTCTCCCTCTCTCCATGGAGATAATACCGTAGCAGAGACATCTCTCTACCATCCATTAGTTTGAACCATCCAAATTGTTAGGCTAGTAATGGATGGACGATGTTTCAAAAATCATACTGACGCAGGGAAGGACGTGAGGTCGAGCGCCGTCTTCCTCAAGGGGATAACTATTCCGAATTCACGGAACTTCTCTGAACTCCTCACAGAGACTTCTCAAATCCACGAGGAAAGAAAACGGAAAATAAAAATAATTTCTAATAAATTCGAAATTGATTAATGAATGAAATAAAACGAGTTCACATACCTTTAAATAAGGGAACCAATCAATAAGAAAGAAATCAAACTTAAACTACAACTAAAACTTCTAGAATTCGCAACTTACTATAAATAGTAAACTTCCTATTTATAGACGGTCGTGATGTCTACTAGTGCGCAAGGTTTTCGGCCAAAAATAGTAAGTATCCTATTTGGCTTCACCAAATCGTTCTCCTAATTATCCTAAACACTTTTCATGTTGGACATAACTCTTAAAGCCCAACGGTTGAAGAGTTATACTCAAACTAAAACTTACTATTTATAGTAAAAATAAAAATAAAATGGGGAAACGACCGTCGATTAAGGGGTTTCTCGCAAATCTGAGCTGCGCAACCCGACATAGCAGGGTTGGTTGGCTAAAGTAGCTCGTTCTACCCCAAATTCATATATTTTACATTGGATAATTCATTTCGGATTGCGAGATACGCCCGATCTAAGGTCTTATGGTCTGGATCACTTCTATCGTCGACTGTGCCTTTTCTGATCCATCTTGGCCATGAAATTGTCCACTACCCGCTCTACATCAGTCCCCTCCACTTGAAAAGAACTCGTCCTCGAGTTCTTCTCCTGCGCTGGTTCATGATACTTAGTCAGGTCCGCAACGTTGAAAGTCTGTGAGATCGTCATGTCATCTGGAAGATCAACAACATAAGCATTGTCATTGATCTTTCGGATGATCGGTATCGGTCCAATCTTCTTATTTTTCAACTTGTTGTATGTCCCGGTCAGAAATCTTTCTTTTTGCAGATGAACCATTACCTGGTCGCCCACCTCGAACACCTTTTGTCACCGATGCTTGTTCGCTTGTTCCTTATACTTTTCGTTCGAGGCCTGTAGCTTGGTTTGCACCTTCGCATGAATACCCATGATTCTGTCTACCATATGTTCTACTGCAATGCTTATGCCTGGGAGCTTGGGCAAAGGGACCAAGTCTAGTGTGTGGCAAGGTACTCGTCCGTAAATAACCTGGAACGGGAATTTTCCTGTCGAGCGGTTCACCATACTGTTGAATGCAAACTTCGCTTGGGACAAGGCCAAATCCCACTGCTTCGGTTTTTCTCCTGAAATACATCGAAGGAGATTTCCTAGAGTGCGATTCACAACCTCAGTTTAACCGTCAGCCTATGGGTGGTAGGCGCTGCTGAACTGAAGTCGTGTATCGAATCGAGTCCACAAAGTTTGTCAAAAGTAACTTATGAACTTCGTGTCACGATCAGAAGTAATAGTCTTGGGAACCCTATGTAGCTGCACAATTTCTCTAAAGAATGGATTTGCCACGTATGTTGCATCGAGAGTCTTTTTACATGGAATAAAGTGCATCATCTCGGAGAAACGATCTACTACCATGAACACCGAATCCATACCGCGTTGTGTTCGTGGGAGACCAAGCACAAAGTCCATTGATAAATCCTCCCAGGGGCCATCAAGCATGGACAACGGGGTATAGAGGCCCGTATTATGAGATTGCCCCTTGGAGGTCTGACAAATATAACAACGTTGGACTGCCCTTCCCACATCACAGACCGATTGTGGCCAGTAATATCATTCTTTCACAACAGCTCACGTTTTGTCTCGCCCAAGGTGTCCACTGAGGCCACCTTCATGTAGCTCTTAGATTAGATGTTCCCTTAGCGAACTGTTGGGGATACACAATCGATTTCTCTTGAAAAGGAACCCATCTTGCATATGTAAGTCGCCAGAGTGACCTTCTTGGCATCTAACACATGCGTCCCTGAAGTCGTTGTCATCGGCATATACGTCTTTGAGGCACTCGAACCCAATAACTTCATTGCTCATAATTACTAACAAATTTGCACGGCCACTTAGCGCATCGGCTACCTTGTTCTGTTGTCCTGACTTATGTTTTAGCATGAACGTGAATTCCTGCAAAAACGAGATCCATCTAGCATGCACACAGTTAATGTTAGCTTAACTATTAATGAATATGAGAGCTTGATGGTCCGTGTAAAGTATGAATTCCCTTTAAATCAAATAATGTTGCCAATGTCGCAGTGCCTGGACCACCACGTATAACTCGATCTCGTAAGTAGACCACTTCTTGCATGCATCGCTAAGTTTCTCACTGTAGAAGGCTATTGGCCTACCTTCTTGAGACAAAACTCTTCCTATTTCGACATATGAGGCATCATATTCGACTTCAAACAGTTTGTTGAAGTTGGGAAGTACAAGAACTGGGGTCGTGGATAATCTGCGCTTGATTTCGGCAAAGCTCCTGTCGGCTTCGTCAGTCAACTAAAACTGTCATTTCTTCATGCAATCTGTGATTGGTGACACAATAACACTGAAATTTCTCACGAACTGACGGTAGAATGTCATCAGTCCATGAAAACTTCGCACTCGTGAATATTTGTGGGAACCGACCATTCTCTGATTGCCTTCACTTTTTTCTCATCCACTCGAATGCCCGTGAACGTTACGACAAAACCCAGAGACAATAGGCTATTAGTCATGAAGCTGCAATTCTTTAAATTGAGATACAGTTTATTTTTATTAAGCACCTGAAGGACCTTCTTGAGGTGTTTCATATGAGTAGTTTCGTCTTAACTGTATATCAAAATATCATCGAAATAAACCACAACGAATCGCCCAATGAAAGGTTTCAGAACTTGGTTCATCAATCTCATGAACGTGCTAGGCGCATTCGAAAGACCGAAGGGCATGACCATCCATTCGTACAATCCTTCCTTGGTCTTAAAGGCTGTTTTCCACTCATCACCTAGTCGTATTCGAATCTGATGGTAGTCACTCCTTAGATCCAATTTAGAGAATATTTTGGCACGTTCTAGTATGTCTAGCATATCGTCCAATCGTGGTATAGGAAACCTGTATTTAATGGTGATTTTATTTAAAGCTCGGCTGTCGACACACATACGCCAACTCCCATATTTCTTTGGAGTTAATAGAGCTGGTACAGCACATGGACTCATGCTCTCTTGAATAAGACCCTTACAGATCAACTCTTCCACTTGTCCTTAAAGAATCTCGCACTCATTTGAACTCATTCGATAATGAGGCCGATTGGGTAAACTAGACCCGAGGATAAAGTCAATATGGTGTTGGATATCCCGTATGGGAGGTAACCCATCGGGAAGGTCATCGGGCTAAATTTCTTTGAATTCATGTAGCAAGGGCTTTAATCTTTCAAGGATGATGGTAGGCTCGAGTTATTCCCCTTTTACAATTAATGCATAAGCCTGTCCTGTTTTTTTAGATTCTTCCACGAAGTCCCGTATGGTTAAGAGAAAATGATCCTCTACTTTAAAAGTTTCAGGTGGTCCCTCTGGATCCATAGGAGCCAATATGATCTTTCGGTCATCTTTGATGAAGATATATATGTTATCTCGCCCTTTATGAGTCGCATCACGGTTAGATTGTCAGGGTCGACCGAGTAGTATTTGAAATACTTCCATGTCAACCACATCGCATACTACTTCATCCTTATAATGTTTACCAATTGAAAAGGATATGGTGCACTGTTCGGTTACCTTTATTTCGCTGACCTTCTTGATCCAACCGATTGTATATGGAGAGGGATGACGCTCCGTTTTCAATTGCAATTTCTCCACCATGACCTTGGAGACGATATTCTCACTACTACCACTATCAATAATCACGTCACAAATCTTTCGATTCACCGTACACCTAGTGCGGAAAATGTTACGCCTTTGTGGATGTACTTCTTTTCTTGGCGCATATAATAGCCGCCTCACGACGAGCGACTCACCGTGATCTTGTTGAACCCAACTTGAATCATCTGTCTCGTCCTCCGTAGTATGCTCCTGTTCTTCAATATCTGGATCTTCATTAGCATTATCAGCACTACCATCATTGACGGCAAGGTTTGCCAGTTTTCGCTGGGGACAAGTATTTGATAGGTGGCGCGGTTGGCCACAACGATAGCAGTTATCAGGCCTTAGCCGAGCATAGGGGTTCGAGATTCTACTTGGACCAACAGTAGTCGATACGCCCATTTGGGGTCTAGCTTGTCCGCTTCCTTGATCTCGGTTCTCATACGTAGGAGGTTGAGTGCATGCTTCTACGGGCTCCTTCTCCTTAGACTGTGGAGGTCCCTAGGGTGGACCCACAGCAGTGATCCTTGTGGTAGAGTAGGGTCATGTGGTAGGACGTTCAAGTTGTGCTTCTGCCCGAGTAGCCAACTTGATCGCATCATTCATCGTCCAGATGGGCTGCATCTAGACCCGATCCTGGATTGCCATACGCAGTCCACCGTTGAATCGGGCGACTTGCCGCGATTCAGTCTGGACTAAATCGTTACGCGCCACCAGACGGTAAAATTCTTCTGCGTATTCTCTCACCGACCGATTACCCTATCGACAATTTTGGTATTGTTGGAATAATACCTGATCGTAATCGCTAGGGAGGAATCGGGCACGTAGTAGCTGCTTCATCCACTGTCATGTGTGGATTTGTGATTTCATCTGTCTGGTTCGTGCGAGTTGCAGTTGTTCCCACCAAGATAAAGCTTCTCCTTTCAACTTGTAGGCTATAAGCTTGACCTTTTTTGCTTCAGGGATATCCATATAGTCAAAAAATCACTCAACTTTAGAAAGTCAATCGAGAAAATCCTCAATGTGTAGTTGGCCATTGAAGTTAGGAATATCAACCCGCATCTTAAATTCTTAATCTGTCCGATCTACTCAATCGCCACCTTGTCTGGGGTGTTGAAAGATTATGTCATCGATTTCCACCTCACTGGAGCCTCCTTCCTCAGGAATGACCCGTGGATGCGAGTTTCAACAATCGGCGGTGGAGGATTACCACCAGGAACACGGAGTTGCCCGAGGGTTTTCGCCAAGAGATTCGCTATGTGGTCCATAAAAGCCTACAACCCTTGCATGACTTGTCGATTCTCTTGCATAGTTGCTTCGAAAACTGCCGCCGTTAAAGGTAAATTTTCTGGGGCACCGCCCATGGAATTGTTGCCCGACCCGTCGTTAGAAGCCATCGATCCGAGGAGAAACCTTGCTCTGATACCAAACTGACACAGGGAAGGACGTGAGGTCGAGCACCGTCTTCCTCAAAAGGATAACTATTCCGAATCCACGGAACTTCTCTGGACTCCTCACAGAGACTTTTCGAATCCACAAGGAAAGAAGGCAAAAAATAAAAATAATTTCTAATAAATTCGAAATTGATTAATGAATGAAATAAAACGAGTTCACATCCCTTTAAATAAGGAAACCAAGCAATAGAAAAGAAATCAGACTCAAACTACAACTAAAACTCCTAGAATTCGTAACTTACTATAAATAGTAAACTTACTATTTATAGACGGTCGTGACGTCTACTAGTGCGCAAGCTTTTCGGCTAAAAATAGTAAGTGTCCTATTTGGCTTCACCAAACCATTCTCCTAATTATCCTAAGCACTTTCATGTTGGAGACAACTCCTAAAGCCCAACGGTTGAAGAGTTATACTCAAACTAAAACTTACTATTTATAGTAAAAACAAAAATAAAATGGGGAAACGACCGTCGATCAGGGGGTTTCTCGCAAATCCGGGTTGCACAGCCCGACGTAGCAGGGTTGGTTGGCTAAAGTAGCTTGTTCTACCCCAAATTCATATATTTTATGTCGGATAACTCATTCCGGATTTTGAGATACGCCCGATCTAAGGTCTTATGGTCCGGATCACTTCTTTCGTCGACCATACCTTTCCTGATCCATCTTGGCCATGAAATTGTCCACGACCTGCTCTACATCACATACTCATCAGGAAACCATAGCAATCTCTTAGGCGCTTGACGTTCATCATTGAATAATTTTTCTTTCTCACCGTGGATTTCGTGTAGACGGCTAGGATCATCAAACTATGCCTATCTTGAATTAACTTCCAACGGCTAGGATCATCAAATCTATGTGTATCTTGAATTAACTCCCATCCATGATGGGTCTCACTAGTGAATAGTTCTGATTGAATGATAACCCTGCCATGTATGATGTAGCAATATGGCTTTATTTTTTTCTTTCTCACCATTGATTTGAAGCCACCTTGTATATGGCTAGGATAATCAAATCTATACGTATCTTGAATTAACTCATATCCATCATGGGACCCACAAAATGGACAGTCCTGGTTGAATGATAACCCTGTCATGTATAATGTAGCAATATGGCTCTATTTTTTCTTTCTCACCGTTGATTTGAAGCCACCGTTCAGATGGCTAGGATAATCGAATCTATACGTATCTTGACTGAACTCATATTCATGATGGGTCTCACAAGATGGACAGTCCTGATTGAATGATAACCCTGCCACGTATAATGTAACAATATGGATCTTTTTTTTTTCCTTAATTTCTCGCCATTGATTTGAAGCCATTGTGTAGATGGCTAGGATCATCAAATCTATGCGTATCTTGAATTGCCTCCCATCCATGATGGATCCCAGTAGATGGACAGTCCTGATTGAATGATAACCCTTAGCAATATGACTCTATTTTTTATTTTTATTTTACCATCGATTAGAAACCACCATATAAATGGATAGGATCATCAAATCTATGCATATCTTGAATTAACTCCCATCCATAATGGGTCCCACTAGATGGACCGTCCTGATCAAATGGTAACCCTATCATGTATAATGTAGCAATATAGCTCTATTTTTCTCCATCACCATCGTTTCGAAGCCTCCGTGTAGATGGCTAAGATCATCAAATCCATCCATAACTTGAATTAACTCCCATCCATATGGGTCCCACTAAATGGACAGTCCTGATTGAATGATAACCCTCCCAACTAAAATTTTAACAGTATGGGTCTACCATATTCCTATTCTCTTTACTCTACAGTATCATCTCCCTTCTCTAACCCCCTGTGGCAAGACATTCCATATGCTTGCTTGCATTTAGGAAATGGCTTCCACAAACGATTACATGTCTTACCAAACCCTAAAATAATCCGCTTCTGGTCAAAACACATGGATTTTGAAAGTCGTCCACGTTATAAAATCCAAAAAGCTGATTGGAAAGTCACTCCAACGAAATAAATGTAATGGGTGATGTGATTTGTTACGCGGGCCAATCACAACCGCACATTTGGAGGCCTTCCCTTTCGTTGCCAAAAGGTGGTGGGCCCCACCATACCAGCTCATAGAGGCTATGGAAAATGATACCATCATACGTAGAGACGTAAAACGACCGCGCTAGCCTGATACGCGTATGCATATGAAGGGCGTACTTACAAGTAGCAGAGCACCATCTGCAAGAGAATGTACATCCGATCCACCCCGTCCATAAGTTTCCACATCATATTTTCACCGTAAAAATTTTTTTTTAAAAAATCATATAAACTACTTTTGTGGGCCACACCATATGTAACTGTGTAAAATCATGCCTAAGAACTTTAAATTCACGTGGTGTGGCAGACATGAGTATTGTGATGTCCTGATTTTCATCTAATCCATTCATCCTAGTGTTGCACGTCGGATGAGTGGATTGGATGGAAACTATCAACTGTTCCCATATCACCAGAGTAGACCCCACACTCAATTTGAGCGATTTTAACGGTGGCATATCAACTGTTCCCTGCGGTGTACCCGCTTACATTTTGTATAAACTTATTTTTGGGATCCATTCTAAGAAAGTGTGACGCAGCTGATGGACGGTATGGATTGCATCCACATGAAGTCTTCCGTCCACATCAGCGAATATTCACTCCCCTACATGACTTTGCGTACTCACGCAACCGTTCTCGATGCACAAAAGAAAATGCAACTTCTGTGCATGATGAGATGAACGTACGGGCCGTGTCTCATGGTGTATTCTATTAGATAGACTTATGGTGATAGTTCAGCACCATTCTTCAAAATTGTGGTGACTCATTTATTGTACACGTGGAATACATATAAAGTAATCAAGATCGTCCAAATAACGGGCCTTATTCAGATTGAAGCATAGATTGAAAATTACACGAATCCAAAGAGCGTAATAATCAAATTTATTACTATAAGATGGACGGTCAGACTTTCCTATTCAACAGACCAAGTTCACCAAGGAAATTTGGACGGATATGATTATTGGAACACTATGATATCCGGGCTATACTCTATTCACAAGAAGGCCTAGGACTTGGATTGTCTAGAATGCTGTACACACGTGTCATGCATTCGGTAGATGGTGGTAAACTATCACACCGTTCAACACTAATGCCAAGAACATGAAAAATAGTAGCGTCTGGGAAAAAGGACTTTAATTTTCAAGCTCGTGGGTCTGTGTAGCGGCCTAGGGAGACCCACCACAACCAGAGAGATGGTATGGTAGACCCATCTCTCCATAGCACAGCTTCCAAAGTGATGCATCAATCAGGTCCATCCATCTACTGGGCCATACCCTAGATGGCTTATGTCTCAAAAAATATAACTTATTGGACAATCCTATCCATTACTTTTCTTTAATTTTCCCCACTGAATATTTGACCATTAATCATTAAAGTCTCTTTTAGGGCCACAAATCAGATGGATAAGATCATCTAATATCTATGATTTTTTAAATATACTCCATCCATGATATGTCCCAGTAGATGGATGGACACAATTGATACATCACCTTACCATGTGTACTCTGGAAAGATGGCTCTACCATATTCCTGTTTCCATATCCACCGTACCCAACTCCTCCAATCACATTCCCACTCATAACCCAACAAGGAGTAGAGCTTAATTAAGATTAGTACTCTAATTAATCAATAATAGGAAAGGGAATCAAACACATGCTCTCTCTCTCTTTTTAAGCATTAGGTGGGCCACATTAGCATTGGAAATGAATTAGATTATGGAAGATCTTGGACCATCCAAAATCAAATCATGATTGGATATGCATTAGTGGTGAGTAGAGCTAGGTGGGCCCTGATCATGTGCTATTGGATAAACAAAAACTCCATTTGTAATTGTCTCTATAATTAAATAAACTGCTACCATCATATCCTTCTGGGGAAGGACGTGTGGCGAGATCCAATTACGCCATAAGATTCTATAAATCGTGCCTAATTGCACAATAAAACCTAACCCAATAGCAATTGACTCGATTAATGGATAGAGATGAACAGGAACGGTTCAAATTACGACAGGTAACCCCGTCGTTGATTGGAGTGGCGTGACCGTCAGATTTTTTTAATTGGCGATAGTCACTTTTGGACTTCAGTGGTGGGCCATCTTTATATTTATACCATTCTCTCCTCTTGTGAGACCAAAAAGGCCTTAATAGCTTAATATATATGATTTGGTGTCTTAATCATTCCAGTAAACAACCCTTTATTCATTAAAGTTGTAAGTTCTATTGTTTTTATTGGATTTTTAAAGAAGGTTGTCATTTTACAGTGAGAGGTGGTTAAGTTCTCTTAGAACATCATAAGTTACCATGTTCCTGGTTGTGATGGGATATTTGGGACAGTCAAATCGATCGATCTGAGCTGTCCATTAGGTCCAGCGCTCATTTTATGGGTTACCATGTAAAACTCGTACCTGTCGGATGATTCTAACCTTGCCTCCAAAATAGACGGTTAAGATGATTAATTTGTGAAAAAAAAGGGCCTAATCAATGATTTAAGACATTTAATTGTTTGGGCCATAAAGAATCAACTCTATGGGGAATCCTAACCATCTGATCTATGTTTGGAAAGTGGATATATAGCTAGAAAAAGAAGGGCAACTTATGGATGGATCAGATTATCTGATGTGTAGTTTTCAAATCGTAGCCGATGAAATGTGTGATGGACCTAATAAACAGCTGGGATTTAGTGATCAGACTGTCCAAGTATCTCAATGCAACTACTAGGACTATAACTTGTAAGTGATATGAGAGCATTGGATTAGTTCTAATGTCTCCCTTAGAACAATAATCCAATTTTGCCCAACTATCTACAGGGGCATAATTCTTTAGTAAAATAATGTTTATTGGAATACCCAAGACTGGAAATCTGGTCGATGGCCGGTCCAATGATAGACATTTTCTAGCCATCGGAATCTTCCATATCTTGGCTGATGTAGAAGATTTATCGCCATCTGATTATGTGGCGGCCACATCGGCACCAACGACAAATCACTAATAAAAGTTGTTATTTTACAATTAATATTGCAAAGACCTGATGTTAATCCACACGCTGCCTTGCATGGTAAACATGAATGTGATGCATGCAAATGCCTTAAAATATTATTTGAATGTAATTGTAGGTTTGGATAGGTACGACTTTGCGGCCATAGCTAGAGTTGTACACCAGTCGAGTTCGCTCAGTCAGATTGCTCGACTTGACTTGAAAAAGATCAACTCGTCTTAACTCAAAATTGGATTCAGATTGAGTTGAGTTGGTTTTTACAGCTTGAAAAAATTCCGAGCTGAGTTTAAGCTTGTCTGAGCTCGACTCGACCTGAATTGAACTTCAACTCGTATGGACTCGGATCGAATTGGCTTGGTGACTCGGTTATTTTGATATTAATATTGCTCACCGAGTGTTTGATGAAATGACTCAACAAAGTCTTGTTTCAGGTGCATACATTATCCATATGATTGGCTGGTAGCGAGGAAATAATGGATACAAAATAAATCACTATATAAAAAAAAAACTTTATATTATAAAATTGCCATTATATCTTGATTTTGAAGTTGTGCGCCAAGTGTTTGATAAAATACCTGTAAACTGTTATAATTGTTTTGCATTTTATGAGAAATTGAAGATACACTTTGTGTTTGAAAAAATGTCGCATAAACTTGTATTCAGTTTAAATTGGCCCTAGCTGCTAACTGAGCTGAGCTAGCCAGTCAACCTGAGGACCGAGCCGAGCTGAGCCGAGCCGAGTAAATTTGTGCCAAACTCAACTTAGTTCAATTCATGTACAGCTCTAACTGTAGCTCAGTCTTAGTACCTTAATGAGCCTTGACTCTAGTCATAGCTTATGAAACTCAGCTAACTATGGCTGATTTTTTAGAGCCTATTTGGATTTATGAAAAGAAAAGGAAATATTATTTCTCATGAAATTAGATTTTATTATTTGTTAAGCCTTTATTGGTAAGAACATGTTAGATTTCATTGTTTGTTAAGCCTTTATTGATAAGAATATGTGAGACATTATTTATTACTTTTTTTTGGTTGAAAAATATATAAATTTATTTTTTTAATGAACGTGTTTTTTTTTTTTTTTTTTTCTCACAATGGAAGGAAAATTAGTATTTTAGTGGTTAAATATTAATGTGCTACCATCCATATAGAGTTGCCTTACATAAGCTATATGTACCTATGTGCCAAGTGAGCCATTGGCCATATTTGATTATGCCCCACCTGTGCTACTATGCCAAACGCTCTAGTATCTATCTTACTCCTCACATATGTAAAACGTTTCATGTAATACTACCCTACCATATGTATTATCATCCATCTTCTCTTGCACCATGTCTGTTAACCTGCCCCATCTACTACAATTTATCTTATCTTGCTCATCACATATGCAAAATTACTCACCAATATACCACATGTGTGACATGTTATCATTTATCTCCAATCACTCCAAATAGGCCACACGCAAGTAGTACCAATGCACCTAAATGCTACTATCTAACTTCAAATGCCCATGTTACAAATGAGCCAGTGCAGATCATGTACCACATTTGCAATTATACAACTCAAAACCCCTCACATCTACCATTCTTGTCAGGATTAAGCTTCAAATGCCCACATATCTCACATGCACCACATGTGCCACTATCCATCTTCAAGCATGCACATGTGAGTAACTACCTAAAGTTATTTTTTTTAGTAGTATAATTTTATTTGCCAAGCAATAAATTTAAAAATAGATCTTAAAATATTAAATTATCTTGTAAAGAGTCTCAGATACGATTATGGGAAACTGGACACTTAGACCTCAATGTAAGCATGGGTCCGGACCTCAAGCCAAGGATCCGTGCCCTGGCTCATAGGGTCCGGACCACTAGCCAAGGATCCGTGCACTGGCTCATAGGGTCCGGCCACCCACTCTTTGTCAGAGAAAAAAAGGAAACGTGGTACCGTACCATCTTTCCCACTAACATTCAGCTTGTGTGGGAAATGGGCTATTTTGAATCGGGATGTAATGGGCCGGGCTTAGGGCATGTCTTGGCTCAAATTTTGAACCAGTTCGGGCCAGCTCGTCTGCTCAGTTATATTTAAAATTCTGAATTTTTAGGTCCGAGCCCGAGACGGAGCCCGGCCCATCGATACCTGCGACAAATAAATAGTAGGTAGATTATGAATATCTCGTGATATTATAACGAAAATCAAACGGTATATCGTGATAATATCGCAAGTGTTTTTAACATTTCAGCACATTTACTCAATTTTATTGTGATTGTAATGCTTATGTTATTTAACGGTTCAGATAAATCAAATTTTAAAAATCGATATATATATATATATATATATATATATATATATATATATATATATATATATATATAAAACTTTGAAAACCAGATTTCACGTGCCATGCATGAAAACGGTGGGCTGCAAAATGAAGATCACCTGCGTTAAGATTAGGTTAATCTACTCACTAGGAGGGCTACACCTGTGCGTGGAGTTTAACCGTTGGATGTACATTCCAATGCAATGGCCCACCTGATGAACGGACCGGTCTTATTTTTGTATCAGGTGATCTTCATGTTAAGGTCTACAGATTCCACGGCTTGGATATCCTGCACATGTGGCATTTTGGTGGGAAAGATTCTAGGGCTGGTCAGCACTTCTCTTGGCGAAAATGAGAAACGGTCACGTACAAGCACATGTACGTGAGCTTTCGCATACAGACCGTATTTTCAGACCACGTGTCATGCATTTTCAGACGTCCGAGCTGTGCAAAAGGTGGGCCACATCATGCAGGTTGCCTGATGAAAAATTAAGCTGGTATACTCATCGGCAGCACACACTGTCAAATGGACGGACCCACCGTACGGGTGTGGCCCACATAATGAAGGGTCAGCGTGATTTTGAAGGCAGATTGCTCCCAACCTAGGTGGGCCGCATCATGATGTTTGTGAGAAATCTTCCACGTCCATCCGTTTTTCAAGCTCATGTTAGGACCTCAGACCAAAAATGAGGAAGATACGAAACTCAAGTGGGCCACACGACAGGAATAAGTGGGAGGAAAATACCTACCGTTGAAATCTTCTTGGGGTCGACCGTGATGTTTTTATGTCATCTAAACCGTTCATAAGGTCTTTCTCACGGGGATGAAATGAAAACACAAATATTAGCCTGATCCAAAACTTTTGTAGCCTGAAAAAAGTCTAAACGGTGGGAGTTCCTATGTTGTGGCCCACTTTAGTTTTGGATCTGCCTAATTTTTTGTACCATGTTCTAACATGAGCTGGAAAAACGGATGCAGGGAGTGGATTTCGTACAAACATCCATGTGGACCCCACCTGGTTTCCGACCGCAGGTTCTTCCTGCAGTCGAGGTTTGCATGCAATCCACGTCCATGATTTTCACGGCAGGTGATGTTCATGGTGTGTGGGACATCTCAATCTACACATAATCCATGGCTGTGATCATTTCTCAGGGGAAACAAAACCAATCAAGTAATGAAGGATTTAGATTTTCGGGCCCAAATCCATGAGGACACAATTAATATTGTGATGGCCGATTCCACATGAGTGAATCACACACCATTCATTGATCTAGACCGTCGATTTGATACACCCCACTTGGATGGGGGAGGGTTCAAGAGTATTCCAGATTGGGGGTGTTTTAAGCCGTCCATTATTTGACCCTTTTTGCTGGTCCATTACTGTATTTTTCCTATAATAATCTGTTTTTAGAACATCGATTAAAAGGATAAGTATCTTCTAATCTGGATTACCCAATCAAGGCCCCACCTGTACGGAATGAATGAACAAGCGTATTTGTGTCTGGTCAACAGAAGCATTATTTAGAAATTGTGGGCAGCACCGGACCCAAATCGTTCACTACAATGGACCAGAATCTAGGTCTGACTCTTGACCATGACCAGAGACAAGATGACCAGGTACAACCCATGAGCCGATTCTAGAGGCCCAGACGTGCATGAATTTACATCCAAACCTGTTATTAAATGGGACTAACAATGGATAGTGGACAATTAAAAAATCTCTCGCATTGGGAATATTTCGGCCCTTTTTTCAAAAAATTTATTTAAAGAAGCAACGGGATTATATTAAAAAAGGAAAGGAAACAACAGGGGCTGCCGATATGGCAGAACACAAAAAGAAAAGACTACAAGCCTAACAACGGAAATTGAAATCCTTAAAAGCCGAGGATTGAGAGTTGAACTATTTTGAACTATTTTAACCCTTTGATCATTGAAAGTATTTTAATTTGAGTATGGACCACCTCCTTGAATATCCTATGGGCCCATTGATCGATAGGTTAGGATCTTCCCAGCTTGAAGACTTCTGAGGCAGCCCTCATGGGCCGTATATCACATCCATCAACACGGCTTGGTGTCCCAAAAATGTTCAATTATTGGAGTCTGCAAACCATGCATTGCTAATGAGCTGGATACCTAATTCCTCTTAGGACTAACCAAAGGGGCCTGTTGCACTGGGCCACCATTGCTCCTGAAATTTTAGGGCACCTAATGGTATGGGCTTAAAGTTCAGATCCATCTGATATACGGGCTGTGTTCCAATGATCTGAACCGTAAAGTTTATACGTTTAGTCTCTCCTTGAATGGTAGATGGGCAACAAATAAAATATCTCAAAATTGGATTATTTCATCCATTCGGAATGTGGCTCTTTTGCTTTAAAAATGGACGGTTACCCTACCTTTGCATAATCAGTCGGTTAAAACATCCGATCTAAGAGATTTTTTCGGGGTCCCGGTTTGGGCCATCTAAAAGAACCAAATTCCAGTGGCTAAAGTCCATAATATATCATATCCCAATACATCAGGATGTATGTGAGCAAACCTCTGGTTGAACGATAATAACTGCAGGATATTGTTATTGATGAATGAACCAACCAATAAATATGGTATACACCTTTCACAGGAAAGTAAGGAAACATAGAAGCGGTCGATGAGGCATCCTCTATCCAAGATGAGGCTCACCAGATCAACGATTCACATCATGAACCATGGCCCCATGCGTATGGAATCCTGCCCTTCCGCTACTGTAATTCCTCTCCAAGGCTTGCATTAAATTATTTAATCACCTACCATGGGGCCCACAAGTGCAAACTTTTTGGGAGCATTCTCCATGGATAGTGGGTCCATATAAATGGTTGGATCACTGATACATTACTCCATATCCAACTGAGTGTCTTTAAACTACAAATCTAGTTTGGATGGGGAACCAATCAGGCATCTTTATACCATCCATTCTTTTCTTTTTATTTTTATTTTTTAAAATTTATTGGTGGGTCCACTTAAAAACACTGGACCAGGCAAATGGGCAAAGCCAGGCCATTCATCATTGGCACAGACCCCCAGCCCAGCCCAGACGCTATAGATAGTTTTCAAGCATGGGTCTGGCGAATGGGCCAAGCCAGGTCATATATCATTGGCATAGACCTGGCCCGGCACAGACGCGATGTATAGTTTTCAAGCATGGGCCTGGCCCTACAGAGTCATGCCACACCGCTCATTGCCATCCCCACTCTCCCATGCTCTCTAATGGCACTCCCACATCTCAGAACCAGATGTCACCGGGAGAGCGGTGGTGAAAATGGCCAGATATGGCCTGAACTGAAACCCAGCCTTCTTTTGGCAAAAGCTTATGGCCCATGGCTGGATTTCAACGCTTACAACCATGTACAACTAATAACTTTTCATTGCCCCACGAGATCACATTGAAGTGTCATCCCACAATAAAAAAAAAGAGGGGTGATTTTGTAGTTCTTGGTCTGTAAAGAGGCATTGTGAGGTTGTCCATTTTCGAATTCAAAAACCCAAAATCTCTTATGTCCAGCTGAGGTGGTCCACCGAGTTTGTACATTTAAGGCCCATGGTTGGTTATTTTTATCCAAGAGCATGCCAAAAAGAATCCCTCAATTGATCAACTTCATCCTTTTTACTGTTGCCATGAAAAAACACAGGTCTTCAACTTGGGTTCGGGTCAACCTGAATCCGACAGACCCAACCTTAAGTCTGGGTTGGATTGGAAAACTCCCACCTGATTTCAAATCAGGCTGGATTCAGGTTGAGCAAAATACTGGGTTTAAGTTGGGTTGGGAAGAATCACATGTTTTTGGGTCGGACCAGTTAAGTTGGATTGGTTTTAGGGTTGAGCACAGAGGAAGCTGGGTTGGGCAACGGTTGACCTTCAACCTGACCCGACTTGCCCAAGTGCACCCTACAAGTACATGGTTAAGAAAAACCTATAATAATAATAAATCAAGGTAAAAATAAAAATGTACAAACAGGCCACAATAGAGGAAAGACCAAAGATTCCATATACAGCTAGGATGCTCCAATTTCATAGATTTTGTGGGCATTATACATCCATAATGGGGCCGTCATATGAATGGGTTGGAGAAACCAATCATGACCTCTCATGTTCAAACTTAGAATTAGATACATTTGAGCTTCACTAAGCACAGGTGCATGTGGAACTTAGCTAATGCATGCCAATGTTTCATAGACAACCTCAAAAAGAGGCATTTAACTACTAAACATTTTAATCTAAACTCTAGTTTGCATTGGGTTTTTGGATGCACTTTTACGAATCCCATAGTAACAATTTGAACTCTTAGTTTGCATTGGGTGTTTGGAGTGTCAACCAGAAAAACAGGACCAAAACCCCCTTGTGCAGAAGTGCATGCAAATGGACCCTTGGGATGGCCAAAATCCATTGGAACTGACCATAAGGGGCTCCAGATGGGACCCCTAGGATGGCCAAAATCCATTGGGAGTGGACCATAAGTGGGGCACGTGGTTACCAACTAAACGAGTTGACTGCGCTAGGCTTGGATGATCATCAACCTTAGGCATGGCAAATGGGCCTCCACAGTGCCTCAAATGGCAGAAATCTAGAAATCATTTCAAAATGCAATTTTTCAAATGCCAATTTCCATGTTAAGATTGCTGCCCACAGTAACCCTAAGGTGGAAGATTTACAGTGAGCTGGACCCAAAATAGGTAGAGCAAGGTTTGCTATGAAGACGCGATTATTTCTTTCACCATCTTGCAACCAAACAAACATTATGCTAGTCAATAGGCAATCCATGCCAGGAGAGATTGGAGAGGAGAATCGTGGTTAGCTGCCACCTGTGAGATCAGGGGCAGTCACCAGGTGAGGGCAGCCCATTGAACATGGTCTGACCCAGAAATCAGGCTGGTACTCACCTTAAGTGGGCCAGCAATGTATGATAAAATAGACCATCACAAAAGGAGTGACAGGTTACAGTCATCTTACAATCAACCAGGCAAGTGTCTTCATTTCTGCAGGTGCGCCACCTCTGCTGTGAATCATCTCTTCAATCTAGCAGATCACCTCAGCATTTCTCCATGAAAATCCTACAACATGATTGGCACTGTGGACCTCCATGTGACCTGTAGCACTCATGCAACCGTACTGAATTAAGCTCCCGCATGATCCACTGCCCGTAAGAATGAAAAATAAAAGAATACAAACGAAAATAGTGCCATTATTTATACTCAGCAAGATTAATAGTAGTGCACATTCTTTCTAGTTCAGACAATCCGTTAATACTCGTAGCAGCATCAATCCATTCTAATTCAGCTCTAGTATACCACAAGTAGAAACAATGGGTGTCACTAGCAATAACGGGTCCCAATCACATAAAGGATTTGGAGATTTGAAATATGATCCCAAATCTACCATGTATTGAAGCTAAGGACCCAGTCCTCAGGGGCAAGCTTGGGGTCAGTGGCACATCCGATATTACAAAAGCCCCCTAAACCATTGAATGTGAGGATTTCAAGACGCAATCAGGGCATTTAGGTCACTAACTATGACGCTGTGAGACCATCACACTGGCTCCACCAAAAATCTTAGTTCTTCGTTGAGTTTTGCCAACTCTACACACCTCTCCCATGCAACTTTTACATGCCATGCATGTGCCAATGTAGAACTCATGGGACGTTGAATCTGTGAATAATTTGAGCCTTGGTGAAGACTATCTAGCACAAAATCGGGCCACTCCTATCATTGGACAGGATAGACACATACATGATTGAAGACTGTTGGCAACTCCTTCAAGCCATCCATTGTTTCCAGACAGTGGTGGGACACCTAATGAATGCAATGGCCTGGCTTTCGCACCAGGTCATCTGCACCTGTCTGCCTTATTAAAGATCATATATCCCATTTCTGTGCCTGGGCAACTTCACTATTGTACATGAACTTGAGGTCCACCTTATCAAGAGTCATTTTTCCCATTTGAACAGTGTTGACAAATGTAATGCATGTAAGAATGGATATGGCATGAACCACCAATTGTGGCATATCATCTGCATCGAACCATCCTTCTACGGGTGCTAATAACATTTTTTTTTTTTTTTAAATATAATTTTTCCCAAGCTTCTCCCAGCAAGTGGAGACTTTAGTCGAGATAAATACCATAATCAATCAAATTTAAGAAAAATATAGTACATGGATTCAAAATTAGTTCTACAATCAAAAGAAATAACCAGAAAAGAAGAATAACAAACACCTCTCTGAAGATGAGATCATTTGAGAAGAGATCTTGTGAAATGTTCCCGAGCTGTGGCAAGCGCTTGAGTTATGGTCTGATAGGATGGATGCAGGTTGGTGAGTTTCATAAATCATGTTATAGCGGGTTGAAGGAATGCTAATTGCACACAAGTTCACATGGGGATGCATGCTGATGCAGACAGGATCTAAACCACTCACCTAGTGGGCTTCGCATATACACCATCCATGGCATTAATCAGTGTTACAGGACAATACAGACCACTAGATCATAACAAGTCCTAAAATCACCACTGGTTTTCTTTTCTATCGTCAATGGGCATTTTCAATTTGTCTGATTGGTGAGAGATTTCTAGGCCACAACCTGTTATCATGGGGCTGTTGGATGAGTCTGGATGCTGTTGCTGTCTGCCAAATGTTCCCTTGGGAACTTGTGTGCAGAAGGGTCATGATATTCCTTCAGCTTCAAGATGGACGGGTAAATAAATCACCTGCTCAGAAAAGGGTGCTCCACCATCCAGACCATGAGTTGCAACCTTTCCGGCAATCACGTTCGCATCAGTTTCAAGAATAATCCTGGACAACCGAAAAACACAAACTCAGATAGTTTCATGAATGGATAAACATATCAATGATGGTAACGCAAGAATGAGAAAGCCATAACATAACAGGAAAGATTGTGTGCAGTCTTTGTGCCATTAATATGACACATCCCACACCTCAAAGAGAGCTGGAATCTAAACATGTTCCAGATTAGATTCAGAAACCCCATGATTACGTTGTCGAGGCCTTATCCCAATTAAATGAGGTTGGCTACATGAATCCTGTTCCACCATTCCACTCTATCAAGGGCCATAACTTCAGCTAGACCATAGGACACCAAATCTTTTCTTACTACCTCCACCACATGACCAAATCATCTAAGTCTACTTTTGCTCATCTGACAAGCTGATGATAGGAGTCTATCATCCAAGACCAGGCCCAGCCCATGAAATCAATTAATTGGCCTGAACCCAGGCTCAGCCCCAAAGCCTGACAAACTGATCAGGCCCATTCCCAACCTTGGATAGACTGCAAGGGCTCCATCCTTTTGATGAAAACCCGATGTCATCAGAAAGATCTAGAAATAGCTTAGCCACAGCTGAAAAGGATTGCCATCGAGCAGTAGATGGTAGGAGCCCCACATATTGAGTAAAAGAATTGTGTTAAAAACATCAATCAAGATGTAGTTATGCACTAGAAGTATGTGAAAAGTATCAAGCATATACCCTCCATCAACGATTTCATCAAGGCATAAAAGGATGAGATCCAAATTCTCCAGCGCTGACCTCTTGTCTACATTACTCCTGGACATAGCATGCATAGAAGTAAATCATCATGAATCCAATAATTCAGATACCTGAGATTACAAAATTAAGAAGCCTTGGTGAAAGAATGTGAAAAGGGCCATGTATAACCAACAAGACCTGAGGAGATGGCCAACAGCATCGAAAAATCCCTGAAGAACTGTTGCTAAGATGAGCTCATTTTCGTCATCACCACCAGTAACGAAGAAGTGCAGATCCTGGATGAACTTATAGATGACAATGTAGCTTTCGAACATTGCTATCTCCGCTGTAAATGACAACAAGGCATCACATTTTACAAGGCAGCAATGAAACTATAGCAACTTTCCACACAGGAAAGAGAACATATGAAAGTCCTTGAGGACGGCCACGCTGTGCCTCTAGAGGCATGGCATTTCCATGCCACCATTTCCCGTAACGTGCATGTGGCACATGTATGGTGATCAGAACTGTAAACCCTGTGGGATCCACCATTTATTGGACAATAACCAGTGTGATTTCTGGTCTATGGCAATTCACCATAGGACCAACTGAATAAGCGGTTATGACCTCGTTCTGTATGACACGTGTAGCAATGACATGGAGATATGGAACCTTACCATATCAAAAGTGCTGCCAATGAAGGGGCTCGATCATATGAAGCAGGGCTCCTGTGTTCCTTAGAGCCTATGTTTCCCACTTGGTTGCATAGAAGACATTGAATTGTGTTTTTACTTTGCAGGTGGGTCGTGAGAAGCAAGACGCTAGTGTGACAAAAATTTTGATCAAAGCCGGTTTTACTGCTTGGAAAATACTGTGTAGGATGCACATTCTTAATCTGAGCTTTTGAATGGTTCTGACTCTTAAGTTACATCAGACAATCTTATTTCTGGCTTTCTTTGGGGTATTTTTAATTTTAGTTTTTGACCAACGGAGAGCACGATGATGGAACAAAGAGGTGAAAATTGAATGCAAACGTCTGTAAAATCCTACATACCAAATTTTGAGCTTCAATCCTCAAGTTAAGCTCCTCAAATGTAGTCAAATTGCACCTATGAATGGTGTAAGAAGGGTTTAAGAGAAAGATAGGGAGAAGAATAGAGCTTCAATCCTCAAGTTAAGCTCCTCATATCTAGTCAAATTGCACATATGAATGATGTAAGAAGGGTTTAAGAGAAAGATAGGGAGAACAATAGAAAGTAAGAGAAGGGCTTAAGAGAAAGATAGGAAGAATAACAGAAAGTATAAGGGCTTAAGAGAAAGACAGGAAAGGGAGGATAATTTTGTGGAGTCTCACCACAAGAAGAATAACCTAAAGGAATGCCACCTATAGAAAATCATCAGTTCCAGAGGATTTTCTTCCAATCACAGTAAAGACATAGCTTTTCACTCAATCTAATGTACCTTCCTATATAATTCAATACATATGGCTATTGACATCTATTTGTAAACGAAATCCCCCCCTCTCCTCCCCCCCCTTTTTCGACAATCACAATCAAAAAACCCAAATGCATATTTATTCTACGTAATCCCTCATTTAACTCAAACTAACTTCATTAACATTGCGATAAAAGAAGGAAAAAAAAAATCCAGAAAAGTCTTCAAATGTTACTCAAATTCTCTATGCACAACCATATTGCACTTTATATGACCATACCGTGGTATAAAACTCAATGTTTAGGATTGTATATAAACTCTAGAAAGGACCTTCAATTAGACTTGTTGGCCCCACAGTCCAATAGGTTCGTCTTTTTTCCCATGAGATTGGATCTGTGGACTCCACAATCTGATTGCACTCTTGATTTGGTCCTGATCTTCAATAGCCAGAAGTAGAGTCCATTTTCAGACCTTTTTGGCAAATCTAATGGTCCCACATTACACCACTGGAAGACCTTTCAAGGGAGTTTAATTTGCCTTCATCTTCTCCACTTTCACAAGCCTCCTATTATTTGAAGTTGTTCCTGGCCTTTTTATGTAATTTTCCTTTGTTTATCTATGTTCTCTTTATACAAAGTCAGTTCAGTTTCCCATTTACTTACACCAATTCAGTCCAGTATGAGCAATTCCATACGTTTGATATCTGGCAGCCAAGATTAGCATGACTCAAACAAATAAGCAATGCCATAATGAATGCAAAGAGGTTTGACAGAGTATTTTACATGGATCAAAACAGGGAAAAAAAAAAAAAAAAAAACTCATGTAAAATTAAAAATTAACAACATACGCATGTCACCTTCTGACCGTGCATTTATCTTCTGGGTTTTAGTAAACACAGATTTCTCAAAAGCTAATTTTGCACTAAGTGTTGGCCAGTCATCAGAATAGTACTTGACAGCTACACGTTTCCCTTCAGAATCCAGAAGAAGAATGTTTTTTATTGAAGGACAAGTTTCCTGCAAAACATCAGAATATTGCAGAAAATTAAGACATAAATTTCAAAAACACAAAAGATGTTCCGACTCTGAAGGACGAAATATACTGACTTTGGGTGGGGTGGTTAGGATCATTTTATCTAGGTGGTTCTATGATCCCAATAGCACCTATATGGATTCCTTTGATTGATGGTGATACTTATTTTTGTTAATGATCTTGGTGATCCATTTTAGACGCCATTGATTGGTTTAGAATAATTTGATCAGTGCAATTTTTGCTTGATGGACTATGAAGTAATGTCCAAATCGATTTATTTGCTTCTAAATGCAACTGACAGCATCATAAATTTTAAAAATAAAAATAAAAATTGGGACATGGGATACACATGTACATGCCTTGTGGTGAGGTTCACAATTAACATGGATCACCAATAGTCGAACGCGACGGATTGAAAAATGAAGAAGAAGAAGAATTGAAAAGGCTGCCGTTGTGCAAATACATGAGGCATGCATGTCGAGGCTAATGCCTGAACCTGGGATATATGACACTTAAGCTTCATGTAATGAACAACAGGGACAGCCCCATGGCGCTATCCTTCTAACTTGTCGTGTGGGACGCCCACCTTCCAAACAAGTGGTTTAATAGAGAACCATGCCAGCATCAAACTTTGAAGTCATAACAACAATGAGAAAACACATAAGCAGCTCAAAGCCAAACCTCATCATCTTTACACCATTCCTCACGTTCTTTCCAACTATCTTACAAGAGGCATGGGAAACTGTCCTCTGAGCAGAACAACACACATGGCGAATTTACACAATATCTGGACCATTCATCAGATGGGCTCTAACATGGAGGGCCCATAGTTCAAAAATACACCTATTGGACATTCCTAACTGTGCAGCCAAGGTTACAAAACAACAACAAAAGAAAACGAGTGATACTCAACATAAAACAGGCCAGAACTCGCATTCTCAGATGGTTAAGATCGGTTGATTAGTGTGTGTTTTTTCCAGACACAGACACTTAACAGTAGGACCAACCTGATGAATGGTCTGGATCTCATCTAAGTGTGCCAAGTTAATGTTTCGGAACAAGCACATAACAGTGACCGTTGCAGAATCCCAGCCCAATGTTTTGGCATTCCGTATTAAACATAATTTGATTTCCACATTCTCATTCATCAAAAACCCAAAATTCAATATATATAGCCGAATGCTCAGCCGCACGCCAGTTCTCACGGAACTCGTGAGAACTTTTTGAGAACTCATCGTATGTGATGTGAGTACAAAATCTGAACGGTCCACATGATGCAGCACCCCATAAAACCCTTAGGGCTCAACTTTTACTTTGATCCAAACCTTTGGTGGGCCATGAAAAAAGAAAACAGTTTCCTCCCTTGATTTGCATCTCTCTTTGCTATCGCCCATCCGAGTTTTAGATCAAGGTGAAAATTGGTCCCTTAGGGTTTCATGGGATGCAGCATCACATGGACTGTTCGGATTAGACGCCCGTGACACATGTGGAAAGGTGTGCAAGTGAGCATGCCTCTCTATATATATATATATATATATATATATATATATATATATATATATATATATATATAATGGTACTATGAGGTCAAGCTGTGTGGGCTCCGCCGTGATGTGTGTAGTACATCTATCCCATCAGTAAGATGCACCATTCCATGGTGAGTAACGGCCTTAAAAAGAAAGTCAATCCATGACTTGGGTGGGCCACACCACATACAACAGTTGAGAGGGGTCATTCTCCCATTAAAACATTCACAATCATTTATTGGGCCCCCTGAGATGTGATTCACAAATCCAGCCCATTCATTGGGTGTGCCCCATTTGGATGAGGGGTCAGACCAAATTTCAGCTGCATCCAAAACTCAGGTAGGCCCCACCAAGTGCTTTTATATATTTTAGGCATGTCTTCACATGGTTTTAGATGTATGGCTCACCTGAGTTCCGTATACGGCTGATTTTTGGGATATCCCATAGCCTAAAGGGGAACCATCAAACTCACGGTGTTGATGTTCGACACACATCACAGTGGGGCCCACACAGCTCGACCTCATAGTACCATCTATATATATATATATATATATATAGAGAGAGAGAGAGAGAGAGAGAGAGAGAGAGAGAGAGAGAGAGAGAGAGAGAGAGAGAGAGAGAGAGAGAGAGAGAGAGACGAGAATTTCTACTTCGTAATATATAAACAGATAAGATCTAGGAAAAAAGTAGTTTAGAAATTTCAAAAAAAAAAAAAAACTTAAGAATCACCATCGAGGCTTCTTTCTACGGCGCAGAAACCGATGAAAGGAGCTGATTCAGATGCCGCCTGCAAACGCCATTAAAGACGTGATCAGATCAAGCTATCAAGAAATGAGAAATAGAATTGCAGGATTTGAAATGATAATTAGTTTCTTTTGGATTTGTAGAGAAAATAACTTCTTCTAGGGTTAGGGTTTTTCACAGCGTTCTCTTCCGCGTCGGAGGAGAAATCACAAGAGACGGAATTAGCGAAGTAATAGTTGCAGACAGCGGCACTTACCAAAAGCGTAGTTATTTGATACTCTGGCAGTATGACCCTTGATATGCAGCCGCTCAGAAATATCACACGTGTAATAATATAAATATAATTAAACCGACTAAATATTGGAGCACATTGTCGATGATTTTCATTCGAAAATTTATATTAGTTGACTAACTCTATATTATGATGGGTGGACACCTTTTCATTGAATTAGGTCCATTGGATCTTTCAAAAAAGGGTCCACCAAACTGATAGTCAGATGATCATATAAGCATAATTTTTGGTTCATGATACATCTAAACTGGTACCAATAATATGAACAGTTTATTTTGACTCATTTGTACACTAAATTGCAATTTATAAGTAATTTGCCAGGGCCTGCGTATCATCCATCATACGCTGCCAGAGTAGCAAAGCTTTTCTCTCAGTCCGTTAGGACTCGAGAATCGCAGACCTGGTTCAACAGCGGACGCGGATTCAGACAGGTGACCTTGGGCCCATCTTGATGTATTTTTGTATATCCAATCCGTCCATCCGTTTTCTCAGAACATTTTAGTGAGTTAAACAAAAAACAAAGCATATATAAATCTCATGTGGACCACACCAAAAGAAACATGGGTTATTGACCATTAAAATTTTCTTGTGGGCCACAGATATTTTGGATCATGATGATATTTGTATTTTCCCATAGAAAGGTTTCTACTGTGATAAATAAACATCACGGTGGGGCCATAGAAAGGTTTAAATGGTGGACATCATCGTTTCTACTGTTTCCTGTGGTGTGGTCCACCTGAAAACTGGAATTTTTCATGCTGAAAAAACGGATGGACGGCGTGGATATACGGCATATGCATCAAAGTGGACCCAAGGTCAGGTCCTGACATGACTGAATCCGCGCCCGTCCACCTCATAAGCCGGGCCCGTTAAAATGTTCTGGTCCACTCATCAGATGCAACACACGTGTGCGTAGAATTTAGAAAATTGGCATTTTCAAGACTGCACTGTTTAATCACATGTGTGGCCCACCGAATGAGTGTACCGGCCTTATTTAGGGGGCGGGACATCTGGGCAGTGGGGCCTGTCCGATGAACTGTTAGGATCTCACCCATTCAGACACTGGCCTGCGCACCAGTGGAGGAAGCAGTGTAGATGACAACTTTCTTTAACCGTACAGATGGCAGTTGTATCACAATCAAGAACGTCCAAATCCCTGACTGTCTTATTGATGTAGCATAACCCAAAGATCTCGCTGGGAAGATGACAATAACCATCTGAAAATTCCCTTGCTATTTGAACCACTCGCTATTTTACTTTGAACCGTCCATTTGGTACCCATCAATTGGATGGTTAGATTGCGGTATCAGCGTGATTTTCTGAGATATGCTCCATCCTCAACGTACTATCATCTGAGATTTCCTCATCCACGGAATCATAGAATCTTGATACACAGGTCTGTATAAGCCCCCCGGTTGGGGGGGGGGGGGGGGGGGGGTGGGTTGCAGTTTGATGATCCGAGCCGTTAATCTGATGGGACGGTGGGGGGGCAGTTTGATGATCCGAGCCGTTAATCTGATGGGACACTACCCAAGTTAGGAAGATTCTAACAGTGGACCACTTAACAATTTCGAGAAGAAAGAAAAAACCAAGAGTTGTTCGGAATAAAGGCCAAAGATGTTCTATGTATCCAATAAGCTGAGTCGATTGAGCCCAACCCATTCATGAATCGAGATGGAAAGCAGGCCTAGGCCCAGCCCATTGGGTTTTCAACCCCAAGCCTGCCAGGCTTATGAACGAGAAGGAGCACGACCTTTATCTGACCGTAAGAAAACTGTGGGCCAGCGTGGCCCATTCACCACCCCATCTGGACAAAAACGGTAGGGCCAGCGTGGCCCATTCACAACCTAATACATATTCCTCTTGGTTCGGAGAGATCTATTCGGCCATGTCATACCAACAGGTCTGCAATCCAGACCATTGATCTGATGGGTCAAGATTTGTTTGGGGATATCCCAAAAGGCTCCCAGATTGGAAGATCCGAACACTTCAATCTTTATCCTAATCCATTGGATTTTCGACAGCTAAGCTCAATTTAAAAATAAAAAATAAAAAATCAACAATTGAATAGATGCAGAGCTGCACATCAAACATGGTACCATACATGACGCAACGCTGCAGTCCATCCAACATTGTACCATACAAGCATTTCAAAATTGAATTATTGAAACTTCTATTAAGAAATGCATGTTGAGATTCCCACCAACTTGGTGGGATGGCAGGAGATGCAATGTGTCTTTTGACTCTCAATGTGCACACAAGCTGTTTTTTGGACAAATTTTCATCTTGGTATTATCTTAATGGCACCTGTGATTTCAAATCCAAACCGTATGATCTCCCAGGAACGGTTGGATTTGACAGAATCACGTGAGAAACTTTCTTACACCATACGAAAATCTTCCAAGCTTCCATGTCACGCCACACACACACACCATACATGTGGAGATGCAACTGAATGGTTTTGATGGATGGCAGCTTGCACACAGCTACCATTCCTACCATTTGGCGGCATTTCAGTGATCCAGACCATTCATCAGGTAGTGTACACCATGCACATGCCCCGAACCCGAAATTGCATGGCCAAGATCATTAATCAATATCCTTCCAACTACATCCATATTGGAATATGGTACCAATATCTGACTGAAGGTAAAAATAATGGCAATACAAATACAATACATCTATCTGATAGACGGAATCAACGGCAGTGCCCAGGAATGACATCTCCTCATGTCTCTAGCTCAAGCACAACACTTATTGTAAATTCCTTCCTGGTTTGTGTAAGCTGGGAGTTGAACTCGAAATCTGATGGACATGTCGTATTATGCTAGGCTATGGCAGTGAAAACACAGGTCCCATGGAGGAGTCTACAAAATCTTTGTTGAAGGGCTGACTTCTAAAATCCTTCAAGCACCAATGTTCTCAATGTCGGCACCCTTGTTGATCCTCTTTACGATTCCAGCTATAACCTGAGACATGATCCAAACCAAGCTACGTTTACTGTTTTAACTTCAAAACTCTACAACTGTGGTTTTAGAAAAATGTCAAAATGGCCCATCTATAGTGATAACGACCTGAAACAACAATAGCATTGACAGGATACATGACTTTTTTTTTTTTTTTTGGTCTAATTTTTTTTAAAATTCTTTTAACTCTTAACAAACAACATTTTTGAATGAAGACTGTAGAACAGAAAAGTTATATCAGGTGTTGAAGCATTGTAAGGACTGAAGTTAGGGGTCGTTTGCAAATTTCCTACATTTCCTAAACAACCATTAAAATGGCCATTACTATTACACATTCCATGCCGACTTGACCATTATCATGGTTTTAGAAGACATTACAGCAGCCAGCATCTCAGCTATTATAATGGTGATGCCACAACAGTGTTATCTATGTAACATCAACAGGAAGCATTTTTCTTTATTTAACAAGGAAACTCGAATTCCTACCCAAAAGAAAGAAAGAAAAAAAGGTTCAGGCATCTGTCTGCACATCTGTGAAAAAAATGAAAAGACTGATTTATCCTTGGTTCTTGTATTCTCACAGAAATTATATCATCATCATCTAAGCTTTATCCCAACAACTTGGGTCAGCTATCACAGTATTTATATACTTCTTTTTTATTTTATATGAACTAAAATACATTTGCAATATAATTACACATCTATAGAGACATGTTGGGGATCTTTTAAGGTCTTCTCATGTGTGAGACAACTTGTCTGTGCTCATCACTGGCACACGTTGCATTTGTTTTTAAATATAAAAGTTGTTTGAATGAAAAAAAATAAAATCAGGTCAACTGTTAAAATATTATAAACACCCTAAAAAAAGGCTTTTTTTTTTTTTTTCTTTTTTTCTTTTTCACTTGTTTCTTCCTCCTTTTAGCTTTTAGAGGCAACTGTTTTAACAGTCACTGTCCCAACACAGCTACACCCCAGGGTTGTTATATTTGTACAGAACTGATTATGAGACCTTGCTTAGGTGTGAATCCATTGGCCACAAGGTTTTAAATAATGGCATTGCCCCCACATAAGTGATAAAATATGTGCCGATATGGCCCCATATCAGTTCATATCGGCCAATACTGGTCCATATCAGCCCCCATATCACATATCAGGGTGGGCCGATACGGCTGTATTTTATCGGATATTTAAAATCATGGTTGGCCATGGTCATGGACAGAGAACAGAAGCATAGGGTGCTTCTTACTAGAGCAGATTTTACCTTTCCAGGTCCCAACTCATAGCTTTTCGTGAGCCCTTTCCCTAAGAGAGTCTTCACTGTTGTTTCCCATTGAACAGGGGATGTCACCTGAGATATTCTAGTTAGTCTCCTCATACAGTAATTGGGAGTGAGTTGGAAAATTTGAGACATTAAGAGGTTCACCTGGCGTGCCAGTATCTTCTTAATCGTGTCAGGATCTGCATGTGGCTGTGCATCCACATTGGATATGACAGGTATTCTCGGGGTTCTGATTTCTGTTGCAGCTAAGGCAGCTTCCAATCTCGAAACAGCTGGTTCCATGAAGCTGGTATGGAATGCACCGGCAACAGCAAGGCGTACCTGAGAAACAAAGAAGGCATATCTGAAATCAGCTTATTTGCAAACAATCGTTGAAGTACTCTAATCCCACATGCACATCTACATGTGGCCACACTTCACAATCTGGCATGCAGGTCATCTGATCCATGCATCAGGTGGGTCTACCATTTTGGTCATCATGTTAGCAGGTAAGACTGGGTTGCATATTATCCTCTCTTTCTATTCTTTTTTTCTTTTCCTTTCCTTTATTTTTATTTTTTAAATTGCATCGGATCACTACTCCATGTACCATTATCTGAGGGACCCACTCCCCCACTTTGGTAGTGATTCTCTAAAAGTATTGTCTCGAATTTTCCTAATTGGGTCTATGTTCTCACATCCATCAGGAAGTAAACCTGTGGGCAAACAATCTTAAAAATTATAGTGCTCTTCTTTGTTGGAATCGAACCTTGCATGCATGGAGAAAAAACATGTTTAGAGTTAGGGTCAGGGAGGCTTTCAAAACTTCAAATGCAGGAGATAGGAAGCATTAAGATAAAATAGTATTAAAGAATTTAAAATATCAATTTATATTCACTAAAATACAAAAATTAACTTAGTTGCATTTATAGAAACTTAAAGCAGTTAGGTTTATAGTTGACAAAAACTGCTAAGAGCTAAATATAGCCATGGGAGTATCAAGATGGCGGTAATTGGGGGCATAGGTGCAATAGGACCTATGATACCTATGGTAGCCTACATGTTGCAATAAAACATGGTAACAGTACAGGTAAGAGATACCATAGAGTACTTGTAGGATATGTTCTGATAGAACCATGCTTATTAGGTTTGTCCTTTTTCATATCCCAGTATCTTACTGGAGAAACTCTTTAAATACTGACACTTCCATTAAACTTAAGCTTCCCAAAAAGATTAAAAACGATACATTGTTTAATAAAGTCGAGAAATAATAGAATGCAATGATGATGCTCATTAATTAAATCAAATAAAAGACAGATGGAGCCCAGCTCATTAGTTTCACCAAGCTGTTATCACTCTTGGAAGGCCACCCCCATGCATGTCTTTAATGATGTCGATATATCCTCCTCGGAAGGAGGAACTCATTTCCTTCCCATCACACACTACACGACCTTCCTTGGTAGTCTAATGTATGCTCTCTCCAGTCCTATAAAAACCACGTTAAATATGATTCTTTTTCATGATAGCTTGGCAGAATTTTGATGATCAGCTGCTTCCCTGTCTCAAGTCTCAACCCTCAACCCTTAATGCAAGGGCATTTTCACACCGGGCTATGAGATAAAGAGATTAATTCGCCAAGCTCTATCAGTTCGAGCTTTTAGAGCAAGTGGTTAATTGTCCTACATCATTAGGTCAATGGACTTTAAAATCATTGTAGGTTACAAAACCTAAACAGAACTTATAGTAACTAAACTAAGCAAAATGTCACTTCCCATGTGAAAGAAGGGTGGGAAGCTAGAATATCATATGACACTCCAAACAATTAAAAGGCATCCCATCTTATTCTATATAAACCCATAAGAGAGAGTTACAAGGCCAATCCCTGATAATAAAAAATTAAATTAAATCACATTGAGAGCATGGACAATGTATCCAAAATTTCCAAGCCATGTGTAAATTTTATGCGAAATGAGAAAACTCGTCCTAATTAGACTAGAAAATTAAACATAAGAATTACTAAACTTAAAAAAATAATAATAATAATAAAATAAAAAATAAAAAAAAATCTCTGAGTTTTACCCAGGAGTGCTGGACAGACAGACAGAGACATGCGTCAACACTTGACACGGCATAATTTCAAATGAAGTGTCATGTCTCTGTTACATAGGTTTGGCTGCATCCCTTGTTCTTTACATAGGTTTGGATGCATACCTTGTTCATTCTCCGCATAATTTTTTTTTGAATTTATTAAAATCAAAGGAAATACAAGCTTTTCCATAATTTCGATTTCTCTACCACAAACATAATTCTTTTACGAGAAATACAAGCTAAGTTTGCAAAAATACAGTGAAGCATAATAATGTGTGAACCTTTTATCAAATTATGGAAAAATGGCAATTAATAATCTAGGAGGAACTAACCGTCATTCGAGCCTTAAATGACTTTGCCTTAGCTTCTACTGCTTCCACACCTTTCACACCTCCAGAAACAGCATAGTTACCCTACCATCATGGAATGAGTTTAATGTCAAATGTTGAGAAATAAAGAAAGGCTGCCTAAATTGGCTAAAAGAAAATACCCAATGATAATCTTACTGGACAAAGGAAGTTTGCAATCTGAACTTTGTTTTTCTCATCTACTTCTTCATTAGCTGAATCACATAGTAGCTGGACCTTTTCTGAATCCAGCCCTATTACACTAACCATAGCACTGTTAGCAGCATCTGCAGCTTCCTGAAGAAATTGAAGAAGTATTATTGACTAGCAAAATGTCTTGAATCTATCAACACCAGGTTTTGCAAAGAGAAACTACTGATCGTCTACCTTAGGAATGCAAAGAGAAACTACACCTTGAGACAGTTTAGATGCCTACCTGCATGGCTTCTCCTCTGAGCTTGACCAGCCTGAGTCCATCCTCAAAGCTTATAGATGGAATCCATAGACAAAAAATTAACAAAGGTTATCACATTATGTACATCAGAGAACATATTTTCAATGTTTCGCTCCTTCAGTATACACCTTTGATACAAAAGCATGAAAGTTTATTGGTCAATTAATTTGACTGTATTGATTCATATGCTACTTTTATATACCTGAAAGCACCAGCAAATGCAAGAGCAGTATATTCTCCCAAGCTAAGACCACATGTGACATCTACAGAATCAATTATCTGCTGACCTCCATCACGAGCACGAAGTACCTCAACAGCAGCTAGACTTGTGACATAGATAGCTGGCTGCAAAAGGATAATTCTTTCAGAAACACAGCATAATCAAATGGAACATGACTGCCCTTGTAGGTGCCTTTTTTATTGCAGTTCACATCAAATGGTTTTCTAATATAAATAAAGGTATGTCATTTTAAAGGGTTTTCTTTTAATAGCAAGTACTTTATGAATGAAGGCCAGACAGACGGGCCCTATCAACAAAAGATAGGAGCCAACAGTATCTAAAAGTATCTAAATGATCCGAGATTGGATGGATTACCACTCTCACCAATCAAACAATATTTCATTCATCCCTGCAACTAATGGACAATGATTAATCCATTGTATGGCCCTCCTAATGAATGTATGGTCTGGAACATGGGTCAGGTGCTGAGCCAAATAAGCATAGCAGGGATTCTCTATCCAATGTCATGTCTCATACAATGGGCAATCATTAAGTCTACTTGATGTATGTTTTATATTCATCGATGCACAAACCATTGGCTTGACGTGCCTTTGAACCTTTTTTTATTTAAAGCTAATATATTTCTTGCTCACAAGATTGATGGCAATTCACATGTAGACACAATAGTATATTAAGAGAGGGGCTTTAGAATCCAAAGAATTTAAAATTAGTCAGACTAAAACATAGTACATGAAGCTTAATTTTAGTAACAATAAGAATGGGAATAAGGAATTGGTTAAGATTGTTGTACAAGAAGTTTCCTAAAATGACCACTTCCAATATCTTGGGTTGATAATTGATGAGAGTGGAGAGATTTAGAAGGATGGTGCCCATAGAATTCAAGCGGGGTGGAAGAAATGAAGCTGTGCATCTGGAGTTTTATGTGATTGTCGTGTACCAATCAAACTTAACGGGAAATTCTATAGGATTAGCCATAAGACCAGCCATGATATATGGGGCAGAATGTTGGGCAGTTATAGAACATGTTCACAGGATGTGCAGCTGAAATGAAGATGTTAGGACGGATGTGGCAAGACAATGAAAAACAAAATTAGAAATGGACGCATTCCAGGGAACTTAAAGTAACACCAATAGGTAATAAGATGAGGGAAAGTAGACTTAGATTGTTTTGATCATGTGCAATAGAGACCAAGAATGCATTGGTTAGAAGGAGTTGGTACAAGTTGAAGGCTTTAAAAGGGCAATTGGAAGCCCCAAAAGAACATGGGTGGAGGTAGTAAGAAGAGACTTGATGATCTATGGTCTAACTAAAGTTTTGGCTCTTGATAAAGTGGAATGGCAGCAAAGGATATATGCACCCTAACCCAGTTAGTTGGGTTAAGGGTTAGATGATTTTGGGGATGAGGATGATGACAATGATGATGTGTTGTTGTCATCTTTCAACGTAACGTACAAATTGTAGACATGTAATGATAACAAACCATCAAAATTTGGAACGAACAATAAAGGAAATTTGTATCAACAGGTAGAAGCAAACTACCTGACTTATAACTGTTGAATCCAACTTTTCCTTTGGTCCGTTGGTGCACACATCCAAAAGATCAAAACTGAAACCAAGAAGAATGTGCAAATATTCACATGGAACTCTTGAAGAATATATTTCACATAGAAGCCATTACTATTTCAAGCAAGGGTTTTGCTAATTTCCCCACCTTTATGGGAGTTATGTAACATCCCCAAACCTTTTGAATGACAGGTGGGACTCCCAATCATCAATCAGGACAATTCATTCAATAGTACCATTGGGAACCATGGTGCAAGAATCACGCCAATCGGATGATCCTAATCCTTCGAATGGGGCCAATTTGTTATCACCATCCATTGTAAATAAGCCATAGATACATATGGTTAGAATCATCATACCAAAATGCTACTTTGGAATCATAAGCAATACAAGGTGGGATCTATCGAATAGATGTTTCAAGATGATGATTGGACCTATTTGTTTCTCTGCTCAATCTTGATTGCCCATTTTCCATGCTATTGATCGGATGTTTAGAATCATCCAATTGGCGTGATTTTTGCACCATAGCTTGCTCCTAGTTGCATGAATGAATGAAAAATTCAAATCGACATAGGTCATCCAATGCGTTATTTAAAAGATTTGGGGGCACTGCTAACATCCCCATGAAGGTGGTAAGTTAGAAAGACCCTTCAAATAAAATGTTATGCTTGAAGTTTGCATTAAAAGCAAAACAGAAATTTATATATATATATATATATATATATATATATATATATATATATATATATATATATATATATATATATATATATATATATATATAAAAGAATATTTTATTTTCATCCTACCCAAGTATTTCATTTGCCTTTTGGAATATGGCAGCAGCAGCTTGCACATTCTGAGCATCCTTACCCATTCCCACAGCTTGTGCACCCTGATACATGATAACAAGATACGACATAGCATGCCACACAATGAAGCGTTAATGCTAAATATGTCACAGAGCTTTGACCAAAAGAATCAGTAAATACAGGAAACTTTTATGTCAACATTTCTCAAGTGAAGGTGTGAATTTGTCTACACTTTTTGGGAAAAAAGAATGTTTCACGCACAATAACTATGAACATACTCAAGAACATTCCAACCATAAAGTCCACTTGGGAAGGCTGGATTTCCCCAAATCCTATAAGAACTGTTAACATACTAAATACAGCACACCTCATCCCCTCAGAAATTACTCGGTCTTTTGCTAACCTTACCAACCTTTTGACATCATAAAAATTTTGGTTGTTTCTTCTATTGCCAGTAGTCCAAGCCACAAATTCAGTTAGCTTGAAATGCTTCTCTTGCCTATTCTGATGCATGTTAATACTATATTGATCTACTTTCAACTAATAACAATTTCAGGTATCTAATATATGTGAAGCATATCCTTCTTTTTTTTTCTGACAGATAATCTGAAAACTTTTATTCAAAACTTTTTGTGAAGCATATCCTTCTTGCAAGCAGATTGATGCAATTGATGTTGTCTTCCCTAACAAACTTCGAGCACGGAATGTGACTGGCTCATCTGTCATCTCGTCCATGCAAACAATGCAACCATCCAACAAAATGGGCCATCAAGGATACAAACAGGGTTAATAAATTGGTAGGGAGGCAAAAAGCATGTCTTATGCCAATGGGGAACAACAAAAACATGCTGTTACTATGATGATTCTCATTGGCTGCTGTAATTTTCCAAGTAATCATACTTTGATGAACTTTATTTTCATTCACATGTTGAGAACTATTAACATGAAGACTGTTCGCTGCTCATATTTCATCTCTCTTCCGACTTAATATTGCTTAGTGATCACCAGATTTGAAAATGATGCCTTTGGTTGCTACTTTCTACTTTGATTGTGATGATTTAGATAAATGATTAAATCTAGGTACAACGTCTCCATCCAAGTGAAAGTCGCAATCCACACCTACAAAATCCCCTGCCAAGACTCTGACCAAGGGGATAAGAAAGTTGCCGCAGAATATGAGGACAAGATCTGTGAGTGAGATCTTTAGCCAGAAGCTCCATCATCCAGTGGGACAATGTGATGGATAATGTAATTATTGACAAGTTGATGGAGCAAATCAACTTGGTTCAGAAATGCAGTGATGGTTTTAACCAGGATGCATACAAGGCTGCAGTGGACGAAATTCAAAAGAATGTTGGGATATCCCTATTTCACTAAGGATATAAGGACACTAAAGAAAACCTATTTCACTTTAAGGATATGCTCAATGCAAGTGGTTTCAGATGGGATGATGATTTGAAGGTTGTCACCGCCCCAAACGAGGTCAGGATGCATATATCAAGGTACATTTCCCCCTCTATACATGGAAGCCACCTCACTTGCTTCCTTGATAAATTTATAATGCATTTGACAATTTTATTCTCCAATGACATGTAATATAAAGTCGCACCCTTATGTTGAGCATATCCACAGGAAGAGTCAAAAGATATGATGATTGGCCTACATGATAGGCAATGACTAGGCAATGGGATGACATGTGCAAACAAGCAGTGGAGCGGCACTTTGCCTGCTTGAAGTGGCGCTGGGATGGAGAGGACTCAATGTCAGATTCTCCACCACAATATGAAGTGATGATGCAACTTTCTTCAGACGACAATGCATATAGCGAGCAGGATGTCTGCCGTTAATCGTATGACACCCACAATAGGTTACACAAGTCATACAGGTGCCTCTGTCCAAACCAAACTCTGAAAACACATAGCACTCTCGGTTCTAAGAAAATCTAGGTTAGGATATTCTTGGAAGTTCAATTGACAGAGTGGTTGATGCTATGAAGAGCCCCGCGTTAACGATGTCTGAGCATGGGGACATGGCTAGAATGTGTAAGGTTATGACCGCTTTGGGAAAAGCGTAGGGCCTGAGCAACAACAATTTCTTTAGTGCGAGCAACATCCTCTCAAAAGATGAGCAATATGCAGCCCTTTTCTTGAATTTGGCTGACAATAGGAGGCTCAAGGTTGGAGATGTCGGTTTGGGCCCATGCTGCTTATTCACTATGACTGTTGTAGCCTTATGACATTCACACTTCCACCAACATCAAATATTGTGTTTTGTGTTTCAGAGCTGGGGTGACTGACAGTATATTCCTCCTCTTCGTGTGTCGCATCTTGAATGTGATTGTGAATCGATTACAGCAGGCTGCTTTCTGTACAAATTCATCCTACATTTTTGAATGGTTTTTCTGCAACCTGCTAGATGCATTACTTCATCTGATAGAACTTTACTTCTTCTTCTTTTTATTTTTTATTTTTATTTTTTTGCGATTTTTGCTTATTGTTTCATGTACGATCCAGGTTCTGATGATTGACCTACGCAAGTGGGTAGGCATTTCCTGCCTTTTGGTTGCAATGGGAAACTGTGACCTACATGATACACCACCCTGCATGTATTAACTGTGGACGGATTATCACGTCTTAATTTGTGGAAGTGTTATGTTTTTGGACTATTTCTGTATAATGTTTCAGGCCACCTGTAGTGGTGCTTTTATAACAACTAGTTCATTGATATATTGAGTTTGTGATGCAACACAAATATACTTGGTATGGCACTAACATCGTTCAAATCATTTCAATATTGTATAATCCGGTACGTCCTCTTGCAGATAATCTATCTTCCTCTTGAATTTGTGAAAAGGTAATTGAATTCTTGACCTGTATATCCATTAAATTTTACTTTCATACTATTGACCTACATGAATAACTCGGCCTATGGATGAAATCGTTTTATCGTTGTGCATATAGTGTGCGATGGGCTGATTTTATATTATCTTCATGGGGAGGAATCCCAGCATATATGACAACTGGGATTCATGCCAGGAATAGGTGGAGGTTTAATGGCCAATATGCAGTACACAAAAGCCAAGTGTTAATTTGTGCTCACAACTCCCAGGGCACACTGTCAAAGTCAGCTGATCGGGAACCCATGACAGAGGATGTATCACCTGCTACCATCAGCAAGGGCTCACAAGAAGAGGTCTTCCACGATGATTTGAATGTTTTTCTTTACCACACACAACCCTAGGCACAAGAAGGTTTTAAAGGTAGGTGTTTCTATCCCCAATATTTCTTGCTGTGAGGACCACTTGAGTTTTGGATTTGCCCCATTTTTCGCTTATGTCCTAACATGAGCCGGCACTAATGGATAGAGTGGATTTCTCATGAAAATCGTGGTGGGCCTCACGGAAAAGTCAGGTTCAAATATAAACTCAGAGATATACCTTCAATGAATTTTCAAATTAGTTCCATTAACTATATACTCTTCTGGCAAGAGATACACATCGGAACCTTCTCCAAACTTTGAAAATCCACAAATTCCTTCTTTTGAGTTACAAGAACATCCCGTTCTCATTTTCTCCTTTTCCCCTCCTCTTACATACATGACACGTCCCGTCATTTTCTCGTAACACCATCTTCCCTTCGATTACTCTCTATACCTTTTTTGAAGCATTCAATTTGACATTAATTTGAGTCAGACTGAATTTGAACACGAACGGGAAGGCTTTTTGTTGTCGATATCAACTAGCTATCCTACAGATGCAAAACCTGCAAGATGTCAATTATTTCAAAAAGTGAATTCTCAATGTATTTTCTCCTTTTGACTTTAAAGACCTATTTGTTTTACCAATTACATCAGTAAAGTAATGCAAATAAGCTATGATACTATTTATGCTACATACCTCTCCTATTCAGATTACTATTTATGTTACCCATCTCCTTTTGACCATTAGCGTTGTGTGTACGAGTTCAAGATTTTTCCATAGTTGGCAATTATTCCCAGGCGCACCTATGGGCTTGTTTAAATATATGAAAGTGGCACTTAAGCCCATAGCGAGTTTGTTACTGAGTTGTTAGTGTCAGTATAAGCTATTCTTAAATGACAAAATGAACATATCCTCATCCAAATGCAATATCTTACATCCTCCTGTTGTAGTTATCGGAATGACTAATTGCTTTCTTAAACTTTGTTTGTACGTGCAATGGATGTCTACACGTTGAATCAATGATCTTCCTACAGTTGCAGGGGTCACACTAGTTTCATTCCTCACATTCCTCTATGTTGCAATTGAATATGATTTGTGATCCACCCATGTAGGCTCATGGGTTCAAGCTTGGGTGCTTGAGTTCAATCCTGATTAGGTGTATTAGATTAGACATCCAAACGACTAATTGCAATTACAAATTCATCAATTGCAGAGCACTTGAAGAGGTTTTTGGGACTGGTGGGATGTTTGCCATTTAGGTACAAACAATGCATTAGTCACATCACAGTAGCACCTTATGTATCTACTCAATTAACCTAACACTGCAAGAATAAGGTCAAGGTACTCCGAGAAGAGGAGACAAGTAACATAAATAGTAATCATAACCTATCTGCAATACTTTATAAACTTAATTGGTAAAACAAACAGGCCCTTAGCATCAAAAAGGAGAAAATACATTGAAACTTTCATTTTTTGAAGCAATAGACATCTTGCAAGTTTTGCATCTGTAAAATGACCCATCAATTTCGACGACGGAAAAAGGCACCACGTTTGTGGTCAAATTTAGTCAGACCCAAACCAATATTGGATCAAATGCTTCATAAAATATGTAGAAAGTAATCGATGGGAATATGGTATTGTGAAAAAATAGCAGAATGTGATGAAGAGGAGTAAGGAATAAGAAAATGAGAATGAAAGGTTCTTGTAAAGAAAAAAATTCGTGGGTTTTTAGAAGTTTGGAGAAAGTTCTGATGTGTATCTCAGGCAGGAAGAGTATATAATTGATGGAACTAATTTAAAAATCAATTAAAGGTGTATGTATTAGTTTTTATCTGGAACCAACTTTTTGATCGGGCCTACCACAATGTTCATGAGGAATTCATTCTATCCATCAGTGTTGGCTCCAACTCATGTTAGGACATGAGCAAAAAATGAGGTAGATCCAAAAATCAAGTGGTCCACATGATAAGAAACAATGGGGATGGATACACCCATTGTTACCTTTCCCTTGCCTTTCTAGAGCCTTTAACTTGTACCAACTCTCTCCTTCTAACTAGCAATTCTTTGTCTCTGTTGCACATGACCAAACCATCTAAGTTTACTTTCCCTCATCTTATTACCTATTGGTACTACTCCTAAGTCCCCTCGAATGCATTCATTTATAATTTTGTTCTTCCTCGTCTTGCCACTCATCCATCTCAACATCCCCATTTCAACTAAATTCATCCTATGAACATGTTGTTCTTTAACTGCTCAACATTTTATCCCGTAAAGCATGACTATTCTAATAGATATCCTATAAAATTCCCCTTTCAATTTGAGTAGTACATGACAATCACATAAAACTCCTAAAGCACATCTCCTTTCAATTTGAGTAGTACATGACAATCACATAAAACTCCTAAAGCACATCTCCATTTCTTCCACCCAGCTTGAATTCTAATGGGCAACATCATATTCAATCCCTCCACTCTCATGAATTATTGACCCAAGGAATCGAAAGTGGTCATTTTGGGAACTCAGTCAGCAATCTTAACTATTTCTTTGTTTTCACTGCTAAGTGTTGTCATATGTGGTTGCATAAACGATTATGCAATCGTATATGCCATTTTGAGAGGGTGGACCCCATATGCAATAGTGGCACATGTGGTTTTATGACCATCTTCTGTCCATCAATTTTCACAGCATAGCCCGCGGGATGAATGGACCATCCTGGATTATCTTCATGATGAGTCCCACTATTTGCACGGCTCTGATGTTATAAACAAGTGACGCATTGTAGAAAATAAAATGCCGTATATTGAAGTTTCCACACACCATTGTAATTGAACATTTCTCTCTTCTTTTTTCAAATTCACCAAAAATCAGGAAAAACTCAGAACTTCCTTTCTTCAGATTACCTGACCAGGAAACAAGAAAGCGCATGTCGGCTTGTAATCGGCAAACAAGGCGTCGTTTTCTAGGGCACGAGCTCCGACGGAGATGCTCATGAAAACCCTCGATCTGTCGAGATTATTGCCGAACAAGGTCCGGATTCCATTCCGGGATGGTTTGAAATGGAGATTGAAAGAATCTGATGCTGCTGCATTGAAAGAAGAAGAAGAAAAAGATCTTTTTGTACGGAAGGAGAGGGGTGATGGAATTAGAAGGGAAGAAGAAGACATTGGGAATTTGGAGTGAAGAAGAAGGTGCGCAGGATAACGGAAGGACGTGAGGAGATCGCTCGGGTTTGAATTTATTGTTAGCACAGGCGTAAGATAGCGGAGTTTACAAAGCATGTAGTTCGAACTTCGGAGATCACAAGAGAAATAAAAGAGAAAAAGACCAATTGCACTCTTGAGTAGATCACCAACACCAACACCAACACCCTGAGTTTAGAAAAGCAATCCCAACCGTCAAATGGACTTCATATGTAGAGTTGGGGGAAGCGGGTTGCAGAGTAAACCTGTGGGGTCCAACATGGGTGCATGTGTTTTAATCCACGCCGTCCATTCACTTTTTCAGATCATTTTTGAATACGACTTCAAAATTGAATCATATCCAAAGCTCTTGTGGACCACACCAGAGGAAAAAGGCAGGAACATCCAAGTCAATAGCTGATACCTTCATGGGCCCACATGAATGTTTATTTGTCATCCAAAATGTTCATATGGTGACACAAACATAGATAAAAGAAAATGAGAAATATCAAGTTATTCTGAAACTTTTGTAACACCCAATAATTTTTCAAGAGAATTCACACATTTTTTATATATATTATTATTGTGTGGTTTACTTGAGTTTTAGATATGCTTGAATTTTGGTTGATATGTATCTCTCCACCTGGTTTTTAGACTGTTTCGGACCGGCTCTATTCAAAATTCTGTTTCTTCTTTTTCGGAGCCTGGCCCATGGACACTCCTACTTGGTTTTCTAGCATCCGCCATGTGTGTCAGCTGAGTCTGGAAATGAGAATGGCACATACGCATATATCTTCATCCAAATTTTTGTATTTTTCCTTCATCCAGATCTTTTAGACATTATCAACAGGTTAGATGGTTAATAAGCATTAAAAAAACCTTACTACTGGCTATTTGGAAGAATATTTAAATAATTTACATTGCCCTTAGTCTAGCCCTGCTTTCAAAGGTTGTCCCAAGGGCTGGGCGAAGCTCAGTTCAAGCTCAACTTTCATCGTTCAACATAAGATAAAATAGTCCAACTTGAGTTCAGCTTCTTCAAGTTAGCAGTGAAAGAAAAAGTCTGGCCAGCATATTGTCATTTTTTGACTGCAACATGCAAGCGGAGCAGAGTCAAGTTCACCCTAGCCCTGCTTTCAGACCTGATACACCATTCCATGCCTAGGGAAGGCAGGCCAGGCCCAAAAACCTGACAGGCCGGCTCAGCCCATTGACAGTCCCACTATTCTCTCTGTTGATCTCTTTCATAAAAATTCAAACCCATCCTCTATCTGTCTCTCTCCCCTTGCCATGGTGGGCAATTAGATTAATTGGGTTGGGCATGGGACCAACCAAAAACTCACAAATTTGTCTCAAGCTTGGGATTTAATACAAGCCCATGTTGGGGTTGGACCTAAGGCTTTATTAGGCGTAACAAGCTCAAATCCAGCCCATCTCTACCCTTTCATGCAAGGGTAATACAGAAGTGTAGACATATATGCATAGCTACCACAAACATTAGGCCTGCAACTAAGTTTGAAAAGCGCGAAGGTATGACTATTTTCCTAGTGTGATTGGAATGAGGGTTGGAATGAGGGAAAATGAAAGAAAACTAAGTGCCTATTTGGATTCATGGAAAGTATAAGAAATGAAATAGTGTTTCTCATTGAACTCAATTTTCATTATTTAGTGAGCCTTTTTTGTGAAAAATTGTGAGAAATATCATTTTTTGCTTTCTATCTTTGTAGAAAAACAAATTCAAACAAATGAAATTATTTTTTCATCTCTACCCTTAAAAAATGCATTTTCTAATAGCTGAAAAATGAGTTTCTCATGAGTTAAAGCCCAAACACGCAACTATCAATGTTCAATTACCTTGCATGTGCCACCTGTGCCAAATGAGACATTGTCCATCTTCAATCATACCCTGCACTTGCCACCATCTATCTTATCTTATGTCCCATAGGTAAAAAAAGCCTCCAATGTGCTAATGTGCTATATATGTCACCATCCATCTTCTCCTGCACCCCGCATACGTTAACATGCCACATGTACCACTATTCATCTTTCTTGTGCTCCACGTGTGTAAAGCACCCCACATGCACCAATGTACCTCACGTGTCATTGTACTCCTCCAATTCTCTTAGTATGTGACGTGCCAATGCTACCAATGCGCACTAGTGTCATCATCTAACCTTAGTGCCCACATGTCATATGTGCCTATGCATGTCATATGTCACATGTGTCACCATACAAATTCAAACACCTCACATATACCACCCATACCACAACTCAGCTTTAAGTGCCCACATACATCGTGTATGCCAAATGTACCACTATTCAGCTCTAAGCATCCCACATGTGCAACGTGTGCCATATGTACGCTAATCTAGCACATGCTAGTAACTACTTAAATCTTTTTAATAAAAGTTTTTATTTTGCTAGACAACAAACTTTTAAAAAAAGAAAATCTAAATTTGATAAAATTTTGATTAAAAAATAAACAAGAAAAATAATATTTCATTTCCCATGGTTTCTTGGAAATAAAGTATATCAAGAAACATTATTTCATTTCTCATGCTTTTATAAATCCAACTGAACCTTGAGAAAAACGAATAGCTTTCTTTTGATGTGATAATGTCTCCATTTTAATAAAAGACATGGGGAAAGAAATCAATTTCTTTCATTAATAAGGGAGTCAAAATTTATTTATTTTTAATAAATCATATGGTGGGGAAAAAGTTTGTCTTTCATATGACTTTTTCATTGAAAAATTAGAGGGATAAAAGATTTTTTTTTTATATATTTTTTAAATTGAAATCTAAAAAAAGACTTTACTTCATAATTTATCTCACAAAACAAAAAGGTGCAAGGTATTTTCTTTCATCGTGCTCATGTCAACTTTGCACTGGCTTGACTGAAATGATATCTAAGTAAATTTACATCTTAGTCTAGCACTACTTTCTAGGGGTGTCACCAGGCCTGGTCAAGGCTAAGCCAAGCTCTATGGAAGCCTGGCACTTATTGCTCAACATAAGCTCAAAATAGTCTAACCTAACCCGGTTCTTGAGCTTAATATTCCAACTTTTGCCTGAGGGAGACAGGCCAACTTGACTCATTCCCAATCTCACTATTTTATCTGTTTACCCCTCCTATTTCCTAAAAATTCAAACCTATCCTCTCTCTCTTTTGGAAGGAGGGTACCTTCATTGATGATTTTAGTTGCAAAAGCTGGGTTTATTTTTTGCAAGAGAAGTCTGAAGCCTTTCTGGCCTTTAAAAGCTATAAAGCGCTGGTTGAGAAAGAAGTTGGTAGTCCTATAAAAATTCTTCGCATAGATCGTGGTAGAGAATATAACTCACATGAATTCGCAAGTTTCTGTGAGACTCATGGAATCAAGAGACAGCTTACAACAGCTTATACGCCCCAACAGAATGGCGTTTGTGAAAGGAGTGCGAAGTCTTTTAATAAGGAGTTGTATTCCAAAGGGCTTTTGGCCTAAAGTTAACTGGAGCATTCATATATTGAATAGAAGTCTCACACTTGCTGTTCAAAATATGACACTAGAATGGAGAGGACAGAGACCAGCTATTGATTACTTCAGAATTTTTGGGTGTGTTGCATATGCCCATATTCCAGATCAGAAGAGGAAAAAGTTGGATGACAAGGGAGAAAAATGGATTTTTCTTGGTGTTAGTGATCAGTCAAAAGCTTATAAACTTTGCAATCCCAACACTAAGAAAATACTTATTAGTCAAGATGTTTTTGATAAAGATCAAATTTGGGAATAGAGCAAAAATGTAGTTGCAGAGCCAATTCCAACTAGTTTTGATGGAGAAGATGGTGATGAAGCAAACCAGCCGCAGCAACACCTTGCTCCAGCAACTAATGCATTTGAGAATCCTCAAAATGAAACTCCTGTAGCTTCTGAAGTCACTCCAACAGCACTAGAAGCAGCAGTTAAATCACGTTCTCATCGTGTTCGAAGGAGGCCAGCATGGATGTCAGATTATGAGGTAACCGGAATTGATCAATCTGCAGACCCACTCACTCATTTTGCTCTATTTTCAGATTGTGATCGTACAGTGTTTGAAAGTGTTGTCAAAGAATCAAAATGGTGGAAGGCTATGGATGCTGAAATTGCAGCCATCGAAAAGAATGACACTTGGGAGTTATTTGATCTTCTAGAAGGGTACAAAACAATTGGTGTGAAGTGGGTTTACAAGACAAAGCTGAAGGAGAATGGTGAAGTCAACAAATACAACGCACACTTGGTGGCCAAGGGCTATAAGCAAGAGTTCAGAGTTTAGTGTTGATTATAAAGAAATCTTTGCTCTAGTTGCAAGGCACGACACAATTAGATTGGTGATTGCATTAGCAACTCAGAACTCATGAGATATCTTCCAGCTAGATGTGAAGTTGGCATTCCTCCATGTAGATTTGAAGGAACTGGTATTTATCAATCAACCTCCTGGTTATGTGAAATCTAGAAATGAGCATAAAGTTTATAGACTAAAGAAGACTCTATATGTATTAAAACAAGCCCCACGGGCTTGGTATAATCGTATGAAACTTAATTTTTGAAGGAAGGATTTCAAAAATGTCCTTATGAACATACACTTTTCATAAAAGTTGAGGATGGAGGGAAAATGCTCATTGTTTGCTTACACGTAGATGATCTAATCTATACTTGAAGTAATACAGCTATGTTTGAAAGCTTTAAGAAATCCTTGATGGCTGAATTTGAAATGTCTGATTTTGGCATGATGCATTACTTTCTTAGCATAAAAGTATTACAGTCCTCTACTGGCATTCTTATTTCTTAAAAAAAAAGTATATGAGAGAAATCTTAGACATGTTCGATGAAGGATTGTAATCCTATGAATACACCGTCTGAGTTTGTTTTGTAGCTAAACAAGGATGATGGAGGAAAGAAGGTTAACAGTACTCTTTACAAGCAAATTGTGGGGAGCTTAATGTATTTGACTGCAACAAGGCTTGATATAATGCATGCTGTAAGTGTCATTAGTAGATACATGGAGTGTTCAATAGAAATTCATCTTTTGGCTGCAAAAAGAATTCTTAGGTACTTGCATGGTATTAAGGAGTTTGGGTTGTTCTTCAAAAAGGGAGAAAAGTCATATTTGTTTGGCTTTACAAATAGTGATTATACAAGAGATTCTAGTGATCGAAAAAACACATCTGGGTATGTTTTCATGTTGGGAACAGGAGCTATTTCATAGTCATCAAAGAAGCAGCGAATCGTCACATTGTCAACCACTGAAGCTGAATTTCTTACAACAACAGCTTGTGCTTGTCAAGCTATTTGGTTGAAGAAGATTCTTGAAGAGCTGCAGTTCAAAGAAGATGGGCCTACTCTCATTTACTATGACAATAGTTCAGCAATAAAGCTCTCAAAGAATCCTGTTCTACATGGTCGAAGCAAACATATAAATGTAAAGTATCATTTCTTGAGGGATCTCACGAATGATGGAGTTATTAATCTGGTTTACTAAAGAAGTGAAGACCAGATTGCTGATATTCTAACAAAGCCTCTCAAATTTCCAGCATTTCAGAAGCTCAGGGAGCTACTTGGTGTTTGCAGTTCAAAGGACTTTATCTGAGGGATGACGCTTCAAAGTTTGAGTCTTATTAAACTAATGTTATGTATGGAACATCAGTTTAAGGGAAGGACTGTTGAATAAATTAGTAGCAGCACGTTAGAATGTGTTGATTTGGGTTGTCCTAGTCTTTAGGAGTTCAATAGTTTATTTTTATTTGTTGCCTAGTTTGTAGGAGTTGTTTAACATGATGTTAGTGGTGCCTATTTTTGTATTTGTAACTGTTTGTTTTTTAGCCTATATAATGGCTATTTCCTTATCAATGAAGATGTAGAGTTTCAGTCCAACTCTATTTCCTCTTGTTTTTAGTTTATTGTTTTCTTCTTCCATTTTACATCATTTTGTGGGTTTTTTATTTTATTATTATTATATATATATATATATATATATATATATATATATATATATATTTACCAACACTATTATTTAAAATTTTAATCTAAAAATCATTTAAATATTAAAAAATTATTAAAACACTTTAACCTCTTAATATTTTTTTTTTCAAAAGAAACCTTCGTGTACTCTAGTGATTCGTTCTGCTAATTTTTATTTGTAATGACCATGTGTGGGCCAACATGTTATATGTGTAGAATCCAATCCATCCATCAAGTTTTATCCTCGATTTTAGAACTGGAGACAAAAAGTGAATGAGACCCAAGTCTCAAGTGTTACACATAACAAGGAACGACAAGGATGGATGCCAACCATAGGGTTGTGTGTTTGGGCACCATTGAGTGTATCTTTCATAAGACCTATTAATTAGGTCTAACTCACCTAGATGAAGTTAAAATACAAAAATCAGCCTAAGTCAACATCAGGTGGGCCACATCGTGTGGACTGAAAGATTTTAGGAGCAGTTTTATATTGTTCCCATTTGTGTGACCTATCACAATCTTTATTGGCTTGATCTTTTGTAATAGCATTTGGGCTTGAATTTGGGCTTGTTATGGATAGCCTTTCACAAGTTATACATAATTCAAATTCTGTTGCAATTGGCCATCGCATGCAAGATGAATTGTCTAGAGCCCCGCTTGATGGTGAGGCCCACTTTGAAGTCGAGGCATGTATGATGAATGGTCCACATTAAAGGTAGGCCCACATGGTGTACTTAACCCACATCCAAGGTGAGCCCGAATGATGGAAAGCCTACATTGAAGGTGGGCCTCACAAGGTGATGGTCCATATTGAAGGTAGGCCCCACATGATGGTGGTTCACATTGAAGAGAGCTGGGCCCAATATAATGAATAGTGGTCCACACCAAAGGCCATGCCCATATGATGGATATTACGGGTGGACTGAAAACTCAAGGGATATTTATGTGATGTTAGAAACCAAACATAGTTTTCTCCTTTTTCATTGATAAATACATTATTTACCATACATGCTTATCTGCTAAATAAGTATAAACCAATATTATTAACTTGAAGCATAAGTAACCTATGTAAAGTAACCTACTATCCAAACACCCCGTAAGTAGGCTCCGAGTGTACGAAAAGATGAGCATACTGATGGTCGACATTCAACTTACATGTGTCATCACCCTATATTTTAGCACCAAGACACTACATGGGTCGAGGCACCTGGTAAATAGCCTTATCAGGTCTCAATGTACCATAGATTTAGATGTGACACCGCCAACACAAGTGCAAAATCCATCTCAGCCACCGTTGTTGTGAGTGAAAACCATAACAAGGAAGGCAAAGAAATGAGCTGAAGTGACTATTTGCATGAGATTGAGAGAAACAATGAAAGATGTGATGCCCCTTATCTAAAAGCAACAAGAACTAGAGGCGTACATGAGTCGAACCAAGTCGAGCTTGGCACAACTCAACTCGGCTCGACTACTTGCCGACCCTATCTTGAACTCGGCTCGGCTTGATCCTCGAGCTTGACTAGCCAGCTCGGCTCGATTTGGTCAGTAGCTCAAGCTAATTCGAGCCAAGATCAAGCCGAGTTCGCCTCTGCGGTATTTTCACAAACACATGGACTACATCTCAAATTCTCACTGTTTGTAAAATGGCGACAACGGTTTTTACAGATATTTCATCAAACACCTCGTAGGCAACATGAAAATCAAGAAAAAAAAAAGTGTATATGTTTCACATACATACTTTCCTTGCCATTAGCCGACACTTGGTTGGGTCATTTCATCAAACAGTTGGTTTGGATATGGGCAAACGGGTTAGGGTTGCGCGTACGGGTTAGGATTTGGGCATTGGCCACTAACGTTATAGTTGGGCGAACGTGTAATGTTTTTTTTTTTCAAAAAAAAAACCTATATATACTTGAATCAAAAATCGATCCAAGTCGATCTGAGCCTAACCGAGTCAAGTCGAGTTGAGCTAGGTCTAGCTCAGACTCGACTTGAAATGTTTTGAGCTCATTAATACTGGCTCGACTCGGCTCGAGCACAATTTCGATCCAAGTCGAGTCGAGCTTTTTCGAGTCGATCCGAGCGAGTTAACAAGCTAACTCGACTCGTGTACACCTCTAACAAGAACTATATGATATTATTTTTACATGGCGGCCCATCTACAATGGCTCCCTCATGATGAACAGATCCTATTCGAGTTTGTATCATAAACTCTACACTCAATCCTATACAAGAAAAGATTATGAATGAACTTTATAATGACAATTTACTTTTCAGATTAAGCCCCCTTTTTATAGCACCTTTTTGAGATATTTCTTCAATACTCTCTCATGCTTGAATTAGCTTCTCAATTGCCCCCATGTTCGTTTATGCCACTGGTTCAGCTCCACGAACAAACACCTTGCATGTAATATACCAATAAAGTAACCAAGGTGATGGGAAGATGATTGAATATCCTACAACTAATGATTTTAGTTGATTTTTAGTGGAGATTCACCTAAATAGGTCTTCTTAAGAATTTAGACAATGATATATATATATATATATATATATATATATATATATATATATATATATATAGAGAGAGAGAGAGAGAGAGAGAGAGAGAGAGAGAGAGAGAGAGAGAGAGAGTTAACGTCTAATCTCTATAAAATGGTGGAGATCAAGTTCATCTTTATCATGGAGATTAAAATTCTCATTAGAGTGATATAGTTTAATAAGATGACTTAGATCTCATTGGTTTAGAGGCCTAGGATGAAGGATATGAGTGGGGAATCACCTAAGCTTCTATTACACTAAAATCCATCATTTTGTCTAAAAAATGAATGTCCATTTTATAAAAATCATTTTGTAACAATTATAAAATGATTAATTAATGGCTCTTTCGATAGAATCAAAATTAAATGTCATCAATAAGATCAACCTATCCCTCGATCATATCGAGAAACTCCAGAAATTTTTTGTTTAGTTGCTGGACTGTTTCGTCAAAAGCGTTGAAAAGTCTTTTGATTCCATTGGGTTCCATCAACAACCTGTCGATAGGATCGAGAATCATTTGAAAACTGTTGTTTTGAACTGTTTGATTTACAACAACTTTGCACATCTTTTATCCTATTTTATCATAATCCAATTGAGCTCCTAAAGCTATGTAATGCTCAACTAAGGATTTACTTATTTGAAAATAGATCATTCGGAGGCCAGAGTGTTTTGGATCTAAGGTTAAGATAATCAAGTCATCTCAATTTATCCGTTTTTTACTCATTGATGCTTCATATCCTCTCATGTCTTCAATTTTTAGCTTCCAATGGTTCAACTAACTCATTGATACACAAATTCACGTGATTAAAAAAATGTGCATAAATAAGTGCGTTAATAGTAAGTACCACTAGGATGAAGGGAAAACACAAATATTAGCCTAATTAAAAATGTGACCCATGAGGGTTTGTTGTAGGCATCCCATACGAAGGTTTCCAATGGTGTGACCCACTTGATTTTTGCAATCTGCATGATGTTTTATCTCACATCCTAACATTAGCTTTATGATGGATGAACTAAGCGAATGTCATACAGACATCACAGTGTCCCCCACAAAGCTTACTGTGAGATGAGCTCTCATTACAGATGTTCTATGAGAACCACTCCAAGGGACATGTAGCCCACCTTAGGATCCAACAACATGAAAATAAGGTTTAGGCAATTAGATCGGCCCACTTGAAAATTGGATTGGTCTGATTTTTGGGGAATTCTATCTTCATGGTGGGTTAGACCTTTTGACAAATTGAATGCCACACACACACACAATATTGCCCACATTACCAACTTATATGATTATTTCTCTTATCCTTTTTCCACCAAGTAATGTAGAAAACTTGAAGAATCCACCGCCTTGATGTGAATATTCACTGAGGTCTGCTCAAATACACCACAACACATTACAATAAAATAGATACGTTGGGACTCTAGCCTCTGGATTTGGGTCTCTTCCAATGACCCAAATGGTTTGTTTGATAGGACTACCATCAGACGGGCGATGCCCTAAAAACTGTCTGAATACACAAAAGGTTACGGTTATGTTCAATGCAAAAGAGCCAACTACGAAGGGTTGAAATAATCCAACCAATATCTAATTTTTTTTATTGACTCTGCACTATCAAAAGTGAAACTCATCACATAAAAAACTGTTTGGACCGTTGTAAGGTAACCCAAATTCATAAACTAAAGTCCCAAGTCATCGCATTGCAATAAGTAATTAGGACGTATAGAGCAAACTTCCTACTGATATCCTTAGTTTTTAGTTTGTATCGGTTGACCTAATGGCCTAGCCTTCCAAACCCATGGTCCATTGGCTTGGATGGACGGCGACGTCAGTGAACCCATCTTATGATGGATCCGGTGGTGCGATCGACTTGAGTGGGAATGCCAAAGGTGTGACTTTCGCTCTCCAAGCACATGGCAGAATTTAGTCACACTTATAATCCAGCTACCGGGTTTTGAAGGAAAGTGCTGCCATGTGATTTAAAAGGGGCGTGACTTGTGCTATCTAGAAGGGAACGACTTTATGTGACCAGGAAACCCATCTAATGGGTGTGCGGATCCTGTGTCTTGAAGTCAAAAGGAAACTTCCTGTGCCGTCGGTTCTAGTTGTACGTATCATTGCTGATGATAGCAGTTCACAAAATACATTGGTTTTCTTTCTCCAATAGACTCTGCATTACACCGCACAACCTTCAACATGTGGAACTTTTTTGGGCCTATCATGATTTATATGTTAGATCTAGACTGCCTATCAATTTTTCTAGATCATTCTAAGGTATGAGCCCAAAAAATGAAGCACATTCAAAGTTCAAGTGGACTATACCTCAAAAGTAATGAGAATGGAATGAACTACTGTTAAAACCTTTCTGTGGCCAATCATAAGGTTTATTTGCCATCTAACATGTCCATAAGGTTGCACAAACCTAAATGAATGAAAAAGACAAACATGAGGTTGATCAAATCCTTTCATGGGCACAAAAAGTTTGTAACACTGGGCACCAAGTTCTACTAAAGAAAATGAATGGATGGTATAGATCTAAGAAATACATCATTATCCGGATGGATGGTGTGGACCTAGAAAATATATCATCATCAGGCTCACAAATTTCAATGTAAAGAAATTATGTTGCTTCCTAGGGGTGCAGCACATTCTAGATAGAACAAAACAGGGAGTGTTGACATGTGTAACTTTTTAGAGCCCATCATGATATTTGTGCCAGATCCACACTATCCTTTAATAATTTTCATATCATTTTAAGATATGAGACAAGAAAACGAGACAGGTCTAAAGACTCAAGTGGGCCAACACTACAGGAGACTACTGAGAATTGAACGCCTAACGTTGAGAACTTTTGAGGCCGAAGAAGGCTTTTATCACCGATATTTATATTTTCCCTACATAGAGGTCTGCGTGACCTCACTAAGAGGTTAGATGGCAAATAAACCTCACGGTGGACCCTTGCAAGTTTCAATGGTGGTCTTTCCATTGCTTTTTGTTGTGTGGTTCACTTGCGCTTCAATGCGTCTCATTTTTGGTTTAATACTCTAAAACGATTGGAAAATTTTTGAAAATTTTTATGGACAGTATAGATCAAATACATAAATTATAGTGGAGTTAGACACTTTCACACAATAAAAGTTATGTACCACTCAATTTATGTCTATAATTTTGATGTGCCTTCACTAAAGATAATCTACTTCCTATTATATTTATCATCTTTTGTTGTATGTCTCAAAAATCAGGTTAATCTAAACATTAGGTGAGCTAAAGCATAGAAAAAAAATTGGACACGGATTGCTTGTGACCATCCATTATGGTTGGAAGCTAGGTGGGGCTCACCGTAATGTTGGTGAGAAATCCACCCATCTATTTTACCATCACATTTTAGAACATGAGGCCAAAAATGAAGGAGATCGATCTAAAACTCAAGTGAGTCCAGTGTTGAAGCATTTGTAGGGCCACTAAAGTTTTGTATCAGGCTAATGTTTTTATGATTTCACTTTATCCACTGATGTTTTTATGATTTCACTTTATCCCAGTGGTAATGATCTTATAATGGTTTGGATGGCATATAAATATCACTGTAGAAGCTCTCGCAGCATCAGGGTGGACCCAACCTAGCTTACGACCGGAAGATCAATCTTCGGAAAAAAATTGGAATGCGAAGCCCACAATTAAAATATTTCAAATTGTATGTGGGATCTGCGATGGCTTGTCAATTCAATCTAGTTCATTCATCTTACATGTCCCACCAGATGGAAGGGACACCTAAGAAATCTTGGCATACCAAAATTCACGTCGCATGGCGTGGCCGCATGACGTGAATTATGAAAAATAAAATAGCAGGCGCGGATTGGATACTGACAGTATCCAAATGCCGCTGAAGTGACGTCACCAAGCTCCGTGGACCCCACCATGATGCATGTGTTGTATCCATACCGTCCAACCAATTTTAGAGATAGTTTTATGGCATTACAAGGAGAATGAGATAGATCTAAAGTTCAGGTAGAGCCACCAAAGAAAACCGTGGGAGCTGTCACGCTTACCGTTGAAACATTTATAGGGCCCACAGTGATGTATTTTTGAGATCCATCGTACTCATAAGTTAACATAGAGATAGATGAAGTAAAAACAAAAATATCAGCTTTATCGGAAACTATTGTAGCTCCCAAGAAGTTTTGAACGCTGGATGTCACTGTCCCCACTTTTTTCTATGGTGAGGTCCACTTGAACTTTAAATCTATCTCATTTTCTTTATTATGCCATAAAATGATCTCTACAAATGGTTGAACGGTATGGATACAACACATACATCATGGTGGGTCCACAGAGCTTGGTGACGTCACTTCAGTAGCCATTTGGCTACTGACCTTGTCAGTATCCAATCCGCGCCCATCGCACACCTCGTCCACCGTTGGATCTTAATGCACCTACCCCTTTTCAAGGAAAGTAAAAGACATGACTAGCATTATTTTAATGTGTCTTATCGGAACTTAGGTGATAGCATAAGATCTAATGTATTCTAAACTGTTTTCTCAACCGTCTATTTACAGGCCACCGATTGAAGGGATAGAATTCTCATATCAAGGAGATTTTTGCAAATGGACCATCTATGATGAAGCCCACTAAATCAACGCTTCATGTAACAGACACGTGGGCTTCACTTTACACTGAAAACCTGTAGGCATTTCTTTTATCATGGGACGTGTATCATACCATTCTTCTCTTCTAGAACGACTTGTTAGAGGAGTCTTGGTCTTTCTTTGCAGCTAAGTACTGAGAATTTGTTATTTGGAGACTGATGATTGTTGAACATGTTATTCCATACTTAGTCAAATCAAAAGAAATACGCTATCCATATCTTGTTACGCAAGGTACGGGATAGTGTTTCTAGAATCATGTTTTAGAGAAATTTATACTTTGATACTCTGGCATGTATCATGGATGATGTGCAGGTAATTAGAAGTTACTGAGAAATTTCTTACGTGGCATACAAGTAATTTAATCTAAATTATCCGAAGTATGGTACCAGTTTAGATGTATAATGAATAGAATATTATATGGTATGGCTATCTGGCTGGTAGATAGCTGGATATTTGTTGGACCGTTAAAAATGAAAAATATTGAATGGTGTTATTTCAAAAAACAAGTGCCCACAGATCAAAGGTTGGGATTGTTTGATCAATCTAATGGACCACTGATGAAAGCACATGCCCACCTTTGTTTTTCCTACACTATGGCGGAAATGGATTAATTGGCTACTCCCCCTGTCACTGGCCGGGTGACTGATGGTCGGTGCTGTGGGCCCCACCATGATGTATGTGTTTCATCCATGTGGTTCATTCATTTTTACAGATCATTTTATTGCCTTATAAAAAAGTAGGGATATAAATCTCAGGTGGACCACGCCAGAGGAAAATAATAGTGATTTGGATATACACCATTAAAATCCTCCTAAGGCCCAATGTACTGTTTATTTAACATCCAATCTGTTGATTAGGTCATACAGGCCCAGATGAAGGGAAAAAACAAAAATCAGCTTGATGCAAAGCTTTTATGGCCCCAAAATATTTTTAATGGTCGACTCTCATTCAACACTGTTTCCTTTAATGTGGTTCACTTGAGATTGGGATATATCTAATTTTTGGGCTCATGCCATAATATGATCTAGAAAAATATATGGACAGCATGGATGAAACACATACATCATGGTGGGGCCCACAGAGCACAGACCATCAGCCATTGGCTGGTGGCATGGGGAGTAGCCAATCCGTTTCCCACTATGGCCTGCTCTGTAGAGTGGACCGTGCTATTTTTGGCCAGTCTGATGGACGTCTAGTATCTCTGAAGCGTATTCCAACTAGCACACGTGTGTCGTGTGGATGGTACGTTCATGCACTCGTGTGGGATTCAACGCACTTCATTTGTCGGAACTTATCTTTCCAAAGACTTCAACGGTAAATAAAAAAAAACTCTTTGTTGACTTATCCACGACACGTCAGTAAAACCAATCAAAATAATGTACATACACATCTCGATGGACTGAAAGGTTTCCGTCCATCGACTTGTCCACAGATCTCCTGTTAGTTTGTATTGCATCCGAGCCTTTGAAATGGTTGAATCAACCTTTAATATCATTGAATGTGAAAATTCAGTCTAATCAGTTCGTTCAAAAGGTGGGCCACGCTTGTACATTGACTCATTCCATTGGCCATCCAACATCTTCAATGGTTTCCGGCAGTGTGGCTTTCTTGATGAAATGATCAGCCTCACTATTGCAGCTGATGATCTTCAATGTGGGGCCGATCTATTCAGCTGTTCGGATGTTGTATCCAACTCAATGGACTTTTAACTTTTCTGCGCATGAGATAGAAGTGATCATTTCTCATTAGTCAATGTATGAAGTCTTCAAGCGTATTAAAGAAAGTTCGATACGGATGGAGTTATTTTATACTCATGCATTTTAGTACAGTTGATACGCTGGTACCCTGAGATTGTACACGGGACATACATATATAGATTAAACCCACTAAATTGTGGGACCCACTACTTTAAGCAACAATCCCAAAATCAGATTATTTGAACATTCCCAACCTTTGATTTGTTGAAAAAGGATCACTGGATATTTTCATATTTAACCGTCCAATGAATGCCTACCAGTCTAACAAACAGATATAAAATAAGCTTTTATCGATACATTTAAACTAGGAATCATGATTTAGAAAGTTCATTTTGACTTGTATGTTACACACGCAATTTCAAAGTCCCTGCGAATCATCCACCGCACTCTTCCTGAGTATGAAAGCTTTTATCTTATCATGACCATACTTGCAGCATAGTCTATCATATCTCCACTAGTTACCTAATTAAACAAAAAGAGATTAATGATCTAAGTATACCAACTACCTAATATATTCCAATATTCACTGTATTATATAATATCAACAGTAAGTAAATGCACAGGAACACTACCGATCTAATTAAGCCGTCCAGATTGGCCATTCATTCTGTGATCAAACGATTATGGCTAGACAATTGAACGGTTCTGATTGTTAGGTGCACATATTATGGCCCATCAAGTGAACAATCCAGATTATTAAGAAAAGTAAGCCTATTAGGCTTTACACATATACAATATTCACAACCTAACAACAGCAATAACAAGGCCGCGAAACTGGGGTGTGGATTCAGTCAGGTCGGGATGTTACCGAGTTTGGTCAGGCTGTGACTATGGGGCCTACCTTGATGTATGTGTTGTATATCCATACCATTCATCTATTTTTTCAGTTCATTTTAGAAAGTGGGTTCAAAATTAAAAGCAGATCCAAATTTTAGGTGAACCACACCACAGGAAACAGTGATAAATAATCATTAAAAACTTTTGCTTATATGCATCAGAAGTTTTGGATCAAGATGAAGTATGTTTGACCTTATCAACAGGTTGAAGGGGGCCTTAGAAAATTTTTAATGATAGGCTTTCAATCACCACTGTTTCCTATGGTGTGGTCCACCTGAGTTTTGAATATGACATTATGCATATACAACACTTACATCAAGGTGGGCCCATGGTCACGACCTGACCGACCTGAATGAATCCACGCCAACCATGGTCCAATCAAACGGTTAATACTGCATCATCAGTGCCGTACAGCATGGTGGGCGATCTTCATGTGGTCCAATGGGTCTTGCATTCCAGGTTGATACTGGTGTGGACACGGCTTCGGGGGGTTTGGTGGGACACCAGTTTTTCTCCCTCCTTAACTCAATTATAAAAGAACACGGAATTTTACAACAACCTATGTACTTACGTCAGAAAGATTTCAATAAACTAACGCATTAAACGTGAATTCCTACGTTGTCCACCTTTGATTTTTACGGGTCCCATCATGGTGAATATATAAAATCCACTCCAATAATTAGATGCCATACCAAAGTTAAGTCATGCTAACCAAAAGTAAGCTTCATACTTAATTTAGGTAGGCCACATCGAGGGAAAAATTTTGAAGGGTGAGTGTTACCCCATATACCATTTTCAATTTTGTGGTCCACCTAAATTATCGATGGGCCTGATTTTTAGGTCTTGAGCCTAATACAAGTGACTCACCAGATGGTCAGGGTGGATTGCATATAAACGTCACAGTGGGTCACCAATTCCAGTCGAATATTAGGAAATGTAAGGGTAGGTACTCCAGTGATAATTACTTCAACATGATAGTTTGTTAAAACCGTTTTAAAAAAAGCACCTGAATGTGAATTTTATAATAAGTGGGTAGATTTTTATCTCTCTCTCTCTCTCTCTCTTTTTAAATTCTCATAACTGAAACAATGACAGATCTCTCTTCTTTTTTTAAAAAAATTCTCCTAACTAAAACAATGACATCTCTCTCTCTATATATATATATAGACTTTTTGAAAACTCATCATATGTGATGTGAGTCCAAAATTCAAATGATTCACATGTTACGGGACTCCTTAAAACCCTCAAGGCTCAACTTTTACTTTGATCCAAACATTTGTTAGGCTATGGAAAAAGAAAATAGTTTCATTCAGTGATTTACATCTTTATTTACTATGATCCATTAGAGTTTTAGATTAGGGTGAAAATTGATCCTTTATGATTTTATGGGATGCCATATCATATGAACCATTTGAATTAGACATGAGTGCAAAGGTGCACACGTGCGCAGGCACATGAACACTTTTTTGAGAACTCATCATATATGATGCAACTCCAAAATTTGAATGGCCCATGTAAAGCAACACCTCATGAAACCCATGGGCTCAATATTTACTTTGATGGACATGAAAAATGAAAACAATTTTCTCTCTTAATTTGCATTTCTCTTTATTTTATTTTGTCAAAATTTTAGATTAAGGTGAAAATTTGTCTCTTGGTGTTTCATGAGATTCTACATCGCATGGACCATTTGGATTAGACGACCATGACACGTGTGCAAAGGTGTGCACATGCGTAGGTGCATAGGACTCTCTATCTCTCTCTCTATATATATACATGAAACTCAAGAGACAAAGGTTCACCCTAATCTAACATTTTGGTGTGTTGTAGTAAAGATAAATGTAAATATAGGGAGGAAACTATTTTTATTTTTCATGGCTTACCAAAGTTTTAGACCAAAGTAAGAATTAGGTCTAAGGGTCCAATGAGGTGCTACTTCATGTGAACTATTCATATTAAAAAAAGTTCCCACGAGTTATGTGGGAATTGGTTCGTAGCTAAGCATCCAGCTATGTTTGTGATTAATCTATTGTGAGCAAATCTGTACCAACAAAAGTGGGCCTTACCATAGATGCAGGGCTGTCAAGGGGCCTGGCCAGCGGGCCAGACCTATTCAAAATTCTGATTTTTTAAGCCCTAGCCGGCCCATTGACACCCTACATAGATGACAAATGGCGAGTAAATGAGACTTTTTCCTTCGGAATATACAGACGGTAGACCTTTTGCTTTCAGGCTAAGGCTCACAAATCAATGGCAAGGATTGCTTGTCCGGTATGTTTATCCTAACGTCACTTGGTGCGAAAAACTGTATAATGGAGTAAAACAGGAGTCTGATCAGACTTCTTCCTTCGGAATATATAGAGGGTAGGAATAAAGCCTTTGCTTTCGCGCTAAGGCTCACAAATCAATGGCAAGGATTGCTTCTCCAGTATGTTTATCCTAACGTCGCTTATCCACATGGGGTCCATCAGATGGACGGTCCAGACTAACCAACCACTTAACTATGTTGACAACGAAGTGCAACGAACCATGATTCCACCACCTTTTTCACACTAAAAGTAAAAAATTAAAAATCCCACATTTAAAACACTAGGCCATCTCTCTAACGTGGGGAACACGCATGGGATATCTGGGCGGATGTCACACGAATCAGAGATCCTGGCCATTCATCAGGTAGTGAGAATTGCAAAGTGCAATATCCTAATTACAATAGTACATTCATCAAGTAATGTACGCTTGAATTCGGACCGTTAGACTTTTGTTTTGTTTTGTTTTATTTGTGACCGCCCATCTCTCATGAGAGTTTGACCTACCTGATTCAGGCCCACCATTAGTTTTGTCCACAACATTTTCACAATGTAAAGAACGGCCCGGATCTCCCAAACGTATGCATCCACCCCCTCAATGATGATCCTCATTGAATCAACGACCCTTATCCAAATTCCAAACGCAACCTAGAAACGTCAGTTGACTCCTCCGAGTGTACCGGTCAGGTTAATCCAACTTCCGGGTTACGCTACTTTATCATGTGCGTTTGCAACCATTTCTGAGGTGGGACTGATTCATCCACTGTACACTTGCGTTTATAGATGTCAATCCAGACCGCCCAAATCTTTGTAGGCATTGTGTAAGGAATTTATGCTGGAAATCATAATCATTAGAAAATCCTAATGATGGACATAAAATGGACGGCTAAAGAGAAAGTGGTCAGTGGTCGAAAGTCAGTAGCGTGTAGAAGCTGGTTTAGATTGTTCAATTGACGTGGATTTTGGGATATGTACCATCTGGAATGGGACCCACGATTTTGGATGAGCTGATTGACTTATATGCAAGCCACGTGTCTTGTGCATGTACCAAACACGTTCCCATTTGGATATCAACCCATACCAGTTTCGACGAATTCTTGGGTCTTGTTCTAGTGATGCATATGATTTCTTATATGATGACGTGGTTAAATGCACACTTAATGGGGCCACCTCGACGACTGAAAGTCTGAAGATTTGGATGCGGATATCCTGAAGAGGCCTTTCTACGAAGGTTCCTCCGTTTGGAAGTTAGAAATTTATCTTGTCTATCCTTTTTTCCAGCTCATTTTAACATGCGACAAAGAAGAGATGGATCCATCGGTATCGAGAATTCATTTCAGGAACAGCCTAAGATTTTGAGGATCCGAAACTTGAGTGGGCCACGTAAGAGAAAATGTGGGATGGTTGATGTATATTTCCATGGCCATGAAAGTTTTATTTAGGGCTAAGTTATTTGTTTTTTCAGTAGGAATGACCTTATAAACAATTTGAATTGTATATAAATATTAAGTTAGACATAAATAAAGGCTTTAAAAGTAGGTATTTCTTTCCCTTGTTTTACTTTTCACATGGTTTGCTTGAATTTTAGATCCACAAGATCTTTTTGTTACATAATCTAAGGGCTTGTTTGGACAGGCATGCTGGATGTGATTAAAAGGGATTAGGTAGGATTGGAAGATAGATCTCGAGATTGGTAAGGCATGCCCAAACAGACATATGATCGTGATCGAGATATACAAATCCTATAGATCTTATGACAATCCACTGACATCACCATCAAAACCTTAAGTCCCATCTAATCCATCCTAATCCCTTTGTAATTGGCTAGACGTGTTTGGTTAGAGGGATTAAAAGGGATTAGAAGGTTAATCCTGGATTTGGCCGGGCGTACCCAAACAGACCGGGTATAGAAATCTCGGGATATAGCATTCGCATGGATCTTAAAGACAATCCACTGACATCACCATCATTGCCTTGAAATCCATGTAATCCAGTTTAATACCATTTAATCTCATCTAGCGTGCCCATCCAAACAAGTCCTAAAATGAGTACGAAAAATGGTATAATGTAAAAAATGTTAAAGTTTGCGATTTTTGAAAATATAATTTAAAATTTTAAAATTCAAAGATTTTGTCTTCAAAATGATTTTTGAGAATTTCAAATAAGAAAAGTGCAGAGTGTGCTTTATATCATATAAAAAATAATACGAATTTTGAGGTTTATATATAGATGTGTGTAATATTCTTACTTAGATTTTTGGAGATTGAGATGTGCCGGCTATATACTTAAAACACAAATGTAATTAATGACTAACCGTGATAAATATTTTTTAAATATTCTGAATCATTTATGACCATCTAGCAATGACCCACTCTCTAACTTCACAGTGCATGAATTTCATGCAAAAGCTCTAACTCTACCTTAATGTTTATGTGACATTATACCCTTTATAAGGTCATGCTTATTGGGATGATTTGAAAACACAAAACACAGAGATGTAAAACTTTTGTAGTTACATGAATATTTTACTAGTGATCGTCTGATTCCTATTGTTTCCTCTTGTTTTGCTTACTTGAGTTTTGGTTCCACCCTCCTCTTGGACGTGTTTTAAAATGAGGTTGTAAAGTGGATTAAAGGGGCAGATTTCTCACAAACATCACTTTAGGCCCCACCTGGCTTCCCAAGGAAATACTTCCTTCCAAAGGCTTGGCATAAAATCCGCTTCCTTGGATCCTCCACCGTACCACTGGTGATTTTTCATTTTGGACCGTCCACTAAATGCCCACCAACTAGCTAGTTAGTGAAGTTAGTGGTTTGTAAGGCATCTGAAATGGACCCATGATTTAGACGGTTGAATTCGAATTGCTTGTACGCTAGGAGCGCAGTTTCTTATCAACCGACATCCCCTTCCAGAGTAACAAAATTTCATGTGAACTACCAAGCCGTGTCAAACACAAGAACGTGCGACGTACGTTTCCTCCGTTACAGCTCACACGTGCTGATGACTTGATGGAGTCGTTTCACTCCTTTCTCACTTGCAGGTTGCACGTCCTTCTAGAGGGAGTTCCCGTGAGAAGCTGATTGCCTGGTGTACCACACACAACTGACGTGGCTAGTGCATTGACGTCACCAATTTCTGTAGGTCTTATCACGAGGTATACGTTATATCCAAACCGTCCATCCACTTTGAGAACTCATAATAATACTTGAATGAAAAAATAAGAAAGATCTAAATATCAAGTGGACCACACTAAAAAAAGAAGTGAATGATTAAATGTATACCATTGAAACTCTTTTGTGGGTCACAGATGTTTTGTATCAATATGATATTTGTTTTTCCTCTTTTTCAAGCATGTATGTGTAATCTTATTAACATATTGGATGGAAAATAGATGTTATGGTGGGCCGTATGAATATTGTAATGGTGAGAATCATTGTCTCATTGCTATTTGTGGTGTAGTCCATATAAAATTATATTTTCAACCATACTTTAAAATTATCTCTCCAAATGAATGGACGGTGTGGATATAATAAATACATCATTACGAGGCCTATATAACGTTGATATCCTTTGAACCGTTCATACGACTCGGAGCTTGGAGAGCGTCAGCGCTCGTCTTCGCACGACACTAACTCACAGCAGCCAGGTCGGTGGTGTGTGTTACACCACCCAATCTACTTCCGATCCCGCGAGGTGCACTCCTGTGAGTTTTGACTCGTTCGAGGAAACTCCCCTGGCCTATCGTAGACGCTGACGCACCAAAATAACCGGCCAACAGGCAAGGTACTGCAACTTATGGTACGCTACCGTCTTTTCCACTGACATGTACCACTTACAAGAAATCAGTACCATGGGAATAGTGGTACGTACCATTAAAATCACTTGAAAGAAAAATCAAGCCTTCCGATTATTAAGTGGCCTATATCTTGGAAATCAGCTTAAAATCAATGCTCTGAATCAACATACTTGTGTGGCCTATACAGTACTTATATCAGCATAATTTTCATGAATCATAATTATCATAGTGAGCCCTTATTTTTTCATGATACCGATTTCCTACATAAGTTGTATCTTGGTGGAAAAGATGTATGTACCATACGTTACGGTACAGTTGCACCGTTTCCTGGAGGTGATCATTGCTGACGTACATGCAGGCTTCGGTTGGCTCCGACAGCAAGTAAAAGTTGTTATCTGAGTTGTTTGATACTTTGGTAGTGTATGACGTTTGATACTCAGGCATTCAGAACATGTACTCGTAGAATACATTAAATTGTGTCAACTACTTTCTCCAATTTATAAGCACAAACTATAATTTATTGAACAATTAAAACCGCTGATTCGTGGACATATGTTTGTTGAAATTGGACCATTGGATTTTATTCATTTAAACCGTCCAATAAATGTTCATCAATCTGATGGTCAGGTAATCAAATAATCTTATTTTTTTGGTTGTGATATATGTATACTGATTCCCATAATTTGGACCGTTTATTTGAAATCATTCTATGCTAAGTATGAATTCCCACGTGCGTGTGTATCATTCATCCCACTGCCGGAGTATCAAAGTTTTTCCCTCACTCATACCCTCCTCGCACGTGCTACTGTTGCACATATTTGCAAGATCTGGGCCGTTCATCTTTTGACCCACACCATTTATTTTCGGTTGCCCAAGAATCGGTATCGTCCAGCCATCACCAGTCCCCATTCAACACACGCATATGGCACACTTGTTGACCGTGTAGACCTTATTTTGGAGCCAAAGAACGTACAAAGTGGGGCCCACATAATGAACTTCCCATGATCCCCGGAGAGTAGGGTAGCTGATTGGCTGGTGTACCACACACCACCAACCTAGCTAGTGTGGGTGAGTGTCGTGCGAAGACAAGCGCGGACGCTCCTCGAGCTCCGAGTTGTACGAACGGTTCAAAGGAGATCAAAGTTACGTGGGCCCCAAAATGATGTATTTATCATATCCACACCGTTCATACATTTAGAGATATCATTATAGATCTTGATACCAAAAATCACTCATATATAAATCTCAATTAGACCACACCACAAATAGCATTGGAACAATGATTCTAACGGTTAAAACAGTCGTAGGGCCCACCATAATGTTTATTTTACATCCAATCTGTTTATAAGGTCACAAAAATATAGATGAAGAGGAAAAAAAATATCATATTGATCCAAAATTTCTGTGACCCCCAAAAGGGTTTCAATGGTATACATTCAATTTCCCACTTCTTTTTATAGTGTGGTCCACTTGATTTTTGGATCTGTCTTATTTTGCAGATCAAGCCTTACACCGAGCTCTCTAAGTGGAAGAACGGTTTAGATATAACTCATACCTTAAGATGGGACCCACAGAACTTAGTGACGTCAACACACCAGCCAGGTCGGTGACAGAACTTGGTGACGTCAACACACCAGCCATGTTGGTGGTGTGTGGTACACCAGCCAATCCGCTTCCGGGGAGTAGGATCCTTTTGGTCAATCCCCAAATCAAATTAGAGCCGTCCATTTTGATCAGTTGAAAACTAGCTTAGTGGAAAAGGACGATTTTGTTATTGATAGCTAACCTTTATAAATAGAGAACAACTGCAACTTACCATCTTCCATTCTTTCATCTAAAATTTCTTAAGTCATGAAGCGTTTTAGAGAGGAGATGGGAGTAGACATGGAAAGCACAAGCGTTGCAACCTGGCTCATGTTACTAGCACATGGGTCCACCACTACAGCAGACCATGATGATCACATGGCCCACCAGAAGGTGGGCCGCATCTTCGAGTGCAAGACGTGCAACCGACGGTTCCCATCATTCCAGGCTCTCGGTGGCCACCGTGCTAGCCACAAGAAGCCGAGATCCATCGAAGACCATCATGACCGTTCACGGCTAAAGCCTCGGACGCACGAGTGCTCCATCTGCGGTCTGGAGTTCGCAATAGGTCAGGCTTTGGGCGGTCACATGAGACGGCATAGGAATATGATCGACGGCTATCCTGAAGCGCCTGTGGTAAAGAGATTGAACACGCCAGCCGGTGTTCGATTCGATTTAAATTTAACTCCTTTGGAGAATGATCTTGAGTCAGCATTTGTTGGGAAGATTAATGTGGTCCATTGATTCAGTGGACCTCTCTCAAAACCATCTTTCATTTCTATATTTTGATGGTTGATATTAATTAATTGCGTTCTTTGTATTTTTTAATGGACTTATATAATTTATACAATGCTACGATGTGTTTAGTTGATGAGTTGAGTTTATTAAGAGTTAATACAGAAAATCGAGCCGTACGAAAGGTGGGCCACACCACTTGTGGTATGTAACGTTTTGCTTGTGTAGAACATCTTAAACATAGAATTTTTTTGCCATACTAAGAAGCTTATTAATTATCATTTGAGGGAGATATATATTGTCTTTAAGGGTGCGTTTGGTTGCACTAGATATCATGAAATTTCTTGATATTTCATGATTTATCATTTGGTGCAACCAAACGCACCCCTACCAAAGCCATCGTGGGTCTAATTGGATCATTGATTCCTTGGCTAAGATGGGTCTTATGTCCTCTTTGTGATCCGTATCCATTGACTAGGTGGATCTTGTTGTTTCTTTATTCCTGATAAAAATTTATTTATGATAAAAAGGTGAATTGGGGTGGTTTGGTTGCACCAAATACCATGATATCATGATATTTTTGTGCAACCAAATGCAATAAACGTACGCACCCTTAGATTGTATCATGACCCATGCTTTGAATGGCTTGGATATATCCTGCATGTGTTACTTGTTGAGGGAAAAAAATGGGACTTCAGGTAGAAGGTCATGTTCTACCCTCTTTTATTTTATTTTATTAATTAATTATTATTATAATTTTTTTTAAAGATCCTCACAAAGGAACTACTCTTTAGTCTTTACAGCCGTCCATTAATTTAAAGGTTGTATGCTAATTTAGTACCCTAAAAAGTTAATGTTGATCTTTGCCATTGATCATGATGACCGTGAACATACTATTAATGCTACAATTAAGATGTGGTTTACCTCAATTAGGCATGTATTCATAGATTAAAATCAGTGTTTTAAATAGCTTATATTATTTAGCATGTAGTTTACATTACAAAACTCATGAAAATAACTTAGGTCCCATGGAGCCTATACCACATGCTAATTTACATATGCTGTGCACTACATAGCATGTTCTACATGATAAATAGCTTACGTTATAAATATTTTTTTACTTGAACAAAAATTGATTAATGTTTTCAATGTTTTGTTGTATTATTTATTTTTAATAAAAATTAATTTGGTTTGTAGTGATTTTAGTAAAATAATAAAATCAACAATACTAAACTAATTTTGTTGCTCTTTCTTAATTTGTATGTTTAATCTTTACTCTATTTATTATTATTATTTTAGATTGTGTTTGGTTACACTAGATATAATGAAACTTGGTTATTAGTCAATCTAATTTAGTGCAAAATATCATGAAATTTAATGATATTGGTACAACTAAGCACTTATATATGCTTCAGAGGAATGAATGCTATACTACACACTTACTAAAATATAGACTTTTCTTTGGTTGTGCTTGGATAGTTGAGATTGGATAAAATGGTTATCGGCCAAGGGAAAGTTATAGGCCATGAATCTCATTCCTCGAGTGTTCATGACCATTTAACAGTTTTGGGTAACCTATATCAATAGGCAATCATCTTGTGTCAGGGTATGGACAACGAGTAGGATAGAAAGTCCCAACAATCGAGCCTAATGATGAGTTTAGTGCCTTTTCCCTACTCCATATTGAAGTGTGACTGTTCATGAATATCAAATTTGTTATTTTCATTTTGGATATTTACATTGAATGATTGCTTCAAGCTTATAAATTAGGAGACATGTCATGTTCAATTGCATAAACTTGCTTATATATTAGCTTTGACTAATTCCAGCTCAAAGGACATATAAGGAGTTCAAATTTCTAGTATAAAATTGTTTGGGAACCTCTTCAGAGGGTTACTTTGGTAGCTTCATATATAGGTGTAGTTAGGTATATACATTAGAATATGGGAAATCCATATGATAAAAAAGGAGATATACTAGTTTCCTAAAAACACTGTTATATATTAGATCTCAGACTATCCATCAATTAGTTTTTTAGTTAATCTTGACATGGTTTCATATATTTGAATTACACTTAATGATAATTCAACTAGTAAAATCTTGTGATCTACTTATTAATTTGCATGGGCATTAGACCAAAGTTTAGTTCAATGGTTAATGAAGTGGTTTGGTCAATTTGAATATATTGATAAGCAAGACTATAAAATTTTGATACAATAGGGTATACAAAAGTCTATAAGGATGGAGTATATATTGTTGGAAAATTGGTTGAATTAAATAGACTATTAAAATCGGGAATAAAAAAAAAAAAAAAAAATTGAGAAAGAAGAACTTATTGAATTGAGTCGAGGCGTGACTGAGTCACTCGACTTGAAATCGAATTTGCTCCCCTTGTACAGCGTCTCAAGTGCAACAAGTTTCTAGAGCAATCAACCTCCAGGATACAAGAACTATGACCCGTTCCCAGCGGTGCATTCACTATACACAGGCTCGAACCACTTGCAGTTTAATCTGAAAGTGCTGAGTTGACTCAGCAATGAACTCAGTAAAAATACTTAAAAACATATCAGAGAGAATATTTTCATATATTTGAAACTGGAATCGAAGTCTTTATATAGACTCCGAAATGGTGCATAAGCACCCTTTATAAAAGGTTAGGTCCATTGGGTTTAAACCCAACAGAGACGACCAACCGGAAGGGATGCATCTCTTTGATTTAAAACGAAAAGGCGCAGGTGCGAGTACACTCTCGCACATAAAGTCCTGCAAGTACCCATATACACACACCCACGCGAGTACACTTATACCGCACTCGCACCCGCGTCCACGCCCACGGACTCGGACTCGGTGCACGCGCGCGTGTGGTCAATGACATAGATTAGAGCTATTGGCATAGCCCCCCACAAGACCAAATTCACATGCCTCCTGAAAGTGGCTTAAGCCCTAGGCAAAAATACTATCTTATATACAAGATAATTTACTTTGTCAAATTCGATGTGGAACAAAACCCATAACTTAAAAGTACTTCAACTTTTCAAACTTGAAAGGAAAACATCGAAAATTTAAAAATTTAAATTTTATTATTATTTTAAAATAAAATATAACATATATCATAGTCAACACATTTCCAAAACTCCTACCTATATATAAATTATACTTCAGAGCAGTTAAGAGGGGCTTTGTATGTCCCTTACCACTTGACGGTCACCTAGAGAGATCGTGTAAAAGAAGGAGAAAAATAGAGACTTTCTCCTTCTGCATCTATATGCTCACACGTGCCCGATCTAGTTGTTTAGATTGTTCTCGTGTGCATGCCTCTGGCCCTATTGTAGAAGTGTGCACATGGCATCTCACTTAGCTTTTATTTGAAATAAATTGGAGATAAATCCCTTGGTTTAGAGGGTCAGCATCGACAATTCACTTAATTTCTGGGCTACATCGTTGAGAGTAAATCTTAGAATATGATTTTTTTAATTTAGAAATTAAGTTAATAATATCTAGACGAGGATCACTAAATTAGGGCTTCATTAAATCTTGACTTCTAAAAAATTTTAAATTTTACCATATATGCTTCAAAATTTTCTCAACAAAATATCTATCAAATGTTAATAAGTCGTAGAAAGAGATTCGGGTGTCTTTAAATAAGTGAGATATAGATATTATCCTATAAATTTCATCTCAAAACATTATCATGTAAGCAATGATCGAGATTGTCAAACCTAGCACCTCCTTTCCTCTCATACATGTGGCGGTGGGATATGAAGTGGGGCCATCCATCAAGAGAAGCATGTGAAGGCCTAATGGTCTCCAGGATGCAATCTAGTTCAGTGAGATGTCCTTAGAATGGTAATTACTCTTATTCCTGACTTTGCATTATATGGCCATATCTTTTGCTATAATGGATTTACTATCCATGTAGTCAATAGACAAGTAAATATGGTTGCTAGTCAATGTGCATTGCACTGAAAGATTTAATTATACAGTTCTGTTTATTTGAAACTACTTCCAACGGAGATAGACTTGGACACTTCATCCGGAAGGCTGCCACGATACTAATAAATGCCTTTGTATTAAGGTTAGCTCCTTGTATCGTTTAGAGCTTGTTCTGTAGTAAGGTTAGTTCATTGGAATTTCAAGACGGTTAGTTCATTAGAATTTTAAGACTCGTGTGGTCTACCATGTGAGTTTATAGAGATTCTAGTCGTAACTTTGTACAATTTTTTATGGTGTGGCATATTATTGGTGTCTCAAATATTAGCAATATAGCGTGCGTCAATGCCAATGACAGACCATTCGATGCCAACAACAACTACTTGATTCATCGGAAAAATTTGAAAATCTTATGATTAGTTGCTAGGCAATTTAGGTTTCCTGCTCATTGCCATTGAAAAAATTTGAAAATCTCACGATTAGCTATTGAACACTTTAGATGTCCTGCTCGATGCCATCGAATGGGGTTCGATGCCATCGAAGTCTCATATCGAGAGAGCTTAAAAAATATATTTTTAGCGGCTAGAACATTTGGATATTTAATTCAATGACATTAAAGAGGTTTAATGCCATCAAAGGCATATCGATATCATCGAATGATTGCGTAGAGCTACGCAGAGTTGCTTGAGTGCGGGATTTATGTTCTATTTCAATTGTAATTCTCTTGGAAGCGATATATATGAGTGTAATCGGGAATAAGGGGTATCCAAGAGCTTTCTAATTTATTCATAAGTTTCAAGGGTGCAGCTTAGATGATTCAAGGCTTGTTCGAATCGAGTGATCTCTATTTCTTGTAATTTTTTACTTTCATAGTACATATATGTCGCTTTATATCATGATTTTTTTCTACATAAATTTTTCTACGTTAAATAAATAGTCTTTGTGATTGGGCTTAATTGTAGTATTGGAATACTTTGCTTGATTCATTACGGTGTCCTTCCATGATCCCCCAACATGGCCCACCTACCTCTAAGATTAGACTGAATTTTAGGATTTAGGGTGAAATATGGCAGCAATCTGATGAATGTTCCTTCCACATAGCTTAATTATCACAAGGGACGCCATTTGTATGCCTACTCGATTGTGTCACTAGCAAATTCCTAGTATGTAAATGAGTTGAAATGTGTATGGGCAGGGGATTAGGTTAATTAGTTGATGCCGTAAATGTATTACTAAAGGCTGTCTTGTCCATGCAAAAGTTCTAAAACAATAAAGTCATATCTCATTGATACGTAAGTACAGAAGTAAAAGATTTTATCATGGCAGGTATAGACTTTTTCGGTGACAAGACGGGTACGCTCTAGCAGCAAGGTCGGCGAAGAATCACATCCTATCTTTCATCCTGTTATTTTTTACCCTTGTATGTTAGAAGGCTCTTGTGCGGAAAGAAAAATACCGAGGTCTGATCGACCTCAGCAGCCTGTTATTTTTTACCCTTGTGTGTTAGAAGGCTCTTGTGTGGAAAGAAAAATACCAAGGTCTGATCGACCTCAGCACACATGTACTTTCTAATTGCCTTCTATTGGGGTAAGGGGCAGTGGCTCCACACGAGATACAACTTACTCGTATGCGAAGAATTTTGGACCATACAAATTGCCAACCTAATTGGATAGAGCATAACTCAAAATTTGCATTGACAAGAGAATAGTAATCATCTGCTTTTACCAGTCACTAATTAATTTTAGCCATTCATTTTTATAGCCATCAAGTGGATGGTTAGGATTGGTTGATCAATGAGATTTGGAGATATGCTCTATCAACAATGTGTCTCACAATTTGGATAGTCTGACCATTTTCAAAATGTGGTGACCTATAACACCAGTCTAGTCCCTAGTTGGGCTATCAATGATACATGATTAAGGGTGTCAATGGGCCGGGATCGGGCCTGCAAAATTAGAATTTTGAATAGGACTAGCCCAACACAGTTCAAAATCTGGGCCAAGACCAACACCAGGCCGAGCCTGTCGAGAGCCCTATACACGGACCAGTGGTCACCCAAGTGATCTGGTGGGCCTGGGCCCGCTTTTGAACTCTTTCTCGGGTTCGGCTCCTGCTCTTTATCCCCATTTAGAAACCGGTCCGGTTGTATCGGGTATCGGATACCGAATTATCTTGTGTACCATAAATTTAAATAAAACAATGTGGTTAGTTATCGTGGTTAGTTATCTTGTGAGGAGATCTATTAGAGATTTATTAGGAATTGTTTTGAAATTTTGAGATAAGAGATGATTTTGCTAAGCTCAGTGATCTATATCTCTTTATACTACGTATAATGCAAGTAGCCTTTTGTTTTTTTTTTTTTTTTGGTTGTGCTTTATAACATGGAGAACTTTTTAAGTTTCCAACTGTAGACAACTTTGAATATTTAGGGATATTTTGAAGCCATAAAATATGACTGTTGACCATCATGCGAATTGGGATTTCACCCATAAAAAACTAAAGAGTGGCTTAGATTCAAGCAGATTGGACAATTTGCATTTTTACCTCTACAATTCATGAAAGATGAGCTATTTCTAGAGGTTATTTTTATCCTTTCTCATTTCTTACTACAAATAGCCATCTCTGGGTCTTTTCCTATTTGTGCATAGCCTATAATGAAGTTGAGTCTTGGGGCCTATAAAAGTAGAAATAGTAAGGACGAGTTATACACCGTTAAATCATTCTCCCTTCATCTCCTAAGACAACCAGGGAACCAACCATAGACAAATAACACACACTGCACTGTCCCTCTGTCTCTCCTTTCCTCCCTATGAGTGTTTTCTCTATTTTCCTCTTTCCACGTGTAATGCATGTGCCATTCCACTAGACTTTATTATATATAATGCGGGAGTAGTTGAACTTTTTTGCCCTGCCAATTAATTTCATTAAATGAGAGAACTTTGAATGGTTAAAAGATTAAAAAAGACATTCCAAAAATGATAATGATATTTTGAGAAATGAAAAATGTAATTGTTACATGAGAACTTGTATATTCAAAGAAGATATTTTAAGAGATATTAGTATAGTATGGTGGCGGGTTTACACCCCTAACTTACATCTTAGATTGATTTGAACCATTCATGTTCTCAATACCACTTGATTGGTTATCATACAAAATCAAGTTCAGAGAAATGTTTCTCACCATTAGTTAGGTAGCATAGATTCTAGGGCATGAAGGGTTTAAATCATCATTTAAATGCAACATGGCAATTAAAACTGTAGAAAACTCTTATAGCAGCCAAGTATCTAATCACCTTCAAATGAGAGAGGATTTTGCTAAGACCATACCTGTGAAACCCGACTACATACACCTAAGCACACGTGCTTATATAAGACCCGTGTTTGACATCAAGCTTTCCATCTTACTCTTGGATAAAGAAATCAGGTCATTTCACTCATTAGGTGGACCACAATAAAGTTAAGCACGGCTTAAAAAAATTAATGTCTAGCAATTAATTTTTTAATATTTTGCCAAAAAATTATGAGTGATCTAAACAATGTGGCCCACCATGATGCTTGCTCTGCCCATCATATGGGCTCTCTCATGTTTTCCTTGGAGTCTGAAAATAAGGCCAATCCAATAGTCAGGTGGACATACTATATAAAATCATGCTGAAATTTTTGATTTCAAGTGATGTGGCCCACTTGAAGTTTAGAGGGGCCTGATTTTAGGGAGGCCATATACTGGAGGGGCCAATCTTACGAACGGCTAGGATGATGCACAGACACTGAGAGCAAGAATGGAAGAACCGAGATGGATGTAGCTAAGACGGGAGGTTGATTTGTGAATCGGGACAGTTAAACCAATGGGTCTAATAATGAAAGAAATGGGTACCCGATGGGAAGCTGAGACTGGGACCAAAAAGACCCGATGGGGCGCAACCCGATAAGACCCGACGCCCAATTTGTCTAAATATTGTTACACGTGGATAATCCTGAACTTTTTATCAATATCGCACGAATCAACAGCTAAAGGAAGCGTGAGAGAGACTTTTGATTAATGGCCCACAAATCAACGGCCAAAGGGAAATGTAAGATTTCTAATATTGATTATCCTCGTCAATGGAATAGGACACGGATTTCCTACGAAAGCCGAAGTTCCTGCACTGGTAACTAAGGTGGGGTCCACCTTGATGTTTTGTAAGAAATCTATCTTGTCCATCTCTTTCTTGAGATAATTTTAGCACTAAGGCCAAAATTAAGCAGGATCCAAGACCCAAGTGGGCTGCACTTGAGGAAAAGTTGGGTAGGGAAAACCTCCCTAGGTCCGACAGTAATGTTTATATGCCGTTCATTCACTTCGTAGCGTTAAATAAACTGAAAATACAAATATTAGCCTCATTCAAAACTTACGTGGACCTCAGAATATTTTACTTGCGTACGTTCAATCCTCACATATTCAGCTCACTTGAGTATTGGATCTGGCTAATTTCTAGCCTCGTGTTCTAAAAAAGCTCACGAAATAAATAAACGGAGTGGGTTCTTCACAAACATCACAACACATAACTTAGGTAGGCCCCACCTATGTTTCTAGCGCAGTAACTACATGCTAAAGCCTTTCCCAAGAAATCCGCTTCCCACGGAACGGGTTCTCCCACCGATCGTTTCCTACGGGGATAAGCATAGAATTTTGAGAGTAGTCAAGAAAAGCCACTTTTTACCGCAGCGAGTCGCAGAAGCTCTTTGAACTATTGCAGTGTCTTGTGCGACATCCACTCCGTCCATCAGTTTTTCTAGATCATTTTTTAACAAGAGCCCAAAAATGAGACAGATCCAAAACTTAAATGGGCCACGCCACATGAAAAGGTGTTGATTGGATGCTCACCATTGAAAACTTCGTGGCCATACAAGTTTTGCATCATAATGATTATTGTGTCTCCCATTCATCTGGGTTGTATCAATAACCTTACGTACGGTTTCTATGGATAATAAAAATCACGGCGGTAGTCATTCAATCCTCCCCGTTTCATGTGGTGCGGCTCTCTCGATTTTTGAATATGTTTAAAACCGATGAACGGACTATCGTATAAGTTATATCACAAACATTACGGTGGGCCCTGCAGATATTTAGGTTAGAGGGTAATCCGATAACAGAAGGAAAGTGAGAAGCGACGAAGTGGGATTGCGTAATTTCACGCAACGGCACTTAAAAGCTCTGTGGGCCAACCATGATGTATGTGTTCTATCAATGCCGTTCATCAATTTTTTTCAGCACATTTTAGGGCTTGATCACAAAAATGAGGTAGTTCCAAATCTCACGTGGACCATACTATAGGAAACAGTAGTGATTGAACGCCTACAGTTAAAAAGTTCCCGAGGGTTCATGATATTTGTGTTTTTCCTTCATCCAGGACCGTGTGACTTAATCGTTGTATAACAAATAAACATTGTAGGTGGGCCTAAAAAGTTTTTAACGGTGGGCGTTTTATAATCACTGTTTCCTGAGATTTGGATCTGGCTTATTTCTGGGCTCGTGTCCTGAAATTAATTGGAAATGGCGGCGTGGATAAAACAAATACATCATGGTGGGCCAGAGAACTTTTCAAGCATCGATCAATAACGACGATCCGTGATGTGTGCTACAATCCGAGGGATGCGGATTTCCTGGAAAAGGCAACTACCTGCTGCGGGAAGTTAGGTAGAGCCCACCGAGATGTTTATGGAAATCCACTACGTTAATCAGTTTTGAAAGATATGGGAAATCCACTACGTTCATCAGTTTTGAAAGATATGTTAGCTTATGGGCCAAAGAAAATAACGGAAATCCAAATCTTATATGGGCCACACAATAAAGGATTGAATGTCCACCGTTGAAACACATATGGGGCCACAGAAAATTTGAATCAGGATAAATTTTGTGTTTTCAGTTAATCCTAGTAGAATTTACTTTATAAATAATATGGATGGTATATAAAAAACACGGTGGGACCCAGGAAGGTTTCAACGGTGGGAATTTACCTACACACGCTTACCTGGTATACGGCTCACTTGAATTTTGGATTTAGATAATTTTTGAGCCCGTTTTCCAAAATGATCTTGCAAAACTGATGGACGTTGTGGATTTCCCATAAACATCACGGTGGGTCCCACTTCGCATCGCAGGAAGATCATGCGAAAGGCTTTCGAAGGGAATCCGCGCCCCAATCCGAGGGAATCGGATTGGCTACTCTCCTGCAACCAGCCCGGGGCTGGTGGTCGGTGCTCTGTGAGCCCCACCATGATTTATATGTTTCATCAATGCCGGTCATCCATTTTTACAGATCATTTTAGGCCTTACCCAAAAATTACAGGAATATAAATCTCAGGTGGACCACACCGAAGGAAAACAATAGTGATTGTATATCCACCATTAAAATCATCCTAAGGCTCGTTGTACTGTTTATTTGACATCCCATCTGTTGATTATGTCATACAGACCTAGATGAAGGGAAGAAAACAAGATCAGCTTAATCCAAAAATTTTATGCCCAAAAAGTTTTTAATGGTTGACATTCATTCAACAATTTTTCCTGTAATGTGGTCCAATTGAGATTTGGATATATCTCATTTTTGGTATCGTGTAATAAAATGATCTAGAAAAATAGATGGACGGCATGGATGAAACACATACATCATGGTGGGGCCACAGAGCACCGACCATCAGCCATTGGCTGGTCGCAGGGGAGTTGTCAATCCGTTTCCCATTAGGAACTATAACAGGAGGAGAGAGAGCCCATTACGAACTCTTTCGGGAATCCGAGAGAGAGAGATTGTCGTATTGCTGGTGAGAATTCTGAAGAGCTCTTTTTTTTTTTTTTTTTTTTTCTCTTTCTTTTATTAACCTGTTTTGATCAGAATGGCTCCACACATAAATGATATAATCGACAACATTCCTCGACGTAAATCAATGCGTGGGCAGCCGATCATTGCTTATCTGACTGATGATCTCTTGATCAACATATTCTCTCGATTGCCAGTAAAATCTCTCATACGATTCAAGTGCGTGTCCAAAGCATGGAAGTCATTGATTTCTGACCCTTCTCTCCAAGGAATTTTACCCACAACCATATCCGGCCTCTTTTGCCGTTTCTTCATCAGGAGTGATAGATGGAGTAGTGAATTCATATTCACATTCATTACCGACAGAAGTTTCCCAAACACAAACAATGTTTCATTCAACGACATGGGTGATCTTAGTTTCTTTCCACACAGTAAGTTCTGCATTGTCGATTGCTGCAATGGGCTGTTGTTAGGTCAAGCTCTCCAATCTATAACTAATTCTACACTGGCTTACTACGTAATAAATCCGGCTACAAAGAAATGGGCAGCACTGCCTCAATCTCCCGTGAACAATACCCACACGAACTGCATGCTAGCCTTCGATCCCCTTGTCTCCCCTCACTACACTCTCATTCGCTGGGGCGATTTTCTGGGGGTCGATATTTTCTCATCAAAAAAGGGCATGTGGGTCCATTATAAGGTGCCACAAGAACTAGTCGCTCATCATCGATCACCCGCTCCACCAGCTGTTTTACTTAATCGTACCTTGCATATGCTATATGAACGTGATTACATTGTGGGATTTGATCTTGATGGTGAGTGTTTTCGGTTGATTCCATTGCCTAGTCCTCTTCCACGTGATCCAAAAAAATGCTTAGGCGTCTCTGGAGGCTATCTCCATTTTGCGAACTATGATTACTCTCAATTGCAAATCTGGATGCTTGAGGATTATGACGAGCACAAGTGGGTGTTGAAGTGCCAAACTAACATCGATTCTTTAATAGAGAAACATCCTCGAGCAATTCGTCTTTTATCTTTTAACAACAAATGCCGTCAATGGTTTGATTATTACCGGAGGAACTTCAGTTTCTTTGCTTTTCATCCTGATCTTGAGGTTGTCTTCCTTGGAATGGCTGGCATATTGTTTTCCTATCATCTCAGCAGCATGAAGTTGAAGGAGGTACAGGGTTTAGACCCAACCCATATTGGAATATACCACTTGCGGAATGTATACCCTTTCTCGCCCTGTCTGGGAGATTTCTATGACGGCCGTGAATTACAGTAGGAATTATCTGATCTTATTTTGTTTTGCTTTTTAGATTTTTTTTTCCTTAGTTTATGATGTGATTGTTGAATTGTAACCTTAATAAAATAATGTGATGTTTTCTTTTTAGACTTGTTTCTTTTTCATAGTTTATAAAGTGATCATTTAAATGGGGAGATGTTGAAAAGAATGGTATGACCTTATTAATTAAGAGGTTCCGTTAACAAATCACTTATCCGATTTGGATTTTTAATTAATTGGGCCACGGTGTAGAGGATGAGCCTAACAATTAGAGGTTTATTTTTAATCAAGTGGGCCACAGTGTAGGGGATGAGCCAATTAGATGTTTATTTTTAATAATCAAGTGGGCGTGTAGAGGATGAGCCTAACAAGTAGAGGTTTCACATTGATTTAGGGTTGTCAAAGAATAGGTGAAATGTTTCAGTGAAAACAGAAATGCTATTTCAATTTGTTGGATATTAGGACTATCTAATAAGAATGACCTTAAATACATGCTATATCTATGCATATTGTTTTTAAATTTAATTAAAATATTACTTTTAAAAATAATATTCTAAGAACATAAGTTTATTTTAAAAAATAATACTTTTAAGAACATAAGCTACAGTGCTCCTAGTTGCATTAAGTCATTTGTACAGTCAATTATCCCATTAGGTCCCGAATACTTTGATGGTTATCATGCAATAATTGTATTATAGATGAGCCAATCTATTCTCATTTGGACTTCTTCTTTTTTTCTGTACAGAGTCCTTTTTTAAGACATGGATAGGATGGTTAATGGATGCAGATGGGAAAAGAAGAATCTTACATTGGTTCTCATCACCGATGTAAAATGGAATGCAATGAAATAACTTGACTTAGAATTCTCTCAAAAAGGCTAAGAATCTAACTTGAATTAGAATTCTCTCAACATTCTGGTGACCCCAAAGAAGTTTTTAAACCATTGTTTCCTCATCTCAGTCAATGGGAGATCCCGGTCCCTGGGCCTATCCTGATGTATGATGCTTATATCCACTCTGTCCATCCGTTTTGAAAACACATTTTAAGGTATGATCCAAAAAATGAAGTAGATCTAAATCTCAGGTGGACTATATAATAAAGGAAATGGTTCATAAGGGCCACTGGAATGTATATTTTCCATCCAATCCATTGATAAGGTCAGAAAGACCTGGATGATGAGACCATATAAACATCAGCTTAATTAATCCAAAAATTTTGTGGCCCACGGTAAGTTTATAATAGTCAATTATCATTATTTTAGGTATTATGGTCCACTTGAGATTTGGATCTGCTTTATTTTTGAAATCATACCCTGAGATGATATCTAAAAATAGATGGATGGCGTGGATCTACCTAGATCAGGCCCTAATATGATATCATTATCATTTATCATTTATTAGTTGGTGGGGATTGGGTCTACCACCACTAAGACCTAGCTAGATAGGTATATATATATACACACACGCACACACTATCCATTTTGATATATCATTTTAGTTAACTGTAGTAGAACAAGTGGAGATTGAATGCCTACGGCCGAAAATCTTCCAGGAGCATGGGAGGTTTTGGATGAAGATAATATTTATGTTTTCTTCCATACATCGATGACAAATAAACATCACAGTGGGCTCTATGAAGGTTTCAACAGTGAGGTCATTCTCGCCGCTGTTTCCTATAGTGTGGTCTACTCAAGCCTTCAATCTACCTCCTTTTTGGGCTCATCCCTTAAATTGATATTTCAAAATGGACAGACAGCTTGAATAAGATACTTCTACCATGGTGGCCACACAGAGCCCCTGACAAGATAGTCTTTCTCCAGCTAGGTCCCAATGGGGTGGGGGAAGTACCCAATCCAAGCCCTTGGTTGAACGGTCAAGGTAGTTCAGCTTTTAAGTCACCCGTCCTCCAGAGTTTTCTTTTACAAATTATATATACATCTTCCAAATTGTGGAGCAATACATTTAAAATCACATCAATCAACCAATCCTAACCCTACAATTTATCTCTATCAAAATTAAAAAATCAAATGGTTAATTTTTGGGTTTGCTCTGTTGGCAATTTGATAACCAATTTGAAAAATCTGAATTGTTATACAGCTATCCTAAAACTACCGGTAACGTACTGGGGTATGTTAAGGTTTGACTATCCGCTGATGTGGACTGTGGATTTTATGCAGGTGAGATCTACCCCGTCCATCACGCGTGCCAGACTCTTTTTAGACTACGACCCAGAAATCAGGCCGATTCAAAACTCACGTGGGCTACTGAAGTGATGTCACTACATTTTGTGGGCTCCACCATGATATATGTGTTATATCCACACCATCTATCCAGTTGGAGAGATCATTTTATGACATAAGACAGAGAATGAGGCAGATCCAAAGCTCAAGTGGACCCCACCACTTAACTCGATGCCCAACTCTAGTATGGGGTCCACAAGGATTACCTTGATTAAATGCACTTTGTCCATCTCATTTAAAATAAAATAATAAAATGGGATCCTAAAAATCAAGAAGATCCAATACTCAAGTGGGACACACCATCAAAACAATGCAAACAACAACTTCGGCGATTAAAATTGTTGTATTGGTTAGAATTTTTAAAATGGTGTGACAAATAAGTTTTTGTCTTTCGTATTCTAAATGAGTGATCTTTGACATGTGGATACCATCTTAGATATCAAATTTTAAAAAACATAGTTGGGGTTATGTGATATGTCAATCTCCTTATATTGAGAAGATACTAAAGAAGTTTAACTATATAAAAATAAAAAAAGTAAAAACTCTATATTTAATCCAAATATCAAGTTGAATGAGAATAACAAAAGAGCAATTGCACAACTTAAGTATGCAAGTGCCATAGGAATATAATGTATGATATGCAATGCACTAAATCATACATTGCATATGCTGTAAACTTAGTAACTCCACACTAGAATGCTATTAATAGAGTTCATGGTTACTTAAAAGTAACCAAAAACTTAGGGTTATTTTACTTAGAGTTTCTCACCGTATTTGAAGGATATACCGAAGCGAGTGGGATATCAAGTATAGGGGACAACAAGTTCACTATAGAGTGGGTATTCACCTCACGAGGTGTAGTTATTTCTTGGAGATCGAAGAAACAAACCTGCATAACTCACTCAACTATAGAGTTTGAGTTTATAGCCTTGTTTACAATAGATAAAGATGTTGAGTGGCTTAGGGATCTGTTACTAGAAATCTCTTTTTGTGTGAAGCTTATATTGAATGTGTCACTACATTGTAATAGTGAAGTCACATTAGCTAGAGCCTACAACGACACTTATAATGAAAAGTCCAGACATATAAATTTATGACATGATTATGTGAGACAATTGATTCGAGATATAATCGTTACGATTTCTTATGTGAAATTTAGCAATAACTTGGCTGACCCTTTTACTAAACCTCTAACGAGAGAGGTACTAAAGGTAATATCTAGAAGAATGGATTTAAAACTCTTCAATCAAATTTCTACCTGTAATCAAAACTCTTTAAATTTGGATTTAATAAGTAAAAATAAGTTACTGATATGTGAAAAGTTTCAACACTAAATTGTATAGAACATCATCCATAATAGATAGTATCGTGTGTTACAAATAGAGGCTTAAGTCTTTAAACTCTTAATGAAATCGGATCCTTACTCTTGCTTGGGTGGTAGACTCTCAAGAGTTTCAACACTCGGTCAAGGGTTCGAGTATCCATAGGTGGTGAAATTCCACTAGCGTGAGTGTGTAGGGTGTATTAAATTTTTTTTTAAAAAACCAATAAATAAATAAAAACTCTTAATGAAATCCGGTCTAATAGGACAAGTGTCTTAATAGAAATGGAGATAATGAAAGGATTTCACATATGTGAACGTAGATATTGTGTCATCTCTTATGAAAGTTGGAGTTTCCTTTGGGATCATCCATGAAATAGGATATGCACATGGTCATTAATTGTACTGAGCAAAATTTGTGGGAACACTAATAACACAAAGTGAATATGTATATGGTTTCTCTAGCTCGGTTATCTATGAATAACTTATTTGAAGTTGCGGCTACTAAGGATTTCACTAGAGCTTTGAGATACTAATGCTAAATAAAGATTCAAATTGAAAGATATTTTTCTTTATGCATATAAGTTGTTTATATGCTTGCAGATGTTTTTCTTTAAAAATATTTTTTCGATTAGAGATTGTTGTGAAAGTATTTGATTAAAAAATATTTTAAAATATATATAAAGTGTGACGCCCCGGTCACTGCTTCTTGTGGGTGGGCACATGTGGGCGGGCCCCAAGGAAGGCTGGCAGGCTGCTGTGTGACTGGCAGGCTACTGTGTTGGGCGAGCTACTGTTGCAGTTGACTGTAGCGTAACTTGTCCCATATCGGAAGAGTTGTCTAGAGTTATGCTGGTTATATGTGGGGTTCCTTCCTTAACAGACATGACGCGTTTTAAAGCCGTAAGCCCACCGAGCAAAGCGGATAATATCATGTGCTATGGGGGTGCGCCTTACAAATGGTATCAGAGCCGAGGACGGCTCTGCCCTCGGTGGGGGATAATGTGACACCTCGGTCACTTCTTCTTTTGGGTGGGCACATGTGGGTAGGCGCACATGTGGGCGGGCCCCAAGGAAGGCTGGTAGGCTACTGTATTGGACGAGCTACTGTTGCAGTTGACTGTAGCGTAACTTGTCTCACATCGGAAGAGTTGTCTAGAGTTGTGGTGGTTATATGTGGGGTTCCTCCCTTAATAGACATGACGCGTTTTAAAGTCGTGAGCCCACCGGGCAAAGCGGACAATATCATGTACTGTGGGGGTAGGCCTTACATAAAGTGTTTGTTAAAAACTTAGATTTTTGGTGTTTTAAGAATAATCTCATATCAGAAAAGAGATAAGAAAATATTGTATTTATATATAGGGTGTGGAGTACCTTATTATTTGCTTGGTGGATATGTGGAGTACTAAGACTTCGCACTGGAACACACGCGCACGGGCACAAGCTCAGGATCGGTCTCGGTCATGGTTATGGTCATGGTCTCGGGTTCGGTGTGAAGGCGTGGGTATGTGAGGTAGTATAGTTGTAGAAGCACTAGTGTTGCACTTTATGAAAGTTCGCTCCCTTGCGAACCGGTGTGAGTCACGGTGCAACAGAGGCTATGGATCAGGTGGCTAGAGTGTTATGGGCAAGTGGTCTGAAAGAGACTAGCTCGTCTTTTATAGAGGTTAGAAATTAGTTTTTTAAGAGTGATATAATTAATCATGCAGAATTAAACTAGACCATACAAAAACTACTGCATGTGGCTAGCCCAACAGTCATAAAATGGCTAGATAATAGGGCTGAAAGTTGGGCGGGTTCAACCCAACAGACCCGTGACCAACCCGCCATTGGGTTGGGCTTGGGCAGGATATTTCGGGTTCGATCTTAAGCTTGGGCTATACAAACACTAACCTGATAAAACTTGGGTTGGGCTCGGGTTGAGGTCTGGGGTTGCCCGACCCAACCCGAACCTGAACCTCAACCCGAACCCGATCAATATATAAGTTACTTATAAATTATAATTGAGTGGGGATCGTTTGTGTTGAAGGCACACTAATGATGTCAAGTCTCATTTGTCCACGTTATTTCCAAGGACTCAAACTAACAAGATATGTCAGATTTCTTTCTCCCAAATAGACTTCATGCTATGCTACATGACTTTTAAAGTAGTTGTCTTATATTTTAGCTTATTTTTTAAAGAAAAAAAAAATGAAGTTTTTTATAATGAATAATCACATATATAATTAATAAAATTATAGATACAAAAAATAAGTCTTATATTGAAATATAATAACGAAAATATTAGCATGTATATACTCGACCGAGCCCGCTTGCGTTGGGCTTTGGTTAGGAATTCCCAACCCGAGATTGGGTTGGGTTGGTTTAGGGTTGAGGTATACGAACCTTGGGTTGGGTTAGGGTTGAGCACCAAACTGACCCAACCTGCCCGACTTTCAACCATACTAGATAATGAGTCTAAACGGCTAGCATGCAGCTGGTTGTCCCACATGAATAATAGTTAGAAATAGCCAAATAACGGCTAGTTTCTCACCAACACTCATAAACGGTCATATGGAGGTGACCTTGTACCAAAATGTCCAACAATCCTGGCCTATATAAATAGTGCTTGGGTGGTTCATTAGACCATCACCAACCACTCAAAATCAGTCTCGCATAAGACCCAACAAGAAAAGCTTAATTTCTGATCAAGTCGGCAAGATTCAATACGAACCTTAGCCAACAAGTCCTCAAGAAATAAACCAAAGCATTGGTCCAAATTACCTACATTTTATTTTTCCTATTCTTCTCTTTTATTTGGATTTTTTTTTTTATTTTATCTGCCAGAAAATTATGTACAAAAAATTCTATTAGTAGTTATTCATGCTTGTTGAACGCAAAACCACATATAGGTTCATCGTATCTTAAAAGCTATTTGCCTGCAAGTAGGGATGTACACGAACCAGGCTAGACCGGTTAACTCGCTCAACTCAGCCCAACCCAGAACTGAGTTCGGTCTCGGACAGACCATTTTCTTCAACTCGAAACTGAGTTCAGCAGAGTTCGAACAGGTCCCAGTTCGACCGGACTCGGTCTGAAACCCTACTCGTCCTGGTCCGACTCGGCCTTTATGGTGTGTGTGTGTGTGTGTATACCCTAAATCCCCAATCCCTTTCCCCTTTTGAGAAGTCGCCTGACCTAGCACCCGACCCTACCAAACTCTCTCCCTTGCTCCCTCTCTCCTTGCCCAACCCAGCAAACCTCTCTCTCTCTCTCTCTCTCTCTCTCTCTCTCTCTCTCTCTCTCTCTCTCTCTCTCTCGTCCCTCTCGGCTCTCACCTCTTTAATCCCTCTCTCTCGTTCGCCCAGCGAGCAGCGACATTTGACTAGCATTCTGACACCCTTCTCGGGTCTCACCTCTCTAATCTCTCTCTCTCTCTCTCTCTCTCTCTCTCTCTCTCTCTCTCTCTCTCTCTCTCTCTCTCGTCCGACCAGCAGAGGCCCTCCGCATCTATAAGACCCGACTCGAGTTCCTGTGTGTGCATGTGTATGTGTAGGTATGCATTTCATTTCTCTTGGTCCCGTGGTCTTACAGATCGAATCCCGGTGACCTGCGACCCTCGGATAGTATTTGTGGTCATCGTTAAGTCTGGTCACGTTGATCCGACTCATATTAGCCCGAGACCTATGCCATCTTATTCGTATTGTCGTTACAGTTTTGACGACGCATTTTGTGCATCCATCCAATATATAAATCAAAAGTTATGAACATTTCATTATATGATCCTTAATCATGTGGCTCACTTATGTGTGATGCATGTGAACCCACTCTTGGCATAAATTCCAATGCAACACTACACACACCATAAAAATTTCATAGCAAACACTACCCAACCCCCACACTACCAAAGCCTACTCTAACCTATTACTTTGGTTTCTCCTCCCATGGGCAATCATTACTCTCTCTTACAAAATAATCATTACCTCTCTTTCCTTTTATCCCTCTCCCTCCTTCTCATTTTTCCGTCCATGCTAGCAAATCCCTCTCCCAACGTCCCATAATCCCCCATTTCTTCAGCCCTCAAAGCTCCAAAATCCCTCCAATTCCACCCTTAAAAATTCATCTCAACCATCAAACCCTCTTCATTGGCCTAAGATTTACATGGTGTGAAAATTTGAGAGCTTGAGTTGCAAGTGGGTGACTATATCTTGTTGATTTCTTTTTCATCTCTTAATCTTCTTATTTCTTCATAAATGGAACATATGGGACCCACCAATCCATGGTGGGGATCCTATTTGATCCCATGAATGTGGCCCTTGGCCCATCCTACATGCATGCATAGTTTCATGATGGGGTCATTCTCCATAGACCTTATCATGAAGTATCTTATGATCTACACCATTCTAAGGTCATCTAGACCTTAAATATCATGTTGGGATGGTATCCCAACCATCCATTGTAATTATAGACCATGCATGTGTTAGTTGTATGTTGTAAGTACAAGTCAATGTAGATCTATGAGTGTGATTGTTCTTGGGAGGGCCCATTAATGGTGAGGCCCTATCCCCATAGCCGGATTGTGTTCATTCTCCATCTTTTCCTTCCTTTTTTTTATAGTGGATCTGATGTATGTGTGGCCCACCTGATGTACCATGCAACCAGGCCCCCGAGTGGTTGGGACGTCTAGGCCCAACCTTGTTGCCCCATATTGTTAGCATGTTTTGGACAGCCTTTGGGCTTGATTTTATGGTTGATCTTGGAAAGGGCTTTGAGTCTGAGAGTTGTGTGACCCATCTAGGCACCCTGAGGAATTGGTGATTTATTTCCTTTTTATTTATCTTTTAGGCCGGTCTGCTGTCCATATTGCTGAAAATTCGGTTATGTTGCTGGAATGTTTAGCATGTAGGCACTATTTGTGGAACCTTTCTCCCTGATTTATTGGGCATTTCTTGGAGGAGTGAACCCCACCTTGAAGTGTGATGGATCACACCTTAGATGGTCTATGCAATGGCACCCAAAAATGAGGCCCAAAGGGGGTGGGCGGTCTACCTTGTTGGACTGTCCAGCTCTATCTATTGAGGAGAAAACACAAATTTCAGATTGATTTTCTAAGTGGTGGGCCACTTTTGTGGACCCCACCTTACTGTATTTTATAAAAAAAATATCAAACATTCATCCCTCCCCTCCAAGGTGAAGTTTGGGCCCACTTTTTGGGGTGTACATTATATGGGCAGCAACATTTGTACAACTGATTTTTAATTCCCAACCTTGCTGTCCAAGAAGTTCCTCCATGATTTTCTTTGGTTTATGACTCTCCTAGTGGCCCATCATGTTGGGACCCATCTTGGGAATGTGAGCCACCACTTTTATCTCAAATAATAATAATAATAATAATAGAGAAATGGCTGCTAGAATGGCAGCCCATAGTTGGACGCTCCAGCAGGGCTAGCCGTCCACCCTCTTAAAGCCCACTATGACGTATGTTTTATCCAGGCCACCCTCCATATTATGGACCCCATGTGTGTAGCCCATCTCCCATGTAGGATGTTCACATGTGGGACCCACTTTGGTGTGTTTAAAGGGGGGACGTCCCAACCCCTTGGACCGTCCACCATGGGATGCCCAAGCCCACCTGCTTTATGTATTTTATCTACTCCTTTCATCTGGTGGGACCTTCTGTGACATGCGTGAGTCACCAGGGATTAAAATAAATATATAAATTAATTATTATTGAATTTTCAGTAAGCTCAGATAGTGGGTGGGCTGGAATTTCAGCATTAGGCTCGAAGTGGCTGCCCATAAATGTATGTTTTGGGCAGCAAGGCCCACCAAATTTGGAGATATTTTTATACACATCTTACCCTATTTTAAAGCAGATTTTAGGCTTAATTAGTGCATACTTAAGGCCCACTTCAATTGGGTTTTATTTGGACCAATATTCATAGCTATTTGTTGGATTTCCTAGGCCCATTGTCTTGGAACTTTCTTGATAGGCTACTGACCTTTGGGCCTATCTTTAATATACTATTGTGATGGATTTTATGGGCCAAAATACTCAAGTAGTTGGGCCCTTGGTTGCCCATTAACATAACCCAATACTTGGGCCAAGATGTGAGGCCCAACTCACTTGTTTTAAATATAAGAGTTGCCCATATGATTAGAATAACGGGCTGTCCATTAGGCCCACCACAATGAGTGAGCTCATGACCTTTATGGTTGGGCACAACCTTACTTGAGGGCCTACCATGTTGCCTAATGTTAGGCTTAGTGTATAGCCCACTAGACCATGGATTGCTTAGGCCTAGGGCCTTGCTTTATATGCGTGTAGATAGTGGACTACCTTTTGGGATCCAGTTAAGGTTGAATGTCCTCCTTGGTGACCCTAAAGTAGGCTCATAGGGTTCTTATAGGTGGTTGAAGGCCCACCTTGGACCCTTATTAGGACCGTTTCTTCCTTAGCCTTTATGACCCTCTTAGCTTGTGGGCTATCTCTAAGTATTGGGCCCCCACTAGAGGACTTCTCTTTAGAGTACATATCTATGTATCTAAACCTTGTTCTTCCTTGGGATGGAGAAGTATATTTCATGTCATCATCGCTGAGTAGCACACTTACACCATTATGACCCATATGCATCATCTGTGTAATTGGATTGCATTGTGTGTGGTCATTGGGTTTATATGATAAAGGGATGAAGTTTCTCCCCTTATGCACATCGAGTACTTGAAGCTAGTGCATGATCTGTATGCGTGACTCATGCATTGGCATCGTATTTCATGATGATACCGTCCTTGCTTCGTCAGGGCCTTGCCTCCACAGGGACATTTGTGAATGGTCGTATGTATGAAAATTTTATTTGAGCATACTGGGTGCATAGGAGCCCATAGGTGAAATTTTTAAAACTTCCATAGTACCAAGGATCTGCTCCAACACCGTGACCGAGTGAAAACTATGAGCGCACGAAGGCCTTACACCGTTAGGCCGCGACTCCCACTGTTCTGTAGTCGATTAGGTAGGAGTGTGGCCTTACCCACCTGGTGTAAGAAGGCATTACTAGAATGAGTCTGACCAGCTCGTAACTGGGTTCACTGCCAACGAGCCTTGTTGGTGATTGGTTGTCCACATGCGGGTAGTGAGGTCTCTTACGCTTACTTAACTGTGAGGGTCTGGAGAGCGGCAGTCATCCAGCAGTGTGCTGGACCCCGATGATTTCCTTATAATTGGAATTGTACTTGATATGTGAAGTTGGATATGAGCACCAGCATCACTTCGCATTGCATTCGCATCAGCTGTATAAGCCTCTTTAAGCATCGCCTTAGTAAGGCACTCAGTACTCATTACATCGTATTCATGATGAGCCTCGGTAAGGCTAGCGATATTGTCATTGATTATGTTTCCCTTCCCATATCTCTTATTATTCTTATGCGCACCATTATTACACACTTCCACCACCTTCTAAGCTCATATAAGTTTATGCACGATTGATGTGTCAGGTGATCCTAGGTTGGCATTGTAGCAGTAGAGGTTGGATTAGAGTTGAGTCGAGGACCCCTAGTGCTGCAGATCTTCTTCCTACTTCTTTCATTATCAGATGTATTTCTTTTCAGCTATGTACTTATAAAAGTTTAAATTTATAATGGATTTTGTGATGTGTCCCTTTGTTATTTTTGAGATTTACTTGTTGTGATCTTGGGTATACTCGTATTGGATATGTTTATACGGTTATGAAAATCCTCATTGTGAGATCCCAGGATCGGAACCTGCCTCAGGAGCTGAGAATGGGGTACTACGAAGGCTGTTGCGGCCAGAATCGGCTATCGGGATCCTAGTGAGTCCGGTTACCAAGTTTGGGGCGTGACAGCCTCTCGCTGCTCGTCTCTACTCGTTCGTCCGTCCAACCACCAGAGGACCTCCGCCTCTCTGCTCGTCTCACCACTCAACTAGCAGAGGCTCCCTCGTCCGTCCGTCCAACCAGTATGATCTCTCTCTCTCTCTCAGTGTATTGATTTGTAGAATGTGGAATGTGGATTTACTGTTTCATTTTTTCTTTTTTTTTCTTTTTTATTTTTTTGGATGGTAGGGATCTCATAAACATGGTATTCTAAACCATTGATTTGATGGGCCTCCACTCATAAATCATCAATTTGATGAGGCATCTGGATGTACCCCTCATTAATCACTAGCCAAAATCCTTCCCATGAACTCGTTGTAAGGTCCGAAACTGGCCCGAACTCGTCCAATTGCTGACCGAGCTGAGTTCAAGCTGGACATGTTGGCCCGGTGACGGGGCTAGGCCGGGTTTAGGCTGGGTTTGGATGGTGACCGGGCCGGGCCAGGTTGAGCCCAGTTCGACTCGGTTCGACCCAATGCACACCCCCACCGGTAAGCTATCAACGGTCTCAGTCAATTTGAAAAAGGGCGAATAAAGCTTTAAAGACAGCATGATCACTTGCCCTTAACATATCAGTTTATTTTATTATTTTATAGAAATTATAAATATGCAATTTGCGTTAACAACACATATAAAGGTAGGCACAGAGGCTCTAGGCAATCCTCCTCCCACAAACACCAGTCACATAACATAGATCGCCATCTCCTTGCTATAAATTGGTGGACCATCCAATGATGGCTCTTTTAACAGAGACTCTGTATGTTGTTACACCTTGGTGATCCTAAACTTTTGATCAGTATCACACAATTCAACAGCTAATGGAAGTATGATAGAAATTTTCGATTAACGGCCCACAAATCAACGGCTAAAGTGAAAATTTGAGATTTTCATTACTGATTATCCTCATCCATCGAACGGGTCAGTTTGGGCAACGAAATTAGAAGGGATTAGGTGGGATGGGATTCATCTGATCCTGTGCCAATTCCATTTCATGTTTGTTATGAATGGAAAAGCTTTGAATTACATTAAATGGAATTGCATTGATTCTTGTGCCAATTTTACTCAATGTTTGGGAAGTTGTATACGTCCCAACATGATGTGTGGGCTATATCCACAACGTCCATCCATTTATTGAGATTATTTTAGGCATGGGCCAAAAAATCAGGTAAATCTAAAGCTCAAGTGGACTCCACCATAGAAAGTAAAAGGGATTGAATACTTACCGTTGAAAACTTCTTTAGGGCTACATAAGTTTTGGATCTATCTCATTTTTAGGCCCATGCAATAAAATGAGGTTACAAAACAAATGAACGGTTTAGATATAACACATGTGTGTTATTCTCAATAATTTTAAATGATAGTAAGTATATCCACTCAATATACCACCGTACTATCAACAAAGCATGCCATTAATTTAATCCCATGGCAAGAGGGGACAATCCCTGCCATGTGTATCGGTGATGTTTTTTGCGTCCTATCTCACGGAATCCCGTCTAATTCGACCGCCCAAACAGACCCTTAAACTCGTAAACATATGCCACTTTAACTGGGCGCGGATTAGATACTGACAAGGAAATCGCTACTGAAGTGACGTCACCAAGCTATGTGGACCCCACCATGATGCATGTGTTGTATCCATGCCGTCCAACCATTTGTAGAGATCGTTTTATGTCATTAGAAAAAGAATGATATAGATTGAAAGTTCAGGTGGACCCACCACAGAAAACCGTAGGATCAGTCACACCCACCGTAGGATCAGTCACACCCATCTAATCCGCGCCCACTTTAACTCGCCAACAAGAAGTCACAGAAGCTCCGTGGGATCGAGTACTGCGGTGTCCGTGTGACATCCAATCCATCCATCAGTTTCGCGGGATCATGTTGGGACAAGATCCCAAAAATGAGGCAGATCAAAATCTCAAGTTGGTCTCCCATTCATCCTAAGTTGTAATAATAACCTTATGAACAGTTTGGATGGAATATAAAAATCACGGTGGTGATCATTCAATCCCCTACTTCTGCGGTGTGGCCCACTCGATGTTAGGATCTGCCTAAAACGGATGGACAAACTGGGTGTGACACAGCCATCGAGGTGGGGCCACGCAGAGCTTTGGTTACAAGGTAATCGTATAACAGCAGGAGATGGACGCCGTGGATCCTTGACTGCGGGGCCAACCGTGATGTATGTGTCTTATACCGAGGGGACGCGCCTTTTCGCAGGAAGTTCCCGCACTGGAAACCTAGAAAAGACTCGAATAGGCCGCACTAAAGGAAAAGGTGGGTAGGCAGATTCTTACCGTTGAAACCTCTCTGGTGTCGAGAGTGATGTTTACATGCCATCCATACCGTACCTGCTGAGATGAACTGAAAACACAAACAATAGCCTAATTCAAAACTTCCGTGGCCCCACGGAAATTTAAACTGTGGACGTTTACGTTTTCCGCTACTCGAGTATTCGATCCGGGTCCTTTTTTAGTCTCATGTTGTGAAATGATCTCACAAAAGGGACGGACAGAGTGGATTTGGCAAAAATATCATGGTGGGCCACATAGGTTTCCAGCAGAGGAACTTCCTGAGAACCATTGGACGCGGTTTCCTGCCGCATGAAGCTCCTGAGGTGGGAATCTACGTGGGGTCCATCATGATGTTTTTGAGTAATCCACCCCATCCATTCCTTTTTAGATTTCATTTTAGCACATTACAAAAAAAAAAAAAAAAAAAAAAAAAAAAAAAAAACAAAAAAGAGAGTTGGATCCAAGACTGAAGTGGGCCACACGGGATGAAACAATGGTCCACCGTCGAAATATTTTCATTGCCATATAAGTTTTTTATCAGGCTAAGATTATTTATTTATTTTCAATTCATCTCAGTGGAAATGGCATTATAAACGGTTTGGATGGCAATAAACATCAACGTGAATCCCAGGAAGGTTTCAACGGTAGGGATTTCGTTCCTCAGTTTTTCCTCTGGTATGACCCACTTAAGTCTTGGATCCAACTCATTTTTTATTTTTCATCCTAAAATGTGCTCAAAAAACGGATGAACGGTGTGGATTTCTCGAAAACATCAAGATATGCCCCAGTTATTAGTTTCCAGAACTTCCTGCGAAATTCCTCTATCAGGAAATCCGCGTACAGAGCTCTTACATGTATATGTAGTAGGTAGTGCCATGCCATGACATAATCACATAAATCGTCCTGTGTTTTTCGACTCGTAGATTGGTATTCTTCGATTCGTGACTCGTAGATTGGTGGATTAATTCTTCAAGATTGGTGGATCTGCACAGGCATTCCTCGACTCGTAGATTGGTGGATTATTCAATGACTCCTTCAAGAAAGACCCATTCTCGACGTAAAACGGTGAGAGGGCCGCCCATCATCGCATATCTGACAGAAGATGTGTTAATCAACATCCTCCTTTCTCGATTGCCAGTAAAATCTATATTACGATTCAAGTGCGTGTCCAAAACATGACAGTCTTTGATCTCCGACCCTTATCTTCAAAGAATTTTACCTACAATCATGTCCGGACTCTTTTACACTTTCTTCGAGCGTAATGTGAGAAGATGTAAATACAAATTCATCCCCAACAGAAGTCTGCCAAACACCAACAATGTTCAATTGTTGCAATGGGCTGCTGCTAGTCCAAGCTCTCACCAGCTTACTATGTAATAAATCCAGGCTACAAAGAAATGGGCAGCCCTGCCTCATGGCCCAAAGGAACATATCCGTACAAATTTCATGCTAGCATTTGATCCCCTTGTCTCCCCTCACTACACTCTCATTTGTTGGGGCCATCTTTTCCTGGGGGTTGATATTTTCTCATCAAAAACAGGCATGTGGGTCCATTTTAAGGTGCCGCTACAACTAGTGACTCAACCCCAACGGCTATTGTCAGCATTTCCAGCTGTTTTGCTTAATCGTACCTTGCATATGCTATCCGAACACGATTCGATCGTGGGATTTGATCTTGATGAAGAGTGTTTCAGGTTGATTCCATTGCCTGGGCCCACGCAAAGAAATCTACAGAAATGTTAGGCGTGTCTGGAGGTTACCTTTATTATGCGAATCATGACCGTTCCCAATTGCAAATATGGATGCTTGAGGAATATGATGAGCACAAATGGGTCTTGAAGCACCAAACTACCATTAATTCCTTAGTACAGAAACGTCAATTCTGTTTTCACCACGAATGCAGTGGATACTCGGTGTATTATCGTAATAACTTCCGTTTATTTGCTTTTCATCCTGATTTTGAGGTTCTCTTCCTTGAGATGGGCACATTATTTTCCTATCATCTCAACAGCACAAAGTTGGAAAAGGTATGTGGTTTAAACCCAATGTACAATGGAACACACTACCAACAGAGTATGCAGAGTATCTACCCTTTTTCACGTGTCTGGAAAATTTCTACTACTGCAAATGGTGTTAGGAAGTCTCTACTCTTGTTGTGTTTGATTTTTTAAGTTTAGTTTTATTTTCTTAGTTTATGATGTAATCATTGAATGGTAACCTTAAAAAAAAAAAAATACAAAAAACCAATGAAGAGAGATTGAACTGAATGTTTTGACCTTATTAATTAAGAGATTTGTTAACATGTCTTTATATACCGAATTTACCTGTGATTGGTATTTTTAATCAAGTGGAATGTCATGGCCTTATTGATTAAGAGGTTTGCTAACAAGTGAAAAGGAACTTGAATTTTAAGCAAAAAATCTAAACAATGTGGCCCACTGGTTGCGTCCCTCAATATACATTGATACTCCATTCTCTAACAGCTCAAGCCTTTAGATCAAGTGGTTGTTTGGCATGGTATCAGAGTGAAAGGTCTTGTGTTCGAATTCTGAGGCCCTGAAAATCATGTCCAGCCTAGGGAGTAGAAATTTGTGCTAAAACCTCTAATATCATGTGATATGGCCCACCTGAGTTTTAGTGTGACCTGATTTCATGGAGTCCATATCCTGGTGGGGCCAATCTTGTGAACAGATAGGATGGTATAATAGAAGACATAGAGAGTGCCCTAAATGCACTGTACTTCGAGGTTGATTTTCCATATTGAAGGAAGGCTTCACACTGGATTGTTTACATTGAAGATTGGGGCAAGGTGGGCCTAACATAATAAGCGGTCCACATTAAAGGCTAGGTCCACATGATTAATGGTGGATATTAAGGGTGCATCGAACAAACTTGCGGAATAAGTACTTTATGTGATTTTGGAAATTGAATATGCTTTTTTACGTTTTAGCTGATGAGTACACTGTTTACTAAACGCATTTACCTGTTGCATAAATAAAAAATCAGGATAAGCTACTTGACACGTAAGTAACTTATATAAAGTAGGCATGGGCATATGAAATTTTTTTTTTTCTCGGTTTGTATAAGAGGGTCCCTTTTGTTGCAAATAAACACTCGCATGTGATTAATGTAAGCAAGGCCAAAACACAAAAGAGATTGGTCAAACAAAAGCCAAATAGCCAAACCAAAACAAAAGAGTTACGCAAAATGCCTACTTCATGTGTCAGTAACATATGACTTTCTTTTTCATAAAAAAATAAGAGAAATAAAAACACAAGGTTTACCTCTTTCCCACATTGAGGAAAATTAATACAACGAAATACATCTTCTTCGTAATTATGTCCCTCTATATATAGACCACCTGAGAGAGCCTGGCCAAGAGTTCCAGGGAAAATAGGCTTTACCCTATGTATGCACACAGGGAGGAGAGATGGAAGACGTCTCCTACTTGGAGAGTCTGACATCCACCCACTTAACCCCTTTTTCAAAATTTTGGTGCAAGACACATATATATTGATTTGTGAGAGTGGAACCCCTTTATTAGATTTTTTAGATTTTTGGCGCGCACCCCCCTCCCCCCAACACACACACACATCCTAAGAACTTTTTTGAGAACTCATCATATGCGATGAGTCTCGAAAATCTGAACGGTCCATGTGAAGCAGAACCTCATGAAACCCCTTGGTACCAATTTTTACTTTGAACCAAAACTTTGGTGGGCCATGAAAAATGAAAACAGTTTCTTCCCTTGATTTGCATTTCTCATTGCTATGGTCCACCAGAATCTTAGATCAGGGTGAAAATTTGTCACTTATGGTTTCATGGGATTCTGCATCTTATGGACCGTTCGGATTAGACACCCATGACACGTGTGCAAAGGTGTGCACATACGTAAGTGAGCATGCTTCTCTCTCTCTCTCTCTCTCTCTCTCTCTCTCTCTCTCTCTCTCTCTCTCTCTCTCTCTCTCTCTCTCTCTCTCTCTCTCTCTCTCTCTCTCTCTATATATATATATATATATATATATATATATATATATAGACACACACATACAATTTGCAGGAGTGGGGGCCCTTTGGTGCCGCATGGACCATAATATTCTTTTTGTTTTTTTGTTTTTTTTTTTTTTTCCAGTTTGTAATAGTGGAGATTTTTTTATTGTGAGTGTGCTTCTTTAGGTTTCAGTTTGAGAAGAGCATATTCTTGATTTTTAAGGTCAGTAGATTAAAAGAAAGGTATTTTGAGGACTTGTTGATTGGTTAATGAATTAGCATTAAAAAAAAGAAGTCATTCTTGTTTATGAAACCAATGCAGTTGTGTTTCCATAACTATAAGTTTTTAAATAAGAGAATAAATTCACTAGGATTTACAGATTGGGGATTTGGGGATTTATAGATTAGCTGTGCTTTGATCCAAAATTTTCATTTTTTGCAAGGTTTAGATTTTTTGGTTTTTAAATGACCATTTGTAGTTCACCTGTAGAATCAACAGAACTATCTACTTAGCTAATCAAAATTTATTTGAATAAGGTAGAGTGTGGACTGTAGAGGTCAGCTAATTAAATTAAGAAATTAAATTGCATTTGCAACCGAGAGAGATGTTTGATCTTAAAATCAAACGCATTAACAAACACAGAGATGGTTCTACAGATGTCTCATGAAGGTTTTGTTTTTTAAGCCTTAGTTTAAGCATAATTAATAATCAATTAATTATATTACTTTGATCTTGGTCTTTCTACAGATGTCTCATGAAGGTTTTGTTTTTTAAGCCTTAGTTTAAGCATAATTAATAATCAATTAATTATATTACTTTGATCTTGGTCTTTTAATATGTTATATCATTGTAAGAGGCAAAAGATTGCCAATTTTTTGTTGTTGTAATAAGTATGAATCAATTATCAGGCGTGAGGATGGGAGGGAGCTTAAAAAACTGACCAGGAAGCTTGAGGAGGAGGAGCATTATTTATTGAAAGGATAGTTAGAGTGTGAAAAAAAAAAATGAAATGACGAAGGGAATTTCCTTGATTTGTAATTCTGAAAAAATGCAGCGTTTAAATAGCTTATCTATTGCAACAGATAACGTTAACATCAGTTTGAATGCAAGGAAGTGAATGTTAGTTGTAATTGATTAAGTTATGAAAATGGTGATATTGTGTAAAAAAAAAAAATCATATTGAACTTGTTTCTCCTATATATATGTTTAAGAACAAATACAAAGGGCTTTCTTAGTTGTTTGAGATCACTTGTAAATGCTAAGTTACGAATTTGGCAAAAAGACTTAAATCTCTATCTAAAGCACCATTATATTGACGACTGTAGAGCAAGAATCAGGTTGCAAAACAAATGTACAGGCTTACATTTCCTAGTCCATCCACCTGCTACCAATATTGGGTTTGCATGCTAATTGGGAAAAACATGTACAGAGATTACTAGCTTGATGGATTGATTAGATGAGAGATAGTCGCCAATGTTAAGTATTTTCAACCATCCATATAGAGAGGTCCACCTGCTCAAAATGAATTCCCAAGCAAACTGTACACTGCAAAGTTGATGGTCCATGTTTTGGAAGTCGATGGTCAGATCATACGGGGAACAGCTCAAAATTCACATGACCAGACAGTCTGCTACCGATAAATTGGTATTGATGCACCAAAAAAATTGAAACAAAAGTTCCATTCAACAGGCTAAAGTGATCTGTTCAGAAATTCCACGACAATGGCGGTCTTGAATGAGTTCATTTCACCTCTTCGGGGTCCGCAGCCTGATTGTCTTCCCTGCACGTCAAAGAGAAGTGTCATTTAAATTTGATTTTCTGCTCAAGAATACCATGAAACCACAACTGATTGGAACCGAAAATTAGCATATCATGTTGAAATAGGTGAAGTATAGAAGATAAAAGCAGCCCAATACCAATTACAGGTTCACGGTCTAATTGGTTATATCATGTGTAGAGTGATTGGCCAGCATAAAAAGTCCAACAGCTACAAGTTCTCATTCCAGGGATTCTTATATGACAGCTGTTATTAAAGCAACTCATAAGTTATGAGTTTACAGATAAATAATCTACCCAACTCTAGAGCAACTTCCTTGTGAAATGGTGTTGGAGATGGGAAAAAGGATGTAATCTGATTTGGGTTGCAGTACAGGAAAGGTGCAGCATCCTTTCTTCACCTACAGAGGGATTGCTATGCCCATGCCTTCTCTAGATGTTAAAGATTTTATTTTATTTAAAAAAAAAAAAAAAAAAAAAAAAACATTGCACCTTTTAACAAGAATTCAGGGATTTTAGCAAAAAATGAAAGCAAATTTCCCTGTCACAGCAGCTTTATCAGTTGCCACTAAGTCCTAAAAACCTTCTCAAAGATAAATTTAACCACTACTCCCCTATAGGCACATTCCAATGGCCAGCAGTATTGCAGAAACCCTCGCAAAGTACTTTGGCCTACCACCTAAGGGCAGCCATTTGCCGTTCTGTTTACATATGAAGTACCTCAATGATGATCAGATCTTAGCTGACTCTCCAAAAGATATTATTGATATGACTTCAGTTTGTTGCTTTTCATCCGGATTTTGAGGTTGTCTTCCTTATGATGGGAGACACATTGATTTCTACCATCTCAACAGCATGAAGTTAGAGGATGTATCCGGTTTAAACCTGATGCACATTAGAACACAGAGTCTACCCTTTCTTACCCTGTGTGTCTGATTTCTATGACTGTGAATGGTAGTAGGAATTCCTTACTCTTGTTGTATTTGCTTTTAAGTTTGTTTTATTTTCTGAGTTAATGATGTGATCACTGAATTGTAACCTTTCCAAAAAAAAAAAAATGATATGATCACTGAATTGTAACCTTTCAAAAAAGATTGATGTGATCATTGAAATGGAGAGTGATTGAACTGAACGCTATGGCCTTATTGATTAAGAGGTTATTCAAAAAGTCTTTCTTTATTCACCATATGCCTGATCACTTATCCAAAGTGATCAGGATTGTTAATCAAGTTGGTCACAGTGTAGATAATGATATGAAGCCTAACAAGAAAGAGTATCAAACCATCTTAGTCATTGATTTAGGGTCTGCGAAAATGTTTTAGTGGAAACTGAAATGAGATATAATGCTGGAAACTTTTGTCCTTTGATCTGAAACAGTAAGAACTGAAATGAGGTATAATGCTCTCTAGTAACAGCAAAGGAATTTAGATAATTTGGAGAGAAAAATAAGTCTTACTAGCGTATAGCCCAACAACATATTGCATTGGGGGCCATTGCAGAAAACGTCAGCATACTGCTCATCTGTGGGTATTGTGGTCACGTTCTTGCTGGATAGTGCATGGGCAAGCAATTGTTATCAGTTAGATGTACATACATCATTGGATCCATGCACCCATAAGTCTATATACAGCAGAATTTCTAAGCGCACGCATATTTGCAATTGAGATCCCCTGAGACAAATGGTGGCATTGTACAAGATCTAGGCCATTCGCATATGGACCATGCCCAAAAAATAAGGCCAAGAGGACAATCCCAAGATCTTAATTTGAGGAAAACGTTGGTGTCGCCCATCCTTGGTCCTGTTTGATTGAGAAACTGGGACTCGTTCCACTATCCTGATTTTTGTGCCATGGTTCATATCTTTTGTTTTGACTGGCTGGATGAGTGGTCGGGGTCTTCTACATGTGCACAAAAGGTATTGTGCAATTTGTGTTCACTGACAGATATATGTGGCGTATATGATGTGAAAATGAAAAATGGCAGAACTTACAAACAGTACTGTGCAATTTTACTAGAATCTTCATACTTGCATAAAGAAGTCGACATGAACAAAGTTTTTACTAGATTGAATCCAAGACAAGTATAAAATTTCAAACTTCCTATTGCATTTTTAATTGGCATTTTCTTCATTATGAGGCATACAATGTCTAAAATTCACACCAACATTAAGAGTACATGGAGGTGTGGCATGTGCAATGCACATGGAGAAAGGAAGGAGGAGAGAACTTGGGAAGAGGGAGGGTCAGGCCTAGAGAAAGGAGTTGTATGATACTCTAGTGCATATGGAGCTTGATAGGTAGGTGCTTGAAATGGTTCATCGTGGAATATATTAACTCGACTAAGTGGAACCCACTGTCGCAAAGTTCGATTCAGAAAATCATATTGTTTGGACAATCCTAATCTCTGATTTGTGGCAATTTTATTTTTTATTTTTTGGTTGAAAGGAGACCATTTTTCACTGTCCAATAAATGTCCAACAATCTAATAATTAATTGATAAAATAAAAGTAGTTTTTGCTTCATTATACGTCTAGACTGGCAGCCATAGTTTGGACAGTTTATTTTGACTTATATTCCAGTGTGGTTGCATATTCTTAAGATTTCCAACATAGATTGGGGTGATGCCTATTTCAGTTGACCATTTGTTCCAGATGTGGCAAGGTGTCCAGCTTGGCAAGAATAGTCGTGTGTGCATGGTGCTTCCGTAACAGGTGGGGGGCCTTGTGTCATGGATATTCATGTTCCCTATTCTCTAATCAACTGTAATTTTGTTCTTTTTTGTGTTTTTTGTATTCTTTGCTGTCTTGTAAGACGTCAAGTAGCTTCTTAATAAAATTAACTGCATTACCCTTTCAAAACAAAAAACAAGACGAAACAAAAAACGTGTGATGATTTCAAATGTATTGTTTCTTTTCTGAGGACTGATTTTAGGGACTTTGTTTCATACCTGAAACATGCATTGGCTAATTCTCTAAATCATACTTCTATCCTTGATAGCTTGGACTCTAATAACTAGTTAAACAGTAAACTTACTGGTCCCATATTCCAATTGGATTGTTGGTCTGATCTTGGCTGCCTATCTGGACACTTGGCATGGTCCAGAAATACAATCTGGATGGTTGGATATCAAGCAGGACCCTTGGATGGGCCTGATTGGACTACATCATCACACACCGTATTTAATGCAACAGTGCTGACAAGGTCAATAATGAGGTGGACCAATCACTATCCAAGAAAAAGGATTTTCTTACTTATGGCAAGAGTGATCCCAATTCAATCTCAGGTAACAAGAAAGAGTAGTAATTGAACAACCACCATTAAAAGCTTCTTGTAGGCCATACAAGTTTTGGATTAAATTGTTATTTGTATTTTCACTTGATCTGTATGACCTTACCAACAGGTTGGATGGAAAATAAAGATTATATGGGCTTCATAAGCTTTTAATGGTGGGCATTCAATCACCATAATTGTTTCCTCAGGTGTAGTGCACTTGGGGCATCTACTTAAATTTTGGGCTGATGCCCATAAGAACGATGAAGATATAAAACATATATATTAAGGTGAGCCTTAAGAGTTATAAGATCCATGGAATCGGGAACCAAGACTCACCCTAATAAAATAATCAGGTAGAACATCAATGTATGGCCATGACGGACGCCTATTTTATTCACGCGGCATAGCCTACCTAGTTTTAAATGTTCCACGTCTTTGGGTCCCTTCACCATACTAGGCATGCCAGGTTAATATATTAGGTTAGATGGCATATAAACAACTGTGTGAATTTATACTTAATGAGAATTGGGCGTCACCTTCTATGATCTTCTTCACTTTGGTGTGGCTTAATTATATACATAGAGGCATGAGATGCACCAGTTGGCTGGGAAACGGATTGCGTCCTACTTTGGCAGTCTCTAGCGGCTAGGAACCAGCATATCTTTGGGGGCCTACCATGATGCATTTGTTTATCCATGCCATTATTCATCTCTTTTATTAGATCATTGCGAGGTATGAGCCTAAAAATGAGTAAGATCCAATGCTCATGTGGACCACACCATGGATGACTTTTGCATTTGATGCAAGACAAGATGTTATTATTTGAATTTTTAGGCTCATACGATGGTGTATCAATATATATGGATAAAAAGAGATGGTGTATCAATGTATATTTCTGTATATTTCAATGGAAATGGGGTATCAAAGAGCATTTAATGCAACACAGGATGTTAATGCAACCCAATTTGTATGTATAAATAGAAATGGGCTGATGGTTGTATAAATAGTAATGGTATCATAGGATGGTATATCAATTCCACCGTTAGAATTTCAACAGCATCATGTATTCTGAATCTCTGATATCATGTCAATGTTAAACAACTGCTTTTTTCTAAATGTTCGAGTCATTAGAGGATGGTGCATGAATGTATATTAAGGAACTTTATTACCAATGCACCTCTCTGCATTTCTCTAATCGTTCTTGGCTTCCAAACATGGGGGCTTACTTTTACTTACGTGGACGGAACAAATACACGTCGAAAAGATGCACCTGTATATCAGGCGCCCGGATTAGGTACTACCCCGCCTATTCAGATCTTGGGACAGGCGGAGGCTCCGGATGCTACTGAGGGGCTACCCTGATGCATGAATTTTATCCACACCGTTCATCTATTTTTCCATATCATTTTAGAGTATTGGAAGAAAAATAAGTTAGATTCAAGTTTAAAGTGAACCACACCACAGGAATCAGCAGTGCTAAGGATATTCACCATTGAAACTTTTTTTGGGGTCCACCGGGTGGTTTATTCTCCATCCAACTGGTTTATATGGTCATGTACACATGGATGAAGTGGAAAAAAAAAAAAAAACAAATATCATCTTGATCCAAAACTATTGTCACCTCAGGAATTTTTCAACAATAAGAATTTAATCCCCACCTTGTGGGTCATTTGAGCCTTTGATCTTATCTATTTTTCAGAAGTAGACATCCAATTCATACTATTTCATGTAGGTCACTTGAGTTTTTTTATATGTGGATTGCCTACTGAGTAACTCAGTACGGTAAGCATACTTAGTAAACTCAGTGGGTGCCTTTGTCATTCATGCATTATATCCACTCTCTCCATCTCTTTTAAAACATAATTTTAGGGCTTTACGTCAAAAATGGAGTATATCAAAACTTCAAATGAACCACACCACTAGAAACTATGTGAATTAAACATCTACCATTGAAAAATTCTTGGGGACAATAGAGGTTTTAGATCAAGCGGATATTTGTGTTTTTCCTTCATCCATGTCCTTCTTATCTTATGAACAAGTTGGATGACAAATAAACATCATTGGAGGCTTTAGAAAATTTTCAATGGTTTAAATTAATAATTTCACTTTTAATGGCATGACCCACTTGAGCTTTGTATTTGCATCGATTTTGGTTTAAACTCATAAAATGATTTGAGTCCTTACTCTTACCCGGGTGGTAGACTCCTCGGAGTTTTAACACCGGGTCAAGAGTTCGAGTACCCATGGTGGTGAATCCCCCAGCGTGCGTGTGGCCTGAGTGTGTGGGGGTCTGTGTGCGTGTGTAACAACAACAACAACAAAAAAAAAAAAAAAAAAAACGTATGGACGGTCTGGATAAATCACATGCATTTACACAGTGGGCCCAACTGAGTCTACTCAGTACAATAACAGCGTACTCGTAACTCAGTGCACAATCCGATTACCATTTTTATACGATGATCTAAAATTATTTGGTAAAATGTACGGAGTGAGTGGATAAATACATAAATGACGGTGGCCGCACATAGTTTAGTCGGATAGGGATTGCGTCCTATCCCCGCCCGGACGGTATTCTATCCAGGCAGAGCTATGTGGGGCCCAACGTGATGTAATTATTTTATCCACACCATTAATCGTTTTTATCAGGTCATTTTAAAATATGAACCAAAACATGAGGCACGTCCACAGCTCCAGTGGACCACACCAAAGGAAGCTGCAGTGATAATGACACCCACCGTTGCAACCTTTCTAAGGGCCACCGTGATATTTTTCTACCAACCTATTAATAAGGTCACGTTGACGTGGATGAAATGAAAAAACAAATATCAGCTTGATCCGAAACTTCTCTAGCTCCCAAGAAGTTTTTAATGGTAGAATTTAAATACTTACTCTGTGGTATATTTAATGCCTTAACCTGCCTCATGTTTTGTTTCATATTGTAAAATAACTTGAGAAAAACGATTAACGGCATGGATAAAACACTTACATCACGGTGGGACCCAAGTAAGACGCAATGCGTCCAGTTTACTCAGTACATTTAGCGTACTGAGTTACTTGGTAGACAATGTACCGGCGTAAACGGTAACTCTGTGGGGCCACCGTCATTCATGAATTGTATCAACTCCGTCCATCCGTTTTATCATATAATTTTAAGGGGTTAAACAAAAAATTAATCATATTCAAAGATAAGTGGACCACATCACTTGAAACAGTATGAGTTGAAGTCTACCTTTGAAAAGTGATCGGAGACCCATGGAAGTTTTAGATCAATATGATATTCGTGTTTTCCCTTCATTCATGTCTTGGTGATCCTATGAACAGTTTGGATGACATATAAACATTGTTGGGAGCCTTAGAAATGTTTCAACTTTGGAAATCAATACTTCCATTGTTTCCTTTGGCATAATCTCCTTGAGCTTTACATATACGTCAATTTTTGACAATCCGTTAAATTATATGGAAAAGTGGATTGACCGCGTGGATAAACCACATGAATTTACAGTGGGCCCAACAGGGTTTACTCAGTATGATAAGATCCGATTAGAATACGCATGTGATTCGGACTGCGTAGCGTAGATACATCGTAGACTTCCTTACCATGTGTACTTGGAAAAGATATATGGATACATCATGATGTATGTGTTTTATCCACACCGTTTGTTCATTTTACAACATCATTTTAGTGACTTAGACCGAAAATGAAGTAGAATCAAAGCTCAATTGGATCACAAAGCTGTGCAGATGGTGACGCCCAACATTGAAGCCTTCCTAGGGCCCACATGATGTTTATTTTACATCCGACCTGTTCATAGGGTCGCAAAGATCTGGATGATGGAAAACAAAAATTCATATTTATCCCAATAAGTTTTCAATGGTACGTGCTTCAATCCCCACTTACTACGTACAATGGTGTGGTCCATTTGAGTTTTGGATTTGACTAGTTTTTAGTTTTACACCCTAAAATGATACATAAAAATAAATGGACGGCTTGGATGAAACAAATACATCATGTAGAGACAACAGAGATTTTCCACGTATGTTCAGTACCGAGGTCGGTGCCGTGTTATAATACATTACGCAATCCAAATCCGCGTGATGTGCCACACACGACCGACCTTCGTGGTGTGTTGACGTCACCAATTTATGTGAGACACACCATGATGTATGGTGTCATATCCACACCGTCCATCCATTTCGAGAAATCATTTTAAGCACGGACCAGAAAACGAGGCAGATCCAAAGTAAAAGTTGGCCAGATCCAAAGTTAAAGTGGGCCACACAGTAGAAAAGAGTGGGACAATGAGTCTATTGGTGAAACTTTCATAGGGCCCACCATGATGTTTATTTGCCATAAAACCTGTTTATAAGTTCACGGATACCTGGATGAAGGGATAAAATAAATATCAGATTGATACAATACTTATGTGACCCTGAAAAATTTTCAATGGTAGTCATTTAATCCCCACTGCTTTCTATGGTGTGGATCAGTCGATATTTGGATGTGACTAATTTTTGAGTTAATGTCATATTAAGATATCTACAGATGGACAGACGGTTTGGATACATATACATTATGGTGGGCCCACAGAACACTGTAACGTGAACATACCAGGGTAGTCGGCGGACGCGGATTGCGTCCTACCCCCGCCCGGACAGTAATCCGTCCGGGGAGGGCTCTGTGGGTTCATAGTGATGTAAGTATTTTATCCACACCGTTAATCGTTTTTATATGATCATTTTAAAATTTCATGCAAAAAAATTGAAGCAGTTAAACAGCTCCAGTGGACCACATCAAAGGAAGCTGTAGTGATAATGACATCCACCGTTGAAACATTTCTAAGGGCCACCCTGATGTTTTTTTACCACCCAACCTATTAATAAGGCCATTCAGACTTGGATGAAGTGAAAACACAAATTCCAGCTTGATCTGACACTTCTCCGGCTCCCAAGAAGTTTTTAATGGTGGACCTTCAATCTCCACTTTGTGGTCCACTTAAGAACTGGAACTACCTCAAAGTTTTTTTTCATACCTTAAAATTATTATATAAAAATTATTAACGGTGTGGATAAAATACTTACATCACGGTGGGCCCCACAGATCCCTGCCCGGACGGATTACCGTCCGAGCGGGGGTAGGACGCAATCCGCGTCCGGTAGTCGGCGGTGTGTTTCACACAACGCAAGTCGCTTCCAAGAAACCCTATAAACAGATATATAGCTTGGTAATATTGCTTGTGAGAATACTCTTATTTATTTTATTTTTTTAATTAATTTTCTTCTTCTTGTTTTGATTAGCCATTTGTCAGTTTTAGTCTTCATATCCATCTCTGGAGATCGTCTTAGAAAATTGATGGAACATGCAATGATGGCTCCTTTGGCTCTTTTAACAGAGAATAGAGATCCGTTTTCGCTTTCGAGTCCGCTCATCATAAAGGATGTGTTGATCAACATCCTTTCTAAATTGCCCGTGAAATCTCTAATACGATTCAAGTGTGTGTCCAAAGAATGGCAGTCTTTCATCTCGGACCCTTCTCTTCAAGAAATTCTACCCAAACCCATGTCCGGCCTCTTTTTACGCTACGAAATATCTCGATACACATTCGTCCTCGCTGATGGACGTCCGCCAAACTGCAACGATACGGTGGTAGACTTCGGTGATCTCAGTTTCTTTCCGCGCCACGATGAAATCTCCATCGTCAATTGTTGCAACGGGTTGCTGCTAGGACTCGCTACCCAAGGTATTAACACCTCATTAATTTACTATCTACAAGGAAATGGGCAGCGGTGCCTGTTCCTGTTCCCAACAAGGAACGTTTCCATGCGAAGCACTTGCTAGCTTTCGATCCACGTGCTTCCCCTCACTACACTCTCATTTGTGCCAGTTCCAACTTTCCTGAGATTGATATTTTCTCATCGAAAAAGGGCGTGTGGGCACAATTTAAGTTGCCACAAGAACTATTCATTGGAGAATTTACACGACTGTCCGCCGTTTTCCTTAACCATACCCTGCACATGCTATCTGATCATCACTTCATCGTCGGATTTGATGTTGATGGAGAGTGTTTCCGTTCAATTCCATTACCTGGGGTTAAGATATGGAACAATTTAAGAGGCATAATAGGTGTGTCTGGAGGCTACCTCTATTATGGGAACCATGACGGTTTCCAATTGCAAATCTGGATGCTTGAGGATTATGATGAGCTAAAATGGGTCTTGAAGCACAAAACTACACTCGATTCCATAGTAAAGAAACATCCTCAAGCTATTTGTTCTTCATCTTCATATACTAGCTTTCGTAATTTCTTTATAGGGAACAAACTTGTGGAAATGCCTGAGAGTGACCACTTGCAATTCTGGATGTATTCAAAGAGCCGCTATTTGAAGGAAAACTCATCCAATGAAAACATGAATATTGGCGTACCTTATTATTATGTCCATTTCAGTCTGGTGGCTTTTCATCCTGATTTCGAGGTCATCTTCCTTAAGACGAGTGACATGATTCTTTCCTATCATTTCAACAGCATGGAGTTGGAGGTATGGGTTTCAAAGCCCGACTACTTCGACACTGCCTACCCTTTCTCACCCTGTCTGGTAGATTTCTACAGCTGTGAACAGCGCTAAGAATTTTCTACTTTATTGTGTTTGATTTTAAGTCTGTTTTATTTTTAGTCCATGATGTCATCATGGAAATGAGGAGAGCTTGAGAGCTTGAGGTCAATGTTATGGCATTCTTGATTAAGAGGTTTGTTAACAAGTCTTTATTTATCTAGCATACGCCTCTTTGTATGTCCAATGTGAATGGGATTTTTAATTTTGGGCCACCATCGTGTAGATGATCCAAATCCCAACAAGCAAGGCTATGAAACTATCTTACTGTTTGATTTAGGGTGCTTGATTTAGGGTCTTCTAAAGGACAGCTAAAATGTTTGTGTGGAGAACTAAAATGCAATTTCAACTTGTGAAATTTGTCCAATGGGTTGCTAGGACGATCTAGTCAGAGTGACCTTTGTTCTTCTGTCCATTCACATGGTGGCCAAATAATCAAGTGATCTAGATTACTTTGGATGCATGCCATATATACAAAAGAGAAAGGAAGAGTTTTAAGTGATTTTCCAATGTCTATGTTATTGTTGCCCAAGCCAGCCAGCCTTGGAAAACTACTTGAGTAATAGATTTAGGTTTCAGGGGCCTTGGAGTTTTAACTTCAGAATTTAGAGCCTGAAAATGCATTAATCCATATTTATGAATCAAAATCATCGATTGAGAACATATGCAGCTTTCTGATACCATAAGTAGTAATTTTAGCTCTCTTGGCCCACTTGCACATCTTGCTGCCATACTCATATCTACCAAGGCCTAAACTAGTTAACTCATCTGTTGGGTGAGCTAGTGATTAGGCGGTGGATTGTTTAGGGGGCGTTTGGATCTTATACTTAAGTAACTTATGCCTCAAGTAGTTTATTTTAGTTTCTACTTATTTTGTACATAAGTATGTTTGGTAAACAACATACTTATCAACTTCTCTCCTTCGTGTCTCTTGATTCTCTCTTTAATAACTTATGAAAAGTAGAAAAGCTAAAAAAATTTAGCTAAAGTAATCTGTGGTGTATGTGTCATTTCCACACCGTCCATGTATTTCAAGAGATCATTTTAGGGCACGAACCATGAAACGAGGCAGATCCAAGGTTAAAGTGGGCCGCACAATAAAAAAGAGTGGGACAATGACTCTATTGGCAAAACTTGGTGACATGAACATACTAGGGAAGTCGGCCGTGTGCTTAACACCACGCAAGTCGCTTCCAAGAAATCCTATAAACAGATAGCTTCGTAATATTGCTTGTGATTAGCCATTGTCAGTCTTTCATGTCCATCTCTGGAGATCGTCTCCAATAATGGCTCCTTTAATAGAGAATGGAGATCCGTTTTTCGATTTCTGTGGCCTTAAAAACGTCTTGATTTGGAACAAAAAGAATTACATGAGATGCTCTCGATTTTGATAGGGCCGATGATGATACTTATATAAGATTCACTTCAACCATTAGATATTTAGTACTATATAAGGCTTATAAAAAAATTAGTCTGATTTGTGATTCTAGTAGACTACACTAAAGAAAACAGTTGGGAGACAGATGTCCACCGTTGAATTTTACAAGGCCCACCATAATAATCAATTATATGAAATATACTCAAATCACTAAATTCAACACCTAATTTTAAGCCTGGGCCTAAAAATAGGCCCATCCGTGATTCAAGGGGTCCATATAAAGTGAAACACTGGAGGGCAAGCATTGACCTGTATACTGTTTCTAATCATGTGGTCCACCTGAATCATTAATCACAGATGGAATAGATTACTGGACCGGATTAACCATCCAAGCCAGCCATTCGTTGGCCATGTCCCAAGCCCAGCCCTCGGGCTGAGTTTGGGGGCCCATGCCCTGCACTACATGGTAGGGGCCATTGCCATGTTTCAAAATTCTTACTTATCAGAAGGCCATAGCCTTCACTTATCTTTATTTTTGGACTGCTTAATGTCGATTATTAGCTGTTTTTTTTTTCCCACCATTGATTTGAAAGCCACTGCTTAGATGGCTAGAATCACCCAATGAATTCATATCTTGAATCAATATCCATCTGTAATGGGTCCTCCTAGATGAACAATCCTGATTGAATGATAATTGGGCCGAATGTACTTTAGCATTATGGCACTATCATCTCCTCTAGATTAGATGAAAAACCCAATCTCCACCAGACAAGAATCTGAAAAGACCAATCTAAATTAGACCATACATTTACAATCATGATTTCTAGATGGGCCAGACAAGTACTCAGCTAATAGAATAAGAACCTTCAACAAAGGTCCACCTGCCAATGCATTGGACTCATTGGGCACAACTGATTGTAACCAACTGGGCCCACAACTTGATTGCCACCAATTGAATGGTTAGGATCATCAAATCAAAAACTTTCTGGGCCTTTTTCTATTTAAAAGATCCAACCATTGCCCATCCAAGTGGGCCCCTGCATAGATGGGACATGTTTTTAAGACCAAACCCATTCACACATCAATGGTTGGATGGCTGGGATCATCTGATCCATTGACTATTTTGAACCAAGTGCCATAGGCCGTCCCATGGTTCCAATACCATGCACCACACCTGGTACAATGGTAGCTCAATCCAAACCCTCCAAAAGGTGGGCCCATTGCAAACTGGGTCTGGCTCAAAAACCAGAGCAACCTGTAAAATCTAAACCATAGGAGCAAACCAATCAAATCAGCATTGTTGATTACAAATCTAATTTCAAGATTCAAATCCCATAATCTTATCAACTAACAAATAAAAAAGGGGAAGTAGTTTTTTCTGTTGTTAGTTATTTCTGTTCTTAGTTTCTAAACTTTCCATTCCTGTTTTCAACAAAGAAGAGCTAAAAATATGAGAAGCATCATTTAAATTTGATTTGATTTTCAGATCTTTGGGTCCTCCGCCTTGTCTTCCCTGCATGTGAAAGAGAAGCATCATTTAAATTTGATTTTCAGCTCAAGAATACCATGAAAACGCTACTGATTGGAACCGAAAATTAGCATATCATGTTGAAATAGATGAAGTATAGAAGATAAAAGGATCCCAATACCAATTACAGGTTTACAGTCTAATTGGTTATATCATGTGCGGAGTGATTGTCCAGCATAATAAGTCCAACAGCTACAGGTTCTCATTCTAGGGATTCTTATATGACAGCTGTTATTAAAGCAACTCATAAGTTATGAGTTTACAGATAAATAATCTACCCAGCTCCAGAGCAACTTCCTTGTGAAATGGTGTTGGGGATGGGAAAAAAGGATGTAATCTGATTTGGGGTGCAGTACAGGAAAGGGTGCAGCATCCTTTCTTCACCTATAGAGGGATTGCCATGCCCATGCCTTCTCTAGATGTCAAAGATTTTTTATTTTAATTTTTTAAAGCATCACACCTTTTAACAAGAACTTACGGATTTTGGCAAAAAATAAAAGCAAATTTCCTTGTCACGGAAGCTTTATCAGTTGTCCACTAAGTCCTAAAAACCTTCTGAAAGGTAAATTTAACCACTACTCCCCCATAGGCACATTCCAATGGCCAGTGGTATTGCAGAAACCCTCGCGAAGTACTTTGGCCTACAACCTAAGGGCAGCCACTTGCCATTCTATTTGCATATGAAGAACCTCAATGATGATAAGATCTTAGCTAACTGACTCTCCAAAAGATATTATTGATATGACTTCAGTTTTGTTGCTTTTCATCCTAATTTTGAGGTTGTATTCTTTACGATGGGCAACACATTGTTTTCCTATCATCTCAATGGCATGGAGTTAGAGGAGGCATCCGGTTTAAACTTGATGCACATTAAAATACACCAGGAGCATGTCTACCTTTTCTCTATTGGGAGACTGCGGAAGAAGTGTCCAATCATAGATACTGACAACACATCACTTCCGCTTGTTTCTTCATCAGACATAGCAGTGTTGGCCTCCCTGGAAGAAGTCTCTGAGTTTTCTTTCTTCGCTTTAGGATTTGTATAATCCTTTTTCATGTGTTCTGACATTCCACAATTCCAACACTTAACTTTCTATTGCCCTTGCTCTTGGATTTGGATCTCAACCGAGAAAATCTTATGTCCCTGTTAGAATTCTGACCCCTCGTAAACAATATTGCATCAATAGAGGCCCACATGCTACCATTTTTCTTTCTCATCGTCTTTCCCTAAAGGGTTAAGATGGCAGTATCAATACTAAGAGACACGTTACCGGTGCATAAGGTGTCTTTAAAAGACTCATACAAAGCTGAGAGTGAATTCAACAAGATACAAGTCTAATATTTATCTTTAATCACTTCCTCTATGTCCAGCAGTTTGCAAATCATCTTGTTAAATTTATTGATGTGAGCCTCAACATCTCTACCCTTTGTCATCTTTAAGTTAAACAACTGCAGCTTCAAGTATAGGCAATTTTCAAGGGACTTCTTCGTATAGATGTCTTCTAACTTCGCCTACAATTCCGCTACGGTTTTCTTACTCATATCATTATAGAAAACCTCATTCATTAAGCACAACCGGATTGAGGCTTTCGCTTTCTTATCTAGTTTCCTCCATTCATTATCATCTATGGATTTTGGTCTCTTCTCAAGGACCTCATCTAGTCCTTGCTAAACTAATAAGTCAATCATCTTGACCTTCCATAATTCGAAGTTATTTTACCTGAAGCATTTCTCAACATCAAACTTAGGATTGACTGTCATTGATACTTCCAATAATGTATTCAAGCCTACGCCCTAAGGTTTACTTTGATGCCACTTGTTAGGAGACCGTGGAAGGACATGGAAATGAATCTAAATGAGTAATCCAATTGCACCGAGAAAGCACAAAGAGAACATAATGATTTAACATGGAGAAACCCTTATGGGAAAAAACTACAGCACCAAGCAACAGTAAACACTTTGAAAGCATAAAATTACAAGAGAAAAGAGAGAATACCCAATTTGAACAAGCTTTGAATCTCCCTTACAAGCCCTTGAAATCCCAGGAATGAATTAAAAAGCCTTAGATTACCTCCCAATCCCGATTACACCTAAATATATAGCCTCTAGGATAATCTCAATCAAAATTGAAAATAAATCCTGCAAATTCATAAATCTGCGAAAATCTCCGCAAAATCATTTGATGACATCGAACACACTTCGATGTCATCGAAACTTAACCTTCGATGACATTGAAAAATACCAAAACGTTCCAACAACCAAACATGAAAATCCGGATTTCACCGATGATATCGACTACGCCTTCGACGACATCGAACAACCTTCGATGACATCAAAAAGGGCACCTAAAGTGTCAAGCAACCAAATCGATTTATTCTAAAAAATCTCGATGACATCGAGCCAACTTCAATAGCATCCTGCTCGATGGCATCGAACTTGTCATCGACAGACTGGTGAATTACATATTTAAGACATCCATCAACATTCTCGCCCTGTTTGTCTGATTTCTATGACTATGAATGGTAGTAGGAATTCGTTACTCTTATTGTATTTGCTTTTAAGTTTGTTTTATTTTCTAAGTTAATGATGTGATTACTCAATCATAACCTTTCAAAAAAATGATGTGACAATTGAAATGGAGAGTGATTGAACTGAATTATATGACTTATCCAATGTGATTGGGATTTTTAACCAAGTTGGCCGCGGTGTAGACGATAATCTAAAGCCTAACAAGTAAGAGTATCAAACCATCTTAGTCATTGATTTAGGGTCTACTAAAATGTTTTAGTGGAAATTGAAATGTTATTTCAATTTGTGGAATTTGTTCAATGGGCTGCTAGGTCTAGTAAGAGTGACCTTTAATTGAATGTTGTCCATCCATGGTGGACAAAATAAGTGAGTGACCCAGATTACTTCGGATGCATGCTACTTTTGTACCCATCCTTTTTCTAAACAATGGATGGGATTCCTAAGTTTGCCTATAACTGATCTCGACCGTTAATATTAAATGCTCTTGGTTGATGGTTAAGATATGGTGTGGCCTAAGGGATCATTTGGTTGACAGTAAATGGTTGTAATTGGTAGCGTACATGAGCAAAAAAAGGTTCTTTAGTTGATGGTAAGCAATGGTAATTGGAATCAATGTGAAATGAAACGCAAGAAAATCATGTGAACTAAGAAGTAGATGTAAATGCCTGAAAAAGTGGGATTTTCAAAAGTGGGCCCACATTTATGGCTCACCCAAGGCTTAGCCAGGTATATATTTCAATGGGCGTATTATAATTATTATGTCAAATTTCACATATGCTAATTTAGGGTATTAAAACTAATCTATTAATTAATGCATTCCAATTATATGCATCCTAACACAATTTTTGAAATTTAGTGTATTTTAATTACAATCATTCCAACACAGCTGAGGATTCCAATGGGCATCGATTTTACTTAACATGTGATTTGGATTCCAGCATATTCCAGCTACAAGCATCCAAACAAGCTCAAGCCTAATGAAACTAGGAGCACAATAACTTGTATGGCTCCAAAAGTACCAGAGCATTACTCATTTAAAATATTTTATCAATCATATCTTAAAATTCAAATGTGAAAAGAAAATATTGAATAAAATCATATATTTATTTAATATGTTAAATGCAAAGAAATTAAAATATTAAATAATGCATTAGAACCTTCACTCTCATCTTCAATGGTGTAAATCTTTACATATCTTTTCAAATAAACAAATAAATTTGTTATATAGAACAAGATATGTACACCTAAACAAGCAATGTAGTTTAATTTAATTACTAAATAACTAGTCATGTCAACCCACTTGTACATCTGTCAAGCCAGAGTTATGAACTTTTGAACTGTGGTCCGGAAAAATGAGCTATAGGTCCATTTGTCTTGAGCAGGCATATCAAATGAACCATGTGTTCATTTGTACCAGGCTACCAAATAATAAAGCTCTTTGTTTTTTTACACACACTCACACTCCACATGCACCCACGCACTCACACCACAATAGTTTTTCACCACAATGGGTACTCAACCCATGACTTAGTGTTGAAACTCTTGTGACTTTACTATTGAGGCATGACTAAGGACCCCAAATAATAAAGTTATAAGTTTCTATGCAAGCGCTCAGCATGATTATAATTCTTTACATTGCAAATAGTTGGTGGAGAATGCAAATTATGAGTCCTGCCATGTAACACATCACATGATATGGTGGTACATGTGTGAGTGAGATCTTCCGTCATATTGGTAACACTATTTATTAGATGTTTTGGTCTCAACATCAACCTATTTAAGTCTTTGAGCCGCAATATACAGATTGTATGGATGGATAAACAATTTGTTTATTTGTTTTACATGCGATAGCCTGATTGATGAGTAAAATATATGGTCTATTGTGCAAAAGGTCTAGGTAGTTTGGCCTACCTAGTGGAAGGCTAAGATCTACCACGCATGCTCGACTATAATAGCATAGACGAATGCATGAGAAAAAAAAAAAGGAAGTAAAAGCAACTTATTTACTAGCATGCAAAACCATTTCCTATTAATGTTAGACAGTGAGCATAAACCATGCAAAAGATGAGCCCTATCAAGAAGATTATGTATTTTCCAAATCAAGTTGATTCACTCATTAGATGGTCGAAACTTTATATTTTTGCGAACTGTCATTGATAAGTTGGGCCCATATAATGAGTAAATTTAACTTATTTTCTCGACTTAATATAGTATTCAATTTTTAGAGGAATTTTTTTTAAAAAATAATTATACCATTGCCAAGTTTACTTGTTGATCCACTCAAAGACTAATTCCATGTACAGGAACATTATAATCTTTTCATGGCAAATATTTTTTTTTATTTCTCCATTGACAATGTATCTTTCAATTCTCTCCTCTCCTCTTCTTCACTCTACAAAACATAACATTAGACATTATTACTGCATTAGGTTTTGTCAAATAATAATGAGTAAAGATATTACTTAGCATCATTAAAAATGTTTAACTTACATCATTAAAAAGATTTAACTTACTTTTTTAAAGATCAATTAATATTTGATTGTGGCGTTAATTCTACTTCTCTTCAATGACTATTCCTTTTACTCAATTTACTCCAACATCTCAAATAACCATACACTATGTCAAAAAATATCATGAAGAACTCCGTATCAAGTTTTTAAAATGTTAAATATCAATTGAATTTTAAAATATTAGAAGTTGGATTTAATCATAATAAACTTTTGTATTTGAGAAACGAGATAAATAGTTATCCATGCACCATATCATCATATATGAATGACTTTATGTGTCATGAAAATTGAACCAACAATGCTAACTAGCAGTGCTTAAATCATGTATTTGAAATGAGAAATACATTGAGACTTCTGATAATAAAAGATGTAGCAAACAAGTATCTTAAACTGAGCCGTTTATGTTGTGGCCAAATTCAGATTGTTTATAAACCTTTTCTTTTTTCATTAAATGAAGTACATTGTAACTGGCAGATATTTAATTGACCATTGAAATGATATTAGCCAACTGTTTGAATTTGCATATGATTCTCCATTAATGATAGGCCAGGATCTTTTCACTAATATGATTTTGGGATGACTTCCTATTCCCAGTGGTGAGTCCAGTAGTTGGAAGGCTATTTTGGGTTAATTTCCTCCCATTACAATTCATGAGTGTTGAGACCATTGACCTAAGGCTCTGCGGATTAGGTGCAACCACCGGTCTCAACTGAGTTGGTGTGGCCCTGACCATGGGGCCCACCTCAATGTATGTATTGTCTATCCGTCTATCCATGCCGTCCATCCGTTTTGCCAGCTCATTTAGAAGAACTTCCATCACACATTTCACACGTGTTAGAGGTCTGCGCTTTGCATCGGCTGGGCACACGTTTAGATCTTCTGGTTTATAAAGCATGTTGTTTCATCCTTGGGTGTTCAAAAGAAATCACGGCTAAACAAATTTCTAGCCATCCATTTGTTTAATGCATTGTGGTCCACCTGACGAGTTAAACTGCCAAAATTTTTAGGGTAGAAGATGTAAATGATGTGTCCCTACTAATGAAAAGCAAAGATCTTGGACATGTGAGCCATGTTTGCATGTGCGATTGCATGTAGATGGATCATGGGTGTGCCTTTGGACACTTCTTCATATTTATAAGAGTTACTGTAGACCCTTGACCTCGGCTTTGGGATGCTCGGCTTTTCGATCCTGTTAGGTGAGATTCTCTGTTCATTAATCCAGACCATTGGTCTGTTGAGTCCAACCGTGGATGGGATCATGTACCAAAAAGATCCCAGATATAAAGACCCTATTCTCTAACATTGGGACTTTCTAGTTGAACGTGGACCGTTAATGTGTTTCTCTTCCTAAATGCCTATTTCCAGGCTAGAAAAGAAAATGTCAGCTAGGTCCTATCAAGAAGTCACTGGGGCATGGTAAAAATAAGGCTGGTTCATTCATCAGACAGGCCAAACGTGCACGTGAACAGGAACCTTTAGTCAATTTCCTTCAACCGTCTATAATTTGTGTACGTGTGTGGCCCACTTAATTAGAAGATCAGATTGAATTGTAACAATAGGAGTCTAGATGGCAGGATCCACATGATCATTGGATTAGATCTCGCTCACGTATGCCAGGTTGAGAAGTGTGAGAGGCAAGTACATAAAATGCCTATATGCTCGTAGGCAGACGAGCAAACTGAGCAATTACCTAGAGTTGTACGGGAGTCGAGTTAGCTCGGTCAGCTTGCTTGATTCGGCTCAAAATAACTTGGCTCGAAGTTGAATTCAAACCGAGTCGAGTTGGTTGTTGGAGTTTGAAAATTTTTCAAGTCGAGTTTGGTCTTACCAGAACTCGACTTGAATCGAACCTCAACTTTAACTGCATTGGATCAAATCAGATCGGTAACTCGGTTATTTAGCGATGGATGTTGGTTGCCGAGTGTTTGAAGGAATGACTCAATAAAGTGTTGGTGAGGAAAGAATAGATATATTAGGTGTTTGATTTTGATGTTGTTTATTGGGTGATTGATTTTGATGCAATATGACTAGATATTCAATGAAATACCTATAAAATTTCGTTAGTATTTTACATTCTATGAAAATTTTAAGATGCATTCTAGGTATTTAATAAAATGATTCATAAGCTTGCATTTAGCTTGAAGCAGCCGAAGTTGTTGGCCAAATTAAGCCGAGCTGGCCAGACATACTCGAGGACCAAGCTGGGCTAAGTCTGAACTGAGTTTAGCTATTGGCCGAACTGAGGCGAGTTGTGCCAAGTTAGTGTTGGGTCGACGGTATACAATGATACAATTATCCCAGAGCTCGTCCAGAGATTTTACGGTGCCGTCTTTAGTTTCTCATTTGTGCAAGTAGGCCACATTTTATGTAATCCAGACCGTTGAGAATGTGAGCCTCACTATTACTATTTTCTACACCAAAAATCTCCTGGATAAGAAAATATTAAACCTTTCGATAGGCCGCCAACAAAATAACGGTCTAAAAACTAAACACAGAAATGGTTAACGAGGTCTTCAAATCTGGGATGTTATCGGTGTAGGGTCCATCTAAGGTGGGTCCCACCATAATATCAACGTCTTTGATCACTGAAACACGTGCCAACTTTCACGAATTGAAATTCTGAACCTAAATTTATATAATTTTGGAGAAATACTTTACTACTCTTCCGGTGCGTGATAGATGATACACATGTCCATAGAAATCAAATTACTTACAAATTGCATACTTAGAATCATTCAAATTAAACTGTCCAACTTGTGGTTCCGAGATTAAATGTATTATGAACCAAAAACCATAATAATCTAATTATCTGGCTATCTATGGGACTGGTCCAAATTTAGTGGACGGTTAAAATATAAAAATATCCAGCAATCTTATTTCCACAATTAATATGATCTTGGTACTGTAAAGAGTGGGTTCTACAATTCTAGCCGGTTTAACTTAAGTTAATGTCCGATGAATAATTTGAGAGTGCCTGACTATCAAGATTATGCACAGCCTGAGTATCTATAGCTCATATTTTGGGAGGATTTCCGCAATGATCAGTCAAAGATTCCATGGTAACACTCTTTTGATTTTCCGTCAACATAAGTGGGGTGATGGATCGGGCAACCCAAACCATTGATACAATGGCCCACAATGTTGCATATCTAAATCCACTCCGTCCATCAGGTGGGAACTCTTTTATGAACCGTACATACAAAATATTATCTAATGAAAAACTCCAACCGGATACAATGATGCCGGAAATGTAAAATTGCTCTTAAAATCTCTAGTTTCCTATGGTGTGTGGTGTGGTCCGTGTGAGTTGAGAATTAGGCTCATTTTTGTCTATTAAATTCATCCTTGCGAGATACACCTGATTAACGGGTTTGATTAAATATAAACATCTTAGTGACCTCAGATACAAACCTATGGTCTCCATCATATCCCCATTGTTCCTCTTGGTGTGGCCCACCTGAGTTGCTCATTTATGTGATTTTTGTTTTTTTTAAGTCTCTAATCAAGGAGAAACCTGATGGATGGAGTGGATTTTACAAATAAAACTTATGGGCCCCACAGAACTTGGGTGTCTTACTGCATGAGTAAAACGTTTGTTGGAAAGGATTTCCGCCCTATATATACAAAGGTTTTTCCGTTGTTTCCAAATCCGTTACGTATCCCTCTTGAGATCACTGGTGAGTTAAAGGGCTGTTCATGTAAACCATCTACAGGGGGCCCACCTACCTGAACGGCCTGGATCAAACGTGGTGAAACAGAATCCGCGGGCATTCATGGGCGAGCATCAAAGCATTTCTCAAGGGGGAGTTATTTGATACTCCGCGTATCAACGCTTAATACGCAGGCACTCATAAATTGTCACGTGGCATAAACATTAACTCAATTCAAACCGACTAAATTTTATAAAGCACTCGATTTTAGTTATAATCTGAAGATCGGATTGATAGAATGATCGTGACCTCTGATTCATGGACACTTTTCTGTTGCAATAGGACCATGGGCTATTTTTCATCTTGACCGTCCAATTAATACCCACCAATCCGATATTCGGCTAATATAATAAGATTAATTTTTGGATCATGATACATCCCGACTGGGGACCACAATTTGGATAGTTTAATTTGAATTACTTATATTTAAAGTGCCTAATTTCTAAGTAATTATGAAGTGCATGCGTATCATTCATCACACTCCGCCTGAGTATTAAACTCTCTCTTTCTCAAGCTACAAAATCATGAACTATAACTTCCTCAACCATAGTCTGTACCATTTTCAAGGATAGAAATTCGAAGCAATTGCCGAAAATGCCCCAACCTTCCAACCTCTTATCTCTTCGCCTACATCTCTCTTCGACCTTTCGGATGGTAATTTTAGTAATTTTACTCTCTCGTCCTATACCCCTCCCTATTTCTCTCTCTAAATTCCTCTCTTAAAATCTCCAAGGTGCTTTCTCTCTCTCTAGAATTCTAAGCAGTTGCATCTCCACCAACTCAATCAACAGTGCATACGCCTCTGCTGGAGACATCATCTGTAAAGATACTCTCATTCTCTCTCTACATTTCAAACTCCTTTCAGTTAATTTCGAGAACTAATCACCTACACGCGCATGTACGGTTCTCTTTTATCAGTAGGTCATGGATTTTTGTTATTTTTACTATTTTGCCATTTTCTGTTTCTTTTGAAGGTTTGCTGCAAACAGGGTTGTTTCTGGAAGTACCTACTCTGCCATTGGTAGGCTTCCAATAACTACGATTATAATCCGTAACCATAAGTTTCACGGTGACACTTTAATGCAAGGGTATTTTCGTCTGCAAATAGTATGTTTATACATAATGGTTTAGTTTGGAAAAGTAAAATTTTGAAGTACTTAGAAAAGACGGTGGGTAAAAGGTAGGGTTTACCGTTGTAAATTTCTCACTTTCATAATTAACCACCAAAGATCTTATATTATATGCTGATCAAACTTACTATCAAATCTGGACTGGATTATTATTAAGTAGAATCAAAATAATTTTAATGATTAAAATAAAACTTCAACCCTTGAAAACCTTTATAAAGTTGTTTAAAAACTCACAAGCCTGTTTAGGCAAACGGCTTTGGGTGTAATGAGGCGTATGGAATTACTGCATGAGGTGCATTTATTGCCGTCAGTGATGGTCGGGTGGTTTGGGTGTAGACGCCAATCCCATACCCAGTAAGTGTTCCATTTGAGTGTTGTGCTATTGCAGCCATCCCACCAACAGTATCCGTTTGGAAAACCCAGGAACACCAGCCATTTGATTGGCGACAGAACATTGAGGATTTGCAACTTCTCTCCCACACCAGAACATCGAGGATTTCCAAGCTATACGGCTATAGGATTATCCTTCTATCTTTACACAGAACATTGAAGATTTGCAACTTCTCTCTCATACCATCAGATCAGACGGCAAAGATCATCCTATGGCCATATAACTTGGAAACATACCATCACCAATAAAACTCACCACACCGTGATGTATGGGTTTTATCCACATCGTCCATTCATTTTAAGATATAAACCAAAAAATGACGCAGATTCAAGGCTCAAGTGGACTACACAATGAGGATTAAACTCTTACCGTTGAAAACTTCTTGGGGGCCACAAAAGTTGTAGATAGAGCTAATATTTGTGTTATCAGCTCTATCTAGGGCTGCGGAAGGTTGCGCGCAGAAAAGGAAGGGGAACAGATTCATGGGTTGGTTTTGAAAATTGAGTTTGGGTCGGATGTCTATGTGCAGAGTAGTTTGGTTAGTTTCTATTCAAAATGTGGCGAGATCACGTCCGCAAGAAAGGTGTTCGATGGGATGGTTGAGAAGGATCTTGTTTGTTGGAATTCTTTGGTTGAAGGCTGCGTGAAATGTGGGGAGGTTGACATGGCATGGGAGGTGTTTGATGGAATGCTGGAGATGGATTCATTCTCATGGACTGTTTTGGTTGATGGGTATTTGAAGCATGGGGAGATTGAGGTTGCACGTGGGTTTTTTGATTGGATGCCAGCACGAATCCAAGGAGGGATTGTGATCCCTCCATATCTCCCACGTATACAGCAAAGGACAGACGACTTCCTGCAGACGACGCCGCCTAAACAGGAAGAGGGGTAGGGTAGGAGGGATTTGACAATCCTATCCGACCTAATCCCCTTTAATACGCTGAAAGCCGTTTGCCCAAACAGACCCTTAAGTGTTATGCCAAGCAATAAAACACCTTAATGAGTCCCTGATTTAATCAAATCTAGTCATAAACATGCCTTTATGTGAAACTAATGGATTATTTATCTGTCCATACAAGAATCAACGGACCCTGATAGACATTCCCACCTACATCAACCTTTAATAGCCCTGTGTTGGCCATGTAAAGATAGCCAAAGTCATGCAATCAAGATCATGACTCCTTTCAGGTGTAAGGATTGATCATCTTTCCATACAACATCAAGTCTAAACATAGTCTGAGCTGATGGGCCCCTAAAATAGTGATTGATCTCAATCCACCAATGCAAGTGTCCAAAAGTCCACAACCGGATCCTTTATACATGCACACTTATACTCCCATGTGTGAGGGTGAAGGCATGCCAACGCCAAATCTATGCTAGTGGTGGAGACTGTCCATCTCGACCCGAGTCAATCCCCTCACACAAGATGATCGTACATCCATAGTATGATACCCACAAGTGTTTCCCAAGTACCGATGAAGGTCATGGCAGAGCAGAGTACTAACATGACCATCATGTTCAATCTAGAGTTCATAAGGACAACTTGAGAAGTCACTCCTCTACCTAACTCATATCCATGTATGTTTATGACAACATATATCAACTAAGGCACATCATTTTGTCTAGCAAGGTCATAGGGTCATAATTTATGGTTGAGATCGCCCTCATCACATCTACATAGCTAGTGGATTAGGGATTGCATTGGTTTTCTAAGGCACAACTCCAATAGTCCATTAGGGCCATGGTTGGCCTTAACTCAACCCATTGCCACCCTTGCCCCCAAGTGATTTTCTATGGCTCAGAACGCATGATGTAGCGTGCTTCATCATCATCATGTATGCCTTATCCCCAACTGATGAACCATTCAGATCTTCACAGACACCAACAGTGGACCCTGCAGGAGACCAGAGTGTACACGGGATTGTGTACAACCACGGAGCACCAAGACTTTAAGTCGGGTCAATACGGTTTGACCCGAGAGAGCCTCCTTTCATTGCTGTTTTTCCTACCCGGTAGTTCAAACAAATGAAGGCCCGCTGTGATGGTGTGGCCCACCGCTGGTGACCATCCCAAAAAATCCGAACCGTCTATCACAGTCAACATGGGCCACCGATCAAAGCCGCAGTTGGATATCAGAGCGGAGCACATGTGCGTACACACGATCTAGGAAGCAACCCATGTGGCTCGAATTTACGTCCGGAGTCATAAGACTCCATGCACACTGCTTCCCTGGCAATCTGAACGGCCAGGAATTTCTGATATTCCAGGCATATGCATTGTACAGTCCAAATCACCACCCATTTTAGGAAAATTCTCCACCATCAGCTCGACTACGGAAAGAATCTTTCCGTTCCGTTCCGGGTGCTAGCAAAAATCCTAGCCATCCACCACCTTCTAGAAGCCTCCCACAAGCAATCCAGAACGCTGAGTCTAGGGCTACCAGAAAATCTCATAGCGAATCGAGATTTTGGCGAAATTTTGCCTCCACGCAAGTTGTTTCCGTTACAAAAGGAATGTTACAATCAATGGTCCCTACATCACCATAAAAGGGACCCCACAAGCCTCCTGAGTGACGCTGGCGAGTTGACTCGGTAAATATCCAACTGAGCCAGACCCAAGCTACCTTCAAAATCTAATGCCAGGGATTGCCTAAGATGATCCTATGGAAACTCACTAAGCTCATGTACTGAATGATCTTGTGGCACTAGTATTGCTCTCAACTCAAGACTCTATCAGTTTAACACGTAGGAAATTAGACTGAGTTAACTCAGTAGTAACTGGCTGAAATGTTGAAATGACTCATCCAGGTAATACCTACAGCTGCCTACCTTGAAGAATAACCCCTCCCTCAACCAAGTTCAAATCTAGCTTACAAAACCCATCTAACCAAATGTGAGTTAGAAATGAAATGAAATTATTATTACTCTGATTTTAGGACTCTTAAGCTCGTTTTATAAGGACATTAAAAAAAGGAGAACATCCGCATGAGGAGTTTTGCGAGGACGGATACTATGCTAGTATTGGAGTCTTAAGTTGAGAGTAATACTAGGGGGGTAGTTTATGTAAATTGGAGGAAGAGACTCATGGGCCGCTCATCATAAACGATGATGTGTTGATCAACATACTTTCTAAATTATCCATAAAATCTCTCATACGATTCAAGTGTGTCCAAAGAATGGCAGTCTTTCATCTCAAACCCTTCTCTTCTACCCACACCCATGTCCGGCCTCTTTTTACGTTATTACACGACAGGTACATTCGAAATATCTCGATACAAATTTGTTGCTGATGGACTTCGGCCAAACTGCAACGATGCAGTAGTAGACTTGGTGATCTCAGTTTCTTTCCGCACCATGATGAAATCTCCATCGTCAATTGCTGCAACGGGTTGCTGCTAGGCCTCGCTAGCAAAGGTATTAACGGTACATCAGTTTACTATGTAATAAACCTGGCTACAAAGAAATGGGCAGCGGTGCCTGTTCCAGACAAGGAACGTCTCCATACAAAGCACTTGCTAAGTTCGATCCCCGTGCTTCCCCTCACTACACTCTCATTTGCTGATTTGCACCAGTAGCAACTTTCCTGAGATCTATATTTTCTCATCGAAAAAGGGCATGTGGCTACAATTTAAGGTGCCACAAGAACTAGTCATTCGACGATTGACACTACTGTTGGCCATTTTCCTTAACCATACCCTGCACATGCTATCTGATTATCACTTCATCGTCGAATTCGATGTTGATGGAGAGTGTTTCCGCTCGATTCCATTACCTGGGGTCATGACAATGAACAATTTAAAATGCCTAGGTGTGTTGGGAGGCTACCTCTATTATGCGAACCATGACGGTTTCCAATTGCAAATCTGGATGCTTGAGGATTATGACGAGCTAAAATGGGTCTTGAAGCAAAAAACCACCATTGATTCCATAGTAAAGAAACATCCTCAAGCTATTTGTTCTTCATCTACATATAGTAGCTTTCGTGATTTCTTTATACAGAACAACCTTGTGGAAATGCCTGAGAGCGACCACTTGCCATTTTGGATGTATTTGAAGAACCTGTTTGTCAAGGAAACCTCATCCAATAAAAACATGACAATTGGTGAAGCTTATTATTATGCCCATTTCAGTCTGGTGGCTTTTCATCCTGATTTTGAGGTCATCTTCCTTCAGACGGTGACATGATTCTTTCCTATCATTTCAACAGCATGGAGTTGGAGGAATGGGTTTCAAAGCTGGCATTCCCGTCATACTTCGGGAATGCCTACCCTTTCTCTCCCTGTTTGGCAGATTTCTACAGTTGTGAACAGTGCTAGGAATTTTCTACTTTATTGTGGTTGCTTTTAAGTTTGTTTTATTTTTAGTTGATATGTGATCATGGAAATGAGGAGAGGTTGAACTCAATGTTATGGCATTGTTGATTAAGAGGTTTGTTAACAATAGTGTTTCAAATAGCGCCCGTATCGTAGCAGTTGCGTACGCTATGTAGCGTAGTGTGGCCGTAGCGCTATGTAGCATCCCAAATAGCATAAATCCCCTGTAACGTATGCTATAGGGGCCATAGCATACGCTACAGCTACATAACGCATAGCGTCCGTAGCGTAAGCTACAATATATTTTTTTTACTATTTTAATTTTTTATTATTTTTTCACGTTTTCTTTGTTTCTAATGTTGAGGAATGTGACACTTGTATTATACTTGATACTTTTAACCTATGGGATTTTTATTTCTTTTCATAATTGTGACTTGTGATTTTCAATTAGACATTATTAATTAAAGTGGTTTGCTTAGAAAGTTGTTGATGTGATAATTATTTGATTTGGCTTATATACGTGGATTAGCTTTTGATAAATGATAACTAATAACTTTTTTGAACATGCTTATAATTGATAAAATGAATCATCTTTTAGGCATTTTAATATTTTTTTCCTTTTTTTTCACTATTTATTATATTTGTCCTATTTTTAAATTAAAAAAATAGAAGTATCGTGTAACTTACACTACACGCTACTTGTTTACGCTACACGCTATAGAGGGCTGAGCGTTACACATCATGCTACCGCTATTTAAAACAATGGTTAACAAGTCTTTTTTTATCTAGCATGTGCCTGTTCATGTGTACAATGTGATTGGGATTTTTAATTTTGGGCCACCATCGTCTAGTTGATCCAAAGCCCAACAAGCAAAGCTATGAAACAATCTTACTGGTTGATTTAGGGTTTTCTGAAGGACAGCTAAAATGTTTGTGTGGAGAACTAAAATGCAATTTCAACTTGTGAAATTCGTCCAATGGGTTACTAGGACGATCTAGTCAGAGTGACCTTTGTTCATCTGTCCATTCACATGGTGGCCAAATAATCAAGTGATCTAGATTACTTTGGATGGATGCCATATATACAAAAGAGAAAGTATAAAGGAAGAGTTTTAAGTGATTTTCCAATGTCTATGTCATTGTTACCCAAGGCAGCCTTCCTTACCTTGGATAACTGCTTGAGTAATAGATTGAGGTTTCAGGGGCCTTGGAATTTTAACTTCAGAATGTAGAGCCTGAAAATGCAATAATCCAGATTTATGAATCAAAATCATCAATTGAGAACATATGCAGCTTTCTGATACCACATACGTAGTAATTTTAGCTCTCTGAGCCTACTTGCACATCTTCTTACTGCCATACTCATATCTACCAAGGCCTAAACTACTTAACTCATCTCTTGGGTGAGCTAGTGATTAGGTGGTGGATCGTTTAGAGGGCATTTGGATCTTATGCTTACTTAAGCAATTTATGCCTCAAGTAGTTTATCGTAGTTTCTACTTATTAAGTAGATAAGTATGTTTGGTAAACAACATACTTATCATCTTCTTCTCTCTTTCATGTCTCTTGATTCTCTCTTTAATGACTTATGAAAAGTGGAAAAGCTAAAAAAATTAGCTGAAGTATTAAGTAACTTGAAGTAAAAAAGTTACTTATGCTAATCATAAACCAAACTTGCTTGTCTGAAATAAGTTATCTTCTGCTGCAACTAGAAAAAGTAACTTATTTGGTGGTATCCAAACGGGCCCTTAAGGACTGCCAATGGCTTCCATTCAATGTACAGTGCAGACCTGCCCACTGAGTGCAACATCCTGACAATCGTTCCGGTCATAAACATGTTGTAACTTGATGGACGGCTCCGATGTTCCATGTTCATCTACAACCAACTTTTAAGCAACTGCTTCGGCATGAAGATACAAAATAAAGGATCACATCCACGTACGGATGGACGTAATCCTATCATCTAGATACAACTCATATGCTAATACATGCCTATTAGCACTGGTCAGCTGCATATGTCTATTAGTGTTTATAACTGTGTGATATGTATGCCATCATGTATGGTGCAGTAGTAAAATAATCATGATTATAATAGGTTTTCTCATTCTGTTAGTGTACATTCCCTTGCATTCCTTTGGCTCATCACTTTTCCCAAATTAAATTAAGGAAAAAGAAAAATTAAAACAAAAGCTTACAGTCAGGTATGGATAATAATAAAAAAAGTGTACGTTCGGTAAGACACCCACATACTCATTGACACGAGGGCTCTATGTTTTCAGACATACTACTCGCTGAAACATAAAAGAAGAAAGAAAAAAGAAACAGAGGAAGAGAGTGAGGGACAAAACTACAAAGAAGAAAAAAGAGTGATCTTTAACATGAGGACAGCTGAATGCAGGTGGAGCCTACTATCACCCATGCGGGAAATAAATTGGGTGAATCAGAAGAAACTGCAAACATTCTGTAGACTTGAATCAAAGATTCAAGTAGTAAACGACTTCATCCATACACACTCAGCTTTATTATCAAATTTAAGACTTTTTCTTAGTCCACAAGAAAACATGTGTGTCATCAAGCACGTGTGGGATATTTGAGCTGCATCTAGTGGACTCTACTATGCAGATGGCTGGCCCTAAATATTAGGCCAGTCCACTCATCAGGCCACACATGTATGAATGTGAAACATATCTGTGTGCGCCACCTGATGAGTCGACTGGCCCAACTTTTGGACTAAGTCATGTACTTAGTGAGGCCCACCTATTGCACAGGTTGTGCATATGTCTATAGAGCTGTGTGTGGGCATAACAAAGCACCCAAAATAGTTTGTTGTATTGCAGACATATATGCATCAATTAGAAACACACTGGTTCTTGACTTGCATTTCTTGTTGAATAGAATTTATTCTTGATATGGTGAGTGAAATTAGTAGCTTTGAACTCTTGCAGTCACTTCCAAATGCACTTTTTCTTCCAAAAAAAAAGAAAAAAACTTTCCCTTCTTTATCGCTTACTAAGAAATAAAACTTGCAGATGTAGAGTATAGAAAATAAAAAATTAAAATTTTAGTATTTGTTATACATATCTGTGCATTAGATCATTTCCTTTTACAGGACTGTTAGATTCAACTGAAGGAAATTTCATGTCTATTTTGTTTTTGGCTTGAAGCTCCCATTTAGTAGCAGTAGTCATAAGAAAGAATAAATGAACTTTTTGAGTACTGTTAGCAGTTTTAGCAAAAGCTTGAGAAACTTGATCTTTTTTTTCTTTGTTTTGATTTAGCTTAATTGGTTCTAAATGTGACAGATCTCCTCTTTATCACTCTATGGATTAACGTTTCAATTAAGAGAATTAGAGTTCCTTTCTTAAATATGATGGTATCCAACCCACCATAAGGAATAAGTAAATGAATCAGAATGCTAGAGTGCCTATCCGCAGCAGTACTTATCAAGGATTCAAACAAAATCCATAGGAGCAGTGATGAAAATCTCCACTCTGTTTAGATTGTGAAAAAAATAATCAGGTTTCAAGGAATATCTTGAAATTTTGCAGTAAGCTTTAGCCGATCCTATTCTCAATCTTTTCAAGTTGGAGATGGCTTGCTCATGAATAAAAAAACTATGTCAATCTTCTCCTATAAGAATAGAGAGAAGAAATGTAAAGAGACACATGAGCAACAAAGAGAATCTCAATGTTGTTCAAATCAATTGATCAAAAATCATGAGTTAGAGGAACCTAACAATGGCTATTCATGGTTAATGCGTGAATAAACATTTCAACCCTCTCCCAAGAATAACACCAAGAAACCCATAAAAGAAAAGGAAGAAAAAAGGAAAATACTAACTACTGTTAGATGATTGGAGAAAATAAAGATTTCAAGGAACACAATAATAATTTGGTGTAAATTTGGAGAAATTTTGTTGTCTTTCAGAAAATGTAGAAATTTGATCTTTTCAGGTTCTCAAATGATTTTTAGGGAGAGTATGCAAGAGAAAGAAACAAACAACCATATAAGCTGCTCCTAAGCATATGAAGCTCTTCTCAAGAAGTGATCCACACCAGCAACCAGGAAAATTTCAACTGTTTAGATTATGGAATAGAAATCAAGATTTCAAGGAATTTCAAACTTGGAAAATCTTAGCTTATGCCCATTATCTTCAATTTAGTAATAGTAACACAAGTTCTTGACTTTGCGGGATTTCGTATAAAGTGTGAAAGCCCCGATCCAATCTAAATTTAATAACGATTTAAGCAATGAACCAAAAAAAAAAAAAAGTTCATAACAATAGAAAGAGAACAATAAAATCCAATCAAAGAATGGACACTTTGGGTCGAATAGAGGAAACATAGAGAGAACAATTTCATTATCCAAAGCAATAGGCATCTTCGAGCTGCGATCAAATCCAATTACGAACTAAATGAATGTCAGATCAGTTGCTTCGAAAAAAAATGTAGAAACTAATGGAAGGGAAGATAGTGTTGTGAGAAGATGATGGGAGTGTATGGATGAAGAGAAGAGGGAAGAAGGAGAATGAGAATTGAAGGTTCTTGGAAATCAAAGAATTCATGATTTTTTGGAAGTTTGGAGAAGAATTCTGAAGTGTATTTGTGAAAGGAAGAGTGTAAGTAGAAGAATTCTGAGTATTTTCGGAGGGAAGAGCATATAAGGATTGAAATAATTGGAAAATGAGTTGATGCAAGAAAGACTCGCCCGGACTTTCTCATGTGGCTCACACTCATGTCAGTTTTGTCAGTTCACATTAAGACATTAGCAAAAAATGAGGCAGACCCAAACTGCTACATATAACACAAGAAAATCTGTGATGAAAACGCCCACTGTTAAAACCTTCCTGCATAACCATGATGTTTACATGGCAAATTTCTGAGGCCTTACGAAGGTTTCAATGGTGGTAGTTCAATTCCAGTGTTTCCTGTGGCATGCTCTGCTTGAGTTATGGATCTGCCTCACACTTTGGTACTCATGTAACTAGCATGAGCTATCAAAATTGATGGACCGAGTGGTTTGTCACATCGTCTTCTAGGTGGGCCCCACATAACTTTGCTATCATGCACCTGTGGCTGACGTCTGTAGAAGCTTTGACCTTCCGTTTCCCTTTTGGAGTTTGAACTTTGCTGTATTTTCTTTCTTAACCGTCCATTTGTTGAGCCAAGTGATAATGTATTAGTATTCTTCCAGCTAGGAGATTGTTGCGTGGCCATCCAAGTGGGGTATGGATCAAGGAACCATGCCAAACGGTACCATACCATACAAACTTGAGAAAATTGGAATTATACAGTGCTCACACTAAAGGTTTATAGAGTGCAGTTTGGACTTTCAGTCTGTTCAGGTGGGGCCATGTTTCAGTGATCCGAACCATTTATGTGATTGGCGCGCTATGGTTGACAGCTGCAGGAAAATCTCCAAAACAAAATATTCCAATTCTCCGATGGGGGGCCCAACAAATATATCATTAAAAATGAACCTTCAACAAGAGTTCACATTCGGCTGAAAGGGCAAATGAGGCCACACATAGCTTCCGACCATGTGAACTTATTGTGGCTGGTACGGGTCTCAATGGGCCGGGCTCCAGCCTGTAATATCAGAATTTTGAATAAACCCAGCCCGATGGTCCGGACCAAAACAGTTCAAAATCTGGGCTAAGATCAACCCCAGGGCCGGCCCATTGACAGCACTAGCTGACCAGGAGCACAGGCAATCCACGTCCATGGGAAAGAGGCATGTGGTAGTTTAACACTTTTGATATTTGACCGGTCATATAAATGGTTTGTAGATGTAAATGCCACGTGTAGCAACCTGGAGGGAGCAGGAAGTTCCTGGGCTCGAAACCTTGGTGGGCTTACAGTGATGTTTGTGAGAAATCCACCCTGTCCATCCATTTTTTGAGTTCATTTTATGATATGAGGTCAAAAATGAACCGGATACAATATTCAAGTGGGCCAGAAATGTAAGGATTGAACTTCCACGGTTGAAATATTTGTGGGGCCACAAAAGTTTTGAATCAGGCTAATATTTGAGTTTTCAGTTCATTCCGGTAGGTATGACATTATGAAAAATATGTACGGCATGTAAACATTACTATCGACCCAGGGAGGTTTCAACGGTAGGAATTATCCTACCCACCTTTTTCTTTTCGTACAGCCCACTTGAGTCTTGGATATGCTAACTTTTGGTCTCAAGTTGTAAAGTGAGCTCACAATATGAAAGATTTCTCACAAACATCATGGTGGGCCCCACTGGGTTTAGAGAGGGATATGGATTTCCTACTAAAGGCTTTTGCAGTGGAATGCTACGTAGAGCCCATAATGACATTCTGTTTTTTCAGATCAGTATAGGAGAAGAGACCAAAAGTCAAGGTGGCAATATGAGAAGGAAAACTGGAGAAAGAGTTTGCCGCTGTTGAAGCATCCATGGGCTCTGTTGATGACAAAATCTGGTCGAACCTCCCTCCACGTCACTCTCTGCGTATCGTCCCTAAAGCCTGCACCAAGAGAAAAGGCAAAGGTAACCCTGGCTAAGCTGGGGGACCCTCCGATGCCTAAGTCAGGACAAGGAAATCAGAGTCTATGTCGAGAGTAGAGGAGAGCTCAATTTCGCGTACCTGTAGATATGGTGTGATGTGCTATTTACACTTGCCTGTGAGGCGGTCTGAGTTCGATAATCTCGGCACGATCAGAGGGATTCTAGGATCATGGGGATATTGCCCGCAATCTACTGATTAAAGAGCGTATCTGGTGGATCGTGCGCATCTGCTAGCGAAGTTACCGGCCACGTTTGGTCATGGCAGTTTCCATTTTTAGCGAACGGGGTATGCGCCTCTGAATACTGGCTCGGCTCATCCAACCACGGTGTAAAGGACTATTCGGCTCGGACCATCCGACCATGGAGTGAAGTCCAGTATCTAGTACTGCCTGATCCGTCTTGTTAGGCCGGTCCCATCGTAGTTGGCCTGGCTAGTCATGTCGAGCGGAGGGCAGGTCATTCGGTCAGAATATGAGGACTGTCCCGAGCTGCATCTCGGCCGTGTCGGCTGCTCGGACGGGTTGCATTTCAAAACAGGTCGGAGGAGTCACGCCTCAGCTCTGACTAGCGATCGGACCAGCGTTGTCGGACCAGTTTTGCATCATGAGCTCGGATTTCCCATAACAGAAGCCCCATACTCTTCGAGTTTGTTTGCAGGCTCGGAGAGTAATTACGTAGGAAATCTCCCGCCCCCATCGCAATGATGACGGATCTCGAATTGCCGCGCGCTGGTCACTTTGGCTGACGCGTGGCGATGGTTACGATCCCGAATCTCCTCCAGCCTATGAGAGGCTGCCACGCAGGCCAAAGGAGATGTGTACCTGATGGCTCCGAGTGCCTAGGCGTCGCTTCGCATATCAAGGTACGCTGCCCGATGTAAGAGCCGTGCGATCGGTTCGGTATCCTTCCAATGCAACGCTGTCATGTGTCCTCGGAGATCGGCTCGTGCCGATTCGGCCGTTACCATTAAGGCTCGCCATTAATGCAGAATCCTTTCACTGCCTATATAAGGTGCTCCGGATTTTCATTTGCTACTTTACATTCTAAATTAGAAGAGCACACCGGAGGAGACGATTTCCGATGAGGCGATTTCGGCCGAATTTGAAGTTCCCGGTAGAAGGTGATTTTCGGCAGTCACCCGGTGAGTCTCGCTTATCTTCACCCTTCTTTCTCCCATGTCTTCCGACCTCGAGATGGTCCGCGAAAATGCCGATGACTTCGAGCCGGGGAGTACTGAAAGTGGGAGTGGGTCCTCCGAAGGCCCTTTTGAGACCACTACCCTATAACCCCTGCCTCCGAGGCGGTTGAAGAGCGGACCCGAGCCTTGAATCAGGCTGTGGAGGCTCAGCGGTCCAAAGAAGAAGCCTCCCTGGCCGCAGTGGTTGCTGCCACGGTAGATGACTTCAAGACCTCCAAGGAGAGGGACGCTGAAGCTGCGACATTTTACAACCGCAGCTTCGATGCTTGTCTCGAGGCAGTATTGGATTTATACCCAGACCTCGATCTTGACTCTCTCCTGCCAGAGGACCCCGAGGACGCCCCTGCTGAAGTCGTCCGCTCGGACCAAGCCCCCGACACCCAAGCTCCTCCAGCATGAAGACATTCTATCATTTTTGATTTTATCTTTGGACTGTCGACATTAATTTGTATTGATGTACTTTTTACCCCTTCGAGGGAATTTAATGAGAAACATTCTTTTGGACTTGTCTATTTTTTACTTGCAATGTCGCTTTGTGACTGAGTTGACTTCTTTGTGGGTCTAGCCCTTTGTTTGTTACTTAATCCATTTTCGGCCCAAGTCTTAGTTGGGTCCGATCTTTTGGAGTGTTCGGTTCGTCGCTCATCAGGCGAGAGCTTTTCATTGTCGTATGTCGAGTCGAATGCTCCATTGGAGAGTCGGGCTATGATTAGGTTTTTTCCCTCAAAAGGGATGCCTTATCGATCTTTGTAAAATTAGGCTCCGACCCCTTGGGGGTCGGACCATTAGGTCATAGTCGTAGTAGCCAAGACAATTGAGTAAACATCCGAGGCCGAATTAGAATTTTTATTAAGAGCCTTAAAGGCTAGTCGCTCGGAGGCATGCACTTTATTATGAGCCTTGAAGGCTAGTTTCTCACTGGTAGTAGATCTTCAGGTGTTCAGCGTTCCAAGGATGAGGGAGCTGGCGGCCTTCGAGATCTTCCAGGTGGTACGAGCCCAGTTTGGCAGATCTGACCACACGATATGGTCCTTCCCAGTTGGGTCCGAGTGCTCCTGCTCCTGGCTCAGCCGTATTCTAGAAGACCCGTCGGAGGACCAAGTCCCCTGGGCGAAAGCGCCTGACTTTGACCTTAGAATTGTAGAAACGTGCCACCTGCTGATGCCGAGCCGCCATTCGGATCTTGGAAACATTTCTGAGTTCTTCGAGCAAATCCAGATTGGCAGCGATCTGCTCGGAATTCTGATTTTCTTCGAAGCTCCTAACCCGCGCCGTAGGAAGTCCAATTTCTACTAGCACCATTGCTTCCGAGCCATAGGACAACGAAAACGGGATCTCACACGTTGAAGTTTGTGTTGTGGTCCTATAGGCCCATAGGACGAGGGGGAGCTCCTCGGCCCAGCTTCCCTTTATTTTTTAGAGCTTTGTCTTGAGGTGATGCTTGATGATTTTGTTGATTGCTTCAACCTGCCAGTTTAATTGCGGGTGCCGAGGAGATGAATAAGCGTTCACGATGCCAAGTCCCCTATACATACCGCCGAACTTGTCATTGTCGAACTGGCGGTCGTTGTCAGAGACAATGGTACTTGATATTCCGAATCGACAGATGATATTTTTCCACACAAAGTCGATCACTTTCTGCTCGGTGCTCTTGGCGACTGGCTCGGCCTCAGCCCACTTAGTGAAGTAGTCGGCGGCGACTATAGCGAACTTGACTTGTCCCTTCCCAGTGGGCAAGGGACCGATGATGTCGATTCCCCATTGGGCGAACGGTCACGGCCCACTCATGGGGGTCATTTCTTCTGCCAGTTGCCTCGGCACAGCTGCAAAACGCTGACACTTGTCGCACTTCCGAACAAAATCCTTGGAGTCTTGCTTAAGAGTAGTCCAGAAATATCTTGACGAAGTATCTTCATGTCTAAGGCGCGACTGCCCGAATGGTTCCAGCAGATTCCCTCGTGAATCTCTCAGATTACGTAGTCGGCCTCGTCCGGTCGAAGGCATCTAAGGTAAGGCTGAGAATGCCCCTTCTTGTACAGCACTCCGCCCAATATGACGTACCGAGCTGCCCTGACTCTAAGTCGCCTTGCCTCTAACTTGTTCGAGGGGATTTCGCCGAATGACGGATAATTGAAGATCAGGTCCATCCAACTAGGAATGGACTGGACGGGACTGATTTTCTCCGACTGGTTGATACTTGGGTGTTCAACGAACTTGACCTGGACGAAACGCGGGATCTTTCCCTCGGAGGCCGAAGCGAGTCTTGCTAGGGCATCAGCCCAGGAGTTCTCGGCTCTGGGGATCTGCCGGATAGTACAGCTCCAAAACTTCTCGATTAATTTTCTCGCTTCTTCGAGGTAAGCGATCATTATGTCCTCTTTAGCTTCGTACTCCGAGGAGATGTGGTTTACCACCAGCTGCGAGTCGCAACAGACTTGCAGGGTCTGAATACCTAGGCTCGCTGTCAGCCTGAGCCCAGCTAACAACGCTTCATACTCGGCCTCATTGTTTGAAGCTTTGAATTCGAGTCTGAGTGCGTATTGGATTGTCGTTGAATCAGGGGCGACCAGGACAACCCCGGCTCATGCCCCTTTAATGTTGGAAGACCCATCAACATAAAGGACCCATCCCGGATCCGACACTGCTTCTTGGTCGCTCAACGGGACGGGTGGCATCATCTCAACTTCCTTACTGATTTGTCCCTCACTCGGAGCAGTGAATTCGACGATGAAATCGGCTACCGCTTGACCCTTGATTGTCACCCTAGGGCAGAACTGAATGTCGAACTCTCCGAGCTCCACGACCCACTTGGTGATCCGACCTGACACTTCAGGCCTCTCGAGGATCTGCCTCAGAGGAGAGTCCGTTAGCACAACTATGGAGTGGGCTTGGAAATATGGCCGCAGTCTTCTGGCCGCTATGACGAGGCAGAGCGCCACTTTTTCCAAGGACTGATACCTTGTTTCAGCTGGTACCATGGCTTTGCTTACATAGTACACGGGGTACTGCTTGCTTTCGACTTCTCTGATCAGAGCTGAACTGACAGCTGAAGTTTAGACTGCGAGGTAGAGGAACAGGGGCTCCCCTTCTTCAGGCTTGGACAATAGAGGCGGTGAACCCAAGTACTGTTTCAACTGCTGAAAGACTTGCTCGCACTCTGGCATCCACTCCGCCTTCTTATGGCTCTTCAGTTACTGGAAGAAGGGAAGAAATTTATCTGTAGCCTTGGATATGAAGCGTCCGAGGGCGGCAACTCTTCCCGTGAGACACTGTATTTCCTTAAGATTCCGAGGCGAGTTCATGTCGAGGAGGGCCTTGATTTTATCCGGGTTGGCCTCGATCCCTCGCTGGCTGACTTGAAAGCCAAGGAACTTCCCTGACTCAACTCTGAACGCACACTTAGCAGGGTTAAGCTTCATCTGATACTCTTGGAGGACGTTGAACGTTTCTTCGAGATCAGCAAGGTGGTCGGAGGCTCTGATACTTGTTACTAGCATGTCGTCCACGTACACCTCCATGGTGCGCCCGATCTGTTTGGCGAACATCTGATTCACCAGCCTTTGGTATGTTGCCCCAGCGTTTTTCAAACCGAATGGCATGACCCAGTAACAGTAGAGTCCTCTGTCTGTGACAAAGGTCGTCTTCTGCCTGTCTGGGGGATACATAGCAATCTGATTATACCCGGAATAAGCGTCCAGGAACGAGAGCAGCTTATGCCCGGCTATGCTGTCCACCAGTTAGTCGATCCGAGGCAACGGGAAGCTATCTTTAGGGCACGCTTTATTCAGATCAGAGTAGTCTACACAGACCCGCCACTTTCCGTTGAATTTTCTAACGAGAACCACATTCGCTATCCAGTCATGGTAATATACCTCTTCTATGAAGCCCGCATCGAGCAGAACGGAGACCTCCTCGACAATGGCTTCATATCGTTCGGCGTCAAACGGCCTTCTCCTTTGCTTAATTGGCTTATGATCTGGGTTCACGTTCAACCTATGAACCAACACGTCAGGAGAGATCCCTGGCATATCCGCATGCGACCATGCTAAGATATCTCGATGCTGCTTCAAGAAGGCTAATAGTTCGTTCCTCCGCTCGGGATTCAATGATGACCCGAGCTGGACAGTCTTGCCCGGGTCTGATTCATCGAGGGGGATTTTTTCCAGATCATCAACTGATGAACTTTCTGGTGGTCCTCGGGGGTCCAAGGCGTCCACGACGAGAGCCTGTTTGGCGGCTCCTTTCCTAATCGCTATAGCATAACATCTTCGGGCCTTGCGCAGATCGCCTTGGAGATAGTCGATCCCTCCTTCGACTGGAAACTACATCATCAGATGGTAAGTTGAGACGACCGCTCTCATTGCAATGAGGGAGGGTCGGCCCAGGATTACATTGTAGACAGATGGAACATTGACAACTAAAAAGTCTACCAGGAGCGTGACTTGATGTTGCCTTTCTCCCTCTGTTACTGGGAGGGAGATAGCTCCTTCGGAGATTACTCTCTCCGGCAAAGCCGTGCAAGGGAGTCTTCACGGGTCGAAGCCGAGACCGTGGAATTTTCATCTTTTCGAACGCCTCGGAATACATAACATCTGCTGAACTCCCGGTGTCGACCAGGATGCGGAACACCTTGTGGTTCGCTATAGTCATGGTAACCACTAGCACGTCATCGTGTGGATGCTGGATCCAGCGTGCATCATCTTCCGTGAAGGTCAGGCTGCACGGAGCGACTCGGAGTTCCTTGCTGGGACGTTCCGTCAGGTGAACGTGATGTTCCGGCTCGGATATCCGGGAATGGGCTTTTTGAGCCCTGTTTGAATCCCCTTCCCCAGATGGTACGAATTTCAGCTGGTTCCTCTGGAGGGTTGTTTGGTTTTTCCCGCCGCTGCTCCTCTCTCCGAGCGGATCTTTCTCTTTTGGTGTAATGACGCAGATGTCCCTTACGGATGAGGGACTCGATCTTGTCTTTCAGGTCCACGCAGTCGTCCGTGTTATGCCCATGATCTCGGTGGAAGCGAAAAAATTTTTGCTTGTCCCATTGCTCGAGGTCAGCCCTCATGCAGACTGGCCAATTAAGTAATCTGTCTCCTCGAATATCTAGTAGAATCTGCTCGGCAGATGTGTTGAGAGAAGTATAGGAACGGAATTTTTCCTCTAGCCTACGGCTCGGTCGACGATCGCGAGGAGCGCGGTCATCGGTCCCTTTGTCGTTTGGCTGGGAGTCTTCGTTCCTCGGCCTCTTCCCCTTGTTTGTCGAGTCAGCGACTTGTATTCCTTTATGAGCGTTAGTGAACTCCTCGGCGTTGGTGTACTTTTGAGCCTTCGCCATGAAGTCCGCTAGCGTTTTCGGGGGATTTTTACCGATGGAGAAGGTGAACTTTCTTTCCTTCAGTTCGCTCAGGATGGCGGCAAGAGCCATCTTGTCATCGTAGTCTTCGACATGCAACGCCTCTTCATTGAAACGGGCGATGTAGTCTTTTAACGACTCCTTCGGAGCCTGCTTGATGGTAAGCAGGTGGGTATTAGGTTTTCGACTTCTCTTACCACTTATAAATTGTGTAAGGAATAGCCGGCTTAGTTTTGCGAAGGAGCCCACGGAGTTTGGCTTGAGCTAACGATACCAAATCCGAGCGGATCCTGTGAAGGTGATGGAAAACCCCCTACACATCATTGCATCCGTTGCAGTCTGGATCTGCATCCACGATCGATAGGCCTCCAGGTGTTCGAATGGTTCCCCGGACCCTGAGTACTAGATGACGGGAGGCATCCGAAACCTCTACGGCATCACCTCAGCCATGATGGCTGAGGTGAAGGGAGGCTCGGTCTCTTCCATCATCGCCTGAATCGTGGCTGGAACTGTCGATTGTTGTTGCTTCTTCTCCAATGTCAGGAACTTGTCCTTCAACTCTACAAATTGTGCCTCCCATGAGTCCCTATTTTCCGCGACGACCTCTGGGGTATCCTAGCCCTCCGGCGTTCTCCCTTCTCTCATCCGTTCTAACTGATGATGGAGGTCCGTGGGCGGCAGAGCGGATGTAGCGGAATGAACGGTTGTGGGAACCCGGGTAGCGGCATTCCGCGCAGATCCCTCGCCATGCATCGCAAGTGGGTTCTGTCCTGAACGCGGCACCCTTGAATGCTGGGGGGCTTCAAGTCTTACACTCCTTGGCGCAGAGCGGGTCTCCACGAACAGTCTCACCGGTTCGAGAACAGGCTGTTCCTGAACCAGACGTGACTCTGGTTCCCTCTGCTGCTTCATCTTGTTGATCTCGTCGCGCAGGGCCTGGATCTCGTTCTACATGGCGCGGTATTTACCCGACCGGTTACGAGAACGTTGAGAAGGTCCTGGTGCGGACTCGGCATGAAGTGTTGATGAAAACCGAGCCTGCTCGCTTGGTTCCGATTCCACAACTACAGCTTTCTTCTTCCTCGTCATTGCTTAGGTAAATGAGAACCTAACTTCTAGTTTCAGGTTCCCACAGACGGCGCCAAAAAATGTTGATGACAAAATCTGGTTGAACCTCCCTCCACGTCACCCTCTGCGTATCGTCCCTAAAGCCTGCACCAAGAAAAAAGGCAAAGGTGACCCTGGCTAAGCCGGGGGACCCTCCAATGCCTAAGTCAGGACAAGGGAATCAAGGTCTATATCGAGAGTAGAGGAGAGCTCAATTTCGCATACCTGTAGATATGGTGTGATGTGTTATTTATACTTGCCTGTGAGGCGGTCTGGGTCCGATAATCTCGGCACGATCAGAGGGATTCTAGGATCATGGGGATATTGCCCGCAATCTACTGATTGCGGAGCATATCTGGTGGATCGTGCGCATCTGCGAGCGAAGTTACCGGCCACGTTTGGTCGTGGCAGTTTCCATGTTTAGCGAACGGGGTATGCGCCTCTGAATACCAACTCGGCTCGGCTCATCCGACCATGGTGTAAAGGACTATTCGACTCGGACCATCCGACCACGGAGTGAAGTCCAGTATCTAGTACTGCCTGATCCGTCCTGTTAGGCTGGTCCCATCGTAGTTGGCCTGGGTGGTCATGTCGAGCGGAGGGCAGGTCATCCGGTCGGAATATGAGGACTGTCCCGAGCTGCATCTCGACCGTGTCGGCTGCTCGGACGGGTTGCATTTCGAAACAGGTCGGAGGAGTCACGCCTTAACTCTGACTGGCGATCGGACCAGCGTTGCATCATGAGCTCGGATTTCCCATAACAGGCTCCATCTTGATGTTTATATGCTATCCAAACTGTTTAGAAGTTCATTTCCACTGGGATGAAGTGAAAACACAAACTATTTCCCTTGTACTAAACTTTTGTGGCCATACAAATGTTTAAACGGTGGTTACTGAATCTCATTAGTTTGGGCGCGGGCAATGGAATCAACCTAAATCTCTCTCCATCAAGATGAAATCCCATGATGGAATTGTGATCAGATAACATATACAGGGTTGGCGGGGCCTGCGGTCCTCCTGGGAATTGAATTACTAGATCTTGTGGCACCTTAGAATAAACCCACATGCCTGTTTTTTTAATGAGAAAATATGGGACCCGGGAAAGTGGCCCTGCACATGAGAGTGTAGTGAGGGGGAAAAAACAAGATCAATTATTACATAGTAAACAGGTCTACTGTTAATATCTTGCGAAGTGGAGCCGAACGGTACCTCGTTGCAACAATCGACGATGCAGAATTTATCATGATGTGGAAAGAAACTAAGATCACGTGTATTCAAATCTTTCTTCCATGTCCCCTTATAAAAGAGGAACACCGTGAAACAGGCCATGTTGGATTTTTTCAAATTAAAATTAAAATAAAATAAAATAAAATTTTAAAAAAAAAAAAAAAAAAAACACCTTATAAAAGAGAAATCAGAAAAAGGGTTGTGCCTCTTAGTGATGGTTGGTGGCCATTCATTTGAGTGGTGTCTCTTAATAAATGGAGCATCATTTGAATTAGAAATATTGATGAAAAAATGATATTAATAGTGAAGGGATGCCATCGTTGAAAAGACAACCCAGAAGAAGATGTCTTTTCATGAAAATGATCTTAAAGCATCTCTTGTGACTCTATATAAATTCATCTTTAGGTCAATCCGAAAATAAAAATTCCAACAATCTCCTTTTCCATCTTCTTTTTCTTCTCCATTTTCAGTTTTGAATGGTTTTTGAAAAGTTGTAGTTTTCAAGTGCTAAACTGCAAACAATTTTTCAGTCAATAAATTACAAACGGTTTTCAAGGGTTAACTGTAATAACACAAAAGTCAGGAATGTATGTTATAAAAGTGTGTTTGGAGTGCTGTTTTTCAATTTTGCAAGCAAAAGCCCATATTTCTCGAGTCTTGGAGAAGAGACCCATTGTATCCTAGAGGAGGATTTGTTGTATCACTCTTACAAATTGATTTAATCATCAATAGAGTGCAAATATTACCTTAAAAATAATGACATCGTAACACGCCTTAAGCCTATCTTTAAGTGATTAGTTTTTCTATCTTTTCGCCTCAACCCTAACAATTTTAAGGCAATATTATAATATCTTTTATGGGTCATCCTAACTTTATTCGAATTACATAGTTCGATGGCTCGAATTTTCTTTGATGGCAATCGAGGGTACATCTTTTCCTTAAATCACTTAAGTTGAATCACGTGTTCACTCAAGATCCACCTTCCCCACCATCTAACAATTATATGGCGGAATAAATTCAAAATCGACAAGATTGGGATCGTAACAACTACTTATGCAAATGTTATATTTTCAACGTTCTTTTTGACTCGTTGTACACCATTTACTATCAAAAGAAAACCGCTAAGGATTTGTGGCAGACCCTGCTCACCAAATACACATTAGAAAATGAAGGCAACAAAAAAAATTCATTGTAAGTTAGTTTTTAGAATTCAAAATGTTGGATGAAAAACCTATCCTTGATCAAATAAATAAGTTATAGGCCATCATCCAAATGATTATTGCCGATGGCACTAATCTCAACGAATCATTTCAAGTATCCACCATTATAGCCAAACTTCCACCTAAATGGAAGGATACTAGAAAATCTTTGAAATAAGAAAGAAAAAAGAAGAAGAAGAAGAAGAAGAAGAGAGATAGAGAGAGAAAAAAAAAATGTCCTTGGAGGACCTCCTAATGTTTCTTTCAATAGAAAAAGAATCCAGGCTCCGTGACAAAAAGAAAGAACAACAAAAAATGTCCTCCTAATGCCTTTCACTAGCCTTTTTAGAGCTTTCAATTTAGACTAGCTCACTCCAAATCAGCGCAATTCTTGGTCTCCCTAGCATTTTTCCAAACCATCCAAGTCTGCCTTCTCTCAACTTACTATCCATTAGTGCTACTCCTAAATTACCCATCTTATTATCCTTGAATGTATCATTTCTTCCTCGTCTTGCCACTCATCCATCTAAAAAACCTCACTTTTAACTGTAATCATTCTATGAACATCTCACTCGACTGCCCAACATTTTGTCCCATAAAGCATGGTTAGTCTTATAGCTATCCTATAAAATCCTCTCCTTTGGTTTAATTTCTATTAAGCAATTACATAAAACTCCAGAGGCACAACTCCATGTCATCCATCAAGCTCTAATTCTTTGAGAAACATCATTCTCAACCTCTCCGCACTAATTCTATGAGCAGCATGCTTCAATATACTCTATTTTAATCCAACTGCTTTTCAAAACTTTCGATTCTAAACCATCTCTCCATAGTTCTAGCTTAGCATTTAACCCTTTCCATAGTCTTACCAATCAAAACTATGTCGTCTGCAAAGGACATGCACCACTGATATAAATGCCTCATTAAATCATCCACAACTAACTAAAAAGACATGGGCTCAATGCCAACCCTGGTGTAACCCTATAGTAATTGGAAACTCACAAATTTCTCCACAAGTGGTCCTCACATTTTCCCTTTCTTTTCCTAATCGAATTTGTCAAAGGTGGGGGGGTCGTAATCATGCCATTTGTATCACACAGTCATATATGCTATACACATGCAACTGCTAACAAACATCCTTAAGCATATCAGTTCTATTTAGATGATATTATTAAGTCCATCAGTATGAGGACCATGTGATAATTTATTTCAACTCTGGGGGGGGGGGGGGGGGGGCGCGGGGTGTCGTAATCATGCCATTTGTATCACACAGTCATATACGCTATACACGTGCTACTGCTAACAAACATCCTTAAGTATATCAGTTCTATGTAGATGATAATATTGAGTCCATCAGTATGAGGACCATGTGATAATTTATTTCAACTCTCCGTGCCAAAACATACACCTAGAAGTTCATTGCAGTCTAAAAGATGACTGACTATTCCTAACAAACATCATCTACCAAAAAACAAAAAAAAATTTGCAAACACTACGAGGTCGTTTGGATGCCAATAAATGGGGCTAACTGTAAATGATTTACAGGTAATGGCTTACAGTCTGTTTGGATGCTGAAAAATGCCTGTATGATTTACACACTGTAAATCATTTACAACTTTCATCCCCATTTGATTTACAGGAAAAAAGTTGAAAAAAGTTGCGATTTCATTTACAGGCACTCCACTAACAGCCTAAAGGCTAAAAATGGAAAGCTTGGCTCTCCATTTATAGGACTTAAACAATTTACTGGCTATTCAAACACAGACAATCATTTACAGCTTACAGGCAAACAGGACTGTAAATCATGTAAATCATTTACCGCTTGAGCCATTTACAGGCATCCAAACGACCCCTACATTGAATCAATACACTAGGGCATGAGAACTATTTAAAGAACAATACATCCTCGTGCTCCTAGCACGCACACCTTAGCACATGTGTTGAACACCTAAGCTATGCATCAGGTGAACCACAGGATTGTATGACTGGGCCAAAAGTCAAGCTGGCACCAACATTATGCAGGCCCCACATGTATACTAAATATGAACCATTGGCAGTCCTTAACCGTCCATTACCTACATAGAAGAGAAGCCCAACTGATGAGTCAACCAGCCTGATTCAGGCCTTATCTACTGGGTGGGGCCCATCATATACTTATGACAATGAGTAGGCCTGAGAGTAAGCTTGGTAAAGCTAGAGGCATAATTTAGTGAATCAAACCTTGAAGAGCAAGAACAATACAGTTTGATGAGAACTTGAGTGAAGTTTCTAACATGGTGGCAGGTGGCTAGATATGTTCTCACTTCTTAGTCAATGATCTTGATTCATAAATCTAAATTAATGTGTTTTCACTATCTAAACTCTGAAGTTAAACTATACAAGAGAATATTTGTCTTGGTAAAATATTCATCAATTGTAACAAAGGGTTGAGAGAATCCTTTTAAAAAATAAAAGAAAAGAAAACATTGGGTTGAGAGAAAATTAGGCAACTTCTCATAATCAACAGTTTTCTCAATCCTACCCATCTTTCTTCTGATTCAAATCTCCAAATTTCTCCTTAAAAGAGTCCTGCTTCTGTACCCATGACATATGCGCCTGCACAAGATAATTATCATTTCCTTAGCAGAGCTCAGGGATGCTTGAGTGGTTTCAAAAAGAGAATAAATCAATGGAACCAAATCATTTAGGGCCCACTTGGGTAGGGATCTAATCCCAATTTCAGCAGGCTCCATGCCCTTCACATAGGATTCGTTGCACTAAAGCACCATTTTCTTCCTCGTAAACACAACTAACAGCATTTTTGTTTTCCTAGAGCTTCCATAATAGTGTTTATTCCAAGGAAAGCACTACTTCAGTGCAGGGAATCCCACGTGCAGGACATGAGGCCCACTAAATTCAGGATCAGAAATAATCCCAAATTTACAGGATCTCATACCCCAAGTAGAACTTGCAGCCATATTTGAGACATTATAGCAAGATGAAGTGAAATGACCTACATAACTTGGAAGAGGACGCATTTTAGCGACAAACAAGAACGCTTAGGGTACCATGGTTCAAAATATCATCAACCAAGTCATATTGGTCTTGGACCACATACGAAGCCAAAACAGGGCTGAACCGACCAAAAAGAACCAAAACAGAATGAGTAGGGCAAAATTGCTGGTCAACTCATCATAACTAATAAGCGATACATTCTACAGAACTACGTTGAATGTGGACCTTCAATATTTTTAAACCATCCATTATCATATGTGTCCTAGTTGATCAGCCTAGTTTTTGGTACAGGTCATCCAAAATGTTTGTTCATCAGTATCTCCCCCTTTTTTTTTCTTGATAGGTAATATATATGGGCTAAAACCTGTGACCTCAATTCTGAAATGCACTCTGTTGACCTATGAGGCATGAACCTATTATATCCCCCTTGGGATATGGAAACATCAAGAAACATAGCATGTACAGCATAATGAATCAAAATGTTTTCTGGATCTTTTATTTATTTATTTATTTACTATTATTATTATTATTATTTGCATGATTTTTTGCATTTACCGCTGGGTATCAATTAATACAATGCATTTATGCAATTGTCAGCTCACCAATATATCACAATATTTTTTATATCATGATATATCAGCATTGTCGACGAGATTATTGTCAATTGTTGAGGGTCAAATATTGCATATTAGACCCCAGTTATTACCTGATTTTACGAACAAGATACTGTTTAACGTCCTATTTTAATCGTGTTTGTGTTGCAAGGTGAATTTAAGAGCTTGGACTGAAAAGGGGTGCTAAAAGCATGGATTCAACGCTCGAAAATCACCAAGGCAAGGGACGGATCGTATGAGACCGAGATCGAAGAATTTACACGCCGAAGATCCGAGAAAATCAAGTGATCAACGATAAAGAGGCCTGAAAATCGTCCTGAATGCAAGATCACAAGGTTCTCATCATCCGTTCAGCTTGAAACTTTACATCTAGCCTGAGGACCCTAAATTAACCGTACACGTCGAATTTCAGCCATTGGATCCTTGTGAAAGTGACTCAACGGACAAGTCATCCCATAAATCACTGACTTAGGACCCACCTGTTCTCAGGATATGCTTCAAATTTGGTCCCAACCCTTAAAACGGGTGACAAAATGGATGAACAGGATAGAGTTATTAAAAACATCGTGAGTGGACCCCACTGGCAGTGCCGGTGCATAGTGCACAAGTGCACTCGACGTGCACTGGACCAGGACAGCCGGTCAATTGGTGAAGACCCATCTTCTTCTCGCGTTGGAACCATCGGACGCACCATGGTCTGCCGGTTGATCTTAGTGGGCCCCACCCATCATCCATTTAGACGATCAGGACCGTCCATTGCATCCAGAGGGGAGGCACGACCCTAGCCATGGAGTCTATCTGATCCCATGCACACGTACACACGTGGATCTCCGGAAAATGCAGGATGACTGGCAAGTTGAATTGATACAGTGGATTGCACCAAAGCTCGACCAAAATCACTCCTTCCCGACTGGTTTTTCACTAGGAATCTAATGAGCGGGGTGGATTTCCCCGAAAATACTACTGTAGGGCCCACCGAACACGTCAGCGCGGCCACGTGCGTAACCAGGCACGTCCGGACGCTGACGGCCTCCATGGGCCGTTCTGTGATCACAAAAACGGCTGGATGCAAGATCCAAAGCGTTCAAAAGCTTGGAAAGAGGGTCTTTACCCCAACCATGGAGCCAAATCAGATCGAGGGATGATCTTCCAGCCGAAAACTCCTTCTAAACACTGCTAAGTTTGCGTTTTTCACAACTTGATGCGTAAAGAGCTTGCGCATGATTCCACCGCCTTAGTTAAGCCACCGATTGGAAATTGCTATAAAATAGAGGGAAAACGTGGAGAGATTCATTAGATCAGCCATGGAGGCGTGGATTGGATATGAACGAGAGGGAGAGATATCAGGTGTGGGCCGTTTCAAGGAGTTTTCTCTTCTTATTCTTTCATTGTTTTCTTATTTTTTTAGGTTTTAGCTCGATCATATCCATGGCTGGCTAAACCTCTTAGCTAAGGCTAAAAGGTAAAGCTTGTAGTGAGATGGGAGATTTTTCTTTATGACTTTGATTCAGATTTAAGTTGAACTGATTTTGCTTCTAGTTTGATTATAAGGAATGCCTTTAGTTTTTAATGGTTTATTGTGACTTAAATTACAATGAATCTGCGATAGCTTTGAGCATGTTCTTTTCATTATTGTGATTATGAAGTTAAGAAGCCCTGTTGTTCACCATCATCTCATGAGCATAGTTGGATGATGGAACCCTTCCTAACATTCATAACTCCCTTAGATTGGATGTGGATTGGCTAAATTTTATCGTTTGCTTTGTCTCATGGGCATAGTTTTGTGATGGAATCAATTCTAATTCTCATACCTCTCATCTCTTAAAAATTGGATCAAAAGAAGTTCAAATTGGTTTTTAATGAAATATCTTCCAACTGGTTGAAGATAGGACTCTGATTCTAGTTGTCTTTGTGAATCAAGCATAGATCTCCCCGATCTCTACAAGTGGATCCTTGGCACCCTAGTTTCCCACCCTTGAATTTTACAAGTTTTAGTTAAGATTTCATCATTATTCCCTTAAAATTTCCTGATTTAGATTACATCTTCTTCTAGTTCTAGTTCTAGCTACTTTCAGATTGCGTATAAGGTTCAATCCCTATGGATTCGACCTCGGTCTTACCAAGATTATTACTACATCGCGACCCTATACTTGGGGTTGTGAACATCAATACATTGTATTTTTGTGAAAACTATTGGATATTGTATTGAAAAGTAGTATCAACTGATATTTCAACCAATACCATCAATGCATCAAACACTGTTTCTAAGATATGGCCCGTGATAGTTGACTTTCTATGACAAAATAAATGCTGCAACAAAATGAAGGTTGGGATGAGCTATAAGAACGTAGATTAGATTGTGGAAGTATGTGTAATTTTTTTTTTGTGTGTGTGTGGTTGTCATGTACTCTTGTGGAGGCATTGTAACATTTCCTTCAAAGTAATATATATATATATATATATATATATATATATATATATATATATATATATATATATATATATATATTGTGTGTGTTGGTCTTTTGACAAACCACAACACAACTCTTGTTGCCCTAGCCATTTTTTCTCTTCTCCCCTTTTCCTCCTCTGCCTACATCAGATTTCTTCTTTACTTCTGTAGAAATGATTTATTTTATTCATTTCAGAATTGAATGGATGCTATAAAAATTTTGGGGAAATTCAACTACATACATTCTCAAATTGGGAGCATCATAATCATCTAACTTTATCCCGATTCACAACTAACTGGGGTTAGCTACACACATCTTGTATCTCTCATTACATTCTATCAAGGGCCATGCTTCAGTTAGACCATATATCATCAGGTCTTTTCTTACTACCTCCACCAATGTTTGGGCCTTCCCCTTGCCCTTTTCGTGCCTTCAACATGTACCATCTCACCCCTTCCACTGGACACAGTTCTTGGGCTCCATTGCACATGACCAAACCATCTAAGTGTACTTTTCCTCATCTTATTACCTGTTGGTGCTACTCCTAAGCTCCCTTGAATACATTTATTTGCAATTATATCCTTCTCATCTTGCCACTCATCCATCTCAACATCCTCCAGTCAGTTACCCTCATCCTATGAACATGTCGTTCCTTAACTAATCAACGTTCTATCCCATAAGATCTATCCTATAAAACTCCCCCTTTAGTTTGATTGGCACATGATGATCAAATGATACTCCAAAGTCACATCTCCACATCTTCCACCCAGCTTGAATTCTATGGGCAGTCTCCACTTTTATAAATTGTCAACCCAAGATATCAAAGGTGGTCATTTTGGAATACTTCTTGGTCAGCAATCTCAACTAATTCATTGTTTCCACCCCTATCAATTCTAAATTGCACTCCTCATACTCTATTTTAATCTGACTAAATGTAAATCCTTTAGATTCTAAAGCCATCCCTACACAAAACTACCTTTGTGTTTGCACCCTCCCTCTTTTTGTCAATCGAAACTATGTCATGGAAAACAACATAAACCGTGGGATCTCTTCTTGAAAATCCTCGTTAACTCATCCATAACAATGCAAAAAGGGTACACATAATTTTAGTTGTGTTTAGACACACTACTAAATGAAATTGTGATAATTAGTTCAGTAAAGAGGAAACTAGCAAATTTTACTAACATTTGTTAGTACTCATAATCTAGAAGTAGCACTCATCCTTTTAAGTCTACGTTTAAAGTAACACAATTTTGGTTTAGGGTCAATTCCTTCAATATGTGCACTACGGTAAAAGGATTTGAGTGATCTCTTCAGAGCAAAGGGTAATATTCTGGTGTAGGCAGCAGGTCATCGGCTGTTTAAGGGCGCATCTCTCATAAAGATAAGAGGATTTTATGCATGTAATGTAACACAAGCTAAGATCAAGAGGGATTTGTTAGCAGTCTTGTGAGTGGTTGTATTTTGTTCTAATACAAAAAATAAAAAATAAAAAATTACGGAGCAAAAAACAAAATCATTATTATACATGAGTGGAATAAATTATCCCATTTTCCCTTTTCCCCTTGAACATAAATTTCTATATGCCTTCCTCTTATTCTTCTTCTGATCATTGACAGTTACAATGACATAGAGATTGAGACAATTCTAAACCGATCAAAAGAAACCGAACAAAGCTTAACATAACAGAACCAGCTTCAAAGCTTATTACGGAAAAGGCACGTCATACGTTTTCCAGCTAACAAACTACTGTGGGCACTAGCGCAAAATGGCTTCGCTTTACGTAGCCCAAGTGCTTGCTGGCTGCTTCAGAGCTTATTACTAAGGTGAAATGCGCTAGCACGCTCATTATAGTAGTTTTGAAGCTGAAAAATGTATGCGCACACTAGCACACAACGGATTTACTTTATGTAGCCCGAGTGCTTGCTAAGTTTGAAATTGCTTCAAGAAAAGGCAGCAGCCATCAGAGCAGAATGCAGATTTCCTGAGAATGTTGGATGAGGTCCAAAATATCTCGAAGTATCCCATCTTCAAGCACAAAACAAAAAAGCCACAAACATGCCAATGTGGCACATTATCTGAGGGATCCAAGATGTTCATAGACACACATGCATCCCATCCTCATTAGATGGGAAACACATTGCATGTAGGCCTTCAAGCTATCAGTTTTCTAATCACGCATTTCTTCGTAGGAAGGTGATGTGGTTGATCCAAAAGAACCAGAATATGGTAGAGCCATCTCTCCACAGGGCACATGCCAGGGTGATGTATCAAACAGGTCCACCCATAAGCCGACGCCAGGATGGATGGCATACGTTTTAAATATAAAACCCATAAGACAATCCTATTAATTGCTTTTTCTATAGTTTATCCCACAGCTTATTTGACCATTAATCATTTTTTGTTTTCCACCATCACTTTAATGGCCACATATCCAATGGATACAGTTTATCTAATGGGTGTAATTTTTGACACATAAATACGGCCCTGCATAATGGGCAGACCCATTAGCACATCACCCTGCCACATGCACCGTAGAGAGATGGCTCTACCATACTCTAGTTCTTCCGGCTCCACCACCATCTCCTTCTTAAATGAAGAAACCCTACAAATGGCTCTGATCTCGCGGACACATTCCACATAGGCATGTGTGGTGGTGTTCATGTTTTGTACTTGAAGACGTGCATTTGGAAATGGCATTTCTGATGGGCAAAATGTGATAATCGTCCTTCAATTTCACAATGAGGAAGCACCCCTCTAATTGCAGTTGCATCCCTCTCAGGTCCAACTTAAAACTAACATGATCCAATTTGGAGGCCCATTGATCATGCTTTTGGTAATCCAGACCATTGGTCCGTTGTGTCCCACCATGGACTGGATCATGCCCAAGGAACCTCCTCAACAGGACAATCACAATCTTCCCATTAGTACCCTACGAAAAAAGGACAGTTAAGAAGAGAAATACAGCAACAAGGTCCAAAAATCGACAGCTAGGATCTACCAATCTGGGAGATTGTTGGGCCATGGTCCATCCACATAGGGACACGAGAAAATTGGTCTGGATTACTAAAGCATGGGCCCCACATTTCAGAATTGAAAACCCACATAAGACTGTTGAAAGCCTCCTCCAGTCCCCCATACATACTCCAATCAAAGACATAATTCCTAATACTAGGGTAAGATCGTTGCAATTGGCTATTTCTACACTATTAAACTTGTTATTGCAATTCCGTTCGCCAAACACGGTCCAAAACGAGATGACGAAGGAGAGTGGTATTGAGACAAAGGAAAAAAGAGTACCTGTAGAGCGCCAGCCCACACAACGAGAAAAGATGCGAACCAGAATCTTTTGTCTTTGAGGAATTTCGTGTCCATTTTCTTCTTCTGATTATCAAGAAAACGAATCCAAAAACCCTCAAAAAAAAAAAAATAGAAATCATCTATGATTTTGTAGGAGCTTGATTTTAAAAGAGATATGAGGGAACGTGCCTGGAATTGGGAAACGATTGGGCTTCGTCCGTGAAATCGTTCTGATTTTTTTCGTGTTGGGCAGCTCTAAGCTCTTTGTCGTCCACCATAGGAAGCTGTTTGGCTAGTGACCCCAACACCAGCCAGATAGCTGATGTCAAAGCTCTGTGGGCCCCACCATGGTGTATGTACTTTATCCACGCCGTCCATCCATTTCTACAGATAATTTTGTGGCTTGTTCCCACAAATTACGCAGATCTAAATCTATGTGGACCACACCACAGGAAAACAGTTGTGATTGAATGTCCACCATTAAAAACCTCCTAGGGCCCACTGTAATGTTTATTTGAGATCCAGACTGTTGATTAGATCATACATACTCGGATGATAGGAAAAAATAAATATCAGCTTGATCCAAAACTTTTGTGGCCCCCTAGAAGTTTTTAATTGTAAGCATTCAATCAATAATGTTTCCTATGATGTGGTCGACTTAAGATTTGGATCTAGTTCATTTTTTAACTTATATCATAGAATTATCTGGAAAAATGGATGGCCTGAGTGGATGAAACATATACATCATGGTGGGGCCCATGTAGTGGCTACTGGTAGCGTCATACTAGCCAATCTGTGCCCTTCAACGGTTGGAATCCTTTCCCCCACTTTTTCCTGTAGTATGGTACACTGGACTGCACATGTATAAAATGATCTCGAGAAATGAACGAAATAAGTGGATTTAACAAATATCATGGTGTGCATGCCCCACATATTGTAGGCCTTAGAATGCAGTTCCTGGTTGGAAAGAGATTTGCGAGCGTACCGTATTCCGGTTCTTCAAGTCATAACGTATCATCTCCCCTTTTCACTCATGTAACACGTTGGCATATGAATGACAGTTCTCATATAGTCTTAGTTCAGTTATTTTATTTTTTTTTCTTTATTTTTTTTTTTTTTGTTTGTTAGCTTGTTGGTACACCCACAGTCAGTTCACTAGGCACCCCCACCGGGAATCGATACCAGGACATCTTGTTGGAATGAGGTATCTTTCACTCACGCTACCACTTGAGCTCTACCACTTCACTGTTAGCCACCCCTTAGGGAATAGATATCGAGATCTTAGTATTGAAAGAAGATATCTTTCGCTAAGTCTACCACTTAAGACTAAGCCGATCCGTCATGTTGAGACGCAAAAGGGTTGTGAATGCTTGATTTTGTTGCCCACACTTTCCTGTTGGGTTCAGGAGTGTGGAGAGACTCTTAAATATGATATGTTTTAATTGGAGTCATTATTAGCTAATTAGCTTAGAATTTTAGAGTAGATTAGATTCCACCTAATCTTTAAAATTTGAAGAATTCAAAAAATCTCTAATTTATAATGACTCTTAATCTGCGACCCAGGATTCCAAATAAGGAGTCATGGCAAGGGGGAAATAAAGTGTTAGGCACCGCCTGCAGGAAAGTGTGTCTCTCTACTTTTTGGGATTGACAAGATTTTAGGATATTTACAAGTCTTAATGTTATTACCCGGTAATGTTAAAAGTAAAGAGATTATTGTTAGTCGGCCATGGATAAACACTGTAACTGCTAGAGCCCAACTTAAAATAGAAGTCGGAAACAAAATGTTAGTTCCCAACAATTGGTATCCAAGAAGGAGAAAATTGACCTAGTCTTTACTATTCAGTCACAAACAAGTATTTTGCAAACTGTTAGACCCCAATTTGAAGATAGAAGTGGAGATACACAATGGCGATCTCGCAACTACCAATATCCAAGAAAGATTAGAGAAAAGGAAAAGGGGACTAAGCGGTCCCAAATTTTTAAGTGATAGGATCCGAAAAACTGACAAATCATAGAGCATATACTCGACGATACTTGAAAATTAATGGGGTTAAAGAGAGAAAAAGTGTTACAACTAATTATAAATAAATTAAAAGAAAGTAATAAATATGTCAGGTAAGATTACCTACATATAGAGATGTAGAAGAGGAAAGAAGAGACTCAACACTCTTTATAGAAGACATTGTCAGATATCTTTAATCCTGACCTTACTTTGCAAAATCTATTCCATTGAGATAATTTGTACTAGTTAGACAATGCCTTTGAACGTGGAATTTACGTAAACATTAGCTAATGTTTGGATGTGTGGCTTAGGTTGGCTTGAATGTGATCTAAGGTTTGGTTGAATGGCTTAGATACGCTAAATTGGGGTTGGATAGTTTGGATGGTTTAGATGACTAGATTGGATGGATGGATGCTTTGGATGACTTGGACGGTTAGAATGGGATGACGTGTTTATATGGCTTAGATGATGTAGATGAGCTAGATTGATTGAATTGAGTTGTTAGGATGCGCAAGATGGGTTAGATTAGTTGGGAAGGATGGGCTAGGTTAGATGGGTTTGATTGGATGAATGACTTGGGATAAATGGGGTAGGTTAGACGGGCTTGATTGGATGAATGGCTTGGGCTGGATGGGCTAGGCTACTTAGTTTAGGTTTAAGAAGGGACAGTTAGGTTGTGGGTGAAAACTGTTTCCCTCCTCCCTTCTTTAGTGTGTGTTAAGACTGAAGTAAAGGGTATGTATAGGTGAGGGAGTGGTAATCATGTGGTTAATGGCGGTTTGGAGGGAAAAAATGACAAGCGGACACCCTTGATTAATTGAGAGAGTTTTAATGCCACATGACACCCTCATATTAGACCATAAGGTGGTAGAAGATGTAATCAAGAAGATACACAGGCATTTTAAGGGGAAAATTGACTTTTGGATAAACTCTCTCTCAGTTACACCTCCCTTAGGGAAGCCCCTTTCCCTCTCATCTAACCTCCCTTAAAATTTGAGTTATGTCAGCTATCAAGATGATACTCGAAGTGTTGCCTGCCACATGTCATGGGTCGAGCCTACTTGGGGTGATTTGCATGCTAAGCCGAAGGGTGGGCAGCACATGATATGCCAAAATGCTCTCTTATTATAGTTCCATTTTCAATGTTCTTATCGTTATTGGAAAGATTATTGAATAATATTTCCAATGGAATTAGAATAACCTCATTTGAAGTCCACTCGAACCTTAAAAAGTGGGGCCGAAGTTACTTGATGGTGTGACCCACATTACTTGTAAAATTTCAGCTACACTACTTCAGTAAATTAGTCGTATCTCTCTTGATATTCATTGGATTTGAGTGTTCGTAGACTCATTAGAAAGATAAATTGATGATGAATAACATTGAATATTAGAAAAAAATTTATTATTAATTCAATTGATTGGCCATTCAATTGAATTATCTAATCAATCCTGGTGAGAATTGATCACATCATCATCACTCATTTTTTGGGAGGTAATCATGACTTGCAAGTGATTCTCTTGTATATGCAACTAAGTAATATCAATTATGTAAATCCTATACACTCAACACTTGTGAGTGAAATTGTATGCAAATGATTCTCCTTATTCATATTGAATTTCTTCAAACTGGACATGTCTGCGGCCTAGATACATCATGATGCCCTATATAAGACTATACCTAAATCTAACAAATTACTTTCGTTTCAGTTTGACCCTCTTTTGGTTCAACCATGTTGAGAATCCATCATTAATTATCACATCATACATTAACTTCAGCAATAGAGTTTTACATGAAAACATTTTTATCATGTCAAATAGTAAGTAGTGTTGGGGGACTGCGGAAATACACATAGATGAATCTAGGAAAGTAATCCAATAGCACAAACCGAGCACAAAAAGAATACAACAATTTTAGTGTGGAAAAAATCTTGTGTGAAAAAACCACGACATGAAGTGACAGATGATCCCTATAGAAGTAGAAATTACAAGAAGATAGCTTACCTGATTCGAACAACTTCGAATCTCATCCTTACTACACCCTTTAAAACGCTTACACGAATTAGAAACTCTAAAACTTGGTCTCAATCCCATTTACACCCATATATATAGCCTATGGAAGGATCCCAAGCAAAATCAAAAATAAATTCTGTAAAATTGTAACTTCGTATAAATCTGCACGATCCGATCGACGTCATTGAATATACTCAATGACATCGAAGTTATGTCGATGGTATCGAACTAACACCTAAACTATCTAGAAACAAAACATGAAAATTTGATTTTCTTCGATTGTATCAAACCATCTTCGATGGCACTGAACTAATCTTTTATGTCATTTAATGCTCATTGATGGCATCTAGAAAGTGCCCAATTAGTTCAACGACGAACAAGAGAAAATTTAAAAAATCTCAATGGGATCGAGCACTATTCGATGCCATCAAAAGTGGCATTGAATAGTCTGTTCATGTCATCAATAGACCTTATATTTGACTCGATTTAAGACATGAAATACAACAAGTAAAACATTACCTTGGGCAAACTATTATTTGGCTAACCTTTGAAAATAGATTCCACAGTAGTACCTGAGAACTACTTTTAGCTTCCAGCTTCTTTCTTTCTTTTTTGATTGTTGATTGGACAATTAATAAGCCCACATAATGGAGTCAAAATATGCTCCGATTCAAGCAATACTAAAGATGAACAGCCCATCTTAGGTTGATATCCAACATGAACAACAATTAAATTTCAATCTTAGTTTGATTTCCATTACTGCCTAGCTATTCATCTCCAATTTAGGCAGGGGAAAAAAAAAAAAAAAAAACAAATAAAACAAAACAAACTATAGTAAAAATTCCGTCAATGGATGAAGCAAGGATGTATAAAGAGCCTACAAACGCATTCTCTTCAGTAGGTCTCGAAATGGATTAAGGTTCGCCCGCAAGCGAGCTAGATGGATCTGTTTCTTAGATAGGAGTGGGTCGCACTTATCGGGTAAGTCGGCCTTGAAATGAGGCCCATTAAACAAATGGGCCGGTTTGGCGTAACCCCGACCCAAAAGGATTTGACCCGCTTCTACCGCGCTTTTAAACAGTAAATGGAAAGTTGCGATTTTCGTTCCTCCATGCAGCACTAATGGACCTAGAAATATTGAATTATTTCAACCATCTGATTTCAGTCATTGAAGTTGGGCAGCTGAGCAATTCGGGCGGTCTGCATGCTCAGGACCCGAAGCAGATTGCGTCTTGCCTCCGCCTGTACGGACTCCGTCCATGCAGGGGCTCGTTGGGGCCCACCGCGCAGTATGAGTTTTGTGGGAGCGGATTGGATACTGAACACTTCAGTAGCCAAAACGCTACTGAGCTGACGCGGTGAAATACAATTGGTTGAATACTAGTAGCATGTCCCTTACAATTAATGCTCTTTTACTTGGGAGTTCCGTTAAACGGCTCTTTCCGTTTGCCGGTGCACGCACTCGACCACATAATGGTAAACTTTATTTTTAAGTCATTTTTTTTCTTTGCTCCCCTGTAGTGACGTGGGCGCCACCATAATGTATGTATTAATGTATGTATTGTATCCACAGCCAATCCATTTCATGATATCATTTTAGGGCATAAATCAATGGATGAGAAAGATCCAAATTTCAAGTACACCCCACTGTAGAAGACAATGGAGATCAAACGCCTACCATTAAAATCTCTTTGGCCACAGAAGCTTTAGACCAAGTTAATATTTATGTTTTACCTTATTTTATGTCTCTTTTAACTTATAGAAAGGTTGGATCTCAAATAAACATCATGGTCGGCTTCAGGAAGGTTTCAACAGTGGTAGTCACCTCCTACTATTTTCTGTGGTGGGGTCCACTTAAACTTTGGATCTACCTAATTCGTTTGCTTACTCACTAAAATGATCACTCCAAATGAATGGATGGTGTGGATACAACACATACATCATGGTGTGCCCAAAGATCTCGGTGACGTAACATTCGTCTGGTTCAGAAGCCAATCCGCTTCTGTTTCCAATCCGTTTCCAATCGCGGCCAAAGCCATCCGCATGAACTTCCTTTGACGGCAAGCCAGGTAGGCCACACAATAACATCTGTGAGAAATTCACTCTGTCCATCCTTTTTTCATATCATCTGATAATGTAGGCTAAAAAATGAGGCAGATCTAAAACTCATGTGAGCCATATGGCTCGGAAACAGTAAGTGAGGGAATTCCTGTGGTTGAAAATTTCCCAAGTCCCCCATGATGTATATATGTCATCCATATGGTTCACGAGGTCATACCTACTAGGATGAACTGAAATTATAAAAACATTAACATAATTCAAAACTTTTGTGGCCACTTGAATATTTCAATGGCAGAAGCTTAATCCTCACCTATTCCTATTGTGTGGCCCACTAGAAGTTTGGATTAATATCGTTGCCAGGTCTATGTTGTAACATAATCTAAAAAACTGATGGACAAAATAGATTTATCAAAAACATTACGGTGTGATAGATTTAGACATGATACTACCTTTAATACTCATGTGACCACATTTTTGTAGTTTGCATAGGAGGGGACTTTTAATTCTTTAAATTAAATAGAGTTGGGACGCCGGTTGGCTACTTAACCAGATGGTAACTAGTCTTGCCACTGATGTCACGTCACCATCTTTAGGCACACCATGATGTATGTGTTGTATCCACATCATCCATCCATTTAGAGAGATCATTTTAGGGAGTGAGCAAAAGAATTAGGCAGATCCAAAGTTCAAGTGGACCCACCGGAGAAAACAGTAGGAGGTGACAGCTACCGTTGAAACCTTTCTGGGCCAACTTTATTTGAGATCCAATCTTTTTATAAGTTAAAAAAGATATAGAATAAGGTAAAGCATAAATATTAACATGATCAAAAGCTTTTGTGGCTCAAAGAGGTTTTAATGGTAGGCATTCAATTTCTATTGTTTTTTATGGTGGGGTGCACTTGAAATTTGGATCTTTCTCACTCTTTGCATTATGCCCTAAAATGATATCACGAAATTAATAGACAGTGTGGATGCAATACATACATCATGGTGGCACCCATGAAAAGTCGTGATGTCACTTTATTAGGGAAGCAAAGAAAAGAAATGAGTTGAAAATAATCATTTATCCCTTGCTTGGTCTAGTGCATGCACAGGAGAGAGACGTCTAACGGAACTACAGAGAAAAGAGCATTCAACCAATTGAATTTCACCACTGTTACTTCAGTAGCGTTTTGGCTACTGAAGCATTAAGTATCCTATCCGAGTTTTATCTGCACGTTTCATCCATTTTACCAAGTCATTTTAGGGTATGAGCTAAGGCAAACCCAACGTACAAGTAGACTATAAAGTGGTGATTGAACGCTCGCCCATTAAAACCTTCCTGAGAGCTGCAGCAGTTTTGATCAAGATGATATCTTTATTTTCCTCCATGGGACCTTATGAGATGGTAAAAAAATTACCACTGCTGCTTCACGTGGTGTGGTCTACTTTAGCTTTGGATTTGCTCATTTTTGGGTTGATGCCCTAAAATTAAAACCCATACATCACGTTGCCCGCGACCAGTCCGTCCAGGCAAGAGCATGAGCCCATTTGCTTCCTCAATCTCAGACAGTCTTCATTAAACACCGGAACATCAGAAAATAGTGATCAACAGCGGACCGGAATCATCCACCGCACCTCCAGGCTTTGTGGGGCCACCATGTTTTATATGTAAATATAGTCCATACATTAGGTGGGAAGCCATATTTTGATCACATATACAGAAGATCATCCTCACAAAAAGTTTCAATGGGCCATACAATTGGGAACTCTTAGGGAACTCCTAAGACCTCTTAGTTCACACGGTGTGGACCGCCTGAGTTGTGGATAATTCTGATATTTTTATCTTACTTCATCATGATAAGTCACACCTGATTAGCCGGTTTGATGAAAGATTTTTTGAAATTTTTTTTTGAAAGGTGGCTCCACATACAATTCTACGGTTGACGTTGACATCCCATCCACGTTATTACATGGGGTGCGGCACTCCTGAATTGTGCGTGTGGCGATTTTTTTACCCAGATCCTATGACCTGATGGACGGAGTGGATTTTACATGGTGGACCCCACAAAGTTTGGGTCTTTTAGGCGTTAAGTAAAATAGGTGTTGCTAAGGATCCGGTTCGTTAACCACCGGGAAACTGATTGTGTACCAGGGCCGTTGGGTCGTTCCAGGCAGGATCTGTGGGACCCACCATGAAAGATGGGTTTTTTTAAGCCGTTCATCCAATTTTATATATCATTTTATTATAAGCTAAAAAATGAGACAGGCCGAGCTTTCAGAGCAAAGGGTTAATTGCCATACGTCAAATTGCCTTTAGAGCAAAGGGTTAATTGTCATACGTGAAATTGGTAATAGAGGTGTTAGGTCTCACCGGTGAATAATGCAAGTGCATTTTCAAGCTTGAGTGGATAGCCCCCGGGATGCAAGGGTACACTCATGATGGACCGGCCATAAAACTTATAAATTTGGAGCCCGTGTAGCTATGAGATAAATAAATTAGCTTACCAAGCTTTTATCAATTAGAGATTTTAGAGTGAGTGATTAATTGTCATACATTAAATTCTAACGAGAAGTAAACCCCCACCATTAAAGTTTCAAGAACTTGTAGGGGCTGTTTGATTTTTAATTCCTCCGTGTATTTACACGGAATTACATGCTTATTACTCACTACGCCTGTTTGGATGTAGCTGGGAATTACGTTTTGAAGATTGTGCCATACAAATATTTTTATTACTGATTTAAATATATGGGACCCACCATGATATATGAGAGTTATTCACACCATCTATCCTTTTAAGAAATACATTTTAAGGCATGAGCCCAAAAATAAGGAAAATTAAAAGGTCAAGTGGACCACACCTTAGAAAATAAGGATCATTAAAATGTCAATGGTTGAAAGTTGTTTTCTCCCTAGGGCCCACAGTGATGTTTATTTGTCATCCAACCCGTTAATAATGTCACATGGTCATGGATAAAGTGGAAAAAAAAAATATCAATTTGATCCAAAACTTCCAAAGTCTTCAAGAAGCTTTCAATGGTAGAAGTTCAATTCCCATTGTTTTTAGTTGTGTGGTCCACTTGATATTTGAATCTGCCTCTGTTTTTGGCTCATGCCCTAAAATGAGTTGGCTAAAGGGATAGATGGTGTGGATAACACAAAAACATCAAGGTGGGCCCCACAATTGAGCCTTTTTTCTCATCGGGTGGCGTGAGGAGTATTATAAATGAAAGGTGGCAATCAAATCACCTTGGAAATTCAACTGGAAATATAGGGGTAAATAATTATTAACCATTTATGCGGATTTACCCCTGTAATTGGAAAATCAAACGGGCCCGTAATGATTTGGCAGTGGGTATAAAACATTTCACATGAGCCTTCCTATGCTAGCTTTCTTGCCCCCGCATGTAGAGAGTAAATGATTTAAAGAGGTGGTTCGCATCCCCATCGATTCATTTTAGAATTAACTCTCTCTCTCTCTCTCTCTCTCTCTCTCTCTCTCTCTCTCTCTCTCTCTCTCTCTCTCTCTCGGCTGGGGGTCTCTTCCATCCTACAGAAATGGAAAAGCTGATATCAAACCCAACGTTCCTCAAAAAAAAAAAAAAGAAAGAGTCGAAGACTAGGATAGGTTTGAAAATGCACCAGGGGGAGGTTGAGCCGGCCACCTCAATACCAGAGAAAGCCCAATCGTGCCTTGTTGAATTAAAAGCGATAAAAATAAATACTGTTGAGGTTAAAATCTGGTCGGCCCTCTCTCCACGTCACCCTCTACGTGTTGTCCCTGAAACCTGCACCAAGAAAACGGACAAAGATGACCCTGGCTAAGCCAGGGAACCCTCCGATGCCTAAGTCAGGACAAGGGAATCGGGGTCTAAGTAGAGAGTAGAGGATGAGAGCTCGATATCGCGTACCTGTAAACATGGCACTGCGTGCTATTTATACTTGCCCGTGGGGCGGTCTAGTCTCGATAATCTCGACACGATCAGAGGGATTCCCGAATCGTGAAAATACTGTCCGCAATCTATTCATCGTGTAGCGTATCCAGTGAATAATACATATCTGTGAGCGACGTTATCGGCCACGTTTGGTCATGGTAGTTTTCATGTTTAGCGAGTGGGATACACGCATCTGAAGGCCTGCTCGGCTCGGCTCGTCAGACCATAATAAAGAATATTCTCCAAGTCGGACGACGTCCGACCCGACCCGTCATGCTGAATCCGATACGGCTGGCTTGAGCCGATATCCGACCTGACCCATCATGCCGAATCTGATCGGATTGTTAGGACCCCTCCGAGTTGACCCTCTTCTAAAGACTCTCGCGTGTCCTTGTTGCGATGCTGAAGTCTGGTCAGATGGGTCGTGCCTCGGGTGTCGGCTCGGACTTACAGTCAGGTTGATGTTCTACCATGTGCTCGAATCTCCCCATAACAGAAGCTCCCTACTCTTCGAGTTTACTTGCAGGCTCAGAGAGTACTTATGTAGGAAATCTCCCACCCTCATTGCAATGATGACGGGTCTCGAATAGCGCGCATGCTAATCGCCTTGGTTAACGCGTGGGGACGGTTACGATCCTGAATCTCCTCTCAGCCTATGGGAGGTTTTCGCGTAGACCTAAGGAGGCGTGTACGTGACGGCTCCGACTGCTGGGGCTTCGCTTCCCATATCGAGGTACACCGCCCGATGTCAGAGCCATACTAACGGTTCAGTACTCCTCCAATGCGGTGTGGCCATGTGTGCTAGGAGATCGGCTCGTGTCGATTCGGCTGCTGCATTAAGGCTTGCCATCAATGCAGAATTCCTTCGTTGCCCCCCAAACTTTTATTCGTCACTTTACATTCCGAATCAAAAGAGCAAACAAGAGGAGGTGATTTTCGACAAGGCGATTCCGACCGAATTCGAAGTTTTCGGTAGAAGGCGCTTTTCGACAGTCACCAAGTGATTCCTATTGATCTTCACCCTTCTTTCTGCCATGCCTTCCGACCTCAAGATGGTTCGTGAATACGGCGATGACTCCGAGCCGGGGAGTTCTGAAAGTGGGAGTGAGGCCTCCGAAGGCCCTTGTTCACTCCCCAAGTGCAGGGTTGTGATGTAGTAATAACTCGGTAAGACCGAGGTCGAATCCCAAGGGACTGAAACTGTACGTAATGTAAAATTAAGTAGGATTTGAACTAGAATAAGATGAATTCTAAATCAAGTAGCAATTGTGAAATAATTGTAAGTTAATTAATCTAAAACTAAGGAGATATCAGAGAAGGGTAACTAGGGATTCAGAGGATCCACTTGTAGAGATCAGGGAGATCTTATGCCTGCTTCAAGAATTATGAAATTTACTGAACTGTCGTTGATCTAGTTTTCAAAGAGATGAAAGGTATATGAATTAGAATGGATTCCATCACCAAACCATGCCCAGGAGACAAAGCAAACAACAGAATTAAACTAATTACCAACCAATCACATGTATGAAGGTTAGGAAGAGTACCGACATCCAACCATGCCCAGGAGACTATGGTGAACAACAAGGCTTCGTACATCATAAACATAAAAGAGAAAAGGACATGCTCCAAGCCATTGTAGACTCATTGTAATTTCAGTCACAACAGACCATTAAAGACTAAACAAAACATGCCATTAATAATCAACTAAAATCAACGTCAATTCATGAATTAAAATTAAATTAAAAACATAAAATAAAATCTCCCATCTCACTACAAGCTTCACCTCTTAGCCCTAGCTAAGAGGTTTAGCCACACATAGGTGGGCTGAATATCTCAAAATAAAATAAAATAAAAATAAAAGAAATAAACAAACTCAATTCTCTCTCTTGCAGACGTCCAACCTGAGCCTTCCTTTCCAGCTCTGAATCTTCCTCCCAAGACCTGAATGAATGCTCCCCACGTCTAAAACCTCCTTATATAACTGCTTGAGTGGTAAAAATTGGATTTGAATCGGATTTGGAAAGCTATGCATGCCTAGTGAAAGCTTTTTCGCAGCCAAGTTCGATGCCTCGAAACACCCCACTTTTCTCCCTTAAATTTCAAAAAAACACCGTCCCTTAGTACTTTCTTGGGTCCTCTACATGATAGACGGTTCAGATCTGCCATATGATCAAAGATGGTGGGCCAAAACCGCCTAAAAAAGTCAGTTTTCGCGGATGTGCGAAACCTTTCGCACCATTTCGCTGTTGTGATCGGTGGGCCCCATAGAAGCATTTTCTATAAAATCCACCCCATCCATTGGATTCAGGACGAAATTTCAGTAAAGAATGGGTAGTTTTGAATGTCCATTGACGTGGCCCAGAGAAGAAATCACAAAAGGATCAGATTTGAACGCTACAGGGCAGCCCTTTTGTGGCCCCTGTATCGCACACATGTGCACGTATGGGTGAAAAGTGACAACATGGTTTTGAAGTATTCAATGCCGTCTACATGGTGGACGGTTCGGATTGAGCTTACAGGGCACGTGTAGGGCCCACTAGCTTCTGCAAAACGGCCAGCAGCCGTGCATTACGCGGCACGTAACTTCCGTTTTTTTTTTTTTTTTGAATTGGAGAAGGAAACATCGGTCAGTAGCGCTGACCGACTTTGGGAAATCACGTGCACGGCTAGTGCACATGTGCACTATGTACACTCAAGCTAAAGTGGGGTCCACTATGATGTTTTTGCGAAATCTGATCCAACCATCTGATTGGTCTCCTCATTTAAGGCGTTGATACCAAATTCAAGGCAATTCCAGATATCAGGTGAGCCTAGAATCGACGGTTTATAAGCTGATCGGTCAGTTAGAGCACTTTTATAGTGATCCAAGAGCTGAAATTTGAAATGTACGGTTAATTTATGGCCCTTATCTCATGTATAAAGTTTCGAAGCGATCAGATGTCAGGAACCATGTGATCTTGCATTCTGGATGCGTTTCAAGCCACCTGAGCTTCAGTTTCTTAGTTTTCTTGGATTTCTGACCGTGTATATCTGTCAATCTTGGTCCCCTGGAGTGTGTCCCATGCTTTGGTGAATTTGAAGCGTTAAATCCATGCATTTAGTATCCTATTTCGATCCAAGCTTGTAAAATCAACCTGCAACATAAACACGATTAAATCAGCCGTTAAACACTATTATGCTCGTAAATTCGGACAATATTGGGGGTCTAATATGCACTATTTGACCCTCAACACAACCCCCAACCAGCATTTTGCTAGTCCTGAGCAAAGTATGCGAAAAACAAGTTGAGAAGTACAGGATAATTTCTATCAACTCGAGTGATTTATGAACGACGATTCAGATACGAGAAATCTAAGATTCATGAGTGTTGGACATTATTCTCTCATAGACTCAATCACACAGTAAACCTCATAATTGAGTCAAAGTATTAATCCATCAATTAGAGAATCTTCTAAACATTGAGTTCCATGGGTGTATAGTGTCATCCCGGCTTATTACATTCAGATTTACTTCTTTCTTTCATGATATCATTGGTAATCAATAAGGTCATTCATGACAACCAAAACCTAACCCAAGTCTTGCCTCATGAGTCATTCTTCTATTCTTCCAGTCTCTTTTTTTTCATTATAAGAATATCAAGTGGGGAATCAAATTTTCACATATAGGGAGCAAACCTAAGGTGAAACTAGTTGCCCAACTCTTTTCCAACTGTTAACCGTGGGGAATCGAATCCACACCTATAGGGAGCAAACCCATGGTGAAGATTAATTGCCCAATCTTTTCAATTTTTATACCCTGATGGCAAGATATTTCAGGCTGGTTCCTTTCATGCTCAGTGATTACCAAGTTAATCCTTTAATATCAGACTAAAACCTTAATGTGAAAGTGAGATGTGAGATGTGAAATCATGACTCAATCAATGTTTATAACTTCTAATCATGGATTAATAATTTGATCTTAATTCTGAAATCTAACAGATAACTGAATTCAAGAGTCATACATTACCAACATCATGTTTCTTGAAAATCTAAATCACTTCGAATTCACAGGAATTTTCAGAAAAAATTTTAAAAATTTTTACAATTTTTGCTCAAGACCAAGAAAATACTGATTAGGAAACCTAATCTCCCACCCCCAACCTAAAATCTACATTGTCCTCAATGTAAAAGATATGGGCATGCAATGCACATGGGACAAAGAAAGTAAAGTGATGGGAAGATAATACCTGGATAACGTATCGAGAGAGATTTTTCAAGAGATCATTGGGAGAGAGCAGGTTAGTACGAGAGAAAGAAAAATAAAAATAAAGTCCTACCTATACCACTTTCGCAGGTGTTCTCGATTGCATTTAGCGTATGCAACAAGCCTTTAAACCCCTAGGTTACCCCTAGTGGACGAGTTGTAGTCTCGTGAGGGTTTGCAGTAATGTTACCCACGAACATTGAATCGATTATGAAACTTGATCATGCCACAAGGTTTTTCTTCCGGCCAATATCTTGATAAGTTTCTCAATAGGATCATCCAAAAGCCCTTTTTACAATAGGCTTGGATGCCCTGGAGCTTGACTTTCCAAAGAAACTTGTTTACCTCATTAAAAATGTGTTGATGATTCGCCTGAGGTATCCAAAGTATAAATGATTCACCTGTGTCAGAAAAAGTTTCAGAGTTAGTATCCCATGGTGAATCAGAGACTACAAATAGATCAAGTTGAGAAAAATTTTCAGGAAGTGTAGTCTCAACACTTTCCGAAGTATTAGACTTTGGTTCAATTTTCAGCTCCTCCTCCCCTAATGGTAAACATTCAGGATCTGTGGAAGAAGGGGCTTCAGAGTAAGGGTTCTCTTGGTCAGTGCTGACTGCCGAGATGTTGTCTTGCAAGGCATTCACTATGTCTCTTATCATGGGATCATTTGAATCTGCAAAGTATGCCGAGCAATCATCAAAAGAGTTGGGACATTCATCTGAGAGTGACTTATTTTCCACCTTTGAGCTCGTGATGATCTGCTCAAGGAATCCATTATCCTTAAAAGTGGACGGATGTATGCTCTCTTGCTCCAGCCCTGCACAGACAGATTGAGGGTCAGTATGCGAAGCATGGATATGATCACTCTGTTCATTGAAATTACTTAGGAGAGGCATTGAATTGTCAGCATTCAACAGTTCAGATAGTGGCCTCAACTGGGTGGTTTTAAATTCCAAAGTCGTAGCGCGCAACTCGTCCATCTCCCGAATCATATCATCATTTAATTCAGGGGAGTGGTCCAAACATATCTCACAAGAGATAGAAGGTTCGGTTATAAGGAGCTCCCCCACTTTTAGATCAGACATGTCGGATGAGTGAAGTATCTCATTATGACCGTTCTCTTCGCGTACTTCTTGATCATTGACTTGGACCAAACTTGAGATTAATTCCAAGGGAATTGTGGTTACACATTCAGGATCGTCATCCCAGTACTCATCATATTTTGGTTCAGTGCAGTGCACACTTAGGATGGAATCATTTTTCTCATATTCTTCACCTAGAATGGGTTGAGGTTCACATAAACTAACATCTTTTTCATCATTAGAATCTAGTGTGTCATGTGATTGAAGTATGTCATCATCATTATATTTAAAAGACACCCATGTATCTTCACCATTCTTTCGAACAGTCATCGAGATCAACTCATCGGGAAATTGAACCACATGCTCATTAACGGAATCCAACTCCTCATTCCAAATTTCAGATTCTTTCAAAAGTGAATGCGGATCACTTTCCTTGCATTGTATTTCTGGATTGGATCGTGGCTGGAATGACCGAGCCTCCTCTATCCTATCAAGGCGCGCATTGAGTCCTTTCATTGCTTTTCTGAATTTCGCAAACCACTCCATGTTATGCTGAATTGAATTTTCCTGTATCGTTTCTGGTTGGATCTCAATGTTAGGGTATCCAAGAGGATAATCCTTATAACATGTTGTTGGTTCATCTTCCCAGCTTTGATATTTCCACTGGTTATAGTCATACTGATCATACATGGGAGAATATGATGGCTGATAATAATCCTCATTCCCATAATTACGATCGTATACATCCCTATTAACCGATGGAAGATAACGTTCTGCTCGGTTCTCAATGTCTGTTTGTAATGGAGAAAAATCTTGAGGTATACGTTGAATTCCACAACCCTCGGGCATTCCCCAATATCTCCTATCCATCTCAGCGTATGCACGCACCCACGATTCCATGGTAGAACCCTGACTCTGTGTCTAATCCTAGAACAAAAGAAAAGTCCTATAGCAATATAGAAAGTAAGAGAAGAAGTTAGAAGGATATTACCAAATAAGAAGTTCCTATGTTAAGATCCTGTAGAAGAAAACAAAACAAGTTAGTTTCTAAAACAGTTAATCTAAGATTAGAAATTTTCTAAAAACTCTAATTCTAAAAATATAAAAAATATAAAGAATAAAGAAGATATCACCAAATCAGAAGTTTCTATCTCAGAATCCTACAAAACAGGAAAGTTAGGTTAATTCCTAAAAAAATCAGGAAAATCTAAACCTAAAACTGAAGTTAGTAAAAATCATAATCTTAAACTAATCCTAAAACTAATTAATTTCAGAAAAACGTAGCCGTCAGTCCCCGGCAACGGCGCCAAAAACTTGTTCACTCCCCAAGTACAGGATTGTGATGTAGTAATAACTCGGTAAGACCAAGGTCGAATCCCAAGGGACTGAAACTGTACGTAATCTAAAATTAAGTAGGATTTGAACTAGAATAAGATGAATTCTAAATCAAGTAGCAATTATGAAATAATTGTAAGTTAATTAATCTAAAACTAAGGAGATATCAGAGAAGGGTAACTAGGGATTCAGAGGATCCACCTGTAGAGATCAGGGAGATCTTATGCATGCTTCAAGAATTATGAAATTTACTGAACTGTCGTTGATCTAGTTTTCAAAGAGATGAAAGGTATATGAATTAGAATGGATTCCATCACCAAACCATGCCCAGGAGACAAAGCAAACAACAGAATTAAACTAATTACCAACCAATCACATGTATGAAGGTTAGGAAGAGTACCGACATCCAACCATGCCCAGGAGACTATGGTGAACAACAGGGCTTCCTACGTCATAAACATAAAAGAGAAAAGGACATGCTCCAAGCCATTGCAGACCCATTGTAATTTCAGTCACAACAGACCATTAAAGACTAAACAAAACATGCCATTAATAATCAACTAAAATCAACGTCAATTCATGAATTAAAATTAAATTAAAAACATAAAATAAAATCTCCCATCTCACTACAAGCTTCACCTCTTAGCCCTAGCTAAGAGGTTTAGCCACACATAGGTGAGCTGGATATCTCAAAATAAAATAAAATAAAAATAAAAGAAATAAACAAACTCAATTCTCTCTCGTGCAGACGTCCGACCTGAGCCTTCCTTCCCAGCTCCGAATCTTCCTCCCAAGACCTGAATGAATGCTCCTCACGTCCAAAACCTCCTTATATAACTGCTAGAGTGGTGAAAATTGAATTTGAATCGGATTTGGAAAGCTATGCATGCCTAGTGAAAGCTTTTTCGCAGCCAAATTCGGTGCCTCGAAACACGCCACTTTCCTCGCTTAATTTCAAAGAAACACCGTCCCTTAGTACTTTCTTGGGTCCTCTACATGATAGACGGTTCAGATCTGCCATATGATCAAAGATGGTGGGCCAAAACCGCCTGAAAAAGTCAGTTTTTGCGGATGTGCGAAACCTTTCGCACCATTTCGCTGTTGTGATCGGTGGGCCGCACAAAAGCATTTTCTGGAAAATCTACCCCATCCATTGGATTCAGGATGAAATTTCAGTCAAGAATAGGTAGTTTTAAATGTCCATTGACGTGGCCTAGAGAAGAAATCACAAAAGGATCAGATTTGAAAGCTACAGGGCAGCCCTTTTGTGGCCCCTGTATCGCACACGTGTGCACGCATGGGTGAAAAGTGACAACAAGGTTTTGAAGTATTCAATGCCGTCTACATGGTGGATGGTTCGGATTGAGCTTACAGGGCACGTGTAGGGCCCACTAGCTTTCACAAAACGGCCAACGGCCGTGCATTACGCGGCACGTAACTTCCTTTTTTTTTTTTTTTGAATTGGAGAAGGAAACGTCGGTCAGCAGCGCTGACCGACTTTGGGAAATCACGTGCACGGCTAGTGCACATGTGCACTATGTACTCTCAATCTAAAGTGGGGTCCACTATGATGTTTTTGTGAAATCTGATCCAACCATCTGATTGGTCTCCTCATTTAAGGTGTTGATACCAAATTCGAGGCAATTTCAGATATCAGGTGGGCCTAGAATCGACGGTTTATAAGCTGATCGGTCAGTTAGAGCACTTTTATAGTGATCCAAGAGCTGAAATTTGAAATGTACGGTTAATTTATGGCCCTTATCTCATGTATAAAGTTTCGAACCGATCAGATGTCAGGAACCATGTGATCTTGCATTCTGGATGCGTTTCAAGCCACTTGAGCTTCAGTTTCTTAGTTTTCTCAGATTTCTGACCGTGTATATCTGTCAATCTTGGTCCCCTGGAGTGTGTCCCATGCTTTGGTGAATTTGGAGCTTTAAATCCATGCATTTAGTATCCTATTTCGATCCAAGCTTGTAAAGTCAACCTGCAACATAAACACGATTAAATCAGCCGTTAAACACTATTATGCTCGTAAATTCGGACAATATTTGGGGTCTAATATGCACTATTTGACCCTCAACAGCCCTTTCAAGACCACTCTCTCATACCCCCGCCTCGGAGGCAAAAGACGTTGGGCTCTAAAACCAATTAGCTCAGTAAGAAGACGGTCACCCGAGCCCGTCGAGTCGAGACCACTGCCACCACCGAAATGCCTGCGAGTTTGAGCACCGCAGAGGTAGTCTTAGGGGGCTCTGTCCTGTCGGAATCTCAAATGGAGTGGATCCGTTCGGAATTTTAAATCCCTGACACTGTTCAGATAAGGGCCCCTGGGCCTTTGGACATAGCTGGCGCTCCTGCCAAGGGAGAAGTAGTCATCTTCCTTTACGCGCTACAGTGCGGGTGCGGGGTCCGGCTCCCACTACACCCCTTTATAAGGAAGGTTGCGGCTTACCTTAGATTGGCTCCCGGGCAGTTTACTCCGAATGCCTGGAGGATAATGATTTCTGCCTTCATTATCTGGAGGCAAGTTGAAAACTCCGAGCTGACTCCAGAGGAACTGCTGAGCCTATACCTGGTTAAGCATGACAGCAACGATCCGTGGTACTATTTTGTGACTCGGGGGAGTAAGCGGTCGGGATTGGTGATGCACCTGCCGTCGTCCAACAATGACTAGAAAAATAAGTGGTTCTGGGTGGCCGGTGAATGGGAGACACCAACGGCTAACCTTAGGACCTCAGCGGCTCGTATTCCGACCCATTTTACGAAACTAGGTCGGATTTCGTTTTACATTTGGGTTATTGCCTTAGTTTTCACCTGTTTCAATTGAAGTAAGATTTCTTTTTTTTCTTTTACAGCTTTTCTAAAGGGGTTGCCGCTCCTCGACTCATACCAGAAAAATCGCATTGCGAAGGCCAGAGCGCGATCGGAGATACTTCGTTCCTGGACTGATCTAATCACCGCGGCCAACCTTCACTAGTCTGGGCTTTGCAAATCTCAGCCTTTGCCCACGTCCCTTAGTAAGCTACTCTGATCTCTTCGATGAGCTTTCCTTCGGTCAGTAATTAACATTATTTTTTCTTTCGCAGGCATGGTCGAGGCGTCCGGAGCTCGAAAAAGGAAAGCAGCTCCGACAGCGGCGGAGTTACTGAAGGAAACCCCCCGAGTGAAGATCACTTGAAAGAAGCCAGTCTCCCCTCACGTGGGGAAATCTTCCGTTGCGCCGACCTTAGCAGCCTCAGCTCTGAGACCAGTCGGCTCTGCCTCTACGATGCCGACCCCGGCGCGCCCTACTACTATCGCAGCTCCTTCAGTAGTCTTGCGTCCGGTGGTATCTCCTCCTACGGGGCTCGTCAGAACGACCGTGACCGACACACCGGTCGTTCCGAGCCTTGTTACTCGTGCTCCTGCTGTCATCGTTCCCCCCATCGCGAAGGCTCCTACCGCAGTCCCCGAGCCCCCCGTCGTTATCCTTTCTTCTTCCGAACGGGACGAGGCCATTAGAATGGCCAACAATATGCTTTCCTCCCGAGGTTGGAGGAGATGTCCGGGCTGAGGGTCAAAACTCGGCCGGCAGCAGGGTAGGGCCCGAGGGGCCTACGGCCTCGACCCAGGCGGGCACGAGCGATGAAAGGTTCGAGCCGGGCTATTATATGACATGCTTGGCTCCGTGGGCTGCCAAGTATGCTAAGGAGGAGGATATTGCTCGAAACCTTTACCGGTCGGAAGGCGGCTTTCTGAACGACTTCGCCTCCGTATGCTACATGGTATATCTCCGAGAGGATTCTCCCTTTCTTTTATGTCGTTTTATATATATATATATATATATATATATATATATATATATATTCTGATCTTTATTTCCTGTTCGGGCCGTCCCAGTGTTGCACTCAATTCGGTAAAGAGTGCGGGAGCATCGGAAGAGGGAGACAGAGTTTGAGGCTCTCTAAGCTGAGACGGCGGCCTTGAAGTTCGAGCAAATTGAGCTGCGCCACCAGCTTTCGGGCGAGACAGCCAAGGTGAGCCGACTGCAGGGAGTCATTATCGACCTGGAGGCCAGGGAGCTGCACCTGCAAGAGAGGGAGGATAATTTTATTGCGAGTGGATGCAGCGACCGCCGAGCTAACCCGTGCCAAGGCTCACGCGGATTCTTTGGCCATGGAGACTACTTGGCTAGGTGAAGCTCTGAAATGCTCCAAGGCTGAGGTGACTGAAGAGCGGATCCGAGCCGTGGATCAGGCTGTGGAGGCTCAGCGGGCCAAAGATGAGGCCTCTTTGGTCGCAGCGGTTGCCGCTGCGGTTGAAGATTTCAAGACCTTCAAGGAGAGGGACGCTAAAGCTGCGACATTCTACAACCGCGGCTTTCACGCTTGTCTCGAGGTAGTCCTTGGTTTGTACCCAGACCTCGATCTTGACTCTCTTCTTCCTGAGGATTCCGAGGACGCTCCTGCTGAAGTTGCCCGCTTGGATCAAGCCCCTGACGTTCAGGCTCCTCCTCCAGCATGAAGGCATATTTTACTTTGTATTTTTTTTAAAAAACTATCAATGTATTTTTTGCCCCTTCGTGGGGATTTAATAAAAAATATTTCTTTGATATTGTGCTAACTCGTTCTGAGATGTTGTCGAGCCGACCGCTTTACGGGCCTAGTCCCTTCATTGTCGTTTAGTAGGTTCCTAGAGTCGGTTCTCTGAGCTCTCTCGGCCCAAGTCTTAGTTGGGTCTGATCTCTTAGGATACTCGGCTCGTCGCCTGTCTGGCGAGAACCCTTTATTCTGTCGTGTCGGGCCGAGCGCTTCAACGAAGGGTCGGGTCATTATCCGACTTTTTCCCTCGAGGGGATGCCTTGTCGATTTTTCGTAAGATTAGACTCCGATCCCTTAAAGGATCGGGCCATTTAGCTCGTTCTTGTGTTGACAAGATAATCGGGTAAGGAAGAATTGAACTTTTATTCAGAGCCCTAAAGGCTAGCCGCTCGGAGGCATACATTTTATTATGATCCTTAAAGGCTAGTTCCTCATGAGTAGTAGATCTTCAAGTGCTCGGCGTTCCAAGGATGAGGGAGATGATGGCCTTCGAGGTCTTTCAGGTGATACGAACCTGGTTTGGCAGACCTGACCACACGATATGGTCCTTCCCAGTTGGGTCCGAGCGATCCTGCCCCCAGCTCAGCCGTGTTCTGGAAGACCCGTCGGAGGACTAAGTCCCCTAGGCCTAAGCGCCTGACTTTGACCTTTGAATTGTAGAAGCGCGCTACCTGTTGATGCCAAGCTGTCATTCGGAGCTTCGAAACCTCTCTGAGTTCTTCGAGAAAATCCAGATTAGCAGCGATCTGCTCAGAGTTTTGATTTTCTTCAAAGCTTCTTACCCACGCTGTTGGGAGTCCGATTTCCACTGGCACCATTGCCTCCGAGCCATAGGACAGCAAAAATGGGATTTCTCCCGTCGAAGTCTGGGCTGTGATCCTATAAGCCCAGAGGACGAAGGGGAGCTCTTCGGCCCAATTTTCCTTTACTTTTTTCAGCTTCGTCTTGAGATGGTGCTTGATGACCTTGTTGACCGCCTCTACCTGTCCATTCGACTGCGGGTGCCGAGGCGATGAGTAAGCGTTCACAATGCCGAGCCCTCGACACATACTACGGAACTTGTCATTATCGAATTGGCGGCCGTTATTAGAAACAATGGTTCGTGGAATTCCGAACCGGCAGATGATATTTTTCAACACAAAGTCGATTACTTTTTACTCAGTGATCTTCGTGACTGGCTCGGCCTCGGCCCACTTACTGAAGTAGTCGATTGCAACTATAGCGAACTTGACTTGTCCCTTCCCAGTGGGCAAGGGACCGATAATGTCGATCCCCCATTGGGCGAACGGCCACGGCCGGCTCTTGGGATTCATTTCTTCTGCCGGTTGCCTCGGCACGGCAGCAAAACGCTAACATTTGTCATACTTCCAAACAAAGTCCTTGGAGTTTTGCTTAAGAGTCGCCAGAAATACCCTTGACGAAGTATCTTCATGGCCAAGGCACGACTGTCAGAATAGTTTTCGCAGATTCCCTCGTGAATCTCCCGAATCACGTAGTCGGCCTCGTCCGGGTGGAGGCATCTAAGGTAAGGCTGAGAATGCCCCTTCTTATACAGCACTCCGTCCAATATAGCATATTGGGCCGCTCTGACCCTAAGTCGCCTCGCCTCTAGTTTGTCTAAGGGGGTTTTTCCGGATGACAGATAATTAAAGATCGGGTTCATCCAACTAGGAATGGACTGGACATGATTAACTTTCTCCGACTAGCTGATACTCGGGTGCTCAATGAACTCGACAGGAACGAAAAGTAAAATCTTTTCCTCGGAGGCCAAGGCGAGTCTGGCTAAGGCATCGGCCCATGAGTTCTCGGTTCTGGGGATCTGCCGGATGGTGCAACTCTAAAATCTCTCGATCAATTTCCTTGCTTCATCGAGGTAGGCGATCATTCTGACTTCTTTAGCTTCGTACTTCAAAGAGATGTGGTTCACCACCAGCTACGAGTCGCAACGTACTTGTAGGGTCTAAACGCCTAGGCTCACTGCCAGTCTGAGCCCAGCTAATAACGCTTCGTACTTGGCTTCATTGTTTGAGGCTTTGAATCCGAGTCTGATTGCGTATTGGATTGTCGTTGAATCAGGTGCAACCAGGACAACTCTGGCTCCTGCTCCTTTAATGTTGGAAGACCCATCAACATAAAGGACCCACCCGGATCCGATGCCGCCTCTTGGTTGCTCAACAGGACAAGTGGTGTCATTTCGACTTCCTTAGTGACTTGCTCCTCATCTGGAGTTGTGAACTCGGCGATAAAGTCGGTTACAGCTTGACCCTTGAGTGCCGTCCTGGGGCAGAATTGAATGTCAAACTCTCCGAGCTTTATGGCCCACTTGGTCATCCGACCTGACACTTCGGGTCTCTGGAGGACCTGCCTCAAAGGAGAGTCCGTTAGCACAACTATGGAGTGGGCCTGAAAATATGGCTGCAGTCTTCTGGCCGATACGACGAGGCAGAGCGCCAGTTTTTTCAAGGACCGGTACCTTGTTTCAGCTAGTATCATGACTTTGCTTACGTAGTACACGGGGTACTGCTTGCTTCCGACCTCTCTGATCAGAGCCAAACTGACAGCTGAAGCCGAGACTGTGAGGTAGAGGAACAGAAACTCCCCTTCTTCAGGCTTGGACAATAGAAGCGGTGAACCCAAGTATTGTTTTAACTACTGAAAGGCATGCTCACACTCTGGTATCCACTCCGCCTTCTTATGACCCTTCAGCTGCTGGAAGAAGGGAAGACATTTATCTGTAGCCCTGGATATGAAGTGTTCAAGGGCGGCAACTCTTCCCGTGAGACACTATATCTCCTTAAAAGTTCGAGGCGAGTTCATGTCGAGGAGGGCCTTGATCTTATCTGGATTGGCCTCGATACCTCGCTGACTGAATTGAAAGCCAAGAAACTTCCCTAACTCAACCCCGAATGCACACTTAGCGGGATTCAATTTCATCTGATATTTTCGAAGGACGCTAAATGTTTCTCCGAGGTCTGAAAGGTGGTTGGAGGCTTGAGTACTTTTCACTAACATGTCGTCCACGTACACCTCCATGGTGCGCCCAATCTGACTAGCAAACATCTGATTCACCAGCCTTTGATATGTTGCCCCAGTGTTTTTCAGGCCAAATGGCATGACCCAGTAACAGTAGAGCCCTCTGTCCGTGACAAAGGTAGTCTTCTGCCTGTCTGGGGGATACATAGCGATCTGGTTGTACCCAAAATAAACGTCCAGAAACGAGAGTAACTCATGTCCGGCCGTGCTGTCCACTAGTTGGTCGATCCGAGGTAACGGGAAGCTGTCTTTGGGACATGCTTTATTCAGATCAGAATAGTCTACACAGACCCGCCACTTCCCGTTGGATTTCCTGATGAGCACAACATTTGCTATCCAGTTAGGATAGTACACTTCTTCTATGAAACCTGCATCGAGCAGGACTGAGACCTCTTCGGCAATGACTTCATAACGTTCGGCATCGAACAGTCTTCTTTTTTGCTTAACTGCCCGGTAATCTGGGTCTACATTCAGCCTGTGGACCAACACATCAAGTGAGATCCCCGGCATATCTGGGTGCGACCATGCGAAGATGTCTCGGTGTTACTTTAAGAAGACCAATAACTCATTCCTCCGCTCGGGATTCAGTGATGATCCGAGCTGAACAGTTTTGCTCTCGTCTGATTCATCGAGAGGTACTCTTACCAGATCTTCGACTGAGGAGCTTTCCATCGGTCCTCGAGGATCCAAGGCGTCCATTACGAGCGTTTGCTTGGCAGCTCCTTTTTTCACGGCTATCGCATAACACCTCTGAGCCTCGCGTTAATCGCCTCGGGGATAACCAATCCCACCTTCTGCTGGGAACTTCATCATCAGATGGTAAGTTGAGACGACCGCTCTCATTGCATTGAGGGAGGGTCGGCCCAAGATTACGTTGTGGATAGATGGAATATTGACAACTAAAAAGTCCACCAAAAGTGTGACTTAATGTTGCCCTTCTCCTGCTGTTACTGAGAGGGAGATGGCTCATTCGGAGATGACTCTCTCTCCGGCAAAGCCGTGCAAGGGAGTCTTCACGGGTCGGAGCCGGGACCGTGGAATTCTCATCTTTTCGAATGCTTCAGAATACATAAAATCAGTTGAACTCCCGGTGTCGACCAAGATGCAGTAGACTTTGTGATTCGCTATGGTCATGGTAACCATTAGCGCGTCATCGTGCGGATACTGGATCCCGCGTGCATCATCTTCCGTGAAAGTCAGGCTGCACAGAGTGACTTGGAGTTCCTATTGGGAAGTTCGGTCAAGTGAACATGGTATACCGGCTCGGATCTCCGAGAATGGGCTTTTCGAGCCCTGTTTGAATCTCCTCCCCTAGCTGAACCCCCGAAGATGGTGAGAATTTCGGCGGGTTCCTCTGGGGGGTTGTTCGGCTGTTCTCGCGGCCGTTTCTCTCTCCGAGCGGACTTCTCTTTTGGTGTAACGACGTAAATGTCCCTTGCAGATGAGGGACTCAATCTCGTCTTTCAGATCCACGCAGTCGTCCGTGTTGTGACCATGGTCCCGGTGGAAACGACAGAATTTTCTCTTGTCCTGGTGCTCTAGGTCAGCCCTCATGCAGACCGACCAATTAAGTAGTCTGTCTCCTCGGATATCCAGCAGGATCTTCTCGGCGAATGTATTAAGTGGGATGTAGGAAAGAAATTTCCCTTCCGGCCTGCGGTTTGGCCGACGATAGCGGGAGGCGCGGTCATCCGTTCCTTTGCCAGTCGGCTGGGAGTCTTCCTTCCGAGGCCTCTTCCCTTTGTTCGTCGAGTCGGATACTTGTGTGCCTTTTCGAGCGTTAGTGAACTCCTCGGCGTTAGTATACTTCTGAGCTTTCGCCATGAAGTCCACTGGTATTTTTTGCGGACTCTTTTCGATAGAATGGCAGCGAAAATGGCAGCGAGAACCATCTTGTCATCGTAGTCCTCGACATGCAACGCTTCTTCATTAAAGCGGGAGATGTAATCCTTTAGCGACTCTTTCGGGGCCTGCTTGATGGTGAGAAGGTGAGTGTTGGTTTCTGACTTCTCTTACCGCTTATAAACTGCGTAAGGAATAGTCAACTTAGTTCCACGAAAGAATCTATGGAGTTGGGTTTAAACTGGCGATACCAAATCCGAGCGGACCCTGTGAGGGTGATAGAAAACTCCCTACACATCATTGCGTCCTTTGTAGTCTGGATCTGCATCCACGATCGGTAGGACTCCAGGTGTTCGGATGGATCCCTAGATCTTGAATACTGAATGACGGGAGGCATCCGAAACCTCTGCGGCATCACTTCAGCCATGATGGCTGGGGTGAAGGGAGGCTCGGTATCTTCCATCATCACCTGGATCATGGCTGAAAATGTCGATTGTTACTGCTTCTTCTCCAATGTTAGGAACTTGTCCTTCGACTCCGCAAATCGTGCCTCCCATGGGTCCCTATTTTTCGCGACGACCTCTGGAGCATCCTCGACCTCCGGTGTTCTCCTTTCTCTCCTCCGTTCTAACTGATGACGGAGGTTCATGGGCGGCAGGGTAGATGTGGCTGAATGAATGGTTGTGAGGGCCTGAGTGGTAGCGTTCCGCGCGGATACCTCGGCTTGTATCGTAGGAGGATTCTGACTCGAATGCGGCACCCCTGAGTGTCGAGGAGCTTCAGGTCTCGCACTCCTCGGTACAGAGCGAGTTTCCACGAACAACCCCACCGGCTCGAGAATGGGTTGTTCCTGAGCTGGGTGTAGCTCTGGCTCTCTCTGCTGTTTCATTCATTTTATCTCGTTGCGCAGGGCCTGGATCTCGTTCTGCATGGCACGATACTTGCTTGACCGATTACGTGAACGTTGGGAAGGTCCTGGTGCGGACTCGGCATGAAGCAGTGAAGACGATCGAGTCTGCTCATTAGGTTGCGGCTCCACCGCTGCAGCTTTCTTCTTCCTCGTCATTGCTTGGAAAAATAAGAACCTGACTTCTAGTTTCAGGTTCCCACAGATGGCGCTAAAAAATGTTGAAGTTAAAATCTGGTCGGTCCTCTCTCCACGTCGCCCTCTACGTGTTGTCCCTGAAACCTGCACCAAGAAAACGGGCAAAGGTGACCCTGGCTAAGCCGGGGGACCCTCCGATGCCTAAGTCAGGACAAGGGAATCGGGGTCTAGGTAGAGAGTAGAGGAGGAGAGCTCGATATCGCGTACCTGTAGACATGGCGTGCGTGCTATTTATACTTGCCTGTGGGGCGGTCTGGTCTCGATAATCTCAGCACGATAAGAGGGATTCTCGGATCGTGGAGATATTGTCCACAATCTGTTGATCGTGTAGTGTATCCAGCGAATAATGCGTATCCACGAGCGACGTTATCAGCCACGTTTGGTTATGGCAGTTTTCATGTTTAGCGAGTGGGATACGCGCATCTGAAGGCCTGCTCGGCTCGGCTCGTCAGACCATAATAAAGAACATTCTCTAGGTCGGACGACGTCCGACCCGACCCGTCATGCTGAATCCGATACGGCTGGCTTGAGTCGATATCCGACCTGACCCGTCATGCCGAATCCGATCGGATTGTTAGGACCCCTCCGAGTGGACCCTCTTCCAAAGACCCTCGCGTGTCCTTGTCGTGATGTTAAAGTCTGGTCAGATGGGTCGTACCTCGGGTGCCTCAGGTGTCGGCTCAGACTTATAGTCGAATTGATGTTCTACCATAAGCTCAGATCTCCTCATAACAAATACCAATAAAAGATTAACTGCGAAGATTTATTTATGATCTCTATAGAGGGAGTGATGATGCCGTGCATCGTCCACTTCAATAACATTCAAAGACCGACATGCTTCCTTTGCCAAGGTCATGGACTCGAACTTCAAAATCCCACCGACTCGCTTTCATATTCTTTAATCCAGACCCACCAAAAAGGTCAAAAGGTACACATAACGCATAATTAGAAGTATCATTTAACACTGCTCTGACGGAGAGTGATGTGCCATGCTCACGCAGACGGAAAGTGCAGGTTACCTCAAGGTAAACCTCCGCAACAGTTTGGCAGGCTGCAGATGTAGAAGAGCCCCAAAATCAGATTGATTAGATGATCCCAGTCTCTAAGTAATGCACATTCGTTTGTTAAATCTGGACCGTTGATTTTATTTTTCTCAACCTCGATCATCCATCACATGTCCGCCAATCAGGCAGATTAAGACCAAATGTTCCGTGGACTTTCAGTGTCATGACCCATCTATAGTTGGGCCATTTTCTGGGTGGTGTAATCAGCACGTGTGTAATGAAGCACCACACTCCGTCAGTATCCCAGCATTTAGCTTTAGAGGTGTATGATCGAGTGGGCCCCACGCTCACAAAGTCTAAGTTCCTAGTTCAGATACAACCACAATATTATATGGGCAAAGTTACAAAATCCATGAAAATCCGTGAAACCGACGCGCTTAAACTAGGAAATGGGAGTATGTGAATCACTAAAATAACCCAGAAGGCCCTTTCTCGAAGGGAAGGAGACGCTCGATACGTTAAAAAAGCTCTCGTCACACGCCCATAAGAAAATTACATTCCGTATTTCCGTGTATGCAAGCATCACTCGGGAGAAGGAAAAACACTCTTTTTATCCCGCTCGCGATAACAACGTGCCGTGGACTGTAAGGCACCGCGCATTGTAGCACCGTACATTTCTCCTACGCGTCTCGAATAGAAAACAGAGAAACGCTTTTGGACGATTCGCGCGAGGGATTGAAGATGTGATCCAGGACATTCATCAGTCAGTGGGGGACACATCAAGAAGGCCAGAGACGAATATAGGACTGGTACTGTAACACTGGCACGCTCATGAAGTGGGTCCACGTGTGTGCAAGAAAAAAGAGAATGTCTGCATGCAACTAGTCGTGTATGGAGCCATTGTGTTGTGCGGTCCAACAGGGTTCGCCCAGCATGAAAATAGGTCAAACCAACCCAAAAATCTGGTGGGCCCATGAGAGTTTGAAAGTTCACTGACCTGATCTATTGAATTGGCCTGATTATGAGGCGTCTAATGATATTTCATAGTGTGATTACCCTAATGAGACTGTTTGGGTGCCATGCCACACCATGGTGGGCCCCACACTCTGCTAGTTGCATGATTTTCTCGTCTACAGGATAGGGTGTGAGAAAAACAGTAAAAAAAAATGACCGAGGGTTTGGATTGAAGGTACAATTCTATGCCATCTGATATTGGACCATCTAACTACGACGGGATAATGCAGGCGGTGGACCCTACACCTGATGACATAAATCGCCTCTTCAATCTCTCCTCAAGTGAATCGCTTCAACATTAATCATTGAAAAAACACCTGAAGAAAAGTTCTCTCCTTTTCTGTTTCTTAGCTTGGTTAGACGTGATTTTTTGGTCGTAATCTATCCAAAATAAGGACTATTATTTCACAGGTTCTCCGTTTGTTCTCTTACTCCCGGGAACGCTCCGTGAGATGGTATCGGTTTCTTTCTTCGCGGGCGTTTTCGGTTTCCTCGGTATGCATTTCGCACGGACGCCATCGATCTCCTTCTCGATCAAATCCAGCTTTGAGCACCTGCAATCAAAACTCCCAATGTAAATATTCCAATTCGTGGGGCCCACCGTAGATGGGGCATGGCCCGAAAATTAATTTGATTGGATGATCATAACCTTGAACATTTGCGAGTTGACATTTGGGAATTAGCCATAGCTTCTTTTTTTTTCAACCGCTAATGTTATGGAATCCAATTGGACCATCGTGGTGGACCTACTATTTTCACAACTTGAAGTGAGAAACATGTAAGCGTCTATAAAGTGGTTTTGTGTGTATGAATTGGTTATACTCGGCTAGAGCAGCAGGAGTATAAATATATCTCAATCTAAACTGCCTATCTTGTGGGTCCACCATAGATGGCCCACGACCCAAAAATCACAGCCAACGAAATGATCCCAATCAGCTAAATTGCCGGCATCTAATGCACAGTCGAAAAGGAAAGATATTATATGATCAGAATTCAACAGACAACTAGTTTATCAATCAGCTGTTAGCATCGTCGTCCAATCAATATGATTTTGGATCTAGATACATCGGTGTAAAATGTCTGAGCGGACGCCTATGAATCATCGTACTAACAAACAACTCCGTCAAAGCAGTTGGTGGTCCCTACACGTGACAGCTATTCTTCGGTGGAGAGTACACTGAAGCAAGAGCCGGACCCGGAAGAAGGGAGCGGATGAGGTGCGGCACTGACTATTGGCCCACCTTGATGTATGTTTGGTATATGGACGCCGGACATTCGTTTTTCAAGATAATTTTAAGCTGTGAAACCAAAAAAATTGAAGCAGATCCAAATCTCAGGTTGACCATTCTACAGGAAATTGTGATAATTGTCCATTAAAGCCTTTTGTCGGCCACAAAAGAATTGGATTAAGGTGATTTTTTTTTTTTTTCCCTTCATCTATGTCTACGTGACCTTAACAACCGATTGGATGGCATATAAACATTTGGGTGGGCCCTAGGAAGTTTCTAATGGTGGACTTCAATCACCACTATTTCTTGTAATGCGGTCCACCTGAGATCTGTATCAACTTCATTTTTGGGCACGCCCAAAAATAAGTGGAAAGACATCGTGGATATACTACATATACATCAAGGTGGCCCCACTGTCGGGGTAACACCGCATTGGGAGATGCCGGTGCCGGACCTAATCCGCTCCCCAGGAAGAAGCATCACTACGAAAGACTCCGTAAACTGATGAGCCGTCCCTCGAGATGCTGGAGCCCACAACGGAAACGGATGGGTCCCATGGTTGCAATCAGAAGAGAGAATTAGTTTGATGTGATGGGTCCCACGATTGTGGGGGGGGGGGGGGGGGTGTTGTATTTGTTTTAAAATAATATTAAAAATTTGAATTTTCAAATTTCGGTGTTTTCCCTCCACATTTAAATTTTGGTGTTTTTGAGGTGTTGGTTTTGTCCCACATCGGATTTGACAAGAGAAATTCTCTTGTTTATATGATAGACTTTTTGCCTAGGGCTTGAGCCCCTTTCAGGGGGCATGTGAATTTGGTCCTGTGGGGGGGCTATGCCAATAGCTCTAATCTATGCCATTAACCACACACGCGCGCGCGCGCGCGCCGAGCCGAGCCGTGCCGTGCCGAGCCGAGCCGAGTCCGAGTCCGAGTCCGCGTGCGCGACGTGACGGGACGGGACGGGCTGGGCTGGGTGCGGGTGCGGGTGCGGTGTAAGTGTACTCGCGTGGGTGTGTGTGTATGGGTACTCGCAGGATTGTATGTGCGAGAGTGTACTCGCACTTGCGCCTTTTCGTTTTTAAACCAGAGAGATGCTTCCCTTCCGGTTGGTCGCCCCTGTTGGGTTTAAACCCAACGGACCTAACCTTTTGTAAAGGGTGCTTATGCACCATTTCGAAGTCTATATAAAGACTTCCGATTCCAGTTTCAATATACTAATACGAAAAATTCCCTGCCTTATAAAACTCTCTCTGATACGGTTTTGTTACTGAGTTCATTGCTGAGTCAACTCAGTACTTTCGGATTAAACTGCAAGTGGTTCGAGCCCGTGTACAGTGAGTGCACCGCTGGGACCGGGTCATAGTCGTTGTATCCTGGAGGTCGATTGCTCTGGAAACCTGTTGCACTTGGGACGCTGTCCAAGGGGAGCAAATTCGATTTCAAGCCGAGTGACTCAGTCACGCCTCGACTCAATTCAATAAGTTTTTCTTTCTCTAAATTTATTTTCCTTTTTTGGTTCTCGATTTTTATAGTCTATTTAATTCAACATTTTATCCAACAATCTTGAAATCGAAATTTGTGTTGAATTACATAGACTATGGCTACAGTAACAGTAAATGCTTCTACTGAGTTAGCCAAAATCGAACCGTTCGCTGGACAATCCTTTAAACGGTGGAAACAGAAATTGATGTTCGCTCTTACCACCCTGAAAGTTTCATACATTTTATCTGAATCATTTACTATAGATCCAGCAAATCAAAATGAAGTAACAGATGAAAATAATTGCAAAAATTATATTCTAAACTCTTTATCCAACGAATTATATGATGTGTATGCTTCTTACGCCTCTGCTAAAGATATATGGATTGCTTTAGAAAAGAAATACATATTAGAAGATGCAGGCGCTAAGAAACATGCAATTGCTAATTTCCTTCACTATGAAATGACAGACGATAAATCTGTCACAAATCAGATTCACGACTTTCAAAGTCTAATTCACGAACTATCGACAGAAGGAATTAAGTTGGATGAGGTGTTTCTGTCAGGAGCGTTAATAGAAAAGTTACCGCCCTCCTGGAAAGAATATAAAAATAGAATGAAACATAAGAAGAACGGTGTTTCTTTGGAAACCACTATCGTACACATACGAATAGAGGAGGCCAATAGAATCAGGGACCAAAAAGGAAATAAAAATGAGATAGATTCAAAAGCGAATCTTGTGGAATCAAGTCGAACAAATAATAAGAAAAAGGGCAACTGTCATAACTGTGGCAAACCTGGACATTATGCAAATGAATGCAGGCTCAAAAAGAAGAATGCAAACAATCAATTCAAGAAAAAGGGAAACTGCTACAACTGTGGAAAGCCTGGGCATCATGTTAAAACCTGCAGGCTTAAGAAAAATAAAGATAAGCCGCAAGCTAATCTTACAGAAACAGGCAATGAGTCTGACATAGTAGTGGCTGTGGTGTCAGAAGTCTTCCTTGTAAACAACTTGGAATGGGTGCTAGATACTGGTGCAACTAGACACGTGTGCAAGGATCGTAGCATGTTTACCTCCTACCAAGTGTCAGGAGATGATGAACAGGTGTTCATGGGAAATGCTAGAACGTCTCCAGTTGTAGGGAAAGGGAAAGTACTTCTGAAACTCACTTCTGGAAAGACTCTAATGTTAAATGATGTCCTCCATGTGCCTGACATTAGAAGAAACTTGGTCTCTGGTTCGCTCCTCAATAAGGCTGGTGTCAAATTAGTATTTGATTCAGATAAGCTTGTAATGACTAAAAATGGAACCTTTGTTGGTAAGGGGTACTGTAGCGATGGTTTATTCATTGTAAATGTATCCAATGATAATAAGAAAACATCTAGTTCTGTTTATATCGTTGAACCTTTTTATCTATGGCATAATAGATTAGGTCATGTGAATGTGGCATCTTTAAAGAAAATGAAAAGATTAGGTTTATTACCTAATATATCTAATGAAGAGTTTGAAAAATGTGAAACATGTGTAGAATCAAAATTTATTAGAAAACCCTTTAAACAAATAGAAAGATCATCTGTTCTATTAGAGTTGATACATAGTGATTTAGGTGATTTTAGAAATCACATGTCTAGAGGAGGAAAAAGATATTATATAACTTTTGTAGATGACTACTCTAGGTTCACTAGAGTATATCTATTAAGGAACAAAGATGAAGCTTTAGATGCTTTTTCTAAATACAAAATTGAAGTTGAAAATCAATTAAATATAAAAATTAAAAGACTTAGAACAGATAGAGGAGGTGAATATGAATCTTCTCAATTTAGAGAATTATGTGAAAAGAATGGAATAATTCACGAAACTACAGCTCCTTATACACCAGAACAAAATGGAATAGCAGAACGTAAGAACAGAACTCTAAAAGAAATGATGAATGCTATGTTAAATAGTTCAGGCTTACCCTCAAATATGTGGGGAGAAACAATTCTGTCTGCTTGTTATATCCTAAACAGGATTCCATCTAAATCTTCTGAACAAACACCATATGAACTTTGGAAGAATCATATTCCTAGTTATAAATATATTAAAGTGTGGGGGTGTCTTGCTAAAGTAGGATTGCCTGAAACTAAGAAAAGAAAATTAGGTCCTAAAACGACCGATTGTGTATTTATAGGGTATGCACAAAACAGTGCGGCCTATAGGTTTCTAGTTTTAAAAACTAAGGATAATATTCTAGATCCCAATACAATTATAGAAGCTAGGGATGCAGAGTTCTTTGAGAACGTATTCCCTATGAAATCTAAATCTATAGGAATAGAAAAAGTTAATGAATCAGATATTGCGTCTACTAGTAAAAATGCTTACGAGAAAGTAGTAGAAGAGATACAACCAAGAAAAAGTATTCGAGTTAGAAAAGAAACTAACCTAGGAGATGGTTTTTTCACATTCTTAGTAGAAGATGATCCTACAACTTATATAGAAGCTATTAACTCTCCAGATGCAACCTTTTGGAAGGAAGCAATAAATGATGAGTTAGAATCTATTATATCAAATAATACTTGGGAACTTGTAGACCTACCACCTGGTAACAAACCAATAGGCTGCAAATGGGTGTTTAGAAAGAAACTAAAACCAGATGGAACTATCGATAAGTTTAAGGCTAGGTTGGTAGCGAAAGGCTTTAAACAAAAGGAAGGAATAGATTATTTTGATACATATTCCCCTGTAACTAGGATTACAACTATTAGAGTCTTAATAGCGATAGCCTCCATATATAAACTAGTGGTACACCAGATGGATGTTAAGACTGCTTTCCTAAATGGAGACTTAGAAGAAGAAATATATATGGAGCAACCTGAGGGTTATAAGATATTAGGTAAAGAAAATAAAGTATGTAGACTAATTAAATCACTATATGGTTTAAAACAGGCTCCTAAACAATGGCATGAAAAATTTGATGGTGTTTTAAAATCAAATGGTTATCATATAAATGATGTAGATAGATGTGTATATAGTAAAATTTCTGGAAATGATTATGTTATCATATGTCTTTATGTTGATGACATGCTTATTTTTGGAACTAATATTAAATTAGTTAATGCAACTAAGAAATTCTTGTCATCTAAGTTTGACATGAAAGACTTAGGAGAGGCAAGTATAATATTGGGTATTGAAGTAACCAGGAAAAATGGTGTTATTATATTATCACAATCTCATTACATTGAGAAGATATTGAGAAAGTTTAACCATTTTGATTGTTTACCTGTCAGTACTCCTTATGATTATAGTGTGAATCTCATGAAGAATACAGAAAATAGTGTGTCTCAATTAGAATATTCCAGAATAATTGGTAGTCTCATGTATCTAACAAACTGCACTAGACCTGACATAGCTTTTGCAGTAGGAAGGCTAAGTAGATATACACATAACCCTGGAAAAGAACATTGGAATGCATTGTCTAGAATTTTGCGATACCTAAAAGGTAATATGACATATGGTTTACATTATAATGGTTATCCTACTGTATTAGAAGGATATAGTGATGCTAACTGGATCAGTGATTCAGATGAGACAAAATCCACTAGTGGATATGTCTTCACTTTGGGTGGAGGAGCAGTCTCTTGGAAGTCCACCAAGCAGACATGTATTGCTCGGTCGACTATGGAATCTGAGTTTATTGACTTAGAAAAGGCTGGATCAGAAGCTGAATGGCTTAGAAATCTCTTAGCTGATATACCATTGTGGCCAAAGCCTGTATCGGCCGTATCTATTCATTGTGACTGTCAAGCAGCTATAGCGAAAGCAAAAAGTAAAATATATAATGGAAAAAGCAGGCATATTAGACTTAGACACAATATAGTGAAACATATGTTACGTGATGGAGTCATATGTATTGACTTTGTGAGGTCAGAAAAGAATCTAGCAGATCCTCTGACTAAAGGACTATCCAAAAAGTTAGTCAATGATACATCGAAGGGAATGGGGCTGAGCCTAATATATGAGCTGCCAGTGTCGGTAACCCAACCTATACAAGTGGAGATCCCATGAGATAGGTTCAATGGGTAAACAACAAGACACGAGGTAGACGATTGCACTGAGTTATATGAGCCCCTTCTATGGTGTACAGTGCGAGCAGCAACGCAGAAGGATGAGTTTTTAGAACTCTTAATGGATCCATAGCCATATATTTGGTGGTGTATACAGTTGCTGCATACACTTGATGGAATTCACCTATATGGGTGTGGAGGTGGAGGCCGCTTCCTATGAGAATCTAGGCGAATTCTCTAGAGCACTCATGAAATCCAGGTAATGGTGTATGGCCGAAACGCACCGAACCACAGAATCACTTGCAGAGGAAGAGTTGTGTGAGTGGCATGTACTTGCGATCTACATTAAAAGGATTCAGGTTCAAGACTATGGTGTCACCTGATTCCTGTAGACCTGTCTTGCTTACTCTAATGTCGGTTCAAGTCTATGGTGACACCGGCACCATTGCACAACTATTTCGCTTTAATCCGAAAGCATTTTATTTTAAAACATGTGGGGGATTGTTGTATTTGTTTTAAAATAATATTAAAAATTTGAATTTTCAAATTTCGGTGTTTTCCCTCCACATTTAAATTTTGGTGTTTTTGAGGTGTTGGTTTTGTCCCACATCGGATTTGACAAGAGAAATTCTCTTGTTTATATGATAGACTTTTTGCCTAGGGCTTGAGCCCCTTTCAGGGGGCATGTGAATTTGGTCCTGTGGGGGGGCTATGCCAATAGCTCTAATCTATGCCATTAACCACACACGCGCGCGCGCGCGCGCCGAGCCGAGCCGTGCCGTGCCGAGCCGAGCCGAGTCCGAGTCCGCGTCCGCGTGCGCGACGCGACGGGACGGGACGGGCTGGGCTGGGCGCGGGTGCGGGTGCGGGTGCGGGTGCGGTGTAAGTGTACTCGCGTGGGTGTGTGTGTATGGGTACTCGCAGGATTGTATGTGCGAGAGTGTACTCGCACTTGCGCCTTTTCGTTTTTAAACCAGAGAGATGCTTCCCTTCCGGTTGGTCGCCCCTGTTGGGTTTAAACCCAACGGACCTAACCTTTTGTAAAGGGTGCTTATGCACCATTTCGAAGTCTATATAAAGACTTCCGATTCCAGTTTCAATATACTAATACGAAAAATTCCCTGCCTTATAAAACTCTCTCTGATACGGTTTTGTTACTGAGTTCATTGCTGAGTCAACTCAGTACTTTCGGATTAAACTGCAAGTGGTTCGAGCCCGTGTACAGTGAGTGCACCGCTGGGACCGGGTCATAGTCGTTGTATCCTGGAGGTCGATTGCTCTGGAAACCTGTTGCACTTGGGACGCTGTCCAAGGGGAGCAAATTCGATTTCAAGCCGAGTGACTCAGTCACGCCTCGACTCAATTCAATAAGTTTTTCTTTCTCTAAATTTATTTTCCTTTTTTGGTTCTCGATTTTTATAGTCTATTTAATTCAACATTTTATCCAACAGGGGGGAGATAAGGCCGCTCATTATCTCCGTGACTTCGGCGAGACCGTGGCCTAGTGAGAGAGAGAAAGTGAAAACTAGGATTTTGACCCCAACGCTGCCCAGGAACTTTTTGGTGACGGAAACAGCTAAACCATTGCGTGGCATTTTCTTAAAAAAGGGAAAAGTCGATGAATCACGGGGCCCTCGTGGTGCGTCTATGTCATCCGACAGGTCTAGCCCACTGTGCTGATCATATGAACCAAAAACCAGGTTGTTTTATATATATATATATCATTCAAAGACCCCCAAAATCACGTGTGGTACACCTGATTAGATCGGCCTGATGATTGTGTAGCATGCTCATTGTGATGGAATGCTCCTTTTGGACGGGATGGAGCCATTTCACTCCCCAGAAAGTGCCTTTCCACTTTCTTTCTTTCAAAAAATAATAATAATAATAATAGAAAGTTAAACAATTGAAATCAGACTTCTTGAACTTTGCTGAAAAGCATCAGCTTCCTCAAATCCCGCATTAGTAGACTTGATTGGTCGTAACGATGAAGGGGTGGATCTTATGCTCCACTGATATGCAACCCATCACATGGTACGGATTGCATTTCAATCTAAAATATGAGCAACATTGTAAAGCATGCTAGAAAATAAGACTGAATGGACAATCCGAACCGCCTAACTAGTAATCTCAAATGGACGGTTATAGAGAGATTGGAAGGAGTCCAGAGTCAACGGAGGAAAGCGGATGTTAAGACTGTCCAATCAGTGTGACTTACAGCTCAGCACGCACGTTCCACAGTGCAATGAGTTTGACGGTATTGACTACAGAAAAGCAAGGTCCACAAGCTAACGTAGCCTACATATTCGCACAGTATAGGCATTCTTTCAACTACGAGAAGTGAGGCCCGTGGTCGGGAAATCCAGACTATTGGTCTGGTGTGTCCCACCGTTGGGATTGACAAAGCCCAAAAAATCTCGCGGAGACCAATATCAGCAACTTCATGAGCTGAATGGGAAGGTTGTTATGATCCCACAAATTGAACGGTTAAGATTTTCCTAATAACAAGATTTTTAAACCATGGTCCATCGACCGTGGGCATAAACAGGGGACGCGGATTGCGTCCTCCCCCCGCCAGGACGGTAATCCGTCCGGGCAGGGATCCGTGGGGCCCAACGTGATGTAAGTGTTTTATCCACTCCCTTAATTGTTTTTTCCATATCATTATAACCTGAGATACAAAAAGTGAGGCAGGTCCAGTGTTTAAATGGACCTAAAAGTGGGGATTTAACGTTCACCATTAAAAGCTTCTTGGTCCGGTGAGGTCTTGGATCAAGCTGATATATGGGTTTTCACTTCATCCACGTCACGTCTGCATGACCTTATTAACATGTTTGATGGTAAAAAAATATCACAGTAGCCCTTAGAAAGGTTTCAACGGTGAGTGTCATTGTCACTGCTAATTCCTTTGATGTGGTCCACTGGTGCTGTGTATGTGCTTCAATTTTTACCACATATATTAAAATGATCTTCTAAAAGCGATGAACGGCATAGATAAAACACTTACATCACAGTGGGCCCCACAGATCCCTGCCCAGACGGATTGCCGTCCGGGCGGGGGTAGGACGCAATCCGCGTGTCCATAAACAGGTCAATCATCTGGACTAACAAACGATGGGCCCCACCTGCGAGAATATATATATATATATATATATATATATATATATATATATATATATATATATATATATATAAATGCATGTTGCGCTGAAATGCAGGCCGGGTTGTATAGTTCCCTCACAGATGATAGGCCCACCATTGAAGGTCCAGATGGCAACAGTTAAAAGTGGACTTCCACCAAAAACTATTTGCTACCTAGCATTTCACGTGCCAGCAAGATCAGGGCTGTTCATCGAACGGGCCCACTGTAACTGTTTTAGCCCAAAAACCGAGCAAAGTCAAATCATCAAATGGGCTACATGTGTACGAAAAATACACGATCAGAGAAGTTTTGATGAACGTCCCATTTTTATGCTAGCAAGCAATCACTGACGGGCCATCATGATGAACGTTCCAGATTTTGCCGCAATGAAGTGTGGGCCCGCATACGGAGAAGAAATAGCCGAAAGCAGAAGACCAGTACCTGTCCGCATTGTAAGACGACGAACGCTTCAAACCCGGAAATTCCGCAACTCCCTCCTCGCGCCCTTTCTTCGTCTCGATCAAGCTTCCACTAAAGTACTCCTTATCTTCTAATCTCAACCCTCCAAATCCGGGGTTCTCAATTAGCCCGTCCATCTCCTTTGAAACCACCCGATTCGGTGCTCCGCGCGGCAGCCTCCCTCGATAATGCGAGATCAACGAGAATCCGTTATCCTTCACCGAGATCGAACCGCACGAGATCAACTGCATCAGAACCGCAGAAGCCTTGACCTTCCCTCCTTGATGACTATTAAGCGTCCGATCGCGATCTACCTCTGCTTCCTCGATGCTGATCGGGCCTTTGAGCGCGCGGCGATCTGCTTTGATAAGCGACTCCAGCGTTTCTGGACTGGGGGATGATTGCGGAGGTGAGATCTCTTCTCTGCTTAGCTCCGTCGTCGGATTTTCTTCGACGGCAGGGATCTGTTCTTCTTCCTCTTGCTCTTGTTCTTCTCTGATAGCTCTTCTTCGCCTCCTCTTATCGTCCGTCTGCGTCGATGCATCAGCGGCCTTTCCGGCAATCTCAGCCGTCGATTCGGCCTTGTAGACCTTATATTCATTGAGATCAAGTGAGCTCCACGACTGGTTCCTCCTCCGAATGATCGGGAAATCCGAATCATCGGATTTCGGCAATTCCAGGGGCTTATCGGAATTGCTGGACGAGGAAACAGTATCTTGAGATCCGGAGCTCCGAGAAGCTTCCAGAAGCTCAGATCCTTTGAGGACATATTCCTGGCCGTGGGCTGGATAGATGAAATCGTTTTCAGAGAGATCGTGCCATACGAATCCGTTCTTGTAGCTCCTGTGAAGGTCATCAGAGATTAAGATCTGAATTTAACGAATCAATGGAGATCGAGATTGACAGATAGAAATTTACCGCTTCGATGACCACGAATACATGCTGGCCAAGCCTTTCCCTCGCAGAAAATTGAGGCGATTGAGAACATCTGAGTAATCAATTTAAAAGAATTAGAGATGGATTTTGGTTTTTATTTTTATTTTTTTTCCTGAAAAATGAGCAAAACCATATGTATTTTTCTGCCCAAAATCCCCCTGATTTTTAAGTTCTAGACCAAAACCCATCTACGATTATGCTGAACTGATGAACTCTCCACATAACCATGTTTCAGTACTGACCTAACTCCAAAAGACAGGGCTTTTGTAATTAGGGAGTTATCGGAATGAATTAACAGAGCAGGCAGGTAGTTCATGGTCCTGATACTGAAAACACGGGTGTTTTGGTAATTTCTTTGGCTTTTACCTCTGAGGTAGAGACCGTCGGTAGAAGAGAGAGGAACCTCCATGAAATGAGGATGTTCAAGATGGCCGTTCCTGCAGAGATAGTAAACGACTGCGACTTTCCTTTCGATCTTCTTCGGCTTCGGCTCCGTCCACACCTTCGTCCTTTCAGGACTCGTCTCTTCCCTTTCTTTCCATTTCTTCGGAAATGGAAGCTCTGTTCTTCCTTTGGAAGAAACCGCCATTTCTCTGCCAAAAGGATTTGAAAAGAAAATCTCAGAAAGAGATGGTGATAGTTGCAAGAGAGGAAAATCGGAGGGGAGTTTTTGGTAAAAGCAAATGGCTGGGATTGTAAATAGGTACCTGGTTTGAGGATTGCAATGAGAGGAAGATTCCAAGATCTGAGAGAGAGAGAGGAGTGGAATGGTATATATAGGGTTGTTGGGGGTTGAAGAGGGGAGAGGTGTGGAAGGAGGGAGAGCGCATTCAAATGGATGCTGCAGACAACAGCATACGAACAAAAATACGGTCATGAGATTTCTCGCAGTAGAAAATAAATAAAATAAAAAAGTCTTCTCTGTACTAGATAAATGAGGTCTGCCCACGGCGATCTCGCTCAATCTGCTCGCCCCTTTTGCCCCACAACACGGTGATCCAGGCCGTTCATCTAGAATTTCCGGTAGTAGATGGTCAATGTCAGAAGTATCTCGCCAATCGGAGATCACGGGCGTTCAATCAGCTATTCTGGTACCCTACCCTTTCTCGTGCTTGATCGTTCCACGCCCTTAGTCGCATCCATGATGTGGACCCACATCGCTCTAGGTCCAGCCGATGTGAGGGACCCAGTTTGCCTAGTGACCACATAACTAGCCAGCTAGCTGGTGTGAAAGCTCTATAAGCCCCCCTATTGTATGTATTTTATTCATGCCGTGTATTGATTTTGCCAGCTTGTTTTAAGACATGGCCCAAAAAATGACGTAGGTCCAAATTTTCGGGTGAACCACGTTAGGAAATAAATGCGGGTTGATCACCTACTCATAAAGCTTTTTGGGTGCCACGTAAGTTCTGTATTAAGTTAATATTTTAATGGCAAATAATTATTCAATAGGTGTCAGTAGGCATTCAATGTGGAAATCCAATCAAAACTGTTTTTTTGTGCCGTATTGTCTACCTCATTGGTTCATGCCCAGGAATAAAACACACTTATTGTGGTGGTGTCCACATAACTTTGATACCGGTTAGTTGGCTGTTTCCGGAATCATCAGCTCAACCACGGCCTCATGGGATGAGTCGCGATGCTCGGTTTATAACAAACAAGAATTCCTTGCTGTATTGTGTTTGGGCCACAAGCCACAAGGGCTGGTGTTAGGCCCAAACACAATGCAGTTGCTGATGCAGCTATTTGGTTGTCCTAACTAGGCCTCTAAATTCCTACACAAACAAAATGACAATAGGGACCCAAGCTAAGACAGGGACTCTCCGATGCCAAAGTTATATAGGGAATTTGGGTCTAAGTATATTAGGGTTTTATGGCATGCATTTCTCAATAAATTGGGACCCTATTTATAGCCTTGGGATATGCTCCTTGTTTGGAACATTTCCCTACTTGGCAAGTGTTAGTTCTAGCGCCTTCTAAGATCCTTGGTAGAGCTTCTCAAACAAGGCTGAGCTTTGGGTCTACATTTTAATGACATTTTGAGGTAGACCTTTCAAAATTGGGTGTTCGGGTGAGGTTGAGTCTGCTTTCAATGCATAGGTTGAACTGATCTATATAATAATATGTTGGTTATAGAAATGAGTCTTCTGCAGCAATTGTGCTTCAGGTTGTTTCATAAGTTTTTCTGATTTTTTATAAAAAAAATTTTACACGCACACACACTCACGCGCAGTGGGATTTCACCACCTATAGATACTCGAGCCTTTAACTGAGTGTTGAAACTCCTGAGAGTCTACCACCCGAGCAAGAGTAAGGATCCGGCCAATGCCGTCAGCTTGGGAATACTGTTCTATTACGCCCGTCAGATTAGTTCAGTCCATTTTTACTCACAACAGCACAGCAACAGCAGTAAACATAAAATCCTTATTTATCACAAACAGAGGATCAGATTTCTTTGAGAGTTGTTTGGCGCACTCCAACAGGTCTGAACATCTTAGCCGGGCCTAATGATTTGTTCAGCCTCGGACAAGACGAGAATGCCCTCAATAATCATCCAGATAGTTAGATCCTTACCATTGGCGTTTAACGTTCCCCATCCACGTAGGGTCCTTAAGATTAACGGTCAGGATCAATGAATAATGATCCCTACCTGGATGAACTGGTGCACCAGGGACACTATTCATGTCCTGATGCATCAGGACCCTATAATTACTGTCGTATGTAAGCCTCCTCCGAAGGCTGATAATTACGCGGAAATGATTCATCCATCAATGTGACATTTTACGGCTGCAATTCAGATGGATGGCTCAGATCATACTTCCGTATATCCAAGTTGCAGCCCGGACGCAGATTGGTTACTGTTACGTGGAAATCCGAGCATATGATAGAACGTCAATCCGATTGTAAGTCCGAGCCAACACCCGAGGCGCCCGAGGCATGACCCATCTGACCAGACTTCAGCATCGCAATAAGGACACGCGAGCGTCTTTGGAAGAGGTCAACTCGGAGGGGTCCTAATAATCCGATTGGAATCGGCAGGACGAGTCAAGTCGGATGTCGGCTCAAGCCAGCCGCATCGGATTTAGCACGACAGGTTGGGTCGGACGTCGTCCGACCTGGTGAATGTTCTTTGCTATGGCCTGATGAGCCGAGCCGAACAGACACTCAGATGAGCATATCTCACTCGCTAAACATGTAAACTGTCATAACCAAACGTGGCCGATAACGTCGCTCGCAGATACGCATTATTCGTCGGATACACTACACGATCAACAGATTGCAGACAGTATCTCCACGATCCGGGAATCCCTCTAATCGTGCCAAGATTATCGAGACCAAACCGCTCCACAGGCGAGTATAAATACCACACAGCCTCATATATACGGGTACGCAATATCGAGCTCTCCTCCTGTATTCTCTACTTAGACCTCGATTCCCTTGTCCTGACTTAGGCATTGAAGGGTCCTCCGGCTTAGCTAGGGTTACCTTTGTCCGTTTTCTTGGTGCGGGTTTTAGGGACAGCACGTAGAGGGCGACGTGGAGGGAGGGCCGACCAGATTTTAACCTCAACATTTTTTTGGCGCCGTATGTGGGAATCTGAAACTAGAAGTCAGGTTCTCATTCATCTAAGTAATGGAGAGGAAGAAGAAAGCTGCAGTGGTGCAGCCGCAACCTAATAAGCAGACTCGGTCGTCATCACTGCTTCATGCCGAGTCCGCACCAGGGCCTTCCCAACGTTCGCTCAATCGGTCGAGCAAGTATCGCACCATGCAGAACGAGATCCAGGCCCTGCGCGTCGGGATAAACCGGATGAAATAACAGAGAGAGCCAGAGTTACGCCCGGCTCAGGAACAACCCGTTCTCGAGCCGGTGGGGTTGTTCATGGAAACTTGCTCTGTATCGAGGAGTGTGAGACTTGAAGCCCCCCGACACTCGGGGGTGCCGCATTCGAGTCAAAATCCTCCTGCGGTACAAGTCGAGGTATCCGCTCGGAACGCCACCACTCGGGCCCGTACAACTATCCATTCAGCCACTTCCACCCTGCTGCCCACGGACCTCCGTCATCAGTTAGAACGGAGGAGAGAAAGGAGAACACCGGAGGTCGAGGATGTCCCAGAGATCGTCGCGAAAAATAGGGACCCATGGGAGGCACGATTTGCGGAGTTGAAGGACAAGTTCCTTACATTGAAAAAGAAGTAGCAACAATCGACAGTTCCAGCCACGATCCAGGCGATGATGGAAGAGACTGAGCCTCCCTTCACCCCAGTCATCATGGCTGAAGTGATGCCGTAGAGGTTACGGATGCCTCCCGTCATCCAGAATTTAGGATCTGGGGATCCATCCGAACACCTGGAGTCCTACCGATCGTGGATGAAGATCTAGACCACAACGGACGCAATGATATGTAGGGAATTTTCTATCACCCTTACAGGATCCGCTCATATTTGGTATCGTCGGCTTAAACCCAACTATGTGTATTCTTTCGTTGAACTAAGTCGACTATTCCTTGCACAGTTTATAAGCAGTAAGAGAAGTCGGAAACCCAACACTCACCTACTCACCATCAAGCAGGCCCCGAAAGAGTCGCTAAAGGATTACATCGCCCGCTTCAACGAAGAAGCATTGCATGTCGATGACTACGATGACAAGATGGCTCTCACTGTCATTCTGAGCGGATTGAAGGAAGGAAAATTCGCCTTCTCTATCGGAAAGAGTCCGTCAAAGACGCTAGCGAAAGCTCAAAAGTATATTAACGTTGAGGAGTTCACTAACGCTCGAAAAGGCACACAAGTACCCGACTCGGCGAACAAAGGGAAAAGATCTCGGAACGAAGACTCTCAACCAACTGGCAAAGGGGCGGATGACCGCGCTTCCCCCATTGTCGATCGAGCCACAGGCCGGAAGGAAAATTTTGTTGTTATACCCCGCTTAATACATCCGCCGAGCAGATCCTGCTGAATATCCGAGGAGACAGACTAATTAATTGGCCGGTCTGCATGAGGGCTGACCCAGAGCACAAGGACAAGTAGAAATTCTGTCGTTTCCACCGGGACCATGGGCACAACACGGATGACTGCGTGGATCTGAAAGACGAGATTGAGTCCCTCATCCGCAAGAGACATTTACGTCGTTACACAAAAAAAGAGAAGTTCGCTCGAAGAGAGTAACGGCCGAGAGAACAGCCGAACAACCCCCCATAGGAACCCGCTGAAATTCGCACAATCTTCGGGGGTTCAGCTGGGGGAGGGGACTCAAACAGGGCTCGAAAAGCCCATTTCTGGAGATCCGAGCTGGTATACCACATTCACTTGGCGGAACGTCCCAGCAAGGAACTCCGAGTCGCTCCGTGCAGCCTAACTTTCACGGAAGATGATGCGTGCGGGATCCAGCATCCACACGATGACGTGCTAATGGTTACCATGACCATAGCAAATCACAAAGTGTACCGCATCTTGGTCGACACCGGGACTTCAGCTGATGTTATGTATTCTGAAGCATTCGAAAAGATGAAAATTTCACGGTCCCGGCTCCGACCCGGGAAGACTCCCTTGCACGGCTTTGCCGGAGAGAGAGTAATCTCCGAAGGAGCCATCTCCCTCCCAGTAACAGAAGGAGAAGGGCAACATGAAGTCACACTTTTGGTAGACTTTTTAGTTGTCAATGTTCCATCTGTCCACAATGTCATCATGTGCCGACCCTCCCTCAACGCAATGAGAGGGGTCGTCTCAACTTACCATTTGATGATGAAGTTCCCAGCTGAAGGTGGGATTGGTTATCTCCGAGGCGATCAACGCGAGGCACGGAGGTGTTATGCGATAGCCGTGAGAAAATGAGCTGTCAAGCAAATGCTCGTAATGGATGCCTTAGATCCTCAAGGACCAACGGAAAGCTCCTCAGTCGAAGATCTAGTAAGAATACCGCTTGATGAATCAGACCCGAAAAAAACTGTTCGGCTTGGATCATCACTGAATCCTGAGTGGAGGAACGAGTTATTGACCTTCTTAAAGCAACACCGAGACATCTTCGAATGGTCACACGCAGATATGCAGAGGATCTCACCTGATGTGCTCGTCCACAGGTTGAACGTGGACCAAGATCACCGGCCAGTTAAGCAAAAAAGAAGAAAGTTTGATGCCGAACGTTATGAAGCCATTGCCGAGGAGGTCTCATTCCTGCTCGAAACGGGTTTCATAAAAGAAGAGTACTATCCTGACTGGATAGCAAATGTTGTGCTCGTTAGGAAATCCAACGGGAAGTGGCGGGTCTGTGTAGACTATTCTGATATGAATAAAGGATATCCCAAAGACAGCTTCCCGTTACCTCGGATCGACCAACTAGTAGACAGCACGGCCGGACATGAGTTACTCTCATTTCTGGACGCTTATTCCGGGTACAACCAGATCGCTATGTACCCCCCAGACAGGCAGAAGACTACCTTTGTCACGGACAGAGGGCTCTACTGTTACCTGGTCATGCCATTTTACCTGAAAAATGCTGGGGCAACGTATCAGAGGCTGATGAATCAGATGTTTGCTAGCCAGATTGGGCGCACCATGGAGGTGTATGTGGACGACATATTAGTGAAAAGTACCCAAGCCTCCAACCACCTTAACGACCTTAGAGAAACATTCAGCGTCCTCCGAGAATATCAAATGAAATTGAATCCCACTAAGTGTGCATTTGGGGTTGAGTCAGGGAAGTTTCTTGGCTTTCAAGTCAGTTAGCGAGGTATCGAGGCCAATCCAGATAAGATCAAGGCCTTCCTCGACATGAACTCGCCTCAGACTCTTAAGGAGATACAGTGCCTCACGGGAAGAGTTGCTGCCCTCGGACGCTTCATATCCAGGGCTACAAATAAATGCCTTCCCTTCTTCCAGCAGCTGAAGGGCCATAAGAAGGCGGAGTGGATGCCAGAGTGTGAGCATGCCTTCCAGCAGTTGAAACAATACTTGGGTTCGGCGCCTCTATTGTCCAAGCCTGAAGAAGGGGAGCCTCTGTTCCTCTACCTCGCCGTCTCGGCTTAAGCTGTCAGTTCGGCTCTGATCAGAGAGGTCGGAAGCAAGCAGTACCCCGTGTACTACGTAAGCAAAGTCATGGTGCCAGCGGAAACAAGGTACCAGTCCTTGGAACCTCGTCGTCTCGGCCAGAAGACTGTGGCCATACTTCCATGCCCACTCCATAGTTGTGTTAATGGACTCTCCTCTAAGGCAGGTCCTCCAGAGACCCGAAGTGTCAGGTCGGATGACCAAGTGGGCCATAGAGCTCGGAGAGTTTGACATTCAATTCCGCCCCAAGATGACACTTAAGGGTCAAGCTGTACCCGACTTTTATCGCCGAGTTCACAACTCCAGATGAGGAGCAAGTCAGTAAGGAAGTCGAAATGACACCACCTGTCCCGTTGAGCAACCAAGAGGTGGCATCGGATCCGGGGTGGGTCCTTTATGTTGATGGGTCTTCCAACATTAAAGGAGCAGGAACCGGAGTTGTCCTGGTTGCACCTGATTCAATGACAATCCAATACGCAATCAGACTTGGATTCAAAGCCTCAAATAATGAAGCCGAGTACGAAGCATTGTTAGCTGGGCTCAGGCTGACAGCGAGCCTAGGCGTTCAAACCCTGCAAGTCCGTTGCGACTCGCAGCTGGTGGTGAATCACATCTCTTCGGAGTACGAAGCTAAAGAAGTCAGAATGATCACCTACCTCGAGGAAGCAAGGAAATTGATATAGAGATTTTGGAGTTGCACCATCCGCTAGATCCTCAGAGCCGAGAACTCATGTGTCAATGCCTTAGCAAGACTCGCCTCGGCCTCCGAGGGAAAGATCCCGTGTTTCGTTCTTATCAAGTTCATTGAGCACCCGAGTATCAGCCAGCCGGAGAAAGTCAATCCTATCCAGTTCATTCCTAGTTGGATGGACCCGATCTTCAACTATCTATCATCCGGCGAAACCCCCTCGGACAAACTAGAGGCGAGGCGACTTAGGATCAGAGCTGCCCGATACGCCCTATTGGACGGAGTGCTGTACAAGAAGGGGCATTCTCAGCCTTACCTTAGATGCCTCCAACCAGACGAGGCCAACTACGTGATTCGGGAGATTCACGAGGGAATCTGCGGAAACCACTCTGGCAGTCGTGCCTTGGCCATGAAGATTCTTCGTCAAGGGTATTTTTGGGCGACTCTTAAGAAAGATTCCAAGGACTTTGTTCGAAAGTGTGACAAGTGTCAGTGCTTTACTGCCTTGGCGAGGCAACCGACATAAGAAATGACCCCCATGAGCGGGTCGTGGTCGTTCACCAAATGGGGGATTGACATCATCGGTCCCTTGCCCACTGGGAAGGGACAAGTCAAGTTCGCTATAGTTGCAGTCGACTACTTCATTAAGTGGGCCGAGGCTGAGCAAGTTGCGAAGATCACTGAGCAAAAAGTAATCGACTTTGTGTGAAAAAATATCATCTTCCGGTTCGGAATCCCATGAACCATCATTTCTGATAACGGCCGCCAATTCAATAATGACAAGTTTCGTAGTGTGTGTCGAGGGCTTGGCATTGTGAACGCTTACTCATTGCCTCGACACCCGCAGTCGAATGGACAGGTAGAGGCGGTTAACAAAGTCATCAAGCACCATCTCAAGACGAAGATAGAAAAAGCAAAGAGAAATTGGGCCGAGGAGCTCCCCTTCGTCCTCTGGGCTTATAGGACCACGGCCCAGACTTCGATGGGAGAAACCCCGTTCTCATTATCCTATGGCTCGGAGGCAATGGTGCTAGTGGAAATCGAACTCCCAACAACGCAGGTAAGAAGCTTTGAAGAAAATCAAAACTCTGAGCAGATCGATGCTAATCTGGATTTGCTCGAAGAACTGAGAGAAGTTTCGAAGCTCCGAACGACTGCTCGGCATCAGCAGGTAGCCCGCTTCTACAATTCAAAGGTCAAAGTCAGGCGCTTTCGTCCAGGGGACTTAGTCCTCCGACGGGTCTTCCAGAACACGGCTGAGCCGGGGGGCAAGAGTGCTTGGGCCCAACTGGGAAGGACCATATCATGTGGTTAGGTTTGCCAAATCAGGCTCGTATCACCTGGAAGATCTCGAAGGTCGTCATCTCCCTCATCCTTGGAACGCCGAGCACTTGAAGATCTACTACCCATGAGGAACTAGCCTTTAAGGCTCATAATAAAATGTACGCCTCTGAGCGGCTAGCATTTAAGACTCTGAATAAAAGTTTAATTCTTGCTTGCCCGATTATCTTGTCAACACGAGCACGAACTAAATGGCCCGATCCTTTAAGAAATTGGAGCCTAATCTTACGAAAAATCGACAAGGCATCCCCTCGAGGGAAAAAGCCTAATAATGACCCGACCCCTCCTCGAAGCGCTCGGCCCGACACGACTGAATGAAGGGTTCTCACCAGACAGGCGACGAGCAGAGTATCCTAAGAGATCGGACCCAACTAAGACTTGGGCCGAGAGAGCTCGGAGAACCGACTCTAAAAACTGACTAAACGACAATGAAGGGACTAGGCCCGTAAGAGGTCGGCTTGACTACATCTCAGAGCAAGTTAACGCAATACCAAAAAAAGAAATATTTTTCATTGAACTCCCTCAGAGGGGCAAAAAATACATTGGTAGAGATACATTGATAGTTTCTTAAAAAAATGATAGAATGTCTTCATGCTGGAGGAGCTTGGGCGTCAAGGCCTTGGTCCGAGTGGACGACTTCAGTAGGGGCGTCCTCGGAGTCCTCAGGCAGAAGAGAGTCAAGATCGAGGTTTGGGTATAAACTCAGAACTGCCTCGAGACAAACATCGAAGCCGCGGTTGTAGAACGTCGCAGCTTCAGCGTCTCTCTCCTTAGAGGTCTTGAAACCTTCAACGGTGGCGGCAACCGCTGCGGCCAAAGAGGCCTCGTCCTTAGCTCGCTTAGCCTCTACAGCCTAATTCACGGCTCGGGTCCGCTCTTCAGCCGCCTCGACCTTCGAGCGTTTCAGGTCTACGCCTAGCCGAGTAGTCTCCATGGCCAAAGAGTACGCGTGAGCCCTGAGGCGGGTCAGCTCGGCGGTCGCTGCATCGCCACTCGCTTTAAGATTATCCACCCTCACTTGCAGGTGTAGCTCCTTGACCTCTAGGTCGATGATGACTCCCTGCAGTCGGCTCGCCTTGGCCCTCTCGCCCGAAAGTTGCCGGCACAGCTCGATCTGCTCGGACTTTAAGGCCGCCGTTTCAGCCTGGAGAGCCTCGAACTCTCCCTCCCTCTGTCGATGCTTCCGCACTTTCTGCCGAATTGAGAGCAGCACTGGGACGACTTGAACAGGAAATAGATCAGAATCTAAAAATATATATATATACATAACGATATGAAAGAAAGGAAGAATCACCTCGGTGATATACCATGTAGTACACGGAGGCGAAGTCGTTTAGAGCAATATCCTCTTCCTTAGTATGCTTGGTAGCTCACGGAGCTAAGCACGCGATATGATAGTCTGGCTCGAACCTCTCACCGCTCGTGCACGCTTGGGCCGAGGCCGCAGCCCCCTCGGCCCCTACCCTGCTGCCGATCTAGTTATGACCATCAGCGTCAACATCTCCTCCGACCTCGGGGGAGGGGGGGAAAGCATATTGTCGGCCATTCTAATGGCATCCTCCCATTCGGAGGAAGAAAGGATAGCGACGAGGGGCTCGGGGACTGCGACAGGAGCCTCCGCGATGGGGAGAACGATGACAGCAGGAGCACGAGTAACAGAGCTCGGAACGACCGGGGTGTCAACCACGGTCGTTCTGACGAGCCCCGGAGGAGGAGATACCACCTGGCGCAAGACTGCCGAAGGAGCCGCGGCAGTACTAGGGTGCGCCGAGGTTGGCACCGCAGAGGCAGAGCCGACTGGTCTTGGAGCTGGGGCAGTTGAGGTCGGCGTAGTGAAAGATTTCTCCACGTGAGGGGGAACTGACTTCTTCCGAGTGATCTTCACTCGGGGGGCTTCTTTCAGCAACTCTGTCGCTGTCGGAGCTGCTTTCCTTTTCCAAGCTCCAGGCACCTCGGCCATGCTTACGAAAGAAAAAACGATGTCAGTTATTAAGTGACCGAAATAAAGCTCATCGAAGAGATCAGATCAGCTTATTGAGGGACGTGGGCGAGGGATGGAATTTGCAAAGCCCAGACCTGTGAAGGTTGGCCGTGGTGATCAGATCAGCCCAAAAACGAAGCGTCTCCGATCACGCTCTGGCTTCGCAATGCGATTTTTTTGGTCTGAGTCGAGGAGCGGCAACCCCTCTGGGAAAGCTGCAAAAGAAAGAAAAAAAAAAAGAAATCTTACTTCAATCGAAATAGGTGAAAACTAAGGCAACAACCCGGATGTAAAACGAAATCTGACCTGGTTTAGTAAAATGGATCGAAATACGAGCCGTTAAGTCCTAAGCTCAGCCGCTGGTGCCTCCCATTCACCGGCCGCCCAGAATCACTTATTTTTCCAGTCGTTGTTGGACGATGGCATGTGCATCATCAATGCCGACCCCTTGCTCCCCCGAGTCACAAAATAGTACCACGAATCATTGCTATCATTCTTAACCAGATACAGGCTCAGCAGTTCCCCTCGGAGTTTCCAACTTGTCTCCAGATAATGAAGGCAAAAATCATTACCCTCCAGGCATTCAAAGTAAACTGCCCGGGTCCAAGGTAAGCCGCAACCTTCCTAATAAAGGAGTGTAGTGGGAGCCGGACCCCGCACTGCAGCGTGCAAAGGAAGATGGCTACTTCTCCCTTAGCAGGAGTGTCAGCTGCGTCCAAATGCCCAGGGGCCCTTATCTGAATGGAGTCAGGGATCTGGAATTTCAAACGGATCCACTCCATCTGAGACTCCGACATGACAGAGCCTCTTGGGACTACCTCTGCGGTGCGTAAACTCGTAGGCATTTCGGTGGTGACAGTGGTCTCGACTCGGTGGGATCAGGTGGCCGTCTTCTTACTGAGCTGCTTGGTTTTAGAGTCCAACGTCTTTTACCTCCGAGGCGGGGGGTATAGGGGAGTGGTCTCGAAAGGGCCTTTGGAAGACCCACTTCCGCTTTCAGTACTCTCCGCCTCTGAGTCATCGCCGTATTCACGAACCATCTCGAGGTCGGAAGACATGGCAGAAATAAGGGTGAAGATTAACAGGACTCACCGGGTGACTGCCGAAAATCGCTTTCTACCGAAAACTTCAAAATTCGGCCGGAATCGTCTCGTCGGAAATTGCCTCCTCTAGTATGCTCTTCTGATTCGGAATGTAAAGTGACGAACGAAAATTCAGGGTACCTTATATAGGCGACGAAGGAATTCTGCATTGATGGCGAGCCTTAATGGCAACAGCCGAATCGGCACGAGCCGATCTCCGAGCACACATAGCCACACCGCATTGGAGGAGTACTGAACCGTTAGTACGACTCTGGCATCGGACAGTGTACCTCGATATGTGAAGCGATGCCCCAGTAGTCGGAGCCATCGAGTACACGCCTCCTTAGGCCTGCGTGGCAACCTCCCATAAGCTAGGAGGAGATTCGGGATCGTAACCATAGCCACGCGTTAACCAAAGAGACCAGCATCGCGCGATTCGAGACTCGTCATCATTGCAATAAGGGCGGGAGATTTCTTAAATAAGTACTCTCCGAGCCTGCAAGCAAACTCGAAGAGTAGAGGGCTTCTGTTATGGGGAAATCCGAGCCCATGGTAGAACGTCAATCCGACTGTAAGTCCGAGCCGACACCCGAGGCGCCCGAGGCACTACCCATCTGACTAGATTTCAGCATCGCAATAAGGACACGCGAGCGTCTTTGGAAGAAGGTCAACTCGGAGGGGTCCTAACAATCCGATCGGAATGGGCACGACGATTCAGGTCGGATGTCGGCTCAAGCCAGCCGCATCGGATTCAGCACGACGGGTCGGGTCGGGTTGGGTCGGACGTCGTCCGACCTGGTGAATATTCTTTGCTATGGCCTGATGAGCCGAGCCGAACAGACACTCAGATGCGCATATCTCACTCGTTAAACATGGAAACTGCCCTAACCAAACGTGGCTGATAACGTCGCTCGCAGATACGCATTATTCGTCGGATACGCTACACGATCAACAGATTGCGGACAGTATCTCCACGATACGGGAATCCCTCTGATCGTGTCGAGATTATCGATACCAGACCGCCCCACAGGCAAGTATAAATACCACACAACGTCATATCTACAGGTACGCGATATCGAGCTCTCCTCCTGTACTCTCTACTTAGACCCCGATTCCCTTGTCCTGACTTAGGCATCGGAGGGTCCCCCGACTTATCCAGGGTCACCTTTGTCTGTTTTCTTGGTGCAGATTTTAGGGACAACACGTAGAGGGCGACGTGGAAGGAGGGTCGACCAGATTTTAACCTCAACAAGTACTACCCCGCCTGTCCCCAACTAGGTTGTGGCTCTGAGGGCCACCATGATGTATGAGGTTTAACACACCATTCATTCATTTTTTATTTTTTATTTTTGATATCATTTTAGTTCATTAGCCCAAAATGAGATAGGTTCGAGATAGATCCAAGGCTCAAGTGGACCACACTGTGGGTATTGAATATCTAATGTTGAGAATTTCTTGGGAGCCACAGCAGCTTAAGGATCAAGCTGATATTTTTGGTCCTTCGTCCATGTCCATGGGACCTTATGAACAGTTTGAATGGCCCTTCGAAGGTTTCAACGGTGTCCAATATTATCACTTTTGCTTCTATGGTGTGGTTCTCCTAAACCCTTGATCTGTCTCATTTTTTGGATTATAGCCTAAAATGATATAGAAAAATTGATGGACGGTGTGGATAAAATTCATAAATCACACGGTGGCTCCTCAAAGCCCTAGCCCATGCGAGTTCGGGACAGGCGGGGTGTCCGCGTCCTGCAGCCGGATAGGCGAGGCAGTTGACTGTACAACTAACCAAGATTACGCCTCTGCAGCACGAGGAAAACGGACGCAAATTCCTTTGCGACCCGGAAGCGGATTGCGTGCCAAGTAACTCGGTAGTCTAAACTATGTGGGGCCCAACATGATATATTTGTCTTATCTCTCACACGCGTGGGCATCGTTGCCACGTGTGAGGCGTATACTCAAGCCAGCCTACGGCAAGCGTCTGCCCATGCGGACTTCAAATCGTCTAAAACAACAAGTCCAAATCAAACGAAAAGAGGAAGGTCTCATGGTCTGCGTCGGCGGGAAAAAAGACTGACAGTACCCTTTGATATCATATTTATCCTTCGCAAAGTAGGGGTAGTTTTGTCTTTTCGGAGCTTGCGGGAATCTTTTGTGTACGGAGATTGATTATGGAATAAAGGGCAGCGAAGGACAGAGTTATTTTATAATCTGGCTGAGCCTGAGACTTGAGACACAGTCCACTTAGAAATTGTATACAAAAACTGTAATAATTCAAATTAAACCAACTAAATTGTGGTGATCACTTCTTCCAAGTTGTAGAAAATAAATCATATTTTAAAAAAAATACTAGCCCTTGATCCGTGGACACTAGTTTGTTGAAATAGGACCATTGGAAACTTCTCAGTTTAACCGTCCAATAAATGTCCACTAATTTGATAGTCAGATCATCGTATAAGATTTATTTTCTATTCATGAAAGAAAAAAACTTTGATCCATGATTTGGAAAGTTTTATTTTCTTACTTACATGCCAAGAAGACAATTTCTAAGTGCGTACGTATCATCAATCACACTCTGCCTGAGTATCAAAGTTTTTTCTCCTCAACCGCAGATATTGACTTTGGATAAGTCTCCAGATAATGTTTTAAGTGTTTTGGACCTATTGTTTAAGTAGTGGTGTCTAATCCTCCGCACATGTGGTGCACGTGCTCTGAAATCTTGGCCTACCAGACATGGAATCTATCCTAAATTTCGAAACGATTGACAGGTCTTAAACAATGATTTCGACCTCTTGCCATTGTAATTTATCTGCCCCATGCGAAAGTTAAAGTTTGGATGGTAAGGATCATTTAATCAGTGGGATCTTGACGGTCAGCGTTTGGATGGTTTGGATTACGTTGGATGAGACCCCGCGACTTAAAAGAAGTGATAAACTATCATTTTTGACTTGCAAGCGACCTCTGACCATGGAGTACACCAGCAGAGACCGAAACCAAGCGGAAACGAATTGCGTGGTGTGCCATACACCACCGACTTAGGTGGTGTGTTGAGGATACCAAGTTTTGTGGGCCCACCCTGAAGTATGTTTTGTATCCACCGCCGTTCATTTGGCGAGATCGTTGTAAGACTTGAACCCAAAAATTGAGCAAATCTAAGTCTCGAGTGGACCACAATGCCAAAAGCACGGTGGATTAAACATCTACCATTGGAAGCTTTTAGGAGTTATATGAGCTTTGGATCAATCTAATATTTAATTTTTTTTTTAGTATAAGTCTTTGTGACCTTATGAATAGGTTAGATGTCAGATAATCATCATGTTGTGCCATATAAATATTTTAATTGTGACAATCTATACCCACTGCTTGTCGTGGTATGTTTCATCATATAAATATTTTGACCGTGACAATTTATCCCCACTGTTATTCGTGGCGTATTTCACTTGAATTTTGGATATGGCTCAGTTTTTAGCTCATGGACTAAAATAATCACTCCAATTGGATGGTTCCAATATAATAAATACATCACAGTAGAGGCCATAGAACTTTGATCCTCTTCAATAGTTACGACTTTATAGTGCTCGAGTAACTGACTGTCGGACTCCACATCAGGTGCACACACCACTGAGGTCGGCGGTGTGCGGCACACCACGCAATCCACTTCAGGCCCAGCAATCTCCACCGTATATAGGCCAATCTCGATTATCGGAACTGTTTATGTTGCGTCCCTGGATGACAGTGACTTGCTAACCGATGGCTTCCCGGAAAGCAACAATTGCATAGAACGTGTCCTGATCCATTGGACATGAGAGAGGAATTACAGGATCCTCTTCATATACTCGGTTTTTCAGTTCTCACGAGTGGACCCCATGTTCAGTAACCTATATCATTGGTCTGTCGTCTACCAACCTGGATGGACTATTCCCTGAAAATCTACTTGATGGAAACAATCCTGAACCGTTGATTTGTGGCATATAAATAAACGGTTAGTGGTATAAATACAAAAAAGGTCCGCATTAAACTGAAAAAGGCTCTCATATAAGTGAATTTTCAGTCACAGCCCATCCGATGGTATGTACGACGGACAGAGAGCCAACGATGGGCCCTAGCTTGTTAGGAAAAAAAAAAAAAAAAGGAGGGCGCAGTTTGGGTGGATCCATAACCGTTGGGCCCACTTTCATGTATGTGCCTTACATCCATACGGTCCATCCATTTTGACAGCTCATAACAGGGCATGGCCCCAGGAGAATGAAGCAGATCCAAATCTTAGGTGAACCATACCACAACCATTTTGACAGCTCATATTATGACATGGTCCCAAAAAGTGAAGCGGATCAAGATCTTAGGTGGGCTATGCCACAGGAAAATGTCATGATTGAATCCCCACCATTAAAAACACCATGGGTCATTGGTAATGTTTATTTGCCATCCAACTTGTACAAGGTCAAGACCTGGACGAAGAGACTGCACAAATATCAACTTGATCCAAAACTTTTGTAGCTAATGATAAGTTTTTCACAAATATTATGGTTCACCTGAGATACGGATTTGTTTCATTTTTTGAATTATAAATTAAAATGAGTTTTCAGAACGGATGGACGGCGTGGATATAAGGCACACATGTCAAGGTGGGCCTCACGGTCAACGATCCCACCCAAGCTGCGCTCGAAAACCCGAGTACACCTTGCATAGCCGCGGGAAGAGGATTATAAAAATTCTTCTACACATGGTGCCCGTCGTATGTGTGACGATTCAAATCATGGAGTTTTGAGTCTTTTTTATGGACCGTCACAATTGACTAGACCCTTTCTCGTGCCCAATAATTGAAATTATTCGAAAATTCTAGCCGTTAGATTAATGGGTCTTTTAACTTATAATCAAATGGTCCTTTTGTTTTTGGTTTTTAAATAGTCTATTAGTTTATAATGATTCGAATCTTTATTATCACAAATCAATGCGATTTTTGCAGCACCACATGGACGGTGGATGCTTTCGCTTGTTATGTAAAAATTACACGTGGGGCCAACGGTTCACTAATCCAAATTGAAAGATTTGACCAATGATTATTTGGACCTTTGTCAGTTAACTTTGGACCGTTGATGTATTGCTATATATTGACATTCTATTGTAGGCCACAAATCGAAAGGCTAGTATTTCGGGCATGGCCCATCCACAATGGGAAGCATGAGGATGATGATCTCGACTACCAGAACATGGCCCACTTGTAGATTTCATCATCAACCAACCAATACTGGGCAGCAGCGTAATTGAATTAGTACCTGGAGGAGTACCATTATCATACGGCACTCATCAAACACACGGTTAGAAAATAATAAGAAAATTCTAGATACTCCAGGGGAGTATGATGGACGACACACACGCACTCAGAAATTGCACACGTATCATAGCCGTGAGTCAAATTAAACCGTCCAAATCATAGTCTCCTATTTAGATGTATCATGAACGCAAAAAGTTACAGTTAGATGATTTTTTTGACAACGGGATCCGTAGGCATTTACGGACGGTTAAGAATGAAAAGGATCCAACTGTCTTATTCCTACGAATAAGTTTCCACGAATAAGAGGACTGGGACAGTTCAATCAGTCTAATTTTGGGACCGTTGCTAGGTTTGTTTTCAATTGTGCAGATGTGCCGGAATGGATGTAACAACTCGATTGAAAATGATCTACTTTAACTCATGTAGATTAAAGAAGAGGAAAAAAAGTCTCTTGGCTTGATATTGGATAAAATATTAGTCAAGTTTATGAGCGTAGATTTAAATTATAATTAAAAATTATGGCTAAGAATTATCATAATTTGATTATAATTACTCTTAATTAGGATAAACTAAGATAATATAAATTAATAAATTTAATTTGATTGGTTGTTGTGTTGGATATGTTATTTTATTCCTATTACGTTCCTCTACTATTTATAGATTTCTAATGTAGTTTGTTTCTTCATGTCCTTCTTCCATTATTACAACAATTACAAGAGTTCAAATGTCTTTCTAGATTTTTTTAATTTTTTAGATCTTTCTTTTAGTATGTTTCTCCTCATATCGGTTGTACTTTTGAATGCCTCTTGACTGCTTGCTTCACTTTTATCGATCAAGGTTTTGGTTTGGTTGCTCCTGATCACATTTTATATATCAAACAGCTTCGATCCCAAAGCTCACAATTCTTTTGACCATTTTAAAGATCTAGGAGCTTGTACATCTTGTAAATGCTTACATTGCACTACTTGCAACATTTGGTCGAACTGCTTTAGGTATTTTCTCTTTAGCCAAAGCTACTGTTTTAACACTCCTTACTTTTCAGTACTCAGGTATTACCATAATGACCTAGGTTAGAGTAAATGAAAACTCATTTAATTTGAACGCTCGCCGTCATTCTAACTTGAGTTGATAGTTAAGGGTAAAGATCAAGCCATCCAACCATTTATTTTTACGATGGACCATTACACCACCTAGAGAACCACATTGAATCTTATGAGGCTCAATTCCAGGAACCTAATTGGAATAAAACGCCAGACAACATCCTTTTAGGGTGATTGAGCTGTGAAAGAATCAGTTTCAAGACTTAAGTCACAAGTTTCATCATTCGATAAGCTTACAATCAATATTTGGACGATCCATCTCTATAAATCACCTCAATAGACAGATTAGATTGTCCACTGACAATATCTAACTCCAAGGATCATGATCAGATCATCACTTAGATACACTAATCGAGAATCGTGGCCCACACGATAATCCATTTACACAATTCAACTATTAAATGGGAAATTATACAGTATATCTACTTTAGATAAACAATATAATACGTAGGGCCATAGAGGAGTAATTTTGTGAGAATCTAACCATCATATTATAATATGAAATATTGAATTGATCGTGTACGTCGACTAAACACAAAAACCTATGTTTTGGGACCCATAGAATGTTAGAGCATGAACATCGGGCCCAGTAAGGGTTACTAGATTAATGATCAGTCCCTAAGACACTTTCTAGCAATGACGTTCAAATTTGGAATAGTCAGACCGTCGGATTGACTGGAATTGTTTGGGTAGCTCGAATTGATGAAGTATGGCCCACCTAAGTTAGGGATCTGCTTTATTCTTTGTACTGGGCCCTATTCTAAGATGAAAAAACAGACGAACGGGACGGATTGATTCACAAAATTTGTGGACCTCACTTTTGTGTGGAGTGTGTACACCGTGTGCGTGTACCCGTGGAGTACCAGGCTACTGGCACGGTCAGACGATCGCTAACCCGTGCCCGCCCGAAAGAGGAAAGGATTTCCCTCTTCCTTCCTTTTTTGAAATTTCGTCCGCCAAGGACAGATGGACGGACAGAGTCCATTTTCGTGAATCATGGCCCCAACGAATGATCCAAACGGTCCATGTTGTAGCGGTTTCAAATCTGTGCAAATCCTGTCTAGTTTCATGTGATTCCTCGCACACATGCGAGCACAAATACCAATGAAAATGAGCTGTTTGTGTTTCTTCTCTTTCCAAAAACGGAAAGCTCCATGGACCATGCTGGCAATCCTCGTGAGTCCATTCTCCTCCAATCTCGGCCATCCACATGGCGTTATCTCAGCCATCCGATGCATTTCACTCGGATTAGGGCCTCCTTCTTTGGTTATTGCAGCCGCACCTTCAAAGAAACTCGCCGTTTCCTTCCGAGCTCAAACCACCAGGAAAACCTCCACTGAGCTTCGTTTTAATCATATTCCAAGCTCCCATAGGCCTGTTTGCACCGTCCTTAGGCATCATTTTGAAGAAAGGTGAGGACGTTCATGATCCGCCATTAATGGTAGGTCGTCTTCCGTGCTGGAAACTCTGCCATTAGTTCCTGTCGCAGCCCCAAATCTCAGATCAATTGATAGGTGGGCTATCCTTGCAGTAGTCTATGCAGATCGGAGAAGAAAAGAAAAAGAAAGTGGAGAGAAAGAGGCAGCAGGAAAGAAAGAAGGAAGAAAAGGGAGAGCTTGTTCGAGACGTGCTGCCGCACTAGATGACTCGGCCGAGCCAGTTCTAGTGCTGGTAGTTCTGGTCCCTGCCTAGCCTCGTCCAGGTCCTGGTGATCACATCCAGGAGAAAAAAAGAGAGAGAAAAAGAGAAGCAGAGAAAGAAGCAGGTGAAGAAAGGGCCCTCACTCGCTGCCGAGTTCGAGCCGAGTCTGGGTCCGAGTTGGGTCTAGGCCCTGGTCCAGACGTTGCTGGACATTCCAGCATATATATATATATATATATATATATATATATATATATATATATATATATATATATATATATATATAGGGAAAATGTACTATGCGCTCGAGCTCACGGCTCCGTCCCATGCAGTCGAGCTGTGTGGGTCCCACCGTGATGCATTTCGAACATCTACCCCATCAGTCAGATGCGCCATTCCACCGTGGAACTAAATCTAAAAGATCAAGTCAATCCGTGACTTGTGTGGGCCACACCACATTCAGAAGTGGAGAGGGGCCGTGCAACCATTAAAACATTCATAATCATTTTTGGGGCCCACGAAAGATGTGGTTTGCAAATCCAGCCCATCCATTATGTGTCTCCCACTTATATGAGGGTTAGACCAAGTTTAAGCAGCATTCAAAACTCAGGTGGGCCCCACCAAGTGCTTTTATATGTTTTAGCGGTGTCTTCACATGATTTTAGATGGTATGGCCCACCTGAGTTCCGTATACGGCTGATTTTTGGGATATCTCATTATTTAAAGGGGAACCATCAAATACACAGTGTTGATGGTCGACATGCATCACGGTGGGGTCCACACAGCTCGACCTCACAATAAGCTTATTGTGAGCTTGAGCACATAGTACCTTTCCTATATATATATAAGAAAAAAAAAAGAGAGAGGCGGAGATTAGAAGAAGAAGGGAAAGAAAAGAGAGGGAGTGGCTGAGAGAGAAAGAGAGAGGAAGGAGAACAAGAGAGAAAGAGAGTGGTTTTGGGTGGCTGCCGAGTCAACTCGACTGAATCTGAATTCGATTGGTTCAAGCCGGTCTAGGCCTTTGCTGGGCATCCCAGCATATAAAGGAAAGAAGGGAGGAAGAAACGAAGAAGGGAAAAGGGGATAAATGAGAGTAAGTAGGCCAATTAGTCTACCCGATTGAAGCTCGCCTAACCCATGTGGGTAGATCTAGGTTGAGGTGAGTCAACTTATCTTCTTATAATGATTAATCCTAATTTAATGTAATTAAATATTTAATTAGTTTGTTAGTTGTAAGTATGTGAATAATGTTGGTATAGATCATTTTCGTGGAGAAGGATAGATTATTTTAAGCCAAGCTAGATCAAGGTTGACTTGGATTTTGGTAAGTGAGCACCACTTTATCTAGAATGCTCATTATAACTAAATAGTCTTAGAATTTGAGATTTCACATTCTCGTATTTAAATTACGCTTTAATTTACCTAATTGTGCCAATTTGAATATAACCTAGGTACGCATCAGGAACCTTAATCATTTGGGAGCATCTAGACCTATTCTATCATAACCATTGACATGTGACATTTTAGGTTAATCAAGTGTCTTGGGTCCTTTGATGATCTCCAACCAAGCAAGGAATAAATCTACGCTCTAAGGTGAGGACTCACCCTTTGAGCTTCCCACTTTAATTCACCAATCTGGGCATAAATAATACTTTAATTCCATGAATTTAGTACCTCTAAATTCTCTCATAGTTTACTTGTCTTATTATATAATTTTGCCAATATGTTGTGTGACTGAATCATGAAATGAAAAACTGTTATGTCTCTTTAATGTTAGCAAACATGAATGAACTGGTTGTCACATGTTATCTCAAGTTGTAGGGTTTGTTAATTAATTAAATGGAGTCATTTGTGATTATCCTATGGACTGAATAGAACATATTAGGGTCTTACCATCTTGCGGTCTATGGTTGCCTTACATGGCTTGGACCGTATGTTGCCTACGTGGCTTGGATCGTCTAGTTGCCTGTAACATCCCGGATTTTTCACTGTTTTGGACTTCCAAAAATCCTTAAATTTTTTAAAAAATTAATTAACTTATAACATCACTTAATGACCTTTAGCACTCAATATTAGTTTATACAGGGGTGGTAGCAGTAAAGAACCGCACAAGTCCGATTAATCAACCGTAGGAAGTCAACGAATCTGCCTGATTGCTTGAACCTCAGGTGTAACCCCATAATTTACTCACATAGGACCCAGATTTAACTGACCCGTCGTTAACTAATCAAGACAAGCATAACTAAATTAAAGATTTAACCAAAGCCGAGTCAGATGAGGCCCGGATCTTAACAATAGATCAAATCAACCCTTGTAACGTCTCGTCCAACTAGCACAGTGTCCTGGGGCGTCCACGTAAGATTTGCCACAAGATCATTCGTTTAAGCCACTCAATGTGGGGTACTACAAGTTAATTAACAGTGGGGTACTACAAGTTAATTAACCTAGGATTAACCCATTAGAATAAACCATACAGGTCATGATAGGGCCTAGTGCAGGCCACCAAGCCAGATGACTGTTTACACTTAGCATCAGCCCGTACGGGCTATACCGCGGCGCAGAAAGGTCAGAAAATTATAAAAATTTAGAAAAACCTATATCTCACTGGGCTTATGGTCCACCGCGGACCACAGACTCATTGGGCACCCAGAAGTTAGTTGTTCGAGCTGTTCCATCAGCACTCAACAACCCAACCCAGGTCATAGTTAGAATCTGACATTGGTAAATGAAACTGACACACTGTGCCTTCCAGCCGTCAGATTTCTTCAAAATTCATGTTGAAGGTCTAATGTGTTGTCCTTCACCCGTCCACAAAATCTAGAACCCGATCATGGCACGGTAACCGTTGATTACAAATTGGACCCGTACGATCAAACCAAATATTCGATCGTCCCTAAAATTTTCATGGCCCTTTATCGGGCCATGGTCCACCTATCCTATAAGTTTCATGACTAGGGGACCACCAGAACTTCTCTAATCACCGGAATAGACCCTACTTGGCCATTTAAGGATCAGGATCATATGGTCAAACCCCCACATCCGCTTATCCGTTTGATTTCAAGTTTTGCATGGCCCTTCATCGGGTCATGAAGCACCTATCCTATGGTGTATATCGATATGTACACCCTATAGTGGGCCCTAGATCTTAGAAAGACCCTCTCATAGGTCTAGTATAGTAAAAACTTAGCCCTTAGGGCCATTTACACTAATTTTGACATTATAAAAAGGCCTTCTCTTGGGCACCCCTCTCCCCATACAATTTTTGTCTTAGAGAAAGAAATAAAGAAAGAAAAAGAGAGAGAAAGAGAGAAAGAGAAAGAGAGGAAGAAAGAGTGAAAGAGAGAGTGAAGGAGAGCTAAGGTGGACCTTAGATCGAGGTGGGGCCCAAGGGAATCAACCCTTTCAACTCCCTATCCTTTTTTCAAAGGAAACCCTCCTCCATAACCTCAACAATCGTCCATGGGTCGTCTAAGTAAGATCTTTCACCCCTTCTTCTCGAAAATTCATGTATTAAGAAGAGATTGGCTTGGAATTCTAACATACAAGAGCTTGTTCTAGGGATTCCGGTCGATCGACCGCAAGCCCTCAATCCTAGGTCATTTTCGAATCTTCAACGATCCATAGGTGCAGACTATTGCTCTTAAGTGACCTAGCACCAATTCTTTTATGAGTTTAATGATTTTAATTGCTTGTATGTCATTTTGGAGAACCTAGAGAATCCGTAGGAATTGCATGCTTATTGAAAATGGTATGAAATGGAATATTTGATGCTCATGATGTTGTCCTTATTTCTCACATGATTTGGTGATTGAATGAATTATGCTCATGCCTTGTTGATTTTCCCGTGAATTGCCGCTTTATAGTATGAATGATGTCATTACTCTTATGTATGTAAAATTCTTGGGATGGAGGAAGTTCTTATCTTCCTCACGCACACACTCACACACACACACGCTCACATACACTTGTTTCTTGATATGGTTAGTCTAGCATGTTAGGAGAATATGAATTATATGTTGATATGTGTGAGAATATGAGTTTGTTTATTCTAGCGATACATTGTTAGTCGACATGCTATGAACCTCTATTCGTGCCCTTAGGTTGGCCAGAATCATGAGGAGGGCGAAGGTGGTCCCGATGGTAGGATCGCCTTGAAACTAAACCTATGGATTTGGGCGAGTGTGTTCGGGTGGCTGTAGTTCTACTACATGGGTCTCTTGAGCCCGATGTCACTCGTCTTATGCTCGCTTGACTCTTGCGGTTTAATTTACTTTCTGACCAACCTTGAATGTTAACCCTAATTGCTCACATATGTATGGAACCTGAACCACCCTACAACCGTTGTAGCCCATCAATAACCCACTTGAAACTGATCCACAACCTCGTGAACCGGGTATGGTGGAATGGGACACTATGTCCGAGCTGTCGGCATACGCTGGAGTGTCGCGCCTCCCCGTAGTGATCGCGAATGATCCCTTTCTCTCGGCACTCCTCATGTGCTTGAAGTCGGGGATGATGAACCCGACGGGATCACGGACCGCGAGGTCTCGACCTCACGCATTGAGGAGTCTTAGATGGAGTCGCTCGAGAGAGCGTTGTGGCGAGGGCATGCATCATATCATTTCGCATGCATGCATTTTAATAAGAGTTGTTAGGTGTTGATGATTGACTGTGTTTCATTAAATTCATATTATAATTAATGCCTTTTGTAACTTAAGATTAATAGTACCCACTGAGTTGATCACTCACTCCCACTCTTGTACGGTATTTTAAAATACCAACCAGACTCTTCAGTAGCTGCAGATTGTGCTGAGTTCAACGAGCCGTGCGGTGTGAGCTTAAGTGAGGAGGACGAGTTCTCCGACTTCCAGTTGATGAGCAGCTCTCCATCGGCATAGGAGACTAGATTCTAGGGTGTTGAGTCGTGGACTCAGTGCACCATTCTTTTGGACATATGATTCTCTTGTGATTTTTATTGGGCAACGCCTTGGGCGACCCCTTTATAGTCTTTTGGACTTATACATATATATATCTCTTTCACTTCAGTAGACTAGTTGTGGTTGTATTTCATGCTCCAAGTAATTCCAAGCTGCGCGTTTAAACTTGATTAATCTTAAAACCATAAAATTGATGATAAGTGACACTCGAAAACTCGAGAGTCGAGTGTATGCACGACCCCCAATTTTTTGGGGCGTTACATTGCCTTGGTGGCATTGATGGATTATTGATGCCCTCTTGTGGCTTGATGGTTATATTCATATATCTCGTTGCTTCTTAGCCATCTTGCGGTGTTCAATCGTATCATGATTTTCGGGTGGAGCTGAAATTTGTTTATTGATTTTCTTGTCATTTTGCGGTGTTCACGTACGACATAATTTTTGGGTGGTGTAGGATTTGTATGTTGTTTGTCTCTTCATCTTATGGTGTCAGTCATACCATGATTTTCGGATGGAGCTGAAGTTCGCTTATCAATTTTTCTAGCCATCTTGCGAAGTTCACGTATGATATGATTCCTGGGTGAAGTAGAAGTTTAAAAGCTGATTTCTTATTTACCTTATGGATTTCACTTGTACCATGATTTTTGCGTGGAGCTGAAGTTCGCTTATTGATTTTCTAGTTATCTTGTGGAGTTCACGTATAATGTGATTTTCGGGTATAATAGAAAGTCGTATGGTTGATTATTTGGACATATTTCCTTACATTGCGATTGCTATTATACTTTGCTTATGATGAGACTATGTTGATCGACATAATTTTTAAATGTATGCTCATGAATTGCCCTATTTAATATATCTATCCTCATTACTTGCAATTTATACTAGATTATGAATGATGAGTGTGTAATCTTAGAGGGTGCTCCTCATTGCGATAGTTATTGACACTATTAAACCGTAACAGTTGATGCAGGTATAGAATGAGCCGATGTTGTTTATTAGATTGCTAGAGCAGATTGGGTAGCTGAGGAGCTAGACGGGATCCTTACAGCTCATATTGAGCTCCACCACTAATTGATAGACTCCTGTTTTTACTTATATAAACTTTACTATTTGAGATTGTATAAATCCTGTATGGGCGCTACGTTTGGATTTTCATTATAGTTGGAATGTTTTATTACAATGCATGGTTTACTCTAGTTTTATTGTTGTTAACTCTGATTAATGTTAAACGGTTCAAATTTACACTGAATTTTTGAGGTTAACACTCAGGTTTTTGAGAAACAGGTCATATACTCAGGTCTTGAAAACACGGGGCGTTACAACTGTGGACTTTGAGGAGTATTACAAAACTAAATTCTGACGAGGTATCTCTGTTGCTAAATACTATTAAGAGATGGAAGAGGTATATAAGAAACATAAAAATGCTCATTTTAATACGACATTTAATAAATGCCAGTATGAAAATGAAAGATGATCTTATCCCATAATGTTCGAACTAGGGTCCCCTTTTGAAAAATTTATTATTAAAAGTCGACTCTTACAATGACCCAACATTTTGAGACGTTATATATCTCTGTTCACTTGAAATGAATTTCATGGCTAGGTTGAGTGATTTGATAGATTATGGAATAAATTTCATGATAAAATAATTATCGGTCAAGGCCGATTTCACGGTTAAAGAATAAGTTCAAGGAGAGTTTGTGAAATCATAATAATGAGTATTTTGTTAATATTGCAAATATAGTTGTACTGGTCGACTAGGAAACTGAAGATGGTATTGAAATGAATTATTTCAATCCAGCTCCAAAGAAATTAAAGGATTCTCATATTCAGGTTCAAAATCCTCAAATATAAATAAATTTGAGGGCAAAATAATATCCCGAATCTATTTTTATTAGTGGATTGATATATTCTCAAATATAGGTCGAACTCCGTAATTTACTTAAAAAGTTTGTCGATTACTTGGCTTGGGATTATTGTGAGTTGCCTTGATTAGACAGGCATCTGGTTGAACATATGTTACTCATAAAGGAGAGATATTGGCCATGTAAGCAGCCACATAGGTGAATGGCGGTTGAAGTAACACAAAAGATCAAGATGGAAATTGAGCGTCTTTTGAAAGCAAATTTTATTAAACCCATCAAATATGTCGAATGGATTTTGAACATAATGTTAATTATCAAGAAGAATGGTAAGTTTAGAATATGCATTGATTTTTGAAATTTAAATCAAGCCACACCAATAGACTGACAAGTAATTTGTAGTCCCACCAAGTATGACAAAAAATATTAGTCACTTGGTTTGTTTACAATTGTGCGAGCGTGTTAGAATCAATATAATGGCTCGACCTAAACCGATTAACTTTGACTCAAAGTGTCAAAATAAGCGGATACATCCAATATAAACGTATATAACAAAATTCTGAGAAGATCAATTGCTTACTCAGCCACTTGCAAAATTTGATAATGATCAAGCGATAATCGAAGAGTGGGATTCTTTCTCCGAATATGGGCTACTTCGTGTCTTCCACGAAAAAAGAAAAATGACTTTTAGAATACCAGTACAAATAAATAAATAAAACTCACAATCAATTACTAGTAGTAACTTCAAGAGAGTATCTCGTGAAAGAACTGCATAATATTGGGGGTCGTTACTCTTACTCGGGTGGTAGACTCTAGGAGTTTCAACTTCCGGTTTACTCTTAGGATATGTCGAGATAAAGTAACTTAATAAAATTGGCTTGATTAGCTATTATGTTGGATTAGAATTTTTTTTATCTAACATGTTCCTCTACTATTTATAAATTACTACTTTAGCTTGTTTCTTCATATACTTCGTACATTGTTGCAATGGTTACAATAGTTAAAAAGTTCTTCTAAAATATTTTTTTTCTATTGATCTTTCTTTTAATATGTCTCTCTTCATGATGGCCTCGCTTATGAATGCCTACAAGCCGCTTACTTCATTTTCGTTGTTAAAATTTTGTTTTAAATGTCTTTAGTTACTTTTTATATCTTAAATAATTTGACCAAAATTTTTGAATCCAGGCTCCAATATTGCTCAGCCAACTATTTGCTAACGTTTATAATTAGACTTAAAAAAACACTTCAAGCCTTTAAAAAAAAATATATCTACTTACTATTTCTAGCAGGGACACACATCACCCTTCCTTCATTGACTTTCACATAGTAGCCAGAAATAGGCCAGAACAGGCGTTACTTACGCACCTTATATTAACTTCTATCAAGCGTCATATTCTACCGAGTACTTTGGCTCATCCATGTACGATCTCATGCTTGATTTTCTACCAGGAGGATGATGACCCATACACCTGCACACAGGTACTGTACAGACTACAGATATGTGACTCAATCCAATTCGTTGTCCCCACCGGATGTGGGGCCCAGGAGCAGATCGATTGTACAATCCTAACATTTGATATAGATAATCGTTAGCTGAAATTGGACAGCCTGCTATTTCATTTTCACCGTGCATTTGGTTGCCACTAATCTGACAGTTAGAATCACCCTTCAGGCATGATTTTTAATTTTCTACTCACTTGAATTGTTCTCTACATTTGACAGTTCAGATTGGGGTAAGTTTGTGCCACGTGTAGTTTGCCCCATTTCTACGGTAACGGATTGGCTACTCCCCCTGACACCAGCCCCGTGGCTGATGGTGGGTGCTCTGTGGGCCCCACCATGATGTATGTGTTTCATCCACTCCGTTCATCCATTTTTACGGGTCATTTTAGATCTTGATACGAAAAACTATGGGGATATAAATCTTAATGGGCCACACCACAGGAAAAAAATAATGAATGGATATTTACAATTAAAATCCTCCTAAGACTCACTGTACTGTTTATTTGACATCCAATCTATTGATTTGGTCATAAAGAGCCAGATAAAGGGAAAAAATAAATATCAGCTTGATACAAAACTTTTATGCCCCCAAAACGTTTTTAATGGTCAAAATTCATTCAACATTGTTTCCTATAATGTGGTCCACTTTAGATAGTGATATACTTCATTTTTATATCATATTATAAATTGATATATAAAAATATATGGACGGAATGGATGGCACACATACATCATGGTAGACCCCATAGAGCACCGACCACCAGCCAATGGCTGGTGTCAGGGGAAGTAGCCAATCCATTCCCATTTCTACTAGGATTTTTACGGTAGCCGACTGCGTGGTGACCCTGCCAGCACCGAAATCCATGATGGCAAGACTCTGTGGGCCCATCGTAATTTAAATGTTTTATCCACACCGTCCATTCATTTTTTCAGATCATTTTAAGGAATTATATCAAAATTGAAGCATATCCAAATCCCAAATGGACCACACCAGAGGAAACAATGGGTATAGTGACATCCACCCGTTGAGACCTTCTTAAGATCCATAGTGATGTTTATTCGTCATCTAACCTGTACATAAGATCATACAGACCTTTCTGAGGGTAAAAGACAAATATCGCCTTGATCCAAAATTTATGTGGCCCACAAGAAGTTTTCAACGGTAGGTAGGCATATAATCACCACTCTTTCATGCAGTATGGTCCACTTGAGCTCTCGATAATGTTCAATTTTGGGATGATGCCCTAAAATGAGCTGTCAAAACGGATGGATGGGGTAGATAAATCATCCATCATGGTGGGCCCACAGTACGGATGTCGGTGTGGAATTGCAAGTGGCGACCTTTTTAACTACGCTGAAGTCAGCTGAACTGACTTGTTTAACTGTAAAAATTGGAAATTTCTGCTTTGTTTTATCATCGGCTTTACAAAAATCCACAACTTGTGTGGCAGTGTTTGTTAGGATTGCTTTGCAGCATTTGTATTTTTCATCTTTTGATCAAAATCTCGTCCTTTTCTTCGATTATGACACGTGGTGGACTCAAGTCGGCTCGATTGGTTGGACGGTCAGAACTTCGTCTTTATGTTAATAGTCGGTAGTCCACATTATCGGCGGTAGTACAAGAGGCTTCACACCTATTATCAGCCTCGTGATATTGGAAACCTGCCCTGATTTACGGGCACACGTGCGTTGTGTCGATGGCTATTTAAGACACGGCGCACAGCGTGGATTCTCGCAGTGACCGGATGAAACTCAGTATAAACTCTGTGGGGCCCACACGTTATGTATGTATTTTATCCATACCGTTCATCTATTTTATGAGCTCATTTTAGCTATAAGTTAAAAATTAAAACACATCTAAAGCTTGGTTGAACCACACCATGGGAAATAATGGGGACAATGATGCTAGCCATTGAAATACTCCCAAAGCCTACAGTGATGTTTACCAGTTATCTAACCTGTTTATAAGATCATATAGACATGGATGAAGTTAAAAATACAAATATCAGCTTGATCCAAGACTTCAACAGTAGAGGTTAAATTTCCATTGTTTTCAGTGGTGTGGTCCACTTAAACTTAGGATATGATTTAATTTTCGGATCGTGCCTTAAAATGAACTGGAAAAATGAATGAACGGGGTGGATAAGACATAAACATGATGAAGAACTCCACAAAGTTTACTCAGTACACTACAGTGTACCGAGTTACTTAGTACGCAGTCCGCTCTCAATTGAGATGGGCAGGTGAGCCGTCCTTTCCCACATTCAACAAAAGAAAATACTGTCCCTTAATCTCACAGCCAGGTTTTTTCTAATGTCTGCTAGCTCCAGAGATCACATGCATCGAACAGTGCATAAGGTGGGCCCCACCATGACCATGACATGTCGGAAAAATAAGAAAGCTCCAATCGACATGATGGCCATGCATGTATATCGAAGGCCAATTTATTTTGCTAATTATCCCACTAATGTCAGCGTTAATAGTTAAATCCAATGTATCATTGGCTAAATATATCCGATACATAGAAGAAATTATGAACATTATACTTTCTATAACTATGAAAATCTTCAAACCAAACAGTGATATTAATATATTTTGATAATATTTGATATTAAAATAATATACAAATATCGTTATTATAATTTTATAAAGAAAAATGAATCAAGGATCGTATACAAATATTGTTAGGAGATAAATAATAATTAAATGTTGTCATATTTGTTGGAAGATGTAAATGTACCCATTTGTTTTGCTTATTTATTTAATAATATAAAGTAATTAAATTAACATTATTATTTTACTATTATCAAACCAAACAGAGGAATGGTTAGTCAAATATAGATGAATTTAACAATTATATAATTTGTAATCATTATACATTTGCATGTGATTATTATAAAAATCTTAATTCACTAATAATATTTGTTGGGGAAAAATGTATCAAGCTCGGGCGAAGTCCTGAGACTCGGATGAGTGTAGGTCGGCTTCGCCGACACTGCCTGAAGAATCCGAGTCAACACCGACAGAACAGAGGATAGGCCGGGAGGCGTAAGCAAGGACGAGTAAAGTCACTCTTTTAGAGTGATAACCTCGCCTGCATGACCCCACTAAAGGCCGAGCGTGTAAAAGTCATTCAACTGATAGAGTAAGATCCCCTCGGAGAGTTGATTCTGTCGGTCACGGCTGGGAACCCGTCCTCCTGTATCGGCCGAGACTCTCACAGGGTCGGTCGCAACCTGGCCGAGACTCTCCCAGAGTCGGTCGAGATCTAGCCGAGACAGAGAGTGGTGGAACGAGGACAAATGCTAATCTACGAAAATTCAGGGATACGGGTAGCGGATCCCGAGATTCTCGGGATCCTGAGCAATCACAGGAGAAGAATCCTCTGAAGATAAGGATTAACAAACTGTATAAATCTCTAACCTTGGGACAGAAGAAGGTACGCAATACTAGCCGAGACAAGCTCTTGGCTATTGACCAGATAACTGACTTAAGCATCGGAGGTTCCCCGGCTCTAGCCAGGGTCTCCTTGACATTGTTTCTGTACAGGTGAAGGAGGGTCCGTCGCAAGGAAGCCGTCCCATAAAAACACAGCAACAGCTTGGCACCGTCTGTGGGAACCGGACAAAAAGCCGTTTTCTCCAACCATTCCAATGGCAAGAACAAGAAGGACGGACCCAGATGAGGCTGGGGGGGCCGCCGCTAGCGTACCTCAGGGAGCTCCCCCGGCGGCACCGCCTGCGACTGCAAGCCAGCCCAACCAAGGGAACGTATACCTGGATCGTGAGGTTCAAGAAATGCGTTCCGAGATGGCTGCCATGAAACACATGCTGGAACAACTGTGCAACCAGCAGATGCAGCGCCAAGAGTCGACACAAGCTCATCCACCAGGGTCTGTAGTGCAACCTCCCGCGCCACAGTCGCCTAGACGACCGAGTCAGCCTCTAGAACCAAGTCACCTAGCGCCTGCCCGTTCAGGGACAGCCATTTTGCCTCCCTCTGATCTGAGGCATAGAATAGATCAGAGGAGGCGCAGTCGGCTACCTGCAGACGCTGAAGAAACGACAGAGAGCGCAGAACCCTGGAAGGCTGACATACAAGACTTGAAGGACGAAGTCCGAGAGAAGATGGCAAAGGAAATGGTGGATATAAAGCACGGTCGGAACTCAGATCCGACCAAACACGAAGAAAAAGTTTCTCCGTTCGTGGACGAGATAATGCGGGCCCGGTTGACGGAAAGGTTCCGCTTACCCCAGATAACTCCGTTTTCCGGAAAGACCGATCCGACAGAGCATCTTGAATGCTTCAGGACTTACATGGAATTGCACGACGCCTCGGATGCTGTTATGTGCCGAGTGTTTTGTCTAACCTTGACGGACGTAGCCCGATTTTGGTTTAAGAAATTGAAACCCAGGTCGATAAAGTCGTTCGCCGAACTCAGCGATGCCTTCCTCAACAATTTCATTGGCGGAAAAAAAAAACTGAAGCCTCCCGCGCATCTGAACAACATAGTTCAGAGGGAAGGAGAACTACTAAAAGACTACATTAAACGCTTCAATTTCGAGTCTCTCTAAGTTCGGAAACATTCTGAGGAGACAGCACTCAACGCTCTCATGCAAGGAGTTAGAGACAAGCCTTTTTTGGCGTCACTGGACAAAAACCCGCCCGATACTCTGGGTGAGTTTATGGTTCGGTCAGACAAATACGCCGATGCGGAGGAGACGCGACTCCTAAGAGAGAAAATCCAGAATACGAAACCTTCGGCAAAAGAGTCGGCCAAAAAAGAAGCCGACTCGGCCGGAGGGAAAAAGCGAAAAGACGACCGGGGCCGAGACGACAGCAGGCCAGGAAAGCGACCCGATAGAAAATTCTCGAGCTATACCCTTCTGAACAAATCTCCTGAACAAGTACTGATGGAGATCAAGACCGAGGGCTTCGTCAACTGGCCTTGGAAAATGCGAGGGAATCCTGGTCGTCGGAACAAGGACAAATATTGCCACTACCATCATGATCACGGTCACAACACGAGTGACTGTTATCACTTGAAGGACGAGATTGAGCGGCTGATTAAGGAGGGCCGGCTAAGAGAACATACGGTTGGGACCAACGTCGCCGCAGGACCGAGTGAAGAGCGGCCCCAGGAAGAAATTTGAACGATCGTAAGGGGTCATCGAGGCGGCGGGGACTCAAATAATGCCCGAAGAAACCACGCCAGAAGCCTCGACCGCCCCGAGTCCGAGGTTCTCCTGCTATCTCGGCCTTCCAAGGAGAAAAAATGAGAGAAATATTGTATCTCGTTCACTGAAGAAGATGCTCGAGGCATTCATCATCCCCACGACGATGCACTCGTAGTCACCCTCACCATCGCGAATAGAAAAGTGTTCCGGATACTGGTGGACACAGGATCATCAGCGGACGTCCTATTCGCCCAAGCGTTCGATAAAATGGGAGTAGGTCGGTCGGTACTACGGCCTGTCCGAACCCCGCTCATCGGTTTCTCTGGCTGACAGGTACTCCCAGAGGGAATCGTCTCGCTGCCGCTCACCGCGGGAACCGCGCCTCATCAAAAGACCGGGATGGTCGACTTCCTGGTCGTGGACCAACCGTCAGTATATAACGCCATCCTCGGCCGACCGTCTCTCAGCCTCCTTCAAGCCGTGGTGTCTACCTACCACCTTTCTATGAAATTTCCGACCGAGTCGGGAGTAAGGATAGTGAAAGGAGACCAGCAAGAGTCTCGAAAATGCTACGTCATCGCGGTAAAAGCCCCGGTTGAGATTTCGATGATTGAATCACTGGACCCCCGTATCGAATTGCACGAGCGGGGAGAACCGATGGAAGAACTCGTCTCGGTGCCGTTAACCGAGACGAGCGTTTCGAAAATAGTCCGAATCGGCTCCTCCTTAAGCCAGCCTCTTAGAGAACGGATAATCACCTTGCTTCGACGGTATGCCGATGTCTTCGCCTGGAGTCATGAAGACATGCCTGGGATCGATTCCTCGGTCATAACACACCGACTCAACATCGACCCAACCTACAGGCCCATCCGACAGAAACGCCGCCCCCTCGGCCCGGAAAGGTACACTATCATAGGAGAGGAGGTCGGCAAGCTTCTTAAAGCCAAGTTCATTGAAGAGATATACTATCCGGAATGGATAGCTAATGTCGTACTCGTAAAGAAAGCCAATGGGAAATGGCGAGTCTGTATAGACTATACGGATCTAAACAAAGCCTGCCCCAAGGATAGCTTCCCTCTTCCTCGCATCGATCAGCTGGTTGATAGTACAGCAGGTCATGAGCTGCTAAGCTTTATGGACGCCTATTCAGGCTATAATCAAATTGTAATGCACGAGAATGATAAATCAAAAACCGCCTTTGTCACCGACAAAGGCCTTTACTGTTACCGAGTGATGCCGTTTGGGTTAAAGAATGCCGGAGCGACATATCAGCGGTTAGTGAACAAAATGTTCGCTTGGCAAATAGGCCGAACGATGGAAGTTTATATTGATGATATGCTCGTTAAAAGTAAACAGGCGTCCGACCACGAGAAGGACTTGGAAGAAATGTTTTTGACTCTGCGTAAATATAAAATGAAGCTGAACCCCAGCAAGTGCGCGTTTGGTGTGAGCTCGGAAAAATTCCTCGGTTTCCTCGTTAGTCAGCGAGGAATCGAAGCGAATCCCGAGAAAATCAAAGCCTTACTCGAAATAGAATCTCCCAAAACGATCAAAGACATTCAAAGGTTAACAGGAAGAGTGGCCGCGCTCAATCGCTTTCTTTCCCGAGCCACAGACAAGTGTCTCCCGTTCTTCAAGCAATTGAAGGGACGACAGACGATGATGTGGACGGACGAATGTGAGAAAGCGTTTCAAGAACTGAAGGCTTACCTCGGATCTCCACCACTGCTATCTAAGCCCGAGCCTGGTGAAGTATTGTTGTTGTATTTGGCCGTGTCTGAAGCCGCAGTAAGCTCAGCATTAATACGAGAGAGTCAAGGGAAACAGCTGCCAGTCTACTACATTAGCAAAGCCTTGTTCCCAGCCGAGACAAGGTATCCTCAGCTTGAGAAAGTTGCCTTCACTCTTGTAGTCTCATCGCGACGCCTTCGGCCATACTTTCAGGCCCACATCATCGTCGTTGTGACCGACTTACCACTCCGCCAGATTCTCCAAAAGTCGGAAGCCTCTGGCTGACTTACAAAATGGGCAGTCGAATTAAGCGAATTTAACATACATTACCGGCCCAGGGCTGCTTTAAAAGGACAGGCCGTCACCGACTTCCTTGTCGAAGTGGTTCCTAATCCCGATAACATGCCCGAACTAAAGAGAATTAATGTACCCGAGGCTTCCTCCTCTCTCGAGCCGACACCCTGGAAGCTATTTGTCGACGGATCATCCAACTCGAAGGCAAGCGGGGCAGGGGTAGTGTTAGAAACTCCCGACCAAACTTGTATGCAATATGCCTTGCGACTCGGCTTTCAAGCGTCCAACAATACAGCGGAATACGAAGCCTTATTATTAGGCCTCAGACTCGCCGCGAGTCTAGGCGTGACCCATTTGAACGTTTTCAGCGACTCACAATTGGTTGTTAACCAAGTTTCCAGCGTTTATCAAACTCGGAAAGAGTGGCTGAAGGCATACATGGAAAAGGCTAAAGAATTGATCGGCGGATTCCAGAAGTGTGAAGTAATTCGAATACCCAGAACCGACAACGCCAAAGCCGACCTATTAGCAAAACTCGCCTCAGCAGATGAGAAAGACATACCTCGGTCAGTTCCAATTGAACATGTCCCCGAACCAAGCGTAAACGAGCCGACGGTCTTGGTCCTATTTCCCATCGATCCGGCGGCTGCTTGGTTTGACCCACTCGTCCGCTATCTCAACAATGGTGAACTGCCAGAAGATCGCGCCGAGGCACGATGATTAAAAATTCGAGCCTCGCGCTACACTATCTTGAATGGGATTCTGTACAAAAAAGGCTTTCATACTCCTCTACTAAGGTGCGTCGACTCCCAAGAAGCCGATTATATCTTATGAGAGATACACGAAGGAATATGTGGAAACCATTCAGGAGGACGCTCGCTCACTAACAAAGTGTTGCGGCAGGGATATTACTGGCCGACCATACAACATGACTCCAAACGATTCGTCCAAAGGTGCGGCAAGTGTCAGCGGTTCGTAGTGATCCCGAGACAACCCCCCGAGGAGCTAACTCCGATGTCGGGACCGTGGCCTTTTACGCAGTGGGGAATAGACATAATCGGGCCCTTTCCATTGGGGAAGGGCCAGACTAAATTTACCGTGGTAGCGGTGTACTACTTCACGAAGTGGTCCGAAGCAGAACCGTTGGCGAAAATTACCGAGCAAAGGGTCACGAGTTTCGTTTGGAAGAATATCATATGTCAGTTCGGGATACCCCGGACGATAGTGATAGACAATGGAAGGCAGTTCGATAACAAACAATTTCGAGAGATGTGCAGTAACCTCGGGATTCGTAACGTGTACGCCTCGCCTCATCACCCTCAGACGAATGGACAGGTCGAGGCGACCAACAAAATCATAAAGCAGCATCTCCGGACAAGACTCGTCGAAGCAAAGGGAGCATGGGCCGAAGAACTTCCAAATATACTGTGGGCCTATCGGACCACGGCACGAACCGCGACGGGAGAAACCCCCTTCTCTCTATGTTACGGTGCGGAAGCAGTCGCGCCGGTTGAGATCGGTATTGGTTCAACCCGAGTCAACTCGTATAATGAACGAGAGAACGGTGAACTCCTCTCATTCGCACTCGATTCGTTAGAAGAAAAAAGAGAAAGTGCTCGCTTGAAGGTGATGGCACGACAAAGACATGTATCTCGGTTTTACAATCGCCGAGTTAAAATCCGACGATTCCGAGCCGGGGACATGGTCCTCCGAAGGACCTTCCCAAATACTAAGGAGATTGAGTCGGGTACATTAGGGCCGAATTGGGAAGGCCCCTATGTCGTCTCAGGCACTATCCGACTTGGAACCTACCGGCTGGAAGACCTGAATGGGCATCTGTTACCTCATCCTTGGAACGCCGAGCATCTCAAGACTTATTACCCGTAAGATACAATCAAACACGCTGTAATTGAAGTCGACTCAATAAAAGTTCCATTTCATATAAGTACCCAATGTCGGGTCAGTTACAAAAATTTTTTTTACAAAAAGAAGAGTACAATGTCCGACTCTCGCGTTTAGTCGGAATTTGAATCCTAGGCGACGCCCGAGGGACCAGCCTCGTTAGCAGCGGCATCTCCTTTAGCGGCTTCGCCCTCGGCAGCCTCGGCGGACGGACTGTCGACCTCGAAGGCGGAGAGATCGAGATCAGGGAAGGCCGCCCTCATCTCCAAAACGCAGGCCTTGTAGCCACCTTGGTAAAGGTGGTCCCTCTCCTCCTCAAATTCGGTAGATTCGAGGAAGGCCTCCACCGCTCGATCTCGCTCCTCCTTGGCTCGACGCGTCTCTTCCTGAGCTTCCTGAACAAGCTCGGCAGCCTCGGCCTTCGCGCGAACAAGGGCACCCTCGCACTCACCGTGAACTTGGAGAAGGCGCCGCTCCCTCTCCTCGGCCTCTTGAAGGAGCAAAGTAAGGCGAGCATTGTCGGCCTTCGTTCCTTCGAGAGCTGCACGGGCGTCAGCGGCCATCTTCCGGGCGATAGAAAGATCATCGGTCATAATGCCGATCCGGCCCTCAACGATCTCTATACGGCCCTCAGCCTCGGCCGCGACCTTCTTCGCAGTCTCTGCCTCGGATGCGAGCTTCTGGGAGGCGACCAGCTCCGAGCTTGCTTTGACGAGGCAAGGAGCCAGCTGCAATACAGAGACGGTGAGCTGCGTTGGAAAACTCAGACAGAGAGTGACACGAGATCGAAGAAAAGTTTACCTCAAAAAGCAGCCTCGCTGCATGGCCGAGGGTCTAGGCCGTCGGGGCGTTGTAATAGTTGGCAAAGTCTCTCTCGCTCCCGTGGGCAAGCGCCCAAGGAACCATCCCCGCAATGATCTTCGTGAAGGGGGACTCCTGTTGAGTCATCTCCCTTCTCGGGGATTCTACGCATGGTGCCTCCCTCGGCCCTAAGACCTCCCCAGCGGTAGGCCCCGACTCAGGTGTCGCCTGAGTCACTGGATGGGTCGGCTCCGCTTCCTCGGCCCTCTCATCAGGGTCGGAAAGGACGACCACCTGGGGAACGGCGGGCGCAGAAGCAGGTGGAGTGACCGTTTCCTTCCCCTTGCCTGTGGTCTTCTGTTGCTTTGAAGGTCGAGACCCTGACAGCAGAGACGATCTTGGGGGGCCTTCACTTTGGAAAGAGGCTTCAAGGCGGGTCGAGGCTCGGCCATGTTCTCGAGCGCAGGTCTCAGAATAGGGCGAGCTTCGGGGAGGTCTGCAAGGACGAGTAATAAGATTGAGAGAGCAAATGGAAGACCAAGAAAACATATAAGGAGGGCGGAATACCTGAGACGAACGAATCTAAGCTTGCGAGGTGAAGACGCTCGGGTTGCAGAAGTAACTTCCAAGATCGCTCTGCCGCGCTTAGCTTCTTCAGCTCTCTTATCCTAGTCAAAGCCCCGGACTCGAGCTTCCCTCTCCTCTTCGAGATATTTGCAAGACATTGTAGAGTCGAGATCAGTGGAAGAGTATATAAAAACGAAGAATAAGAAAAGGAAAAGTCAGTGGACCGAGGCGCCGGGTCACCTGCTCTACGGAATGTGCGGGATACTTGAGGCTCGTACGGCCAGGTGTCGGCCGACTCCCACCGACCGCAAGCCCAAAACCACATTTCCTTACAGAACTTGTTCGAAGTAGGGGGGTCGGTTATTAGAGATCCCCCCTTGCCTCTCCACGCACTCAGAAAGTAGAGACCAGGGAAGTTGGGGTTTGGTCGGACTTGGTATAGATAGAGGAACTCGTCGACCGTGAGAGAAGGTTGCTCTAGCTCGGACCAAAGCACAGCACACCCGAACAAGTTTCTCCACCCGTTTGGGACGATTTGGCCGGGGGCTATTTTGACTCCAGAGAGGAAGTCGCGGGCAATGGGCTGAAGTGGCAGGCGCAAGCCACATTGCATCGCGACTTGGAAAATTGCTACCATCCCTGCAGGAGGATGGTCGGGCAAATCACCCGGACGAGGGAGATGAAGGATGACCGAATCAGGGACATGGTAACCAGCCCTAATCCGATTTAAATCAGATTCAGTAAGAATGAAGGCGACGAGACCGCTGGGCTCGTCTCCTTCCCCTTTCGAAGACGACCCAGAAGCCTCCGCAGTTCGAGTCACAGGGTACGGAACGACCGTTCCTTCGCCCGTGATTAAATCATCCTCTCCCTCTCCATCCTCATCCTCCATCTGATCCACCCAAGGGTTTGGCCTCCCTTGACGAGTCACCAGAGATGTCCCACCGCTGGATGGACCTGTCTGGGCAGGAGGCTCAGCCGATGGGCTGCCGGATTCTCTAATAAGCCGAAATGCGGTGTCAGCTCCGACGGTGAACTCCGTCAATAGGGATAGTGGGTCTGTAACGTCCCAGAGGTGTTAGGACACACCCTCATCTACAGACATTTCCTCTCGAGGCCTTTGAGAGCCGTGTGCGGCCATTAAAGCTGGTAAAAGGAGAAGAAAAAGACTCACCAAAGAAATCGACGACGACTGCAAGGAAAGATTGACGGAGAAAGGGGCGACAGCGGAGGAGGAGGAGAAGAACAAGTGAAAATGTGCTCGGAATCAGACACGGACGGGAGGAAGGAGGGCGAAAACAAAATTCGCATCGTCCTCTCGCCTGACTTTTTATAGCCGCGCCACGTGGCCAGATCATTATGGCAGAAGCGAATCGACGTTCGCCTCGGCTCCCCCATTCGACGCGTGGCGACCGCTGATTGACAGCGGTGAAATCGTGACCACGCGTCTGCCTTTTATACGCGGACGGAGCAAGTTGACGACTGGCCGCACGTGCGACCTTAGGAGGTGTAACGTCGCACGCTAGGGACGACTCAGAGAACATTAAATGCCTCATCATTGTCTCGGATGCTAATGCGAACCGACCGATAAAATCGTACTCCTTGTTGCCATAGTCGACACAAGGAGTAAGGGGGGCTCACTGTTGGGGAAAAATGTATCAAGCTCGGGCGAAGTCCTGAGACTCAGATGAGTATAGCTCGGCTTCGCCGACACTGCCTGAAGAATCCGAGTCAACACCGACAGAACAGAGGATAGGCCGGGAGGCGTAAGCAAGGACGAGTAAAGTCGCTCTTTTAGAGTGATAACCTCTCCTGCATGACCCCACTAAAGGCCGAGCTTATAAAAGCCATTCAACTGATAGAGTAAGATCCCCTCGGGGAGTTGATTCTGTCGGTCACGGCTGGAAACATGTCCTCCTGTATCGGCCGAGACTCCCCCAGGGTCGGTCGCAACCTGGTCGAGACTCTCCCAGAGTCGGTCGAGATCTAGCCGAGACAGAGAGTGGTGGAACGAGGACAAATGCTGATCTATGGAAATCCAGGGATACGGGTAGCGGATCTCGAGATTCTCGGGATCCTGAGCGATCACAGGAGAAGAATCCTCTGAAGATAAGGATTAGCAAACTGTATAAATCTCTAAGCTTGGGACAGAAGAAGGTACGCAATACTAACCGAGACAAGCTCTTGGCTATTGACCAGATAACTGACTTAAGCATCGGAGGTTCCCCGGCTCTAGCCAGGGTCCCCTTGACATTGTTTCTGTAAAGGTGAAGGAGGGTCCGTCGCAAGGAAGCCGTCCCATAAAAACACAACAATAATATTAATTTATTTAAATGACGATTTAATTTTAAAATGATGTATTTGATTTTACTATGGATAAATCAAACAATATATATATATATATATATATATATATATATATATATATATATATATATATATATATATATATATATATATATATATATATATATAAGTGATTATGATTAAATGTTGTTACGGATAAGAGACATGTAATTTATAGTTATTGTTTATTTTCTGTATATTATTATGGTAACGAGCAAAACAAACAGCCAAATATAGTTGGCAATGTTTTTAAGTTGTTCATCTGGCGAAGTTGACCAACTTCATTTCAATGGGGGCACCATATGTAAGTCACATGTCCCACACACTCGCCATGGCTCACTTGAGTAGACCCATTGATCTTTGCAAGAGGCTATGTTTTAAATTGATGCAATCTTATATTGTGTTTTTATAAATAAAATAATTTTTAAAAATAAAATATTTATTTTAAAAAAATAAATACATTATATTATTATATATGAAAACTTTCTTTAAAATATTCATTGCATTTGTGGTAAGATGACAAGGTCTAGCTATAAGAATTTGACTTCAAATCTCCACAAGGCTAGTGTGAAACTGTTCACGCACGTGAGTAGCATGGGTTGTAAGGCTATTTCAATGCTTTATCAGGTATACGTGACCTCGAGTGTTGAAACGAGGTATCTTCACTCAGGGTATATGTGCGCATCCTCGCAATGATCCTAAAGAGCCTAATCTTTCTTACACTCGGTTTGGATTCATTGGAGCCATGGTGCACTCGGGGAGTGAATAAGGGTGTTGTTGAATGTTAGACTCCCAAGTGAAGGTTCGAGCCATAGTGTCAATTAAGTGTGCTTAACGCAACGTCCACGGAGTATTAATGCCACATATTATCTACATGGTTACAATAGAATTAATGTAAGACCCGTATCTTGGTCCGTACCTTTCCGTACACTTCCGCGGTCTTACCGGTCAAATTTCGGCAACTTTCGATCCTTAACCAGTATCGACGCGCGATCCTGAGTCATATGCCGACAACCCGAGTCAACTCAACCCGAGATCAATACCATAGTGACCGCGCCGTCGTTGCGGTTCCGATACCGTGACTCGCGCGCCGAGGCGATACCCTGGTCAAGAGTTATGGGCCAACGTTCGGTGCGAGAAAACGCCGCGCGTTGCGAAAATCAAGGGAATCTCTACGATGTGTCACACCAATCACATCAATCCCATCAATCAATCACCCATCAATCCATCACATGTCAAGTACACATCACTTCCATCCCTTTTTCCAAGCAACCACAAAAGTCTCCCAAACCCATACATTTCTTACATAAAAAGCCACCAAAGTCTTCACCACCCATACCTCTCTTACACAAAAGCCTCAAAAGTCAAAGATTTCTTACACCCCCCATCACTCACCCATCCATCCATCACTCTCTCTCTCTCCCTTTTACATCACTCTCTCTCTTTCTCTCTTTCTCATTTGCAAAACTCCAAGCAAAGGGAGCTCCATACTTATGAAATTTCTCCAAATTTCTAAGCTCCAAGTGGCCCACCTTCCTACCCCAAATTCTCCCATCTAAACCCTCCATTCTTCATCTTAACCATTGAAGTTGAAGCTAAGGTGCCAAGGGACCCCTAGGAGAGAGAAGATCGGACGGTGGGTGCCTCTATAGGATAGTTTTCCTTATTTTTATGGTGGACCAAGTGAGGCCCACCGATCAATGGTGTGGATCTCACTTGGGACCCTAATATGTGGCCGATGGACCACTCGGATCATCATGATCATTCCATGATGGGGCCATTCTCCATGGACCCCATCATGATGTTTATTTTCTCTTCAAAGGTCATCTAGACCGTCCACGTTGGTGGAGAAAGGATCCCCATTGTTGATTTTAAATTTCAGCGGTCCCACATTCTTTAAGACCCACTTGATGTATGATTTCATGTAAGGGAGGGCCCATAATTTCAGGGTCCCTCCATCACAAGGCGTCCCACTCTCCATGTCTCTCTCTCTCTCTCTCTCTCTCTCTTTTTATTTCTTTTTATTTTGTATTATTTTTATGGCATGTGATAAGGTGGTGTGGCCCACTTGAATGGATCCCACCTTGATGCATTTATTTTTATTCAAGTGGGGCCCACCTTAGATGCTATCCCCACGCACCCATCAGTGGTGGCCCACTTCATCAGGGCCCACCATCTTAAAAAAAAATAATATATATATATATAAATCGTCCAGCGTCTGGGACGCTGGACGTTTCAAAGGAAGAAGAAAAAGGAAAGAAAGAAGGGCTTTGGTGGCCCACTTGCATAGGCCTCACCGTGTTGTACCCAGACAATCCAAGCCGTCTACCCTCTTACTTACAGAGTTTTAACCGTTGAGTAGAAGTTTGGGGTTGATTGGAAGACCTGGTGGGCCATAGCATCAAATAATGCTCGATCCAAACCGTCCATCCTCTTACCCACGGCATTTTAGCCGTTGGGTAGAAGTTTGGAGCTGATCCAATCACCTGGTGGACCATAGCGCCAAATATTGCGCCCCGACCATTCAAGGATCCATTTTCTCATTTTATTCATTTTCTAGCGTCAAAAAAATTTGAACTCTGGACTCATTTCGTCTGTTTCGGGCCGCTGATCGCAATGGCCGGGGCGGATTTCACTTTAGCGGGCCCCACGTGCGAAAAACCTCGAGAAAGCTGTTTTTTTCAAATTTTGAAATTTAAGAGGCAAAGCCTCTGGTTGTCAGTGGCGCTGGCAGCGCTGCATGCTGCTGCGTGCAGCCGTCCAGGCGGGCGGGTGGCGTCCGGTTAGGGACCCACGGCTCCAGTGGGCCCCACAATAATGTTTATTTTGTCATCCAACTTGTTCATTAGGTGGGCCACCCTAGTGGTGGGCCCCCCTCCAAAAATGAAACAGATCCAAAGCTCAAGTGGCCCACACAAAGTGAAACAGTGTGAATTGAATTTTTCCATTAAAATCTTTTTGGGGCCCACTGACGTGTTGGATCAAGCTGAAATTTATGTTTTTCCTTCATCCAGGTCTAAGTGGCCTTATGAATGGGTTGGATTTCAAATAAATATTACGGTGGGCCACATTTGTGGGACCCACATGGATGTATGTGCCCCCTTGCTTGTGTGCCTCCACCGTCCAGCGGACGGTGGGGCCCTGTGTAATGTATGTGTTTTTATCCGCACTGTCCATTGGACAGTGGGACCCACTATGATGTATGTAATGCATCCAAACCGTACATCCACTTAGTGAGATCATTTTAATGCATGAGTTATTAGATGGGTGGGCCACTCATATGGGTTTGGCCCATTTGGTTTGTAACAGGCCTATGGGCTAGGCTCATTTGAATTTCAAAAGGGCTATGGGCTAGGCCCATTTAGTTTATGAAATGCTTATGGGCTAGGCCCATTGGATCCACTTAAGGCCTAAAATCCTAGGCCCATTTGATGTGTTGCAAATCTATGGGACTAGGCCCATCTGATGTACTTCAAGGCCATGTAATTGGACCTTTTTGTTGAAATTTTAAAAGCCCATGGAAGTAGGCCATTTGATACATTGTAAGGCCCATGGGACTAAATCCATTTGATAAAAAAAGGGTCCATGGGATTAGGCCCACTTTGATATGCATACAAGCTCATGGATTAGGCCCATTTGAATAATTTAAGGCCTAGGGATTTAGGCCCATTCGACTCATATAAGGCCTCCGGGTTGAGGCCCATTGGATATACATTTGGGGGTCCAATTGGTATGGCCCATTTGATACATACTAGACTCATGTGACTAGGTCCAATTGATGCAATCTAAGGCTCACGGGTTTTGACCCATTGCAATGCACATAAGACCCATTGGTGTGGCCCATTTATGTGGCCCATCTGATGAATAAAAGGCCCATAGGATATGGCCATTTGATATATATATGAAAAGCCCAATGGGGTGAATCTAAGGTCCATTGCAATGTGTAATCCCATACCGATTTCGTAGCGATGTTTAAGAAAATCATGCCTTGGGAGCAATGTTGGTTTGACGTCCACATTGCGAGTGTAATGCTGGTTGGATGTCCACATTACGACTCTCCTTAGGGCTCATTACTGGGCCGTACTTATCGTGTATAGGCCGTCTAGGTCCATCTGCATTGTGAGATAGTTCATTTTATTATATCATATTTAGTACAGTTTCATGACTCATGATCATACGCATCATATGTATGCTTGACGTGAGAATTGTCTGATCATAGCATTTGCCTTCGGACAGGTTGTTTATGGGCTCCCGGTTAGGCGGTGTTGCCCTACATGAGCGCACCGTATGCGCAGGATTGGTTGCATGACTGGATAGCATGATTCATGCATTCTGCATTTGTATGACATGGTTATTGTACGCCCTAGCAACATCAGGGCCGTAGCCTCCACAGACATATCGTGGTTGGCAGGATTGGATACCAAAAATCTTATTTTACATGGGGTACTATAGATATCCCTGGGTGAAAGTCCATAAACCCTTATGGTACTAAGAGGTTGCTTCAACGTTTAGACCGAGTGGGTAGATGAGTACTGAGTGCAGAATACCAGTTGGCTATGCTCTCCACTGTGTCGTGGTCGGTTGGAAGCCGGTGCGGCCTTACCCGCCCGAGTGTAGGGGGCAATGCTAGGCTAAGTTTGACTAGCTCGAGGAATGAGTCCGCTATCGACGAGTCGCGCCCAATATTGGCAGACGGATAGTGAGGTCTCTTCCACTTACCTTATTACGCGTGATGTGGCGACAATCTGGTTTAGAGTGTACTAGACCCCGGTGATATTCCATATTGAGCCGTATTGATGTGTGGACATTGATGAGGATCTATATGCTTGAGTTGCATTACACATTGTATGGCCTTGGGGTGGCCAATACCATTCATGTCTTGCATCGCATAAGCCTTGGTACGGCTCATGATATTATGGTTCCATCCGCATATTCCGCATTACTCTGATATTGCATGATCATATTACTACCTTGTACACACACTTTCACCATCCTCTAACTTTCTATAAGCTTATGCACGACCGTTGCGTGCAGGTGACGTTGGATCGCAGCAGCGCTGAGGCAGGAGCACGTTGCAGAGCATTTTGGAGTTTTTGTTCCTTACCATTGTATTTTCCTTTATGCTCATTGTACTTGTAAAGTTTTTGATCATAGTGGAAATGTAATGGAGTTCCTGATTGTTGTTTGTGGGTTATGCCTTTGGTTATGCTTATTACGAATCAAACTGATATTTAAAATCCTCCTCGTAGCATCCCAGGATCGGAACCTGGCGAATGGGAGCTAGGATCCGAGAACGGGGTTCTACGGAGGCTGTCGGCGCCGGATTCGGTGATCGAAAATTTTAAATATCAGTTTGATGAGAGTGTACTAGACCCCGGTGATATTCCATATTGAGCCGTATTGATGTGTGGACATTGATGAGGATCTATATGCTTGAGTTGCATTACACATTGTATGGCCTTGGGGTGGCCAATACCATTCATGTCTTGCATCGCATAAGCCTTGGTACGGCTCATGATATTATGGTTCCATCCGCATATTCCGCATTACTCTGATATTGCATGATCATATTACTACCTTGTACACACACTTTCACCATCCTCTAACTTTCTATAAGCTTATGCACGACCGTTGCGTGCAGGTGACGTTGGATCGCAGCAGCGCTGAGGCAGGAGCACGTTGCAGAGCATTTTGGAGTTTTTGTTCCTTACCATTGTATTTTCCTTTATGCTCATTGTACTTGTAAAGTTTTTGATCATAGTGGAAATGTAATGGAGTTCCTGATTGTTGTTTGTGGGTTATGCCTTTGGTTATGCTTATTACGAATCAAACTGATATTTAAAATCCTCCTCGTAGCATCCCAGGATCGGAACCTGGCGAATGGGAGCTAGGATCCGAGAACGGGGTTCTACGGAGGCTGTCGGCGCCGGATTCGGTGATCGAAAATTTTGTGAGCCCGATTTCCGAGATTGGAGCGTGACAATTAATCAAGATCTAAGTAATAGTTATGTGTATTGCCATATAGCAACAACTTTTTGTTGTTATTAAACTATTACTACATAAGAGAAATAAAAATAACTTAGGCAAGGAATGACAGGTGCTATTCATGGCAAAATATGATTGTTGTATTAATGAGTGTGGATGATAGGAAAAAGCACAAAATGACTCTTTAGGAAGGGCACTATATGCCAAGTTTTATATATATATATATATATATATATATATATATATATATATATATATATATATATATATATATATATATATATATATATATATATATATATATATATATATATATATATGGAAAAGGTACTATACGCTCAACTGCATAATACCTTTCCATAAGGTTGAGTGTTGGCACTATGCTACCAGTTGGATAGTGAAAGTTTCAAAAGAATAGGGAAATTTTATAGGACAGTGAAGAAACAAAATCGATGAAACCGGTTATTAAAATATGACTCCCCGTATTTCCTGTGAAAGCTTTAGCATGAAAGTAGTGCTCTAAAAATCTAGGTGGGGCCTATCATGAGATTTTTTAAGAAATCCACCCCATTCATCCGTTTTTCCATATCATTTAAGGGGTTGAGCCTAAAATTCAATCAAATCCAAGTCTCAGGTTGATAATATCACAGAAAACATTAGGAATAATGATTCTAACCATTAAAATCTTGTTAGGCCTTACAGTGATGTTTATTTGTCATCCAAACTGTTCATAAGATCATACGGACATGGATGAAGAGAAAAAACAAATACAAGCTTGATCCAAAACTTCCTTGGCCCCCAAGAATTTTTCAACTGTAAACATTCAATTCAACTGTTTTATGTGGTGTGGTCCATTTGAACATTCTGTATGATTAATTTTTGGGCTCAGGCCCTAACATTATATGGTAAAATGGATAGACAAAGCGGATCAGATATATAAATCATGGTGGACCTCGTAAAGTTTACTCAGTACACTATGCGTAGTGAGTGCTCGCCCTGCAATCTGCTTCCTAACAAACAGGACCATTCTGGAAACGAATTTGCTGCTCCCCTGCCACCAACCAATGATAGGTGGTCGGTGCTTTGTGGGCCCCACAATGATGTATGTGTTTCATCCATGCTGTCAATCTATTTTTTAGATCATTTTTGAATATGAGACCAAAACTAAGATATATCCCAATCTCAAGTGGACCACATTACAGGAAACAATGTTGAATGAACGTTGACCATTAAAAACATTTCGGGAGCCAAAAAAGTTTGGGATCAAGATGATATTTGTTTTTTCACTTCATCCATGTCTGTATGACCTAATGAACAGATTTGATGTCAAATAAACACTACAATGGGTCTTAGGAGGATTTTAATGGTGGATATCCAATCACTATTGTTTTCTTGTGGTGTGGTCCACCAAAGATTTATATCCCTTTCGTTTTTGAGGTAAAGCCATAAAATGATATGTAAAAATGGATGAATGACATGGATGAAACACATACATCATGGTGGGGCCCATAGAGCACCGACCACCACCAAGGGGCTAGTGGCACCGTTTCCACCAGCTCCGCACTAACACAAAAGAAAGGGAAGCGGATTGCGTACAGACTCGATACCCTAAGCGTAGTGTGTCACGCCTCAAACCCAGAAATCAGATTCACAAGAATCTCGATCGCTGAATTCGGTGCCGACAGCCTCCGTAGTACCCCATTCTCGGTTCCCAGCGCAACATACGCCAGATTCCGATCCTGGGATCCTACAAGGAGGATTTTTTTTTTGAACGTACACTTGTCTTGTAATAAGCATAACCACAAGTTTACCCAAATTATAAAGGAAACATCATCATCACATATCCACTAATATAATCATTTGAGTACAATGCTGAAAGGGAATACATAAATAAAGAAAAATCAAGCTCCAGAAGACCACTGCACGCTCCAAGCTCAACACTGCTGCAACCTAACATCACCTGCACGCATCTATCGTGCATAAGCTTATAGAAAGCTTAGAGGGTGGTGTAAGTGTGTGCATAAGGCAAACGCCAAGTGTACAGTATCAGGACAATGCGGAAGTATGTGGTAAGTCCATGAAAATACCAAGGCTATGTAATGCAAGGCATGATGCGAGATATGGATGTCATCGGCCACACCGATGCAATGCAAGGCCTACATAGCCAAATGTCATATGCGAAATGCAATCCAAGCAAGTCGGTACTCCTCAAATACGTATATCAGTACAGTTCCTCTCTGGATATCACCGGGGTCTAATACACTTCGCAGAGACTGCCACCTCCCTAGCTGCACAGTCAAGCAAGCGGATAAGACCTCACTATCCGCCTGACCAGTAGTATGCCAATACCTACCCGGCTCGTCGATAGCGGACTCATTTGCGAGCTAGTCAAATTCAGCCTAGCTTATAGCCCCCTCACTCAGGCGGATAAGGCCACACCCCCTTCCAACCGACCACGACACAGTGTGAGGTGCGGCTTACTGGTATTCGGCACTCGGGCGCTCATGTATCCACTCGGTGTAGACGCTGGAGCATCTCCTGGTACCAAAAAGGTTCTGGGACTTTCATCCAAGGACATCCTAAGTGCCCACAGTGCTAGAATAAGTATTTTCGGTATCCAATACGGTCATCCACGATGTACCTGTGGAGCCACGGCCCTGATGTCGCTAGGGCGTGTAGTGATCAAGTCACACGTATGCGAGATGCATGAATCACACGTCAAATCATGCAGAAGTCCAGCGCGTGCTGCGTAATCATGTAGGGCACTCAGTCACATAACGAGTCCCATAAATGGTCCGCCCAATGGCGTATGTTATGATCAGTCATTACTCATATCAAGCATACATATGATGCGTATGGGCATGAGTCATGAGGTTATACTAAGCATGTTATAAGGCAATGAATAGCAACGGGTATAGACCTATCAATGGGCCCTAAAGAGAGCTATAATGCGGACATTTAACCAACATTGTACGTACAATGTGGACGTCAAACCAACATTATTTTCTAGGCACGGCTTGCCGTAAATATCATTTCACGAACCATGATAGACGTACATTGCAATGGACCCTAAGGACATCCATTGGGCCTCGATCCCTAGGCCTTAGATATATCAAATGAGCCGAATTGCGTGGGCCTTACATTCTTCAAATGGCTACGTTAATGGGCCTCGCCAAGGAGCCTTATGTACATTGCAATGGTCCATGACTCATGGGCCATGAAATACATCAAAGTGGGACTACACACATGAGTTTTAAATATGTCAAATGGGCCATTCCATTTGCGCCCCTTGCACATCAAATGGGCCTGATCCCATGGGCTTTATATGTACCAAATGGGCTTAGATCCCGTGGGCCTTATATAGAATAAGTGGGCCGGATCTCATGGGCATTGTATATATCAAATGGGCCGAAACCCATGGGCTTTAGATATGCCAAATGGGCTTAATCCCATGGACATTACACATGCCAAATGGGATTAATCCCATGGTCTTAGATGTGCACCAAGGTGGGCCTAAATGAATGGCCATAAATGGGTCAACATGGCCCTATACACATACCATGGTGGCCCATTTGAACCATAGATCTGGTTCATTTTGGCACAAGCCATGAAATAATTTTACAATAACAAATAAATGGGCGGTTTGGATGAAACTCATGCATCATGGTAGACTCCCATGTGGGCCCACTATAACATTTATTTTCCATCCAATCCTGGGCCCACTGAAATGCTTATTTGCCACCCAACCTGTTGTTAGGGCCGTGTGGCAAGGGGCCCACCAAAAATGTTTATTTTACATCCCACCTGTTGATAAGGCCATGTAGCAAGGGGCCCACCAAAATGTTTATTTTCCATTCAAACCTGCTGATGAGGTCATATAGAGCCAGGGCCCACCGTAATGTATATATTTTTTTTTACCCAACCTGGGCCCACTGTACTATTTATTTGCATCCAAACTGCTCATTGAATCACATGGCCTAGGGCCCACTGTAATGTTTATTGCCATTCAAACCCGTTCATAACGTCACGTGACCAGGGGCCCACGTGATGGACGGCGTGGACATAACACATACATCTGAGTGGGGGCCACCGTCCACTGCCGTGGACGAACGGCGTGAGTGAAACACTTGCATCACAGTGGGTGTCACCACCCGCTGTTTTGACGGTGTGGTAAGCCACACATACCATAGTGGATCCCATATAGGGCCCACCAAAGTGTTTATTTGCAATCCAACCCGTCCATTACGTATGTCCCACCTGTTTGAGGGTTCACACCAAGTTTCAGCCACATAAAAAATTCAGGTAGGCCCCACCAAGTGTTTTATATGATTTAGGCATGTCTTCACATGATTTGGATGGTATGGCCCACCTGAGTTCAGTTTGTGGATGATTTTTGGAGCCAACGCACCATTCAAGGGGACCTATTAAATGAACGGTATAGATGTAAAACATACATCATGGTGGAGTCTACAAGTGGGCCAATGCGGCCACGCTTTTTAACGTGGACGTCTCTGGACGTCATGGCATAAAGTCATATAAAAAAAAGAAAATTATTTTTTTATCCTAGGTGGGACCCACATTAAACAGATCTACCCCGTCCATTGCATGTGTCTCACAAAATTAAGAGTCCAAACCAAGTTTCAACCACGTCCAAATTTTAGATAGGCCCCACCAAATGATTTTGTATGTTTCAGGCATGTCTCCACATGATTTTAGATGGTATGGCCCACCTGAGAATCAGATTGGTCCCAAACTTTGGCTCAACGCGTAAAATAGTCTGAGAAAGGTGGTAGACGGCTTGGATCAAGCAAATACCTCAAGGTGGGGCCTGCATCAGTGGCCCACTGTAAAAGTATACTTTTTTCCTTTCTTTTTTTTTTTTTTAAGTGCAATGTGTTAACGCTGCCAGTCCAGCGTCCAGAGACGCTGGACGGCGTGCTTTAAACAGATACAACACGGTGGGTCCCACAGGGACATGGTCCACGTTCACCAAGGTGGGTCCCACATGATCGTGGCCCACCTTGCATGTACATATATATATATATATATATATAATAAATATCATTTATCTAATATGTAGTGGGCCACACCATTTGATGGATGGAGTAGATTTATCATGAATCGGTGGGGCCCACTTCATTTTAGGAGAAGGATAAGGAGAGAGAAAGAGAGAATAAGAGACGGTGATGGTGGGGCCTCACTACTATGGGCCCCACATGATACAAATTACACACAAAAAAAATGGGTCCCACAAACAAGTGGTCCCTAAAAAGAAATTTAACGGTGGATCACCCACCTCTAAGCCTCCTCCTTGCTCCCTTGGCCTCCAATGCTCCTTGCCTTCGCCTTGGACGGTGGATGATGGACCTTTGATGGTGTGGATGAGAGATGAGAGGGTGGGCCACACTTGGCTTTTGGAAAAGCTTGGGAATGCTTGGACGTGTGAAATTTTTGCTTGGAGAGATTTTTTTGAGAATGAATGAGAGAGAGAGGGGAGTGATGGGTGAAAAAGGGTGATGGAGTGATGTGTGATGGGTTTGGTGATGGATGAGGTGATGTGAGAGTGGACTTTGGGTTGCTTGTGTAAGAGAAAGGTATGGGCATGACATGGGTTAGTTGTACTTGAGTATGGAGTGACTTGACTTGTACTTGACATGAGTGATTGATTGATTGATGGGACATCTCGTAGAGATTCCCTCGTAATCCGCAATGTGCGGTGTTTTCTCGAACTGAACGCGGGCCCACATCTCTTGGCCTGGGTATCGCCTCGGCGCGTGAGACGCGGCATCGGAACCGCGGCGACAGCGCGGTCGCACTGCTACAAGTCTCATGTCGAACTGACTCAGACCGACAGAATCCGTTTCAGGATTTCACGCAACGCCGGTTACAGATCGCGAGTCGCCGAAAATCGATCGGAATGACCGCAAAAGTCTAAGGAACAGTACGAATTAGGATACGGGTTTTACATAGTGAATAAACTTTATGAGGCCCACCTTCATTCATGCATTTTATCCAACCCGTTCATACATTTTACTAGATAGTTTTAGGGCTTTAGCATAAAAATGAAGTCTATAAATATATCAAGTGGACCACACCAACGTAAACAGTGTGAATTGAACTTCTACCGTTGAAAAGTTCTTGGGGGGGCACGGAAGATTTAGATCAATCTTATATCTGTTTCTTTCCCTTCGTCCATTTTTGTTTGATCTTATGAACAGGTTTGATGAAAAATAAATATCACTGCATGCCTTAGAAAGGTTTCAACGGTGGAAATTAATACTTCAACTGTTTTATGTGGTATGGTCCATTTGAGGAGTGGATATACTTGAATTTTGGTCTTAATGCCTAAAATGATCTTTAAAAATGGATGGACGGAGTGGATAAACCACGTCTATTCACAGTGAATCCAATAAAGTTTACTCAGTACAATAAGGGTCTGTTTGGCCGGATCAATCCCACGGTATTAGGAGGGATGGGATCGCGATATCCCGGATATGCATGATGAGCCAAACAGACCCGATGAACTTGTCCCGAGATATAAGCAATCCCGTGGATCTTAAAACAATCCACTGAAATCGCCATCATTACCTTAAATGTGATCCCATCCCTTGGTTGGATGGATTGGAAGGTAAAATACCAGGATATGCCCGGTGTGCCAAACAGACCCAGTGAACTTGTCCTAGGGTATGACAATCCCATTGATCCCAATCCACTGAGACCACCATCATTACCTTACAATCCATCGCATCCCCCTCCTAATCCCATGGGATTCACCCGACCAAACAAGCCTTAAGAGCTCACTTGAGTAACTCAATACGCAATCCGATTTCAAAAGAAAGAGAATGCTGATTGTGTCCTTCCCCGCCCGGATGGACCGCGTCCTTCCCCACTCGGACAGTAATCCATCCGGGCAGGGCTCGGTGGGGCCCAACTTGATACGTGTTTTATCCACATCGTTCGTTACTTTTCTCAAATCATTTTAAGGTATGATACTAAAAATGAAGCAAGTCCATAGCTCCAGTGGACCATACCAAAGGAAGTTGCAATGTGTAACACCCTGGATTTTAGCTAATCTGGGATTTGACGTCCTCAGGCAGTGAGTCAACTAAAACACCCGAAAAATCGCTCAGAACCCAATTCCATAGCCAAAGAAACCACTTAGGATTAATTCCTTTAGAAACTAGGCATAAGTTAGCTAGTGCAACGTTGGAGTAGCTGGGAAACAGTCCTTGATCACTTTAAATACGTTCTACAAGACCCAAATCGAGTAGAACGTATGACTCTATAATACTCTATAACCTTGGATCAAACTCTAAACCGGTTTGTTCTCTGGACCGCTTTGAAACTTTATATTGGATCTAGACCGCGCGTCGAAAGTCCGATACCTCCTATCTTAGACCGTTAGAACCGCCTTACTGGACTTGACAATCATTTCAAAAATCAAGTCCAACCGATAAACACAGGCTATTTCATTGGGCCCGGACCGAAGAGAGTGCGAATAGGGACAGATTTGGAATTTGAAATTCAAATCTGGCACTCGACTTGACGCGTCAGTATTGAGCATTCTGACCGTCAAAATTCAGCCAGATTACACCCTTGGATCAGGAAAATTTTTTATTTTATATCATGAGACTTTCAGCCCTGATCTACGTGCGGTGACCGCTGAACTGAAACTGGTCCGCCACGCGCGATCTGCGAACCCTGCCGGACTGGAAACTTAATACGTGCTATATCTGGTACGCCTGAGCTTAAGTCCGATCGCATTCGACCAGGGGACCACTAGAAATCATCTTTTGGACCGAAACAGCCCCGCTTTGGTTAAGCATCAAGTGAACTTTGTTCCCGAGTCTATTCCGGGCATTTTTAAGCTTATAAAAGGGGTTGAAACCCTCTCATATCTCTCCCATCCGAATTTGGAAAAAGCCCTAGATTGAGGGAGAGAAAAGGTGAGAGATTGTGAGAGAGGTGGGAGAGAATTTCCTACTGCTGGTGCTACCTGCTACACGTGTTTAAGCCACGCGATCCAAGCACTTTACCGGCGATTGCACCGCAATTCTAGGTAAGAAAATACCCTAAACTGTTGCTGATTTGATGTTTCTTCCGTTCCATAGCTCGGTAGTTAAAAGATCTTGTAAAACAGATCCTCTATTAGCCGTAGACGAAGCGTATACGCTCCGTTCGAATTCTCACCCCTAAAAGGGAAAAGGTGCGAATTTTAGACGCTTTGATTGACTGTTTCCAAAGCTTTCAATGTCGTTTAATAGTAGATTATCGACGGCAACGCCGTTTGACATGTACAACATGCTGTCCGTTTCCTGTTTCGTAAACCAACGTAGAATACGAGATTTAGGGCATTTTAGTCATTTGTAGGAAGTACTGATTTCATTCACATTTTACTGATGTGATTAACATGGTTTATCGATGCATTTGAATGTTAGGAATACGTGCATAATTAGTTTGGCGAAGAGATTCGCCTAAATGCGCACTTCGGGTCGGCATACTATATGTAGACTTAAGTGTGTAGTGTAAGTGTTTGTATAAATGCTCGTATTAGTATGTATTGAATTAAATGGTGTTATGAATTAATTTGAGATTGATTTCTCAATTAAATTGCTGGTGTAAATGGTTTCCTACATGTTAGCCATATGCATGATTTCATTATATGTATGAAATGCATGTGCTTGATGATTCACTTAATTGGCATGTTATAACATGTGCTTGAGGATTTCATTATGATTTAGTTTGAGATTGAATTCTCAATTAATATGCTGTTGGGAATGATTTCCTATAGGTTGGTGATATGCATAATTTCATTATATGTATGAAAGGCTTGCGTTGGATGATTTACTTAAGTTGTACGTTATAACATGTGTTAACATGCTCACATGGTTGTATTTCATTTCCATTACTCTTACACGACTGCTGATGTGGATTCATGATTGTTTGGGACTATGCCTAGTCCAGGCAGTCGGCAACAGAATCAAATTCGTGGTTGGCTTATCTTTGCCACGAATGACGTGTCGATGAACGCGAGCCGTGTTTTGGAGTTGGCGGCAGTGGTTAGGCCATACGAAGTGTTTTACGCACTTCATGTCGTTCAACTTGAGATGCGATCACGCTAGTCGAGCCCGTCAAGTAACCCGACTAGCCGTTGTATGTTCACCTTATATGAGTCATAACTGCTTGAACCTAGGGTACTGAACTTACCATTGTAAACCCTGTTAACCATGGTACCTTGATCCACGAAGACTCATGAGCCGGGCATGGTGGTATGGGACACCGTGGTCGAGCTGTCGGCTTACGCTGGGGCCACAAACCTTCCCGTAGTGACCAGTGAGCACCCTACTCTGAGCAGATTATGGTGGTATGGGACACTATATTCTTGCTGTCGGCCTACACTGATCAGGTGACGAGCCCTTTGTAGTGACCTTGAGTTTATCCCGACACCGCATGGGGGCGACGAGTCCTGATGTAGTCTTGAGGATATAATAGGCCTGTATTGATAAGGTGATGGGGGAGCGGAGCAACGAGTGTGTGCAACAGCCCTGACAGCCCTTGCAGCGACCTATAAATATAATATCGTATGAGATTACTAGGAGTGACGACCCTAGATAGGATCTGTGTTGGGATTGATACAAGGAAAGTACCTTAGTTTTCCAATCCTGCTGTTTGAATGGACTAATAACAACTCGAAAATCATATCACCATAGCATTGCATGTGCCTGGAAGATGTGGAGCACTCTAGGGAGTGTGGCATGCCGCGGTCTTAAGATGTTGCCGTATGAGGGAGATCGTCGGTGAGGGCATACATCACGTCATATCATATTACATTAACAACAGTATTAGGATTGTCTAATTTACTGCTTTACTATTATCGCATGATTGATTTGATAACATGCTAATCTCTGCTCTCTTATCCCACTGAGTTGATCACTCACTCCCACGTTACGGGATGGTGTTTCCGGACACCCACCAGTCCCTTTTTGTGATTGCAGATGATGGCGCTGCTTCAGAAGTGGAGCTGGACTTGATGATGATGAGGAGGATCCCTCCTTTATGCGTGTTCTGATTGACGGGATTACAGGGAGGTTGATTAGATACCTTGACACTTGTCATTTTATATTTTTAGAGCACTCATATATATCCTTTTGGTTTACTTTTGGAGTATACATGTATGTACATAACCTGGTAACATGTTCACACTCTGGAGACATACAACAGTTTTTATATGTTATACATACTATCACAGCCTTCCGCTTGTAAATTTAACTGCCTCTGGAGTATGATATGCTGTTCTGGCTTGATCTCACTCATGTTTAATACATTAACACAGACAACATTCAATCATACATATCTATGTTGCATAAATAACATTTTGGAACTCGGGAGTTGAGTTTTTGCTCGACCCCCCTGATTTTCGGGATGTTACACAATGATAATGACATCCACCGCTGAAACCTTTCCAAGGGCCACTGTGATGATTTTTATTTTTATTTTACCATCAAAAGGTCATGTAGACGTGGATGAAGTGAAAAAACAAATATCAGATTGATTCGAAACTTCTCCATCTCCCAAGAAGTTTTTAATGGTGGACGTTCAATCCCCAACTTGTGGTCCACTTGATCCCTGGACCTGACTCATTTTTTGGATCATATCTTAAAATGATATGAGAAAAACGATGTACGGTGTGGATAAAACACTTATATCACTGTGGGGCCTAGCAAGGTTTCAATGGTTGAAATTATTATTCCCACTGTTTCTTGTGATATGATCAACTTGAGATTTGGATTTGGTTCAAATTTAGGCTCAACCCCTTAAATGATATGGGAAAATGGATGGACGGGGTGGATTTCTCAAAAAACCCCACGGTAGGCTCCACCAAGGTTTGTAGGGTAGACCTTCATGCAGAAGGCTTCGACAGGAAATATAAGAGAGAGAGGTGGACTCCAGTTTTGTTTCTCTACTCTTCCTATAAAATCTCACCGTTCTTTTGAAACTTTCACCATTCGACCAGTAGTATAGTGCCAACACTCGACCTTATGGGAAGATACTATGTGGTTGAGCATATAGTACCTTTTCCCATATATATATATATATATATATATATATGATACATTATAGTTCATAGAGATAACAAAGTATTCTTAAATTAAATAATCCATAGTCATATATTTTTATCTCTACCCTCTTGCAATCACTGTGATGTAAGGAAGGACGTGAGGTGAGCACCGTCTTCCTCAAGAGGATAACTATTCTGAATTCATGGAACTTCTATGGACTCCTCACAGAGACTTCTCGAATTTACGAGGAAAGAAAACAGAAAATAGAAATAAATTCTAATAAATTCAAAATTGATTAATGAATCATTAATAATCGTCTAATGCATTTCCTTACACCATTAATAAAGAAAAAATAAACTAAAATTCGTAATTACCAGAAATAGCAAAATTCTAACTCTAATAAAAATCTTAATTCTAATAAAACTCTTCTAATGCCTAATTTCTAAAAATAAAAATTCTAAATAAACTTTATCTAGAAGAGTTCTAGTATAATTAAAAGTTATTTCTAAAAAGGAAGAAAATTTAAAACTTTAAAAATAGAAAAAAAAAGTAAAAAATTGGAATAACTAAAAATAATAAAATTTTCCTAAAAATTCGTTTTTGAGCTGAAAGTACGTGTTTTCTAACAAAATAGACAGAAGCGACCTAATTTTGTGGGTCGGTTCACCTCAGATGGCCTGTTTCAGTAAAGATTGATAGGCTGTGCACCTCGTAACGATACCCAGATCAAAAGTTATGGTCAATTTACGGTCCATCTTCTTTTAGCCCAACCATGCTAGGAACGTATTTGTGACACGTTCTATATCAGACCCCTCAACTTGAAAAAAACTCATCCTCAAGTTACTCAAGAGACTTGACACATGAGTTTGAGATAACTTCTGACACCGATGTTCATTAGCCCTTTTTTTGTACTTGGCAATAAGCTCTTGAGTTGACACAGTACATGTACTCTTGCTTTCCTTGACTTTACTAATATCGATCAGTTCCTTCACATCTGCCTTCAAGATCTCATATTCTTTCTAATAATGTAGGCAATTAGGCAGACTTACCCCTGAGACGGGATTAACGTGATTTTGTATATCTCGTATAGAAGGTAATTTATTAGGGAGTTCATTAAGCACAACCCCCCTTGAACTCCTACGATACTGGTTCCAAATCCTCTAGGATATTCACAGGCTCCACATATTTTTTATTTTCAACTAATGGATATATATTTCTCGTTTCCTCGGATTGTTTAACAAAGACCTGTTCAGTTATGAGATATTGTCCCTCCACTTTAGAAGTCTTAGGTTGGTTCTTCATTCCTATAGAGGCCATATATTTGTCACTGATGAATCTTGTGGCTTATTGTGATTCCGTTTTGATGAGGTTGTTTCTTGCGGACTAATAATAGAATTTTTCTGCATAACCTTTTACTGATCGACTATCCTGACAATACTTTTGGTTTTGTTGGAATAATACCTGATCGTAATCTCGGAGGAGGAATCGCATGCAAAATAACTACTTCATCCGCAGCCACGTGCGAATTGGCGCTTTTATCTGTCTCGTACGCTCAAGTTGAATTTGTTCCCACCAAGTTGAAGTTCCACCCTTCAATTTGTAGGCCACAAGCTTAACTTTCTTTACTTCAAGAATTTTCATATATTCAAAGAATCGCTCAACTTCAGAAAGCCAATCAAGAAAATCTTTAATGTGAAGTTGGTTTTTAAAACTAAAAAGATCGACCCTCATTTTAAATTCTCGATCAATCCGATCAATGACTTATCCAGGATATTGTGGAATCATGTTATTGGATCCTACCTTTTCAGGAGTGATCATGTGGTTCACTGTTTGCACCATCCTGCAATCAGAGTGATTACAAGTGTCAATAATATTGGTGGCAGATCACTACCAGGAACACGGAGTTGTCCTAAGGCCTCTGTTATGTAATCTGTCATGCGGTCGATGGAAGCCTGTAGCCCTTGCATGACTTGCCGATTATCTCGTTATACTGCTTCGAAAGTTGCCGCCGTTAAAGGTAAATTTCCTTAAGTACCGCCCATGGGATTGTTTCTCGACCCGTCGTTAAAAGTCATCGATCCGAGGAGAAACCTCGCTTTGATACTAAATTGATGCAGGGAAGGACGTGAGGTCGAGCACTGTCTTCCTCAAGATGATAACTATTTTGAATCCACAGAACTTCTTTGGACTCCTCAGAGAGACTTCTCGAATCCACGAGGAAAGAAAGCATAAATTAGAAATAAATTCTAACAAATTCGAAATTGATTAATGAATCATTGATAATCATATAATGTGTTTCCTTACACCATTAATTAAAAAAAAAAATTAAAATTCATAATTACTAAAAATAGCAAAATTCTAACTCTAATAAAAATCCTAATTCTAATAAAACTCTTCTAATGTCTAATTTCTAAAAATAAAAATTCAAGATTCCTCTTATAATTAAAAGTTATTTCTAAAAGGGAAGAAAATCTAAAACTCTAAAAATAGAAAAAAAAAAGAGTAAAAAATCAGAATTACTAAAAATAGTAAAATTTTTCTAAAAATTCGTTTTTGAGCTGAAAACGTGCATTTTCTAACAAAACGGACAGATGTAACCCACTTTATGGGTTGGTTCACCTCGGATGGTTCGTTACAATAAAGATTGATAGGTTGTGTGCCCCGTAACGATACCCAAATCAAAAGTTATGGTCAATTTACGGTCCATTTTCTTTTGGCCCAACCATGCTAGAAACATATCTGTGACACGTTTTACATCACACTGTTGTGATAATATTTTCATGAGGCATGTCATTGTAAAAACCTGTAAATCTGTATATGTACAAATTCCCGTATTATATTACAAATCCATGAGCTCATTGTATTTGAAAATAATTTGTCTTCCTTCTAAATATTCAGTGAGAGATTCGTATTGGCATACAATTTGTCTCAAATAATTTTTTAAGAACTCATGATGGTGCGACCTTTGGTGTGAAGCCCACCTTTGTTGTATGTATTCTGCATCTATTACGCCCATCCCTTTTACCTTATGATATTAGGGCATGAGGTAAAAAAATGAAATAGATCCAAATTTCAGGTGGACCATATCATAAGAAACAGTGATGATTGACCATTAAAAACACCCGGTGGATTACAAAAAGTCTTAGATCAATATAATATTTGTTTTTTTTCTTTCTATTAATCTAAGTTTGTGTGATCTCATTAACACGTTGGATGACAAATAAACATTAAGGAAACATTATTATAGATCCTACAAAGTTTTTAACAGTGGAGCGATCAATTACCGCTGTTTCCTATAGTATGGTGCATCTGACTTTCCGTTCTGCTTCATCTTTTGGATCTAGCCATTAAATGATCCGAAAAAACGGTTGGCCCGCATGGATATAAAATACATATATCAAAGTGGACCCTATGGTGAGGGCCGCACCATCTTGGGTGACGCCAGGCGTACATACAGATACAAATCTACGGTGGACCACACCACAAGAAACAGTGGTCATTCAACATCCATCGTTAAAAACTTCCTAGGATCCGCCGTAAAGTTGATTTCCCATCCACCAGAAATTTGTATCTGCTTCACTTTTAGGACCACACTCAAAAATAAGCTGGCAAGACGGATGGGCGGCGTGGATATAATAAAAAAGGACCGTATGATATTTTTCATTTTAACCGTCCAGTAAATATCTACTAATCTGATGGCAAGGTACTTAAATAACCGTAACTTTTAGTTGATGATACATCTAAACTGATAGCCATGGCAGTTTTAGTTTTGACTTGCATGCCACGTAAGCAAGTTTTAAGTGACAGCGTATAATCCGTCCCCTACCCCCCAGCGAATCAGACATTCTGAAAAGCAAGAAAAGGACTGGTTCGCACTTCCTCTCGTGTAGAACAGTCATCAGAGAGTACCATGTTGCTGAAGTGCCAGGTAGGCCACAGCTCGCACCTAACCTTATCGAGGACAATGTAAGGCTCCTGCACCACTGATCACTATCTTCTTATTGGGACACACGGATCTGTGGGCCCACCATCAATCTGACCAGGGAAAGCGACAATCACTGTGACTAGGACGGCAATAATAGCAGAGGTGGTAACGGTATGTGGGGCCTACTTCAACTGTGCATCCGATCTACTCCGTCCATCGTGTTCTCCCACTCATGATCACCGTAGAAACAAAAAATCAGGCGGACCCGAAAGTTATTGGTCCAAAACGTGGGGAACAGTGTAAATTCACGTGGTGTAGCCCACATGGGTCTCCGAATGGTCTGATCCCTTCATCCTACTGGGTCTCGTCTAATGAATGGATTAGATCGCATATTTACAACATGGTGGGCCCTACAAACAGTGAGGAATGTTTTATTGGTTGGGTGTCCCCTTCCAACTATTCCTTGTGGTGTGCCCCACTTGAGATTGCGTTCACTGATTCTTAGCAACATGGCCTAACATGTAGGTCGCGTCTAATGGACGGGTGGATCTGATGCAAGGTCCATGTGGGCCCCGCAACAGCCCGCGATACATGAGCGCACTTCATAACAGCCTCAGACAGATCATGTATTGTTATTGTTCGCCAACGTTTTAGAAATGGTGGTGACTCTTCCATCGCCCACTAAGACAATCTAGACCAATCAAATCGCTGATCAAATTGATAACACAGTATAAACCATTCATTACAAAGCAAAGGATAGTACCCATCCGATTTTGGCCTTAGAATTTGGACGAATCACTACTTTAATTTCGTCCATCCATTTCGTGACCATCAATTGGTTGGTTATGATTGCTTGATCAGTGTGGCTTCTCGAGATACGCTCCATCCACAAATGTTCCTACAGTTTGGATGGCCTGGATGGCCGTATATGAGATCTGCACATGACGAGTATGAGTAACTACCATTTTCAAATGGTGGTGAACTAGCACTGGAGTCCTACTATTGAGCTGGCCAGGGCCAGCCCAGCCCAAAATAACCTCCTTGAATTAAATGATTTTTAAAACCATAGTTCAAAACGTTGCTGACTCAACTCGAAACTGGGACGAGTCATCTCGACTCGGTTAGATTTCGAGCTGAATCTCTTGAAAACTCACACTTGAAATTGATACGAGTAGATATTGGAAAGGCTAGTCAACCCAACTCAATAACTCGGTCTTGTCAACTCATTACAAGTTTTAAACAATAGTTCTAGAACTTGCTCACTTGACCTAAAACTCGGACGAGTCAACTCGACTAGGCTAGATTTCGAGTCTGAGTCTCTTAGAAACTCACTCTTGAATCCGATTCCATGTATAGTCAGCTTGATTACTCAGCTGTCTCAACTCGTTACAAGTTCTAACCGTAGTCAACTTGGTCGAGTCAACCTGACTCAGTTAGAGTTTGACTAAGTCTCTTTGAAACTCACTCTTTGAATTAACTCAAGTTGGAAATCAAAACCATCAAGTCATCACGATAACTCGGTCTTCCTGACTTCCTTATGACTTTTAAATAATAGTTCCAAAACTCACTGACACGACCTAAAACTTGTCTGAGTCAAATCAACTCAGATTTCAAGCCTGAGTATCTTAAAACTCGCTCTTGCGACTAACTCGGTCCGATATCAGAAAGACTCGCCAACCCAACTCAATGACTCAGTCATCTTACCTGGTTACGAGTTTAAAAAGTTTAAAACCAAAAGGGTGTCCTCACATGCAAGCTAACATCAAGGTAGACTAGTCATTTTCTTTCCTTCTCAATGACATAGACGTCAAAGAAAATCTAGGTGAATATAGGGCCAAAGTTTGGTGGGCTCCCAATCCGGCATGTTACATACCATTGACGACGTTGGGCCCAGCACATGGCATGACTTTTTAATGGACCACACCGGGCAAAATCAAACTTTTGAATAGTTCCACAGCCCCCCCCGGTTCTCATAGCTATTACATCACAGAACCCACGGGCTGCCGCTTGATACATTACATCTGAAGTGGATCTTTTTGGAAAATTTTCCTTATTTCAGGGAGTTATTGTGGTCCACCCGTGATAGACGGTAGGTAGGGGCCTTATCGTGACAGCGTGAGCAGGTCATGTAATCCAACGGTCTCATGGAGACTTGTCTAACCAGATACGCCAACCCATTGACTCGTCTGCCATGCCGGGCCCAGTAACTTGTATGAAAGACCATGGCAAACAAAGTCTAATATTTGAATACCGTGCGACTCGTCTAAAGTCCTAGCTGTTACATCACGCACAGCCAGGCTAGGCTGCGATGGGTCTGTTGCGCAGGAAGTAACCCTTCTGGAAAAATCTACTTGTGTGGTCCACCCGTGATAGACGGTGGGGACCATAACAAGACACTGCGAGCAGGTGATGCAATTTATGATCGTTCAAAGGTCTATTTTGAGACTTATCTAACTAGCTGGGCCAACCCATGTAAACTCGTTAGAAGCCGATTGCAACCTCCCAAGTTCTGTAGGTCCCACCATCCCTTTTGCATGATCATTTTAAGGCATGGCCCAAAAATGAAGCAGATCCAACGTTCAAGTGGACCACACAATGGAAGGCAGTGGGGATTGGATACCTACCATTGAAAACTTCTTGGGGGGCATAAGTTTTGGATCAAGTTGATATCTGTGTTTTCCCTTTATCCAGGTCTGTGTGACCTTATGAACTAGGGGTGCACACAGAACCGGTAGAACTCGTAAACAAATCAGAACCAACCAGACCGGTCCGGTTCCGGTTCTGGTTCTGAAAATCAAATAACCAGTTAATTCGGTTCAGTTCTCAGTAATCGGACTGTAGAACCAAACCTGGAACTGGACCCCTTGGCCAATAAATATTTAAATTTTATTTTGTTTTTTTAACATAAAAAACTAGACCATTCATCAAATGGATCACAACACGAATCAGACATTGGCAGCAAAATCATTTTGGGAACACGCAAGGGTCATAAAACAAACCATCTGTGCAAATTTTCAACAGAGGAGCTCAGGTTGGATTATAATTTTTATTTTTATTTTTTTGAAAAAAAACCCATGCAATTGGGAGATTATCAAAAGCCCAGAACTGTAGAACTGAAACAGAACCTAACTGGTTTTTATGGTCCAGTAACAATTGGGTTCTAGGGTGCAAACGGTCTGGTTCCGGTTCTAGTTTCCCTGGAACCATTGGGGACAGTTTGGTTCTGGTTTCACCCTGAACCAGACTGAACCGAACAGTGTGCACCCTAATATGAACCGGTTGGATGGCAAACAGAAATCATGGGGGCTGTAAGAAGGTTTCAACTGTGGGTATCGTTTTCCCGGCTGCTTTCTGTGGTGTGGTCCATTTGAGCTTTGGATCTGCCTCATTTTTTAGCCCATGCCCTAAAATGATCTTGCTAAACGGATATAACACATACATAATGGTGGGGTCCACAAAACTTGGTGACGTCAAGCAGGGTCCACTTCCCTTACCCCGATGCAGGCCCACCTAGCTAACTCGAGTGCAGATGGAAAACCTGTGATTCAGCAAGTGGTTCAAACGTTGCCACAGGCTATATTAACTCGGATACAAAAGGATGTTTTCTTAATGGTCTTTCTTAACACAAACGGCCTGTTTGGGCACACCCTCAATTGGCGCTCTAAACAAAGTTGTAACTTTGAGCTAAATCCCAGTTTGCATTCTGCAATTGGATGCACTTTCACAAATCTGAGATAAGCACTAAAAGGCCCACTTGCTGGAAATCAATCCAATTAGTTTTTGGCAAGTAGTGGGAATAAAAAAAAAAAACCCTTTTTGCCAAAGTTGCATCCAAACAGGCCCTAGATATCTCCCTATAGAGGCCGAGTTCCCTATTAGTAACTAATAGGGAACTTCCCAAATTTGCTTGGGCCGATTAGTTTGGTAATCCAGGCTATGAAGCATGTGGCTCCCATCAGGAATGGACCATGCCCAAAAAATCCCCTCAATTGGACTACTCTTGAGCTTTTGACCATTGGCACACATGGTTAAGAAGAAATACACAAAAATTTCTCGTTCGCAAGGATTTCAAATTGGGAGAGATGGAGGCATGGTCCATTCATGATGGGGATCATCTGATTCAATGGCTTGGATGGACACCACACAGTACAATAGAGAAGTTAGCTGTAACCAAACAGAGAACTGGGCCTCTCACCAAAATACATCATAAGGACGCGTTTGGTTGCCGTTGAGTGAGTTCTTACACATTTTTCTCCCAACAACTGCATCACTGCCGGACGATAGCATACCACTGACTGGATTGAGCTTAAGATTGTGGCCCACTCGGGTGTCCAATAGGCATGAAATTTCGGCAGAAAGGGCTTTCTATGATGTTAAGTTTGATGAATGGTTCAGATTTTGAATACATGGTGCATATAAACATGTCTTCGGTTTCCAAAAAGATGGGGTGCAACAACTAATAGATAGATGCCAATCTCTGCAAATGAAATGAGAAATGGAAAAAGGCTTGTATCCAAGAACAGTGAATCAGCTCTGACACACTAAGAAGAGAGGTTACAAAGGGCCCACCTCATTCTTTTACAGCTTGAACTGAGTTCCGTTGTAACGCAGCTTGAACCATGTAGAAACCCGCCGAGTCATACCAACATTGCACAAACTACTGCCTACCTCCACTGTTGGCTGTATCCACCACAAGGGCGTACTGGCTCACTTCCATTTCAAAAATTACCAAAAACCCCATTGCATTAAGCCATTTACTATTTAAGAAACATCAAAATTGGGGGATTTTGGTAATTTCATGGTCCGCGAAAGTTACAAGCTCAGAACAAAAAGTTTCACATTTCTAAAGAATAATAAGAATGTGAAAAGATAAATGAAATTCCATACCGGATTGTTTCCGCATTCAACTTCCGCCCCCTGAGTTCTCCACCTTGACAGCCTGCTTTTGAGGACATGACGATGACAAATGGCCCACAACACCACACTCGTAGCATGTCCGCCTCTTTTTCTTAGCACTGCCAGTGCTCACCCCATCCTCCGCCTTCTTATTCTCACCAAATGACTCTGACCTTAACTGGGTCCCAGTTTCCTTCCTGGGGACAGCACACCTAATCCTCACCGGCCGTCCACATACCAACTTCTGGTCTAATGTTAAGGCTATGGTCAGAGAGGGACTGTCAGAGAAATCCATGTGGGCGTAGCCCCGGAACTCGCCAGTTGTTTTGTCTTCGCCGAAACGGATGGATGATATGTTGCAATCGGAGAAAAGCTGTCTCAAATCATCCTCAGTTATATCCCAGGATAAATTCCCCACATAGATTCTGTTGTATCCATCCACGATCTCGGGCGAGAAATCTGATGACGGCTTGTGGGACCGGGTGGCCTTGTATGGTTGTATCTTTAGAAACAACCCACCCCTGAAAAGAATTTGTCATGATGCACATTTCATGGAGTTTCATAAAGTCATTCTTGCCATTAATGTTGCACATGCGTATGGTGATCAAGACTGTTGATTTGCTGGGCCATCATGTGTACGGGCAATAGATCCAACAAATCAACAACAACCAGCAAAATGGTAGCTAGCTAGGCCGGAGTTGAGAAAATAAATAATGGTGCGACTTCAACAAGCAAAATCAACAACAACCAGTGGCCAGAATCATCCAATCACCGTGATTGGGCAGTGGCCCATCCACATGGTGGCCTTCTGGCTTAATAGTCCTTTATTATTGTGGGGATCACTCCGTATAGAATTTCTAAGCATGTTTCTTACTTATGTGCACTGAAAGGAAGAGACTGGATTAAAGAGCAACTGCTTCTATACTCACATGTCAGCACCGTCAAGAGCTAAAGCTCTTTTAGCTGCAGCTTCAGTCTGCAAGAAGTTTAACAAATCAATAGCAATCAGAGCCGCTGCATCGGTTGCAAACTCAAAAGAGGCAAAATCAAAAGGAAAATTCAGTATCCATCAAACCACAAAATGCCTTGCTAGAGTGCTGCGACTCATCCACATTGCATACATGTGTGCCAACCCTCACCGTCCAAATCATGGGCTCGAATGTGGAAGGATAATAGCCCAGAAATCACAGTGATTGGAGCATCCAAATGTTCACATGGTGACCATTAATAGGACAGTTCGAAAGAAGAAGGGTTAGCAATCCCATTATACATGTTGAAATCAGGTAACGAGAATCATCTACCCAATGCGGTTTTCAATCATCTAACCAGTGTGATTGTAATCAACCTATGTAATAGCCTATTAGATAGCGCTTGATTGTAATCAACTTATAGTCTATTAGATAGCACTTGATTGTAATCAATTTATATAATAGTCTATTAGATAGCGCTTGATTGTAATCAACTTATGTAATAGTCTATTACACTGTGCTGGTAGGAATTTTATTCATTGCCGGTCCCCAGCCTATATAAAGGAGGGAGGTTGTGTCAGTGCCAGAATCAAACTTACCAAACCTTCGAACATGAATCTGAACAATATGATGTTCCAAACTCACGCAAGGGCATTCCTTGTAAGCTACGTGCTGCATCGGAACTCGGGTGCAGTGAGAAATGGGCAAGGGTTGGCTACGGCGTCCCCAAAAAAGCAACACTGCATTGGCGCCCAGTTGCTGTGAGAAGTAGGCACAGGTTCCCATGCCATTTTGGATGTGTGCTGGTAAAGAAGCTAGTTCAAGAGAATATGATTCGCCTTGCCTCATGGAATATAGAAACATTGACAGGTAAGAGTATGGGGTTAGTAGATACGATGAAACGAAAGAGAGTTAACATACCTTGTTTTTAGGAGACCAAGTGGAAAGGAGTTAAACCTAGAGAAATTGATGGATATAAGCATTGGCATATAGGAAGGGGCAGTAATAGAAATGGGGTTGGGATGGTGGTAGATAAAGATTTACAGGATAAAGTTGTAGATGTTATGAGAGCAAGTGATATGATTTTATTAATAAAACTTGTGTTAAGAAAGGTGCCTTTAAGTACAGGGGATAGAATCAAGAGATAATTCTGAGAGGATATGGATGGACTGATGCAAGAAATTCTGAATGGAGAGATGATATTTGTAGGAGAGTCAAATGATCATGTGGGAAAAGAAAGTAGAGGATATAAGAGGGTATGTGGAGGCTGTGCATTTGGGAGAAGAAATGAGATGGGAGAAGTTATCCTTGGCTATGGCATACATTCTAGCTCTAGCAAACACAGACTTCAAGAAGAGATGTTTTTTTTTTAGATGAATATTAATAACTTTCAAAAGTGGATCATATACAAGCCAAATAGTTTTCTTTTTACTTAAGAAGATAGAACAATCAAATGTAAGGATTGCAAGGTGGAACATGGAGAGAATTTGACCGTGCAACGTAGGTTAACTGTTATGGATGTTTACATTATGAGATGGAAGAAAGGAAATGAAATTAACAGGTGTCCAAAAACTAGGTGGTGGAATTTAAAAGAAAAGAAAATAATGTTATTCAGGAATAAATTGATGGAAGAAGGAAAGTGCAATGTCGAGGAAGAAGTAAAGGTTATGTGAAACGACATGTTTGAGTGCATGAGGAAAGTGGCAAAACATGTTTTAGGAGCATCTAATTCTAGAGAGGAAAACCAATCATATGAGGAAACTTAGTGGTGGAATGATGGTGTACCAAAAACTATTAATGAGAAGCGACATGTTTCAAAGCCTAGAAAGGCATTAGAAATGCCAAAAAGATTGCTAAGAAAGTGGTAAGTGAAGCTAAATTTAAAGCTTACAATGATCTTTACAATAGATTGGGGGGCAAGACGGTGAGGATGAGAAAGATATCTTCAAACTTGCAAAAATGAGAGAGGGGAAGAGTAGGGATCTAGATCATGTTAAAGAGGGTAATTAAGGACAATGAGACAAATAAATATTAAAAGGAGGAGACACTATTTTCAGAAACTTGTTAATGGCAATCACTCTGAGAGCATGAAGTAGAAGGAACCATAAACTCAAATAACATCAGAGTCCATAGATACTTTCATAGGATTAGGATGTCTAAAATGAAAGAAGCTTTGAGAAAGATGAAAATAAGAAAGACCCTCAGACTAGATGCTATACCAATAGAGGTTTAGAAGTGTATAGGAGATATTGGGTTATTTTGGTTGACAAAGTTGTTCAACAAGATTGTAAGATCGAAAAAATACCAGATGAATGGAGGAAAAGTACCAGAAAACCTATTTATAAGAATAAAGGAAACACGGAATTACGCTAACTATTGTGTGATTAAACTTATGAGCCATACTATGAAACTTTAAGAAAGAGTGATTGAGCAAAGACTAAGGCATGAGACGAATTATTAGAAAATCAGTTTGGTTTCACACCAGGAGGTCTACCACTGAAGCTATTTTACTACTTAGACAAGTGATGGAGAAACACAAGAAGAAAAGGAAGGATCTCCACATGATCTTTATCAACTTAAAGATAGCTTAGGATAGGGTCCCTAAAGAGTAAATTTTATGAGTGTTAAGAGAGAATGAATTTCAAGAGGACATTGTTATGATCAAGGATATGTGTGAGGGAGCAATAACAAATGTGAGGACCACTAGTGGAGAGAGGAGTTCCCAACCACTATAGGCTTGCACTAGGGGTTGGCATTGAGCTTGAATCTTTTTGCATTGGTTATGGACGAGTTAACGAGGCATTTATAGGAAGAGATCCTGATTGAGAAGACAAGAGGGTGTAAACGCAAAGCTAGATTTATGAAGATGTGCTTTAGAATCTAAAGGATTTAAAATTAATTGAACTAAAACTGAGTATATGGAGTGCAGTTTTAGTAATAATAGCAGTGAGAATGAGGAATTAGTACATATTACTGACAAAGAAGTTTCCCAAAGTGACAACTTATATCCTGGGTTGATAATTCGTGAGAGTGGTGAGATTGAGAAGGATGTTGCCCATAACATTCAAGCGGGGTGGAAGAAATCAAGTTGTGCCTCTGGAGTTTCATGTGATTGTTGTGTAACATTCAAACCGAAAGGGAAATTTTATAGGATGGCTATAAGACTAGCCATGCTTTATGGGGCAAAATGTTGGGTTGTTAAGGAACAACATGTCCATAAGATGAGTCTAGCTGAAATGCTGAGATGGATGAGTGGCAAGACAAGGATGGAATTAGAAATGAATGCATTTGAGAGAATTTAAGAGCACCAATTGGTAACAAGATAAGCAAAAGTAGATGTAGATGGTTCGGTCATGTACAAGTGCAATGGTGACCAAGAACTGCTCCGGCTAGGAGTGAGTTTGTAGAAGGGAAGGACCAAAAGGACGTGGGTGGAGTTAGTAGGAAAGGACTAAATGACCTATGGTCTAATTAAAGTTATGACCCTTGATAGAGTAGAATGGCAGAAAAGGATTCATGTAGCTGACCCCAATTAGTTGGGATAATGCATAGATGATGATAATGATGGTCTATCCACGATGGGGTTTACGATCTATATGGTTTGGATTGGCGTGCATGCATACGACATATAGTGGATGAGTTGCAGTGTGCAAGTTTTGTCATCTGGCACGGTACAGCCACAATAGTTGTAGAAGATGCATGACATTCATCCAAGCACTATTTACCAGGGCATGTCACCAAGTCAATGCAAAACATTAGAAGCATTGTATGACACTGAGTACAGAATCTGACTAACAATGGCAATATGGCATTGATGTAGCTCGATTGGAACATGCTATATTCTGCAAGTTCGATGCCATGAGTTCAATACCATCTTCCATGGAAAAGGCATTGATATTTAACACTCCAATATGGCATTTCTCTATTGGTGCCGTCGATGATGATCATGCAATTTTCCATTGCAGGTTGAAGCTAGCTGCAAATAGGTTTATTATTTTATTTATTTATTTGAGCAGTTGAATCATTCATCTGGTGTGACTTCTAAGCTATGGTTAGTTCATGATGCCCGCCAGATGAGCAGTCTGGATAAATATACATTTTTGCCACGTCTCCATAGAGTGACACACGATATTTTGGTGAGTGCATGAGAGAGAGAGAGAGAGAGAGAGAGAGAGAGAGAGAGAGAGTGTTCAAGGTAGGTTGACAGATAAAACTAACCTTGAAATTAATCATAGCAATTCCCCTGAACTTCCCACTCTCTGGAAACGTCATGCAATTGACTTCAGTTATGCTGCCACAACTCTCGAAAAAGCTTCGTATATCATCCTCAGTCGAGAAATAGGGAATCCCACCTACATAGACCTTCGTAGCAACATTCCCATTTTCTTGACTGCAAACAATGTGATGAATGTGAAGAAACCATGTCACTAGAAATTGAAAAAAGAAAAGGAAAAAAAAACTTAATTCTTTGTTTAGAATCCATTGATTACCAATGAGTATGACAACCAATAAACTTTGAATCTATATACCTCTGCCATCAAGAAACATTATTAGAAAAGGAACTGTAGGAGACCACTGGAAAACATTAAGGGCCCTTTTGGCGTGTCATTCAGCTATGTGAATAGTGTTGCCTAGATAAGATTATTTAATGATGATAAAAGCTGTCATGCCCAATGTTCGAAGTATCGGTATCGCTACAAGTTTCGCTGGCCAGGGATACAGAAACAGTATCAATATCGCTGATAACTGGAAATGCAGGGAAGCATGGGGAAAACAGTGGAATCTTTGACGAAACTTTAGGAGATGTTAAAATGTACATATTTGCATATTTAGAAATAAAAAATTTGTAAAAAGAATGCATACATAACAAGTTTCCATTTAATGGGGCTTTAAAAGCATGTGTTGTTGTAAGAAATTAGTCCAATTATCCCATCCAGCCTATTTAACCATCCAACCTTCCATCCAAACATCCATCAATATTGCAAAATATCAACAACACATAATATTTCACCAAGCAATCATCAACAATTGGAAAGAAAATGAAAGATTGTAGTTTCAATATCGTGCATGTTGCGATATCGATAATATTGAGATATTATTAATATTATCAATGACGAATTGAACACTACATACAACCATGTGCCTATTGAAAAAAAAAAAAAAAATTCCAATAAACAAAATTCTGATGATATCTATATGTTGGTGATATTATTGAAATATCATCAATACACTTATGATACAAGCATTACTTAGAATTTACATAGTCAAAATTATTGGCGATACATCGACGATATTGATGCATTGGCAATACAAGCGACACCTAGAATTTACATAGTTGAAAATATTGATGATTACATTAGCGATATTGATACGTTGGCGATACTTAGCGATACATTACTAATACCTGGAATTTCTGATACTAGCAGCCTTATCGGTATCGCTACCAGCGTTATCAGTATCGCTGAGCTGGAGAGAAAGATAATATCGGAGATAATTCAAACATTGGTCATGATAATGGATATATTATGGTTGGTAGTAACACACTAACACTAGCTATTGTATAAGCACATGTGGATAGTGCAAAGTGTTTAGTAGCCTTTCTCACATCACCACTTGTGTGAGAGGCTGAATGCAGAGTTTCTGTTATACTCATACATAGCTTATTCAACAATTTGGACGGTTTGGATTGTCTTATAATCATGACACATCTACAATCTGTTTTTTAGTGCATATTGAAGGTTACCAGGAGGTAAAGGCCATCCCAATAGGTTACAAGAAATCCTCAGCCCCATTTCACTTAAATACGGAAGATCGAATGGCCCCAAAATGGAAGGGGGCAGATATAGGGGTAGGTGTGGGGTAGGGAGGGGTAGACCTACCACTAAAGTGGGGGAAATGATCTATGTTGTTAATATTCACACCGTCCATCAAATGTGCCACCCCATTTTTTGCCATGATCTCAAAAATCAGGTCAATCCGAAACTCAAATGGGCCAAAAATCAGGAACAATGTAACATCATGCTGTTTTGATCAGAAACGTGTTTTGGAGATTGGAATATCTATGTTCTAAGAATAACAAAGAAACTAAAATGAAAGAATGCTCGTCATCAATAATTTTATTAATCTAAGTTCTTATTAGTTACATTCCTTACATTGCCCTAATTCTAAAACAAAATACAATTAACAGTACAACTTCAAATAACAACTGAAAACAGCAATTCCGACATCATTTCGACCATGTGGAGTGTCCGTTGAAATGACAAAAGAGTTGTGCGGGTTTGAAACCCTTGATTTATGTTGATACACGAGCCAAAAGACCTGAATTGATAATCCATAGCCTTGATTATGTGGACAACAACAACTTTGTTGAACAATTTGCTCGGGATCACTGTTGCGCGGTCGCGCAACGCAACCTTGTTGCACGGTCACGCAATAGGCTCAATTCCTATTACTTCTCCTTTCTCATTCTTCTTCACAAACTTCTCGATACATGAATTCTGCAATTCTTCTACTCCAGGAGCTCTTGAATGTTTCAAGTATCCAAATGAGAGGCGTGAGGGGGTATTTATAAGCATTCGCACGTGTGAAGCCCCCAATCCACGCAACATATCATCGTTGCGAGGTTGCATTCATCTCTCACATTGTGCGGTCGCGAAATGCATATTACACTCTTCATAAAGATGGTCTATTGCGCGGTCACACAACAGCTCCAGAATCCTTTCCTTTTGCTTAGCCGCGCAAATACATACTCTGTCCATGGCTTCTTTCTTCTGTTGCACGGTCGTGCAACATGTTCTTGTTGCGCGGTCACGCAACTGATTTTTTATTCCTCAACACATGCCTAGCTAAATTCATTAGTAGGCCCACCTTAGTTTTATAATGGCCTGATTATTGGAGTGCCTCTTCATCTAGGTAGGACACATCAAATGAGTGGATTTGATATCATATACAAACCACGGTTGGCCACCCAAATTGTAGGCATCTCCATCCCGACTGTTACCCATGGTGTGGCCCACCTGAGTTTTGGATGAGGCTAAATTGTTGGATCCATGGTTAACATGAGGCAGCGCACCTGATGGATGGTATGGATCTGCATCTAATGGACGTAACCTCCTTCACAGGGCAACATGAGGTGTTCTAAAATGAACCTTATCAAAATAATTGGATTCCGTCAGAATCCAGTTGTCAATTGTCATCATATTACAACAATTAACACGAGAAGAAAGAGGAAATGAAAAAGGGCTAAAATATGAGATATTTGAGTCTTCGAAGATCTTTCATAGGTCATTAATATATCAGGGGATTTTTAATAAAATATATTAATATCTTTTGGGCGATCTTAAGAAGTTAGAGATAAGACTAAGAGAATAAAAGGTAGGGCGAGATTTAGGTCCATATGTGTAGTATTTTTGGGTTTTTCCTAATTTAAATAATTAAGTCTTCGTACATCTCTTCATAGATGTCGTATGGTGATGAAGATGGAATAAAAAAGAGTGAGTTCATTATTCTCTTGCAAAGAGAGAAACTAACGTAGAACAAGTAACGACTTGCTCTAAAAGCTCGAACTAATAGAGCGTGGTGAATCAATCCCTTTATCTCGTAGCCCGAGTCAGGCCCTTGGTTGAACCCCCCTTGTGGGCCCTACTTCACATGGGTCCTGCCACACACAAGCCACCCGCCTCACATGGGCCGCCCACCTCAAGTGTACCCCCACTTCACATAGGCCACCCCATTCGAGCCTGGTGTGAAAATGCCCCCACATTAATCACCCCCGGTGAAGAGTCTCAAACACGAGACCTCCCGCTCTAGTACCACTTTTGATGCAGGACAACTAACTACTTACTCTAAAAGCTTGAATTAATAGAGCGTAGCGAATCAATCCATTTATCTCATAGCCTACGTCAGGCCCTCGACCAAACCTCCCTTGTGGGCCCTACTTCACATGGTCCTGCCTGACACGGGCCGCCCACCCCGAGTGTGCCCCCGCTTCACACAAGCCACCCCACTTGAGCCCGGTGTGAAAATGCCCCTACATTAGAAACCCTATAAAATCAACCCTTTGAATTGTAGTGTGTGCAAAACCCATTCTTTTCCTCTTCTTATTTTCTTTCCACCATCTGGCATCATTTCATCTAAATTAAGCATGAAGGACAATGAACAATTCACAACACTCTTCTGTGTAGGCTCATCTTGAAGGAAGCACATAATGCATAATGGTCCTCAATGTCCTAGGCCAAAATATTTTGTACCAAACATAAAGTTCTCTAAAGGCCTATTTGGTTTTCCAATTTCCTATGAAATGCAAAGTGAATGAGCCATCACTATCATTTCCAGGTGTTTGTTTAAATAGGAATTATGGCTCATAAATTGAGAGTGAAATACATTTGTAGAGCAAGTAAATTGTAATTGTTACATTCTCACATTATAAAACTACCATTTTTATAGTGATTTGTGGGTGAAACAAACAATGTAGCAAAATCATCATTGTAGTCAAATGTAAGTGATATCACCACACAATTACAAGAGTAAATAATCATTACGCTTTTATAGCCATTTACCGTTGTAATTGGAAAACCAAACAGGCCTTAAGAAGTTCACCAAAAGAGTTGCTGCAATATGAGGACATCAAATGTCCTTGGTGTATAAGAAGCTGGATTGACCATATCCCTTGCTATCTCAGTTAATGCAGAAATTTTGCACTAATGGAGTTAGAAGGTATGGAAACAAATTGAGTAATAGTTACATGATAATATGCATGATGCATCGATAATGCTAATAACCTTATAGTATAATTCTTTTGCTTTTTGACTCAAGAATGTATTTTGATGGGTTCTGTTAATGAACTGATACGGTCTGCCAAACAGAGCTTACCAACCAAATTAAAACACTAAAGAAAGAAACATGGGTTTTAACAATTGAACCATTCCAATCACAAGGATTGCGCCAAACAACATAGAATGAAATAACAGGCTTCACCACGCGGACTTTCAACAATGAGAGAGAAACAGTCGATCAACTGCAAATATGCATTTGAACAACACAAAGAAACAAGACAAGCATCTCATAACCCCATAATGATGGACATCGAACCTTTCAAATCTCAAAGATTTCACAAAAGAGGTAATATATAACGCTCAACCAAGAACAAAAGCACTTTTCTGTCTTTTTCTTTCTTTCTTTCTTTTTTACTTTTAAATTTTTTGACCCAGCAACATTACAACAGGACCTCAAATCCTCAACTTATGTCTACCTAATCATTTTGATTTGGTGGGCCCATAGTGGGATGCTCCATGCCCTAAAGATCCTAGATATTCAACAAACTTGGACAACTACAACCAATGGCCCACATTTAAGGGGGGCAAATTGGACAGTTAGGATCATTTGATAGAGGATATTATTTGGGTATCTCACAGCCACTTTTGGCACCCATCATATGAACAATTTGGATCAAAAGATGGCCCCACATGTAAGGTTTGTTAGGCCGAACAATTGATGGGTTTCAATTATCCATCAACTTAAAATTCAGCGCTTGAATTGTATGTTTGGGATCTGTTTGGATTGTGAGCAAAGAAAACAGTAGTAATTATCTAATGATTATTTATTTTGTGTTGTTTGGATAGCTATTAAAATGTGGATTACACACAACAATCAATAGACTTTTCCATAGGATTTTCTGGCAAAAAAGAAACTAGGTGACCATTGTGAGAGGAATACGAGATTTCCACTTGTTATCCAAACAAGATCCCCTCTAAATGGAATCTATAGGAACCCATTTTAATAGTGCACTTGGAAATAACAATTAAATAATTATTACATTTTTCTTTTCTTTTCCTACAATTCAAATGGACCCTAAAATCAAACGATATTGGCAATCTATTAATCTATATCTAATGTAGGACGGTGGAAGGAAAATGAGAAGAGAAGAATGGATTTGGCACACATTACAATTCAATGGGTTGATACTTGGTCCTTACTCTTGCTTGGGTGGTAGACTCTTAGGAGTTTCAACTCCCGGTCAAGGGTTCGAGTACCCATAGGTGGTGAAATTCCACCAGCGTGAGTGTGTGGGGTAGTGTGTGCGCTTTAAAAAAAAAAGGGTTGATACTTGATTTTATAGGGTTTTGCTCCCTCTACAAGAGAATACTTTCTCCCAAAATGCACTCTTTATGTGTGTGTGTGTGTGTGTGTGTGTGTGTGTGTATTCCAATCCCCATTGCTATACGACAACTACAAAGACATATACATATAAACTCAATTATTCTAAATTAAGAAAAGAACAAGAAATATCACATATATGGACCTAAATCTCTCCCTTTTTCTCTCTCATGCTTATCTACTTTTAATCTTATTAAGATCTCCAAGATATTAATATCCTTATTGAAGATATCATAAGATAATGTTGTTCTTCACAGTTTTGAGTTGTATGGTTGTTTAGTTGTTTTCCTTTTTTTTTTTTTTTTTTGTTTTTGTTTCTGTGTCTTTTTCTTTCTTTGTTGTTATTCTATTTTGTTGTTGCTTATGTAGTTTGCTTTCAATTTCTTTTCTGTTTTCTTTTGCCATTTCTGAATCTTAATAAAATTTCAATCTTCAAAAAAGGAAAATATATTAGTAAATACTATTAAAGATCTTCTAAGACAAATCTCTCAAAATAGAAAACCACCAATAACTTAATATCCCTTAAAAGATTCCTTTAAAATCATCATCACCAGCAACAACATCATCTAAGCCTTATCCCAGCTAATTGGGTTGGCTGCATGAATCCTGTTCCACCATACTACTCTATCAAGGGCCATAACTTCAACTAGACCATTGGCATCAAGTCTTTTCTTACTACTTTCACCTACATCCTTTTGGGCCTTTGCCTTGTGCTTTTAGCTTTCAACTTGTAACACCTCAATCCTATCCAACACAGTTCTTAGTCTCCATTGCACATGACTAAACCATCGGGTGCAACTCGGTTATCAAGTTAATGAAATCTTCACTCCCAAATCACAAGGAAATGGACAAAAGTACACCTACAAGAATATTTGAGTAAAGAGGGAGAAATAACTTTATTGATATCAAACTTTTTCTCGTACAATACTTTAGAAACTCACAACTAGAAAATTTGGAATGCCTACCTCCTCCACCACTCCCTTTTATAGACCCTAAAGATCATCTTTAATGAAAACCCCTAACTATTAGATTAATTTCAAATCAATTTCCTTTGATTTCCAATTAATCTAATTTACCTAAGATGACAACAAGCCTAATGATAGTAAAAGCAAACCTTGGAAAAATGGTGTGGCTTGGGTGGGATTGTTTGAAGAGAGGCTTCAAAATTGAGGAATTTTTTCGTGAAATTCTTCAAAGGTGATAGAGGTATCTCTTGTTTGGACAGCGCGGACTAATTCTTGTAATCATCACCGAGACCATCTAGGATTTTGTCTGTGATTTCTTATTCATCAATTGTGGCCCCAAGAAGAGCAAGATCATCTGCTCGAGTTTTGATGGTTTGCATAAACTCAGTGATGCCAAGGGAGCCTTTGGTGGTGTTTTTGAGTTGGTTTTTGATTTGTTTGATGCGGCCACGAGAGGGCTTAGCATAGGTGTTGGCTAGAATTGTCCAGGCTTATCTAGAGGTTTTGGCTTGAGCTATGAAGGGAATAATTGTGGGTGAGATGGAGCCAATGATAGCGTTGAGGATCAGCTGGTCCTGTTTGGTCCATGAAATGTAAATGGGATTGGGTCTAGTTCTATTGGATTGTGTTAAGGTGGCTGACGGACATGGTTTGAATCCATCAATATAGCCAAGAAGGTCATAGCCAATGAAGAGTGTTTGGAACTGCAGTTTCCAAGAGAGGTAATTGGTAGAGGTGAGTTTAAGACGGGCTTGAGAAGCAACGTTGATGTTGATGAGAGTTTGTTGTGGTTCATTGGTGTTGAGGATGGTTGCATTGTTAGATTCGGTAACCATGAGTGTTGAAGAACATGGGAAGAAAAAAAAAATAAAAAAATTTGGATCGGCTTATACTACTTGTGGTTGCTCTGATACCATAATAGATTGAGAAAATCAATTCTATTTTTCATATACATTTTGCAGCAGTTAAATACACATACGGGATAACAAACACATGTTTGAAATCCTAAAATATAGAGCAATTTGAAATTGTTTCCGAACTCTAAGGAACAACTATTTTGAATAAATTCAAAAATAGAGAAACTAACGGGCTGTTACAATTTGTTACAATACCAAAGATTACATAAATCTCTAATACCATTATGTGAGAAAATTGGAGAGGTCCAAACATCAGAAAATATGATTTCAAGAGGTTTAGTAGAGAATTGTAGATTTGGAGAAATACAATTTGTGGCTTTTATTGCAAAGACAAGCATTACATGGGAAATCAGGAGATTGTAACGAATTGTAACAGCCCATTAGTTTCTCTATTTTTGAATTTATTCAAAATAGTTGTTCCTTAGGAAACAGTTTCAAACTGCTCTATATTTTAGGATTTCAAACATGTGTTTGTTATCTCGTATGTGTATTTAATTGCTGCAAAATGTATATGAAAAATAGAATTGATTTTCTCAATTTGTTATGGTATCAGAGCAACCACAAGTAGTATAAGCCGATCCAATTTATTTATTTATTTCCTTCTCTTCCCCCGTTCTTCAACACTCATGGCTACTGAATCTAACCCAGCAACTATCCTCAACACCAATAGACCACAACAAACTCTCATCAGCATCAACGTTGCTGCTCAAGCCCCTCTCAAACTCACCTCTACCAATTACTTCTCCTAGAAACTGCAGTTCCAAACACTCTTCATTGGCTATGACCTTCTTGGCTTATATTGATGGCTCCAAACCATGTCCGCCAGCCACCTTGACACAATCCAATACAACCAGACCCAATCCCAGTTACATTCTATGGACCAGACAGGACCAACTGATCCTCAACACTGTCATTGGCTCCATCTCACCCACAATTATTCCCTTCATAGCTCAAGCCAAAACCTCTAGAAAAGCCTGAATAATTCTAGCCAACACCTATGCTAAGCCCTCTCGTGGCCGCATCAAACAAATCAAAAACCAACTCAAAAACACCACCAAAGGCTCTCTTGGCATCACTGAGTTTATGCAAACCATCAAAACTCGAGCAGATGATCTTGCTCTTCTTGGAGCCACAATTGATGAAAAAGAAATCACAGACAAAATCCTAGATGGTCTCGGTAATGATTACAAAGAATTAGTCCGCGCTGTCCAAGTAAGAGATACCTCTATCACCTTTGAAGAACTTCACGAAAAACTCCTCACAATACCTTTACATTAAACAATGTTCACTGTGTTCCATCTATGAAAAAGAACCTAATCTCTATATCACAATTTTGCCATTCTAACAATGTTTCCATAGAGTTCTTACCATCGAATTTTCTTGTGAAAGAACTTCGAACCGAGGCAACACTGCTGAAAGGACGAACTAAAGATGGTGTCTATGAGTGGCCAACCTCCCCCCCTTTAATTGCCTTCTCCACAATAAAGACCACTTCCTTCGACTAGCACCATAGATTAGGACATCCTGCTTTTCCAATTCTCAAATATATTGTTTCTAGCAATCATTTAGGCTTATCTTCCTCTTTATTTCATGAATTCTCATGTAATGCTTGTCTTTGCAATAAAAGCCACAAATTGTCTTTCTCCAAATCTACAATTGTCTCTATTAAACCTCTTGAAATCATATTTTCCGATGTCTGGAACTCTCTAAGTTTCTCACATAATGGCTTTAAGTATTATATAATCTTCATTGATCACTTCACTAAATATATCTGGTTTTATCCCCTCAAACACAAATCCGATGTCAAAGAAGTCTTTATAAGATTCAAAGCCATTGTAGAAAAACACTTCAATTCAACCATCAAAACCCTCTACTCTGACAATGGTGGTGAGTACATCTCCCTAGCTAATTTTCTTTCAACCAATGGTATCTCTCATCTCACCACTCCACCTCACACACCGGAACACAATGGTTACTCCGAAAGAAGGCACCTTCATATAGTCGAAACAGGCCTTGCTCTCCTCACTCATGCTTCTTTACCCCTCTCCTACTGGACTTATGCCTTTGCCACAGCCGTCTACCTCATCAATAGAATGCCCACTCCCACTTTAAATCTCTCCTCACCCTACCACAAAATATTTATGACAACACCAAATTACTCGAAATTAAGGGTTTTTGGCTGCTTATGCTACCCTTGGCTCAGACCTTACACATCACACAAACTTGAATCACGGTCCAAGCCGTGTGTTTTCCTTGGGTACTCTCTCACTCAAAGTGCATACTACCTGCCTTGACCCTTCAACCTCAAGAATCTATGTCTCTAGACATGTCCAATTTGTTGAATCTTAGTTTCCCTACTCTTCATTATCTGGTCCGTCCTCTAGTCCTCATCCCAACACCATCGCCACTTGGATTCCTACACCAATTAGAGTTATCTCACCCTCTTCCAAGCAGCCACTCACTATGCCATCTGATGTCATCGTCCCTCAGCAACCTCTCTGTGTAGCTCCACCACACCCTCTAGTACAAGTTCCATCCACCAACAGAACCCAACCCACCCACCCACCCAAACTCACCTTCCTTGACATCCTCAACCAATCCAACCCCACCACTATATATCCCAACGTCACCTCCTCCTAACCCAACTCACTCAATGACCACCCGAGCCAAGAATCACATTCATAAACCAATAACTAAGATGAACCTTCATACCCAACTCTCAAAATCCAACGACCTTGAACCAACAACCGTGACTAAAGCCCTTATAGATCCAAAGTTGCGTCAAGCCATGTTTGATGAGTGTGATGCTTTAGTTAGAAATGGAACATGGGAACTTGTTCTACCTGATTCTACACAGAATATCGTTGGGTGTAAATGGATTTTTAGAATTAAACGTAACTCTGATGGCTCTATTGACAGGTTCAAAGCACGTTTGGTCGCAAAAGGATTTCATCAAAGACCAGGAGTCGATTACCTAAACACTTTCAGCCCTGTTGTAAAACCAACTACAGTTCGCGTTGTCCTCAGCCTTAATGTATCTCGGGGTTGATCCTTACGCCAACTTGATGTCAACAATGCCTTTCTCCAAGGACACCTCTCCGAGAATGTCTACATGCAACAACCACTAGGTTTTGTTGATCAAGATCATCCATCCTATGTCTGCAAACTTCGAAAGGCAATATATGGCCTCAACCAAGCACCTAGAGCATGGTACCATGAACTTCGCACTTTCCTTCTTCACTCTAGCTTCAAGAATTCACATGTAGATACCTCACTATTTGTTCTCCATAATGCTGCACATATTCTGTATATACTTGTATATGTGGATGACTTAATAATCACTTGTGGCAATACTAAGAAGATCGACTCCTTTATTGTTGTTCTTGCTCATCGGTTTTCAATTAAGGATCTTGGCGAGCTATTTATTTCTTAGGTGTGAAGGTAGTCCCAAATCAGCAAGGTATTTTACTGTCTCAAAGGCATTACATTCTGGATATTCTGGCTCGAACTCATATGACTGATGCCAAACCTGTGTTAGCTCCCATTCCAACTAGCCCACCTCTAATGTTAAAATTGGGCTCTCCTTTGTCTGATCCCACTTAGTACAAAACAGTTGTTGGCAGTCTTCAATATCTCTTGATTAGAAGACCAGACCTTGCATTTGCGGTTAACAAGCTCTCTCAGTACATGCTCACTCCAACAACTGACCAATGGAGCTTTGTTAAACGTCTATTACGCTATCTGTGTGGCACTGTTAATGAAGGCGCCTTCAAATACATCGCCAGTCCCCATTGAATCTACATGCCTTTTCAGATCATCTTCATCGTGACTCAACACTCAACTTACACGCCTATTCAGACGCAGATTGGGCAAGTGACAAGGATGATTTTTCATCTACCAGTGCTTATGTCATATATCTTGGTCGCAATCCAGTCTCCTGGAGTTCTAAGAAGCAGAAAACTGTTGCAAGATCTTCCACTGAAGCTGAATACCGATCAGTAGCTAATGCAGCTGCTAAGCTTAATTGGCTTTGTTATCTCCTAACTGATCTTGGTGTTCAACTACCTTGTTGTCCCGTCTTATACAGTGACAATGTTGGTGCTACCCAACACTGCTCCAATCCCGTGTTTCACTCCAAAATGAAACATGTTGCCATCGATTTTCACTTCATCAGGGACCAAGTATAAAATGGTGTCCTTCGTGTTGCTCATGTATCTTCCGCAGATCAACTTGCTGATGCACTCACCAAGCCTCTTCACCGTGCCCGCTTTCTTGATTTCAAATCCAAGATTAGAGTTCTATCTCACCCTCCATCTTGAGGGGGCATATCATAAGTCATAGGATTGTAACAGATTGTAACAGCCCATTAGTTTCTCTATTTTTGAATTTATTCAAAATAGTTGTTCCTTAGAGTTAGGAAACAGTTTCAAACTGCTCTATATTTTAGGATTTCAAACATGTATTTGTTATCCCGTGTGTGTATTTAACTGCTGCAAAATGTATATGAAAAATAGATATCATAAGTCATAGGATTGTAACAGATTGTAACAGCCCGTTAGTTTCTCTATTTTTGAATTTATTCAAAATAGTTGTTCCTTAGAGTTAGGAAACAGTTTCAAACTGCTCTATATTTTAGGATTTCAAACATGTGTTTGTTATCCCGTATGTGTATTTAACTGCTGCAAAATGTATGTGAAAAATAGAATTGATTTCCTCAATCTGTTATGGTATCAAAGCAACCACAAGTAGTATAAGCCGATCCAATTTATTTATTTTTCCTTTTCTGTTCCCCTGTTCTTCAGCACTCATGGCTACTGAATCTAACCCTGCAACCATCCTCAACACCTATGAACCATAACAAACTCTCATCAGCATCAACGTTGCTGCTCAAGCCCCTCTCAAACTCACCTCTACCAATTACCTCTCTTGGAAACTATAGTTCCAAACACTCTTCATTGGCTATGACCTTCTTGGCTATATTGATGGCTCCAAACCATGTCCGCCAACCACCTTGACACAATCCAATACAGCTAGACCCAATCCCAGTTACATTCTATGGACCAGATAGGACCAGTTGATCCTCAACGCTATCATTGGCTCCATCTCACCCACAATTATTCCCTTCATAGCTCAAGCCAAAACCTCTAGACAAGCCTGGACAATTCTACCCAACACCTATGCTAAGCCCTCTCGTAGCCGCATCAAATAAATCAAAAACCAACTCAAAAACACCACCAAAGGCTCCCTTGGTATCACTGAGTTTATGCAAACCATCAAAACTCGAGTAAATGATTTTGCTCTTCTTAGAGCCACAATTGATGAAGAAGAAACCAAAGACAAAATCCTAGATGGTCTCGGTGATGATTACAAAGAATTAGTCCGCGCTATCCAAGCAAAAGATACTTTTATCACCTTTGAAGAACTTCACGAAAAACTCCTCAATTTGAAGCCTCTCTTCAAACAATCCCACTCGAGCCACACCATTTTCTAGCTACTGCAAATCCCACATACCGAACCAACAACAAAAACTGGCGTCTTTCTCAACCACAAGGCACTACCACCTCCAACTGGCGCCCATCCTTCAACTCAACCTACCACCCACCTGCTGCAACCAATGCAGGACCCCATTCATCACAGGGCCCTCGTCCTCCTCCCAGACCATACCTTGGTCACTGCCAAATTTGCAGGATTCAGGGACACACTGCCAAACAGTGTCCTTCATTTCGCCTCGTACCAGTTCACACTTCCCCCACATCCAGCTCTTCTCAGTACATGCACACTCCAACAACCAACCATTGGAGCTTTGTTAAATGTCTATTACGCTATTTGTGTGGCACTATTAATGAAGGCCTTCAAATACATCGCCAGTCCCCATTGAATCTACATGCCTTTTCAGATCATCTTCATCGTGACTCAACACTCAACTTACACACCTATTCAGACTCAGATTGAGCAGGTGAAAAGGATGATTTTTCATCTACCAGTGCTTATGTTATATATCTTGGTCGCAATCCAGTCTCCTGGAGTTCTAAGAAGCAGAAAACTGTTGCAAGATCTTCCACTGAAGTTGAATACCGGTCAGTAGCTAATGCAGTTGCTGAGCTCGACTGACTTGTTATCTCCTCATTGATCTTGGTGTTCAACTACCTTGTTGTCCCGTCTTATACTGCGACAATGTTGGTTCTACCCAACTCTGCTCCAATCCCGTGTTTCACTCCAGAATGAAACATGTTGCCATCGATTTTCACTTCATCAGGGACCAAGTACAAAATGGTGTCCTTCGTGTTGCGCATGTATCTTCCACAAATCAACTTGCTGATGCACTCACCAAGCCTCTTCACCGTGCTCGCTTTCTTGATTTCAAATCCAAGATTGGAGTTCTATCTCGCCCTCCATCTTGAGGGGGCATATCATAAGTCATAGGATTGTAACAGATTGTAACAGCCGGTTAGTTTCCCTATTTTTGAATTTATTCAAAATAGTTGTTCCTTAGAGTTAGGAAATAATTTCAAACTGCTCTATATTTTAGGATTTCAAACATGTGTTTGTTATCTCGTATGTGTATTTAACTGCTGCAAATGTATATGAAAAATAGAATTGATTTTCTCAATCTGTTAGGAAATAATCCTCAAAATCTTTAATCACATCTTTAAGTCAGCCCCCACGTCTTCTACGGATAGTAAATTGCAATTCATGATGTGTATACCCTAAATATATCAACAAACAGTCCAAAATAAGCACATACTGGGTCCTGTGGTGGGCCATGGGTCTACATCATTGACGGGCCCTGTGGTGGGCCATGGGCCTACATCACCATCTAAGCATACTTCCCCTCATCTTATTATCTATTGTTGCTACTCCTAAGTTTCCTCGAATGCATTCATTTCTGTATCCTATCCTTCTCCATCTTGCCACTCATCCATCTCAACATTCTCATTGAAGCTATACTCATCTTATGAACATGTTGCTCCTTAACTACCTATAAAGTATGGCTGGTTTTATACCTATCCCATAAAATTTCCCTTTCAGTTTGAATGATACAGGACAATCACATAAAACTCCTAAGGCACATCTCCATTTCTTCCACCCAACTTGAATTCTATGGGCAGCTTCCTCTCAATCTCCTCACTCTCATAAATTATTGACCCAAGATATTGAAAGTGGTCACTTTGGGCAACTTCCTGGCTTGCAATCTTAAATACTTCCTCATTTCCACTGCTATAGTTATTAAATTTGCTCTCCATATACTCTGTTTTAGTCCAAAAAATTTTAAATCCTATAGATTCTAAAGCATCCCTTCAAAATCTCTACTAAATAAAGACTTCAAAGAATCAATCTAGAATCACACAAAGGATCCCTAGCTCTTAAAAATCTCTAAGTACGACTCAACATATGTGGGCCACTGGACGGGCCATAGGTACCCACAAATTGGGTTTTTCGGGACCACATGTTCATCACATGCTTCTTATGATTATTCATGCTTGCATTACTATCTAACTGACCAATCAAAAACTGCTAACATTTGGCTGGTGGTAAATGGTTTAATTTGTAAATGATTTACTAGAAAATCATTTACAGTCTGTAAATGATTTACCATTTACAGAGTTTGGATAGCCTGTAAATGGTTTATATCTTGTGTATCACACCTGGAATGTTTAGAGAAGTAATTCATTTAAAAAATAAATAAAAATCAAATGGCATATCAGAGAGAGAGAGGGGGGGAGTCTTCTTTTGTTACAGCATCCAAACGACACCTAATACAAGAACATGAGTTACAGCATTTTCCCTAATCCAATCATCAGACTAAAAGAGAAAAAAGAAAGGAAAAAAAAAAAAAAAAAAAAGGTCTTAAATACAATCACTTCAAATCACAAAGACCAAACCAAACAGCTGAAATTGAAATAAATAAATAAATAAAAGTAACACTGCATTACCTTGCATCGATAAACGACGAATCCGTTGCCCCTTCCTTACTTTCTCCACCGCCATTGTCAATCCCCTTCTTATTCTTATTCTTATTCTTTTTCTTCTTTTTCTTCTTCTCTTTCTTTTTCCCCTTCTTCTCCTTCTCCGGTTTCTTCTCTACCGCTAGCCCGTCACCTCCATCCCCTCTCTCCACGGTTGATTCATCTCCACCGTCCATCCTCTTCCTCTTCTTCTTCTTCTCCTTCTTCTCATTCAAACCAACCTCCTTATTCTCTTTCTGGGCATCCTTACTTCCTTCAACAGGCTTCGAATCCCCCAAAGACGGATGCTTCTTCCTTCTAATCTCTCTCTTTGAGAATCTGGGCTTTTGGGTTGCAGAGTCCAGGAGCTGTTTGAGGGTCTGAGGCTGCAGATGTGCATCTTTGGATGGTTCTGATGCTGCAAGAGACTCGACCACAGCGGCTCTGAGCTTTTGCTTGAGCTTCTTGTTGGATAAAACCATCTTGCGATTGTAGTTGCAGAAATGGAGAGCGAGAGGAGTCTTCTTTTGCTCGTGTGAAGAAAGTTGGGCAACCCGACCGACCCGACATTGGATTGGGCTTGGACTGGATGTATACAGGCTTTGGTCTCTGGCTTGGCAATACAAACACCGACCCGATGAAACTTGGGCTGGGATCGAGTTGGGATCTTGAGTTGCCCGACTTAATCCGTACCTGCTAAATATATAAGTTCTTTATAAATTAAATATAATTGAGTGCGGTCGTTTGTGTCGAATGCACAGAAAAATTAAATACAATTGAGTGCGGTCGTTTGTGTTGAATGCACAGAAAACTTCAATACCATTGGTTTGGATTGGTCCACATAATTTCTAATGACTCGAGCTAATAAGATATGTAGGGTTTCTCTCTCCCAAATAGGTTGCTTGATACACCGTGTGTTTTAAAGGAATAGTTGTACTGTATTTTAGTTAGTTTGTTTAGAAAAAATAAATTTCTTTACAATAAATAACTATATATGTATCTATAATTAATAAATTTATAAGTACATAAAATAATATGTGAAAATATAATAAGCTAGTGTAACAACAAAAATATTAGCATATATCTACCCGGTCAATTCGGCCAACCTGATAAGCCCACGTGGGTTGGGCTTAGGTTGCCCAACCCAAGTTGAGTTGGGTTGGGTTGGGTTAGGGTTGAAGTATAGGAACCTTGGGTTAAGGTCAGGGTTGAGCAGGTTAAGCACCAACCTTGGTTATGGGTCCACATCAATGTATTTTTTGTGTATCTACACTGTCCATCACTTTTTTTAGATCATTTTTGTGTATGATTCCAAAAATTAGGCGGATCAAAATCTCAAGTGAACCACACAATAGAGATTAAATTCCCACCATTAAAAACTTCTTGGGGCCACAAAAGTTTTGGATCAAGCTGCTATTTATGTTTTCCCTTCGTCTAGAAGTTTTTAATGGTGGGTTTCCATCACCAACGTTTTCCTATGGTGTGGTCCACCTGAGATTTGTTCTACCTCAATTTTAGGACCATTTTCTAAAATGAGCCAGAAAAAACGGATGGACGGCATGGATATACAACACATGCATCAAGGTAGGCCCCACGGTCAGGGCCTTACCCACTAAGCCGTTGCCCCTGCCTCCGTGCTTCATTGTAAAATTAACCAATTTTGCTTCCTACCCTCGCTTTGGAGGGACATGAATCAGACGGCTAAGATCAGCTGAGCATGCATTTTGAGCCATTTTCCATCGATGGTAAGAGAAACTAGATGGACGACCCTGGTTGATCGATCAACTATGAAGAAAAGGCTCTGCGCTATTCCGGTCCTTCCAGGCTCACACGTTTCATATAGCTTGTGATGAGCGATGATCTCACCCATCAAACATCTCATCACATGGTGGGCCAGCAGATGGGAAGCTTCCGTGAGGATAATCTTACAAAGGCCTGAGAGGCTGTAAATGGGCTGGATTTGTGGTTGGTCTCGCCCCGATTTTGAACTCCTTGGGGCGGGCCTGCCCTGCGAAACTTTGATTCTTCTTGGCCCTGATTACTAAATGGGCCAACCATTTCTAGCCCGAACCTGACCAGCGACTCATTACCTTTATGCCAAGGCCGACCGATGACCTGACCGATATAATTGTAAGGGGTTGGGCTCAACCAAACTGACCTGACCCAACACAACCAGCTCATAGTTTAGGAATGAGAAAAAAGGTAAAGGTATGCCAGCCCTACCCAAATTAGATTACGCATCCATATTATTATTTTTTGAGTCTCCAACCGGTCGGGTTGGATCATCTAGCCCAACGTATTGATTATCTACTTTGGGTTGGGTAAGGTTCAAACCGAGCCCGACCCATTTACTTAGACAGGTCACATTTTGGAACCCCAGTCCACTCCACCACCCATTTAGCTTGGTCTAAGCTCTCTTAGAAGCAGGTTAGGATCATCGGATCCGCATAATTCTTCAGCATGGCTTACTCGCAGTTGTATGAATAAATGAATGGTCCATATCAATGATGGGTCATGGCAATGGCCTATATTCACCTGAAAAAGGCTCTTAATGTTAGTTGGTGATGGGACCACACCGTCTAAGAGGAGTCAACATACAAACGGTCTCATACTCAGAATGAAGAACATGTGTGCACCGTGCAAATGTGTGGGACCACATGAAAGGATGTTTTGTAAGTGGGAGATGATAAATATGGCAGAGCAATCTTTACACAGGACACGTGGAAGAGTGATGCATTGATCAGGTCCACCCATACTAGCACCAGGACTGGGATGAGGTAAAGTTTGAAAATCAAACCTATTAGAACACTCTTAATAGCCAGATTTCTCGTGCTGAATTTAGTGTTGTGGTTGATTCCATAACAAGTGGGTGTGGCACGAACCTCCAACTTCCTGTCCCACAAATCCCTTGCCCATCAATGTTATGTAGCCCTAAGGTATGGGATAGTGTAGGACTTACCCACTTACCCTCAACTTTCCCTTCTTTTTTATATTGCTTGCTTCTTTTTCTTTTTCTGTTTTTTTTTTTTTTAGCCCTCGGTATGCACATCTCAGTTAGTCATGCTTTCACTAAGACTACTGACTAATGAAATGATGATTAGAATAACATATTTGTAAAATATATGATATGTATAGTTGGGTTTAAGCTAAAATGACTTGACCCTAAACCCAAACCAAATGTCCTGTATATGACATGTATATATCTGTAGAGCTTGTGATATCACTTATCATGTCAATTCACAAGTCTATTTGACTTTGAATGGATGAGATGTCAAGTGAATAAGTTTTTGACAATCTTAACTGTCCAAAATTGAGTGTGATTTGTACATCGACCAGCTTGATAGTTCTCATCAAATTGTTTATTAGCGTCAGATCATACTCCGACTAACTTTGTCTTGGCTCCGATTATGAACTAGAGCCATCAAGTTGCTCAATGGTCTAAAATACATTGATCAAGTAGGCCGTAGACAGTGCCACCTCATTTGTATGTGCATACACCATCCCCATCCCTAACGTGGGGCATTAAAGTGTATGTATACTTTTTTAATTAAAATCAATCGTAATAATAAATAAATTAGGAAAAAATATGATTATTTTAAAGAAAGACAAGTTTAAATTTTGAGACATTTTCAAAATTTGAAATTTACTAATTTTTCTATATAAAAACATAGATCGAGCAATTTTAAGTACACCGTCAAACAACTGTTTCACGACCATTTGTCTATTTCTTCTCATCCCTATTCATCTCCTTTTTAACACATTGTCGAAACAACTGTTTCTTTACATATGTACAATCATGTAACTCTTCATAAAATAATTAAACTAAAATTATCCAACATATCCAAAATCCAAAAAACAACACCATAAATCATCAGGCCACTAATTTCACAAGGAACTCCATGAATTTAATATACATCGTCAATGACAGAGTAAACCGAACAGCTCGAATCTTCCAAGCTATATGTTCAATTGCACTCAATTTTGAAATTAACTTTACCAAGTATGAGTTTTATAGTTTAGTTGTGTCACAACTAGCACTACCTGACATGATTATAAATTTTTTTTTTTTTTTTTTAAAGTCATAAATGCCTCAAGAGAATTAAAAGCAAGTCATGCAAGCATCCTAATCATGCCAGTTGTAAGTCAACTAAAGTCTCATCTGAGAGTCTTTAAGGTTAAAAATTGTGCAGATTGATAAATCACCTCATGCTTGCAAAGTTCATCCAGCATATCTATGGAACAACTTAGAAACTCTACTATTTTTATCAAACATTGATTAATGTCTCATGACAAGTGAAAAGCAAATAGATTGAAAGTTCTTGCATACATTTGCCACACTGGAAGCTGCAAATAGAAAAGGGAAGAGAGAGGCTTTGATAGGGATAGCAGGAAAAACTTTTGTTTAAAATTTAATTTCCTTTTAAAGCCAACATGCAGGGCGTGGTGTATGGACTTTTGGACAACTAAGTCCAAGCCCTGCCTACTTGAGAAACCAACTCGAGTTTTAAGACTGAGTCTGAACTTGTTCTTGATAACTGAGTCTTCAGTATGTCAATTTTAGACATTTCATGACTGGTGATCAACATATCATCAACATATAATACTAGAATGATGAATTTGTCATTACTCACTATCTTATAATAAGCATAGTGATCGTATTCACTCCTGGTAAATTTCTGATTCAACATGAAAGAATCAAAATTTTTTATATTACTGCCTAGGCGACTGTTTCAGGACGTATAACAACTCCATTAACCTATAAACTTTGTTCTCTGCTCCTTTAACTTCGTAGTCTTCTGGTTACTTCATGTAGATCTGCTATTCTAACTCTCTGGGTATGAATGCAGTTTTGACATCCATTTGTTCCAGCTCGAGATCCTATTGAGCAACCAGCGCTAATATGAATATGATAGATACTTGCTTAACCACCGGTGCGAATATCTTTGTGAAGTTAATTCCTTCTCTTTAAGCATAACCCTTCGCTACCAGCCTTGCTTTGTATCTATCATGCTTCCTTTTGAATAACCACTTGCATTCAATTATTTTTCGACCTACTGGAAGCTCCACTAACTCCCATGTATGGTTTTTGTACAATGAGTCCATCTCATTATTTATATCCGTCTTTCACTTTTCTACACCAAGTTCATCAAGAGCATCCTAAATAGTAAACGAGTCTTCTTCATCTGTAATGAGGGCATATGCGATATTAGAGTCGTCCATATATCTTACTAGTAATCTACAATCACGCGGTGGGCTTTTTCTCCCATGTGACAGTTCCACCTGCTCTTGTACCTCTATCTGTGCATTTGTCTTTTGCCCGAGTATCATCTGTGTCAATTTGGACGTTTAGGATCAACATTTCTGGTTCCTCTTTCTCCTCTTGATCATTCTTGTGGAATATGAAACTTTCATCGAATATGACGTCACAGTTAGTTATGACATTGCGTGTGACATTGTCGTATAACCCGTAACATTTCACACTAACACCATAGCCAACAAAAATATATTTTTAGCTCTATGGTATAGCTTATTTCCCTCAACTAACAGTACATGAGAGTAAGCTTCACAACCAAATACGCGTAAATCCGAGTAGCCAATCTCATGACCACTCCATACTTTCTCTAGGATCATACATTCAATTGTTGTGGAAGAGGACCGGTTCATCAAATAGCAAGTCATGTTAACGGCCTCAGTCCATAAGTCCTTGCCCAACGCGACATTACTTAGCATGCATCGGGCCCTCTCCAAAAGAGTCTGATTCATCCGTTCTTTCACACTGTTTTGTTCGGGCATGTGGTGCACTGTATTGTGTCTAATGATCCCTTCATCCTTGTGATATTTATTAAACTCAGTGGAAGTAAATTATTTACCATTGTCAGTCCTTAAAACTTTTATTTCTAGCCCTTATTGTCTTTCCACCATTGCTTTCCATTGTCTAAATATAGGAAAAACTTTGGATTTATGTTTCATGAAGTAAACCCAAACTTTTCGAGAATAATTGTTAATGAATGAAACAATCCATGATGACCCTCCAATGAAAATCTCTAATAATAACCCACATACGTCAGAGTACACATAATCAATTGCACTCCATTACATATATGTTTTTCAGATTTAAAAAATAATTTAGATTGTTTACTATACATAAAATGCTCGCATATATCTAAATCAGAATTCTTAAAAGCTAGAATTAAACAACTATCAGATAGTACCTTCATGCCCTGCTCGCTCATGTGGCCCGGACGAGCTTGCCACATACGTGTAGACGTGAAATCTGCAATAGTCAATACCACTCCACCTGTTGAAGTGCTCCCAATTAACCTATAAAGGTTTTATACCTTTGTACTCTCATAGCCATAAGTGCCCCTTTTGAAACTTTAAGGACACCATTAAGATCAGTGAACTTGCACCCTATAGCCTCGATTGCACCAAGAGAAATCAAACTCCATTTCAAATCAGGAATGTGCCTGATATCAGTTAAGGTACGCTCCACCCAATCAAATATTTTGATGCACACTATACCAATAGTCACAACATTACGGGCATTGTCATTACCCATAAAGACTTATCCACCGTCGCACTCTCTATAACTAGCGAACCAACTTTGATAAGTAGTCATGTGATATGATGCCCTCGTGTCAAGGATCCACTTGTCTATACGATAATCGTACAAGTGTCTAATCATAGACGTAGATAACACATCACTTGTACTTGTTTCTTCATTAAATGTGACAATATTGGCCTCCTTAGAAGAAGCCTCTGAGTAGTTTTTTTTTTTTTTTGCTTTAAGATTTATATAATCCCTCTTCATGTGTTCAGTCAATAACAGACTTAAGGTCAAACTTAGTCTGTGTATGTGTGTGAAAACAACCCCCTTTGGCTTGTTTAGTCATTGAGGAATTCATTTTCCAGTTTTTTATATTTCACGTGAAAACCTAAAATTTTTAAATTCCGTTGACTTGACATTTTAAACATTTCAGGAAAAATCTTAGAGAAAGTTAAATTTCTATTTATCAATGGTATTTCCTCTGGATTAAGGATAAAATATTGATACTTAGGTAGTGTATAATCATCTATACACATTGGAAATGGACCGTTAGCTAGGAATTACAGTGTACAATCATCAAGGTCGATCATGTGGTTGATTTGCATGAGAATTTGTTGGTGAAGAACTTTGCTCATGTGTTGCGCATTGATATTCAAGAGAATCTTATGGGGTCATTTGACACCTTAGATTTAGAGATAAATGGTCGTATTTCAAATCTAAGTAGTTACATTTTGTTTTTAACAAATTTAGATTTAGAAGTAAATGCAATCAAAAGTATTTCAAATACACTTTTTTTTTTTTTTTTTTAAATGCATTTTGAAATCTCAGCAAAATGAGATGATCTAAATGAAATGCTTTTCTAACTCATTTTTAAAGGCATAAGATCAACAATATTATTACTGGGCTACTAATCCAGTACATGTGACATGTTAATGATACTCAAAACAATTCAATTATTGTTTGCATCAATATAATAATCTGAACCATCCAAATGTTGGACATCTAAATCGATGGTTACAAAACGTAAGCAAGTTACTTGTTTTTGATCCTTTTGTTTGTGGCTCACATAAAGCTTAAAATTTATTCATTGTTAGCTAAAGTATATATTTCAATAAGCTTATTACAATCATTCTATCAAATATCACATCTACATACTCATTTGGGATGAGAGCTGATTTACTTAATCAAATCCAAGTCTTGTGAATATACTGGAGAATTATAATGCATTTCAAATACAAGCTTCCAAATGGTATTCCAACGGAAACATGGGTGAGGAGCAACTATCAATATATACATAGCTTGAGCATAATTTTGTTTAGACAAGATGATGATAACGCTAAGCATCAACTGAGACTTAAAACGCGTAGCACCCACTAACACCTTTTCTTCTTAGTTCAGATGTAGAGTAGACACAATCATCGCCAACATCCTAGCCTTTTTCTCAGCATTTAAGCCTTGACTGAGGATATAGGTTATCTCTTTGCCTACCATACACTGACCTTTGAAAAAAAAGAAAAAGACGATATGGTTAAAGATTTATCACTAATCCACGTTCAACATAAGAGTCCAACCCATCTAGTGAGCAGATAATCCTATTTATGTGCTAGTAAAAGCGGGCCTACCTTCCTTGTATATGACCCTGATTTCTGCTTCGTGTTCCACATTGGCACACGTCCTTATATATTCTTCACATTCCTATTCACACTGCATGTGACCCTGATTTCTACTTCGTGCTCCACATTGGCACACGTCCTTGTGTATTTTTCACATTCCTGTTCACACAGTCTCAATGGCTCTAGTGGATCCGTTTAATACACTGAGCATATTGTAGTCACTGTGTCAATCCACAACTGGCACAAATGTACCTCAATCCAGATCTTCCATGTTCTAGGCTTACCATGGATTGACCATGAGGCTCCCTAGATGGTCACCATCAAATGTACAACTAAAATAGAAAGGTTAACCACTCAATTTTAAAATTCAATCAATCAACGATTATAATTCTCCAATTAATCTATCAAATCATAATAGCAGGGTCGATCAGATTTGAAACATTGAAACATTCATCTACTTAAAAACATACTCCATAACAAATCAAGAAAAGATAAACCAAATCAAATTATCCTGAGTAATTTATTCGAATCGGACTTCCACATGGAGATGACATCTTCCGTTCATTTGAAAAATGGATGATTTCAAATATTCCACGTACTCAACAAATTGGGCGATCAGAACGCTTTCCAATGATGATTGGTTTCTCCCACTTGAGGCATCTTCCAATGAGCAACCTCACCCATGAAACGAAGACGTAGTCCATGTTAGTCCAACCTAATTCCAATTTCATCAAATTCTCAAAACAAGGACACCATTGTGAGAATGTGTCAATCCGAATAGACATCGAACCAATGCAAAGCAATTAACGGCCAGGAAATAAATAATATGCTCCATAAATAGAAGTCGAATAAGTTTAATAGCAAGATAAACCTTCCAAACTTAACAGTAAAATTCTTTCATCAAGTTATATTTCCATACAATCCAAACATATCCACTTCAAAAGAAGAAGAAGAAGAAGAAGAAGAAAAATGGGAAAAAGAAGAAAGAATAGAGGCAAATTTACCCAAAATCTGACAATATTCAGACTCAATTACAATAATAAGGGGGTGAAACCCCTGCTAGCAAGATCAAGCACCAAGGGATTAGATTTTCCATTGATTAAGAGGGCAAATGAAATGTTTATCCCATCGATCAGGGGTTCAATATATTTAAAGATGCAATCTGAAGCTCAAGGATAGGCCTTGTCCCCTTTAGCCCAAGAACAAAGGTCTCTGTGGGGCAGCTCAACCGAGATGGACACCCGCTGAAACTGATTTTGTATGATACGAACCGCTTCCCTAAAGGCAAGAGTAATGGCTTATCGTGCAGAATCTGCTATGGCTTGACCTTATTAAGCCCTCATCACAAAGCCCACCTTGTCCAAGAGGAAACCATCCACACCAAAGAGATCATCATCCACCCTAAGAACTATTACAAAGAGAGGGAATGACCAAAGGATTCTCCCTCTATCTCCAATGGGGCCCCTTTCCTAGACTCCTAGCTAACCAGCGAATCTGATAGTATATTCATGGTCACACATGCAACACTAAAGAGAGACAAAACAAAATGCCACACTGTCAACTCCAAAGAGAGACAACATGAAATGTCACACTGTCAACACCAAAGAGAGACAACACAAAATGCCACACTGTCAACACCACAACTCAAACTTTGCTTGAAGCAGGCCAACCCTAATCCTCTTTTAGATATAATGAAGATTTTAAAAGAAAAAATCAAAATCATATGCATACCTTTTATTTATGTTATCCAATCATTTAAAGAATCATAATTTAAAAACTCACATCAACTTAAATATCTAGTCGAGTCGATCAAGAAGACTCTAATACTCGACAAACTCTTTGTTTGACTCGACTCGACATTTTATACATTAATTAATCAATATTTAAGACTAATGAGTTCTTAGAGCGGGATAAATATTTAAAATTGATAAATTAAAAAAGTCAATATTAGTAGGTGAGTTAGTGGTATTATTTGATACTCTTACTTGAGGATGGATGTTTAAAAGACACTCATTCAAAAATTTTATTGTACAAAAAGTCAAGTCGTGTTGAGATGCATCGAGTTAGACTAATCTTCAAGCCAACTTATCATGTGTTGTCAAAACTTAACCAAGTAATTCTCTTCGGTAAGTTTTATAAAATTTTCGTTTAAATCTAATTAAGTTCTAGAACTATATGAAGAATTCGAATATTACTCTTTCGCACTAGATGTCATCATTGATTTATCAAAAATTGAGGTGAAATGAGAGCCACTTCAAGGATGATGCCCACTCTCTCTCTCTCTCTCTCTCTCTCTCTCTCTCTCTCTCTCTCTACTCATTTAGGATATGATTTCTTTATAAGGGAATCAATGTTCCCTGGGGAACACCAGTGCCCTACACTGTCAGAAGTCAATGTACTAACTATCTATACACTCAAATTGATTAAATCCCTTCACTAAGTAGTGGCATTATCGATCAAAATCTCATGTTAGCCTAAATGTGGACCAAAAAATCTCAACCACCGGGTATCCATCAAGCACAATTATATAATTTTTAATAGTTAAAACAAAATATCAATATTTAAAAACCTTTAATTAGGCATTTAAATTGTTAAGCATCAAGCGTAGCTAGAAACCACTTAATGGACATTATAATCATTAAGATCTGGGCTACAAATAAGTTCCTCAAGTTCACTAGTGGATCCCACATTCAAACATATGGGGTTCGATCTTATACCATATCATAATGCATACAATCAATCACACTTACATGATAGTCACTATTGTAAACTCGTATGGTAAGCTAAAGCACATGAATCTAAGACCATGGAGTCTCAAAATTACCTTAAAGCTAGTATATGATCAAGTTAATATGATCTTAGCAAGATGAGTTTTTTGAACTAGAGACTTGATCTAATCTTCTAATGCAAGTGTGTAGCTGTGCCTAAACACAAGAACTCATATTCGAGAACAATCACACTGCCACGTAGGTAGTGCACAGGTACTAACTCATTGTTGAGCCTGATGGTAACGATCTTCTATCCTAATACATCGTTGATTTCCTCAAATAAAATGGCTAATTTACCTTTCGCAGATTGTTTAATTTTACTACTATGGTCTTGGAATAATTCTCCCTTGACAAGTGGCAATTATTTTCAAGCTCATATTTTCTAAAATAAATGGAAGAAACCTTGTCTTTAACTCATAAATTCAGAAATAACTAAGGTTTTCTACGCATCTAATTAAGGGATCCATGATAAGACAAAATATATTAGATCATCAATCTATATGATTTTAACAATTATCGTTGTTTTTCCAAGACACAATACCAACACAACACATGTTTCAAAGTGACACGTATGTTCGATCTAATTCATCCATCGGATGGACACAACTACGTTATAGTCCTTTTTTTTTCTTTTTTCTTTTCTTTTTTCTGAACCTAGCACAAAACCTAGATTCAAGGACTTGATGGGTAGCCAAATTCAATAAAATTCAAATTTAAATATTGAAGAAGTACATGCCCTAAACCAGTAAGACTTGAACCTAGTTAACCTAAGTATGAAAAATATTATAAGACCTAGCCCGTTTATATTACTAATTTCTTGACCAAAGGATTCAAACCTATTGTAGATGGACACAACTTAAAAATTACATTGAATGGATGATAATGTCTTTTTAATTATCAACATATGAGAGTTAATATATGAAGATAATCAATGTTCGGAGTTCAACAACAAATATTAAAATTTTGTAGATATGATTTATATAAAGTGTCGATGTGGTTTGAATAGTTTTGTCTAAGGTATGGGTATGCCACATGTTTGTAGATTCATTATCAATATTTGTTTTGATAAATATTCGAATTATTCTATCTGTGACTATTGAATCAACTAATGACATATTCAACTATAGTTTGCTTCTTAACATGTGTGTGTGTGTGTTAGGGGATCGTGGAAGCACACATGGATGAATCTAGGATAGTAATCCAATAGTACCAAGCAAGTACAAAGAGAACACAAATTTTAACATGGAAAAAACTCATTCAGGAAAAAAACTATGGCACAAAGCGATAGATGATCGCTATGAAAGTAGAAATTACAACGAGAAAGCTTACCCGATTTGAGAAACCTCAAATCTCACCCTTGCTACACCCATTCGAAACCCTATGATGATTTAGAAACCCTTAGAATACTTGAAGTCCCTCCCTATTTTGATTGTACTCCAATATATAGGCTTTGGAGGCGGCACAATCGAAATGAGAAATAAAATCCCATAAAAACGCTACTCTGCGTGATCAGTTCGATGTCATTGAACGCCCTTCGATGTCATCGAACGGCCTTCGGTGTCATTGAAACTTATCCTTCAATGGCATTGAACTAATACTCAAACTGTCAAGAGACAAAATCTAATTTTTCGAAATATCTCAATTGCAACGAGCCATGTTTGATGTTATCGAAGGTGCAATCGAACACCCTTCGATGGCATTGGAAAAAAATGCCCATACAGGTCAGTGACCAACTAGAAAAATTTGAAAAATTTCGATGAGATCGAACACTGTTCGATGTCATCGAAGTTGACATTGAATAGTCTGTTGATGGCATCAACAGGTCCAATAATATACTCGATTTAAGACATATATATATATATATATATATATATATATATAGAGAGAGAGAGAGAGAGAGAGAGAGAGAGAGAGAGAGAGAGAGAGAGAGAGAGAGAGATATTGTATTTGATCTTTTTTCACCACAAAAATACTATATAATGTTGGGCTAAAGTTTTTTAAGTTTGTAGACACCATTATATGATATTTTTTTGTGAAAAGTTTCTCAAGTTTACCATATAAAAGTTATTAACACTTGGATATGGGAGGCAAATGTATCACTTATTGACCAAATGCTATGCAAAATTCATTTTCATCCCTACATGTGCCACATATGGAATATGGTAATTTTTCTCCCTCTAGAGGATGATTATAATTATGGTTCATGTGCCTCAAATGCAACTATCAAAGTCATTTAGCACCATAAACAATTCATAACCCTAAACAACTATGAATGGATTATCTTAATTGGTGGATATTATGGATGATTGACACTAAATAGCCAACCTTCCAAATTTCATCAAAAGATACTAATTAGAAGATAAAATCACTCAATTGGCTTGATTTACTTGATATGCTCCATCAATAATGCGCAAAGTATAGATGGTTTGGATTTGAGTAAATGTGTGGCTAGTCTACAATTTTTGAGTGTAAATATATAATTATTGTATCATGCTAGTATATTATAAGACACAATGGCTTTATAGTATAAAAGTGTGAGAGGCACTTTGAAACTTACAAATGTAAAACATATTGTTACTATAATCAAATTGTCAAGAAAATGGGCCCCACTATAGATTGTTTATAAATGAAAATCAGTTGATTAGCAAATATCTAATGAATGACACCCCCCCCCCCCCCCCCCAAAAAAAAAAAAAAAAAAAAAAAAAAAAAACAATTCTAATTTACTATACAAATTACCATAAATTAAAGGTTTGGATAATCTATTGAATTCAATCTTACATTTATGTTAGATGTATAATGGGTTTCATGATTTGTAGAATTTAAATTGGATTATTCTCCATCTAAAATTTGGCCAGAGTTTTGGGCAGTCTCAATTGCCATACAGTAATGCCATGCATACAACTGAAAGGTTGAATTTATTAGTAGGTATATTAATGAAAGCAAGTATATGGTCTCTTTGGTCCTTATATCTTGAAAAATTAATACTCTTGAAAAATTAATACTACTAGTTCGCTAAGCTTTATTAATTTTTAAAGAATTTTAGAACATAGACCATTTATACATAATTGGATGTAGTGGGCCTATGGTCTTGATTATAAGATATGCTTCCAACTAAAACCTTTACAATACAAATAATCAATGGAGAATGCAAACTGTGAGTCCTGCCATATACGACGTTGCACATGATATGGTAGTACATGTGTGAGTGAGATTTTCAGTCATATTGGTTACACTATTTAGATGTTTTGTGTCATCATCAACATGTTTAAGTCTTTGAGCCGCAATGTACAGACTGCATGGATGGATAAACAAATTGTTCATTTGCTTTACATGCTATAGTCCGCTTGATGAGTAAAAAACATGGTATATTGTGCAAAAGGTCAAGGTAATTTGGCCTACCTAGTGGAAGGCTAAGATCTATCACGCATGCTCAACTATAATGGCATACATGAATTCATGAAAATAAGAATTAGAAAATAAAAGTAACTTATTTACTATCATGCAAAACCATTTCCTAATAATGTCAGACAGTGGGCATAAACCATGCAAAAGTTCAGCCCTATATCAAGAAGACTATTTATTTTCCAAATCAAGTTGATTCACTCATTAGATGGTCAAAACTTTATATTTTTGCAAACTATCATTGATAAGTCGGGCCCATATAATGAGTAAATTTACCATATTTTCTTAACTTAATATAATATTCAGTTTTTATGTGGATTTTTTTTTAAAAAATAATTGTACCAATGCCAAGTTTGCTTGTTGATATCACTCAACTTCTCATTCCAATCAAACATTATAATCTTTCCATGGCAGGCACACCTCTCCTCTTCTTAACTCTACAAAACATAACATTAGACATCACTGCATTTGATTTTGTCAAATAATAATGAGTAAGATATTGATTAGCATCATTAAAAATGTTTAACTTACATAATTAAAAATATTTAACTTACTTTTTAATATGCAGTTAAAATCATTTAATATTTGATTGTAGTGTTAATTCTACTTCTCTTCAACAATTATTCCTTTTACTCAATTTACTCCAACATCTCAAATAATCATACAATAGTCAAAAAATTTCATGAAAAACTCACTATCTATGTACTCAGGTGAGTTAAAAAAACGTTAAATATCAATTGAATTTTAAAATATTAGAACTTGGATTTAACCAGAATAAACTTTTGAATTTGAGTAACTAGATAAATATAGTTGTTATCCATGCACCATATCATCATATATGAATGATTTAATGTGTCATGAAAATTGAACCAGCGATGGTAACTAGCAGTGCTTAAATCATGTATTTGAAATGAGAAATACATTGAGACTTCTGGTAATAAAAAATGTAGTAAAAAAGTATCTTAAACTGAGCCATTTATGTTGTGGGCCCAAATTTAGATGGCTTATAAACCTTTTTTTTTTTATCCCGTTAAATGAAGTATGTAATTGGCAGATATTTAATTGACCATTGAAATGATATTAGCCAACTGTTTGAATTTGCATATGATTCTCCATTAATGATAGGCTAGGATCATTTCACTAATATGATTTTGGATGACTTCCTATTCCCAGTGGGTCCCGGAAGGCTACTTTGGGTTAATTTCTTTCAATTACAATTCATGAGTGTTGGGACCATTGACCTAAGGCTCTGCGGATTAGATGCAACCACCGGACTCAGCTGAGTTGGTGTGGCCCTGACCATGGAGCCCACCTCAATGTATGTGTTGTCTATCCGTCTATCCATGCCGTCCATCCGTTTTGCCAGCTTATTGTAGAACAACTTCCATCACACATTTCACACGTGTCAGAGGTCTGCGCTTTGCATTGGGGGCACACGTTTAGATCTTCTGGTTTATAAAGCATGTTGTTTTATCCACGGGTGTTCAAAAGAAATCACCGCTAAACAAATTTCTAGCCGTCCATTTGTTTAATGCATTGTGGTCCACCTGACGAGTTAAACTGCCAGAATTTTTTGGGTAGAAGATATAAATAATGTGGCCCTACTAATGAAAAGCACAGATCTTGGACACGTGCGCCATGTTTGCATGTGCGATTGCATGTAGATGGATCATGGGCGTGCCTCCGGACACTTCTGCATTTTTATAAGAGTTACTGTAGACATCGACCTCGGCTTTGTACGGATACTCGGCTTTTCGATCCTAATATTGGGATTCTCGGTTCATTAATCCAGACCATTAGTCTGTTGAATCCAACCGTGGATGGGATCATGGGCCAAAAAGATCCCATATATAAAGACCCTATCTTTTAACATTCGGACTTTTTAGTTGAACGTGAACCGTTAATGTGTTTCTCTTCCTAAATGCCTATTTCCAAGATAAAAAATAAAATGTTAGCTTGGTCCTGTCAAGAAGTCACTGGGGCATGGTAAAAATAAGGCTAGTTCATTCTTCGGATAGGCCAAACGTGCACGTGAACACGAACCTTTAGCCAATTTCATTCAACTGTCTATAAACTGTGTACGCGTATGGCCCACCTAGTCAGAAGAGCAGATTGAATTGTAACAATAGGAGTCTAGATGGCAGGATCCACGTGATCATTGGATTAGATCTCACTCATGTGTGCCAGGTTGCCAAATGTGAGAGGCAAGTACATAAAATGTCTATCCGGTCGGCAGGCAGACAAGGAAACTGAGCAATTATTTAGAGTTATACCCGAGTCGAGTTAGATAGCTAGATTTGACTCAAAAAAGCTCGACTCACATGGATCAAAGTTGGATTCAGACAGAGTCGAGTTGATTTTTGAACCGAGCTTGACCCGGCTTGTATCGAATCAGGTCGGTGACTTGGTTATTTTGTTATGGATGTTGCTTGCCGAGTGTCTGATGAACAAACTCAATGAAGTGTTGGCGATAAAAGAATAGAAATGTTGTGTATTTGATTTTGATGTTGCATGATGGGTGTTTGATGAAATATCCATACAATATCATTAGTATTTTGCATTCTATAAAAAATTTAAGATGCATTACAGGTATTTGATAAAATGATGCAGAGATCTAAACCGGGTTGAACTAGCTCCACTTGCTGACCGAACCGAGCCGCGTTGGCTAAACAGGCTAGAGGACCGAACCGAGCCAAGTTCAAGCACAGGTTAGCTATTGACCAAGCTGAGTCGAGCCGTGCCAAGCTCGAGTTGGATCGACCTTGTACAATGACACAATTATCCCAGGGATCAGGTTGAGAGATTTTATGGTGCTGTCTTTAGTTTCTGACTGTGCAAGTGGGGCCCACTTTATGTAATCCAAACCGTTGAGAATACGAGCCTCACTATCACTATTTTATGCACCAAAAATATTCTAGATAAGAAAATTCTAAACCTTTCGATAGGTGGCCAACAAAATAACGGTCTAAAAACTAAACACAGTAATGGTTAGCGAGGTCTTCAAATCTGGGGATTATAGGTGCAGGGTCCATCTAAGGTGGGTCCCATCATCATATCAACGTCTTGGATCACTGAAACACGTGCCAACCTTCACGAATTGAAACTCTGAACCTAACTTTATATAATTTTGGAGAAACAATTTGCTACTCTTCAGAGGGTGATAGATGATACGTATGCACATAGAAATTACTTACAAATTGCATACTCAGAACCATTCAAGTTAAACCGTTCAAATTGTTGCTCAGATTAAATGTATTATGAACCAAAAATCATAATAATTTAATTATCTGGTTATCTATGGGAGTGGTCCAAATTTAATGGATGGTTAAAATATGAAAAATATCCAGCAATCTTGTTTCCACAATTAATATTATGGTCTTGGTACTGTAAACAGTGGGTTCTACAATTCTAGCCGGTTTAACTTAAGTTAATGTCCCACTAATAATTTGAGAGTGCCTGACTATCAAGTGTATACACAGCCTGAGTATCTATAGCTCATATTTTTGGGAGGATTTCCGCAATGCTCAGTCGAAGACTCCATGGTAGCACTCTTCAGATTTTCAGTCAACATAAGTGGGGGGATGGATCAGCAACACAAACCATTGATACAAAAGCCCACAATGTTGCATATGTAAATCCATTCCGTCCATCAGGTGGTAACTCTTTTATGAACCGTACATACAAAATATTATCGTAATAAAAAACTCCAACGGGATACAATGATGCCAGCTCTTAAAATCTGTAAGTTCTCATGGTGTGTGGTGTGGTCCGTGTGAGTTGAGAATTAGGCACGTTTTTGTCTATTGACTTCACCCTTGCAAGATACACCTGATTAACGGGTTTTAATAAAGATAAACATTATGGTGTCCCCATATACAAACCTATGGTCTCCATACTATTCCTATCCCCATTGTTCCTCTTGGTGTGGCCCACCTGAGTTGTAGATTTAAATGATTTTTTTTCATTAAAGTCTATAATCAGGGAGAAATCTGATGGATGGGATTTTACAAATACAACTGATGGCCCCACAGAACTTGAGTGTCTTTTTGTATCTGTAAAACGATTGTTGGAAAGGATTCCGGCCCTATATATACAGAAGTTGTTCCATTGTTTTGTGAAATAATCGCCGAAGTAGATGGTCTCTTTTAGGGTAATTATTTTTTTCGCTGGTGGGAAACTTTGACGACAAAAGGTGATTTTTAGGATAATGACGGATGAAAATATCCCTCGGGCTCAGGTAAGAAACAGGTAAAAAAGAGGGTTATTTTCATTTGAAATAGGTTGTCCGTACAAACAGGGTCTTGTTTGATCATCTATGTTTGTGGCCTGTCGAGGCTGTTAAGGTAGGTAAAAGGAGGTGTTTAGAGTGAAAAATACCCTTATTTTGTAGAAGAATGCTAAGAATGCTTAGCCACGCACCGGTTCTACCAGAACTATTGAGAATTTTTTCAGAACTCGTCCTCTGTGATATGATATCAAAATCTGAACCGTCCATGTGATATATTGAAACTCACAGGCCCGCCTTTCACTGCGATTCAAAACTTTGGTGGCCATTTCATAACTTTGATGTGCATGCTGACCCGTGCATATGCGCACCTTTACACACATGTCATGGGCCTAAAATCTGAACGGTCCATGTGATGCGACACCCCATGAAACGTTTAAGAGCTAATTTTCATATTGATCCAAAACTCTGATGGCTATAGAAAAGATAGATACAAATTAAGGGAGGAAATTTTTTTCTTTAGCAATGGCCCACCAAAGTTTTGGATCAAGGTAAAAGTTGGGCACTAGGAGGTTTCATAGGGTGATGAATCAAATGGACCATTCAGATTTTGGAATAACAACACGTGTGTGATGAGTTATCAAAAAGTTCTCACAATAACTTGTTAGAACTGGTGCTCAGCTGAGTATAGTGTTTGTTATGTATCTCACTGAGATCACTGGTGAGATAAAGGGCTCTTCATGTAAACCATCTACGGTGGCCCAACTACCCGAACGGCCTGGATCAAACGCGGTGAAACAGAATCCGCAAGCATTCTTGAGCGAGCATCAAAGCATTTCTCAGGGGGGAGTTATTTGATACTCTATGTCAAAGCTTAATACGCAGGCACTCATAAATGGTCATGGGGCATAAACATTAACTCAAATTAAACCGACTAAATTTTATAAAGCACTCAATTTTAGTTATAATCTCAAGATCAAATTGATAGAACGGTTGTAACCTCTGATTCATGGACACTTGTCAGTTGCAATAGGACCATGGGCTATTTTTCATCTTCACCGTCTAATTAATGCCACCAATTCGATATTCCGATAATAAAATAAGCTTAATTTTTGGATCATAGTTTGGACAGTTTAATTTGAATTACTTATATTTCACGTGTCTAATTTCTAAGTAATTGCGACGTGCCTACGTATCATGTGGGACTTAATCTATATGCGGAATAGGCCCACGGATTTGTCTGTGCATGGGACATGGCGATCAGGGGTTTAAATAGCATACCTAGATGAGATGCCGCCATGGAAGCTAGATAAGAATACCAGAATACCAAAATTCCTGTAGAGCTTAGGAACTTCCTCTCCTTCACATCCTTTCTGTAATTCAAAAGATGAGACACGAATTTTGTCATGGTGTAGGATCGTGTAACGCCCTGAAAATCGGGTTTCTTGTAAAAACCCAACTCCCGAGTTCCAACACATCACTTATACAACACAATTAATAATGATTGTATGTTGTCCGTATTAGTGCATAAAACATGAATGAGATTAAGCTAAATTAGCAAAACAGAATCCAGGGACAGTTAAAATGCGCAAGTGGAAGACTGAAATGAAAATACACAATGTATAAACTAGAGTAAGTCCCCGAAGTCTGTATGCATTGCTAGGTCAATTATTGCAAGTATTGTTTAAAAATATAAAATGACAAAAAGTGATAGTTCTCTACAAAGTATGAACCCTAAAGTCCCGTTAATACAGAACGATCTACGTGAACCCGTCTGAATACTGCATATACGAGAATGCCTCCTCGTCATCCTCAAAGTCTGGCTCAGCCTCAAAAGCATCTCCATCACATACAGCTAAGACAGAATCTGGTTGGTGTTTAAAACACCGTTCCAGAACATTGGAGTGAGTAATCAACTCAGTGTAGCTATACAACAAAGGTTAACATGTTATCAATTCAGTCAAGCAGTAATGATAAGGCAGTACAATCAAACATGTCCTAAATACTCTTATTAATGCAAAAATGATATGCGGTAATGATGCATGCCTTCGCCTGCACTCCCTCAGCGTCTTCATCTTACGGTGCACATGGCAAACTCCCGAAAGTGCCCTTCCTCGCTAAACCACATGCAATGCGGTGCATGCACGTGATTAGCCAGGTTCTTACTTAGGTTTATTCATACAGTAGGATTGAGAAGCTAAGGTACCTCCCCTATATCAATTCTCAAACAATGATCCATTCTAGGGTCGTCAGTCCTAGTAAATCTCATATGATGTTACGATTCTAGGTCACTACAAAGGGCTCGTCACCTGATCAATGTAGGCCTAGTTTATACTCTAGCTGATACGGAAAGGCTCGTCGCCTCACGTAGACTCAGAGTACGCTCGCGGTCACTAAAAAGGGCTCGTCACCTGTTCAGTGTAGGCCGACAGCTCGAATATAGTGTCTCATACCACCGTTTTCGGCTCACGAGTCTGTATTTCTCACTGGTCACTACGGGGAGGCTCGTCACCCCATCGTAGGCCGACAGCTCGACCACGGTGTCCCATATCACTATGTTTGGCTCATAAGTCTTAGCGAATTGAGGTACCAAGGTTAACGGAGTTTCCACTAGTGAGTTTGGTACCTTAGATTCGAGTAGTAACGTCCAAACATAGTGAACATACATCAGGTCAATCGGGTTATTTGACGAGCTTGATTAGCACGAGTGCACGTTGAGTTGATCGACATAAAGTGCGTAAGCACTCCGTGTGGCCTAACCACTGTCGACAATTGTAGTATGACTCCGATTCATCGACACATCCTGTGTGGCGAAAACAACCTCAGCCACCAAATCAAGGCCTGTTACCGATTGCTTGGACTATGTAATAGCCCCACCCAGATTCAAGTTCAACAAACAATCATATGAGATAACCATACAGTAATGGATCAATAATTCAATTCATCCAATTATTTGAGCATTTTATGGAATACAACTTAAACATGAATTTATGCATATGCATATCGTAAATAAACAAATACAATAATATACGATATATGGAGGAAATCATACACATCGCTAAGGTAGTTGAGAATCATATCTCAACACTAATATAAACCATATTTTACTAACTACTTACTCATTCAGACATTTTTATAAACACTTAGCTTACACATTCCAACTTACATAACATATGTTGGTTATAATACATATTAAGGCAAATCCTTTCATCAAGGAATTGTTACACATACAACTAGCATATATACACGGCAATTTATCATGGCAAACGCAATTTCAAATTCATTACGTATATGAGCATTTCTACAAACACATAAAATACTCTAAAGTCAACATAGTTCATATATATCTGAAAAGCGAAACAAACGTCGCATTTAGCATGTGAAACAACACTTATGTCAGTTATAAATCATTAACCGACATTGAAAGCCTTGAAAATCATAACCTAAACACATATAGTCCGCACCTTACGTCGGCAAACGTGTATCGAACTCAGTTTATATGTCAAGCCATTGCCTACGACACAAGAGCCACCTATAGCACGCAATATGTTAGCTATTTCATCACTAAGACTATTTGAAACCCTAGAACGAATTAGGGTTAGGTTTTCTTACCCAAATACGGCGTTGGAAATACTGAAAGAACTATACGGGAGTGGTGTTTCAGTAGGTGGATTAGCAGGGAAGAATCCCAGAAATCTTCACCAACTTTTCTCTCACTTTCTCTCTCTTTACTCTCTTCTCTCTCCTAGGGTTTTCTCCAAATTCGTATGGAGTGAATGAGAGAGGGTTTAAGGGCCTTATATAGGCCCAGAACTGATGGGAATAGCCCCAGGGCCATGGTATACTTAGGTTATAGCCAAAACTCATTTGTTTCGACTCAACGGAGCACTTCTGGAGGCCCCTTTTCTATGTGCAGTCGGACTTAAGCTCCCTAGCCATGGATCTAGGTCTAGCTGAGTTTTCGGTCCGATCAGATTTTTAGATCAGACGCGGCGGACCAATTTCAGTTCAACGGTCACCAGAACTCGATCAGGGCCACAAGTATACTGACATGTGTTGGCAAATATCCTTGATCCGAGGGTGTAATTAGGTCAGATTCTGACGGTTTAAATCCTTATATTTGGCCCGCAAGCAACACGACTCACTTTACTTAAATTTAGATTTTATGTCTATAGATATTCATGTTTCTCACACACTTCGCTCCGGACTTGAGGAAATAGCTTCGGGATACTATCTGGACTTGATTTTCGAGGTGGTTGTCAAGTTCAGCAAGGCGGTCATAATCATATGGTTTCGTAGTCATCGGACTTTCGACGTGCTGTCCAGATTCGATACGAAGTTTCAAGGAGCTCCCAAGCGCAACTGGGTTAAAAGATGGATCCTAAATTTCAGGGTAATGTAACGTCAGTGATTCTACAAGTTTTGGGTCTTGCAGATCGTATTTAAAGTGATTAATACTAATTTCACAGTTAATCTAGTTAAGCACTTAGTTAATTCTCACTTAATTTCTAAAGGATTCGGTCCCGAGTGATTTCTGCCTAAGGTGGTACTCGGTGGTACTCGGGTCTTTGTATGGTTTTTTCGAGGCGTTACAGATCGGAGACCCAGCTCTCTTTTATAGAGACTGTGGAGGGAGAGTTTGAAACCCATAAAAACTCCCTCTCCCACGCTCCACATTGTTGTGTCCTAGTTCGACTCAAACTGCTATCTGCGTAAACAGTCATAGCATTCCAGCCCTAATACACATTGCTGCACAATCAGAATTGCGTAGCAAATCACATGAAGTAGGGCCCACTGGTCCACTCAATCATCCAATCCAACTGAATGACAATCCAGACTGTTGATTAGTAAGGCCCACTAAATAGTTTTCTTACATTCTCCCACTTGGGCCTCATTGAGCAATGTTAATGATAGTCATATATAATAATTTTGAAAACAACTTTTGATCTTTTAAGAAGATATCCAAATGGTTAACCAATAAAATAGTTGGATAATATGAGTAATGCCATTTAATCTGGTCCATTAAGACTATCAGTATCGAAACGTGGTAGTCGTCACAATATTTAATTTAGGCGAAGTGAGACTAAGCGCGATCACAAGTACTTTCAATCTTAACGACATAAATCACGAACTAAGAAATGTGGTATAAGGATTACACACTTTAGTGTGATGATATGTACCTATCCTTAAGAGGTCCTAAAGCTTTTACATGTTTCCAACGAGACACGACTGTAGTTTTACTTACTCAAAATTTGCGTATATATATAGAGAAGCAGAAATAAATCTTTATATCAAAATCATCCAATCAAACTATATAAAACGAGATCTCTAAGTGTCTGTGAAAATCAAAATACACTCAACTCCTACTAACTGAAAACATCTGTGAGATCAATGACTCTCATGAATGTTACATGGTCCTGAAATGACGTGATAGGGAGCCCTTTAGTGAGCAGATCTGCAATTATTTGCTTAATACTGATGAATTCCACGGACACTTGATGATTTTGAACCCTTTCCTTTAAAACAAGGTACTTGATGTCGATATGCCTCGACCTTGACGAATGCTTGTTGTTACTAGAGAAGGAAATAACAGCCGAATTATCGCAAAATATTCTCAATGGTTTCGGGATATGCTCCAGTACCCGTAAGCCTAAGAAGAAACTCTGTAACCATAGTGCCTGATTAGATGCCTCATGGTAGGCAATAAATTTAGCTTCCATAGTGGATGAAGTTGTGGTAGACTGTTTCACGCTTTTCGACGACACAGCTCCTCCCGCTATCATGAAGATGTATCCTGAAATAGACTTCTTAGTGTCAACGCAGCCTGCGAAGTCTGCATCTGAATATTCGATCAACTCCAACTGATCAGATCTTCTATATGTGAGTTCGAAGTCTTTCGTTCTCTAAAGATACCATAATACTTTCTTCGCAGCTATCCAATGTTGCATTCTTAGATTAGATAGATATCTTCCCAACATTCCAGTGACAAAAGCAATGTCCGATCACGTACAAACTTGAGCATACATGATGCTCCCTACTACTGATGCGTATGAAAATTCTTTCATTCGATTCTTTTCTAAATCATTATTTGGACACTGAAATAGACCAAAATTGTCTCTCTTCACAATGGGCGACTTTCTTGAAGTACAATTTTACATGTTATACCTTTCGAGTACCCTATTAATATAGGCCCTCTGTGACAGGCTGAGCAGTCAAAGTGTTCTGTCACAGCGAATCTTAATACGGATGACATAAGAAGCTTCACTAAGGTCTTTCATTTCAAATCTTTGAGATAAGAATTTCTTAGTGTCACTCAACATCCTGGTATCACTACTACCCAACAGAATGTCATCAACATACAAAATCATCATAACGAACTTACTCCCACTGGTTTTAATGTCGATGCATTCATCTACAGTGTTTTCTACAAATCCATATGAGAAAATTACTTCATTAAACTAAAGGTACCACTGTCACGATGCCTGTTTCAACCCATAGATGGACTTCTTAAGTTTGTAAATCAAATGTTTTGAGCCAGTAGCTACAAAACCTTCGGGCTGCAACATGTACACATTCTCATTCAGATCCCCATTAAGAAATACAGTCTTTACATCCATCTAATGTAACTCTAAATCCATATGAGCTACAAGAGCCATTATGATCCTAAATGAGTCTTTCTTGGATACTGGTGAGAAAGTCTCCTTAAAGTCAATGTCCTCACATTGATTAAAACCCTTGGCAACAAGTTAGGCTTTATACCTTTCGACATTACCTTTGGAGTCCCTTTTAGTTTTAAATATCCATTTAGAACCAATCGGCCTTATTCCAGTAGGTAATTCTACAAGATCTCATATTTTATTGTCCTGTATGGATTTCAACTCATCTTTCATAGCATCAAACCAACGAAAAGGATCAACACTTTGTTTGACTTGTGTAAAGGATTCAGGATCCTTTTCCACTCCTATGTCAAAGTCATGCTCCTGTAAGTATACGATGTAATCGTCTCGATTTACATGCCTTCTCTCTCTTTCAGATCTTCTCAATAGTTCAGTTTGTTGGGTCTAATCTCAATTTTTCTCATCAGTGGTTTGTATATGAAGTTTTACGTGGCGCTCTGTAGCGACTGTAGAATCAACTGCATCATTAATGTTCACGTGATCTTGATTGACTATGACAGGAGTCACAGTCCTTTGTTCCTCAAATATAAAATTTCTTATATTCGTGCTCCCACTGTTTTCAGTGCCCTCAATGAATCTAACATTCTCAGTCTCAACAATCCTGATGGAGTGAGAAGGACAGTAGAATCGATAGCCACTTGATATTTCTGGGTATTCAATGAAAAAATAATATACGGTTTTAAGATCAAGCTTCTTTTCATGCGGGTTATAAACTTTGGCCTCAGTAGGACAACCTCGAACATGTAGATATCGAAGACTTTGTTTTCTCCTATTTCACAACTCAAAAGGAGTTTTGCTTATTGCTTTGTTGGGAACCCTGTTTAGTATATGAACTGCGGTTTTGATCGCATCACCCCTCAGAGATTCTAGCAATGTTGAATTGCTGACCATGCTTCGTATCATATCCATAAGGGTGCAATTGCGTCTCTCAGCCACTCCATTTTACTCTAGAGTACCAACCATAGTGTATTAAGCGATAATGCCACAATTCTGCAGGTATCTAGTGAATGGTCCTGGATTGTGTCCTGATTCATCATATCTGCCATATTATTCACCACCACGGTCAGATCTGACAACTTTAATTTTCTTATCGAGTTAATTTTTAACTTCAGCCTTATAGATTTTAAAAGCATCCAGGGTATCTGATTTCTGATTAATAAGGTATAGGTACCCGAAGCGAGAGTAGTCATCTATAAAGGTAATAAAATATTTGTGTCAACTCCATGATGCTGTAGGGAATGGTCCACAAATGTCCGTATGTATCACCTCTAATAGACATACACTCCTGGTTGCACCTTTCTTTTTATTTCTAGGCTGTTTCCCTTTTTGCAATCAATGCATACTTTATAGTCAGAGAAGTCTAGAGAATGCAAAATTCCTTCTCGTACAAGCCTGTCTAATCTCTCACGAGATATATGGCATAGCCGCCTGTGCCACAACATGGAAGAATTTTCATAGTCTAGCCTTCGCTTGGATCCCATTTTAATTCCATGCAAGGTATTAATATTATAAACGTGAGAGGTAATTAAGTCTAATTAGTATAAGTTGTTTACCATAGAGCTGGTCCCAACTTGGATTGAATTAAAATAAATACTAAGACTTTTATTTCCAAATTGAAATGAATATCCAAATTTATCCAAATAGGAAATTGAAACTAAATTGCATCTTATAGACAACACACAAAATGTATCTACTAAATCCAAAAAATAACCAGACTTCAACTTAAGCTTATAAACTCCTATTGCCTCCACGTCTACCTTGACACCATTGCCTATGTATACTGAGCGCTCTGCATCAGTTAGTGGCCTGACCTTTAGTAATTTCTGCGTAGAAGTGTATATGTGAATAGTAGTTCCTAAATCTATCCACCAGGAATCCGCCGAAACATCGGTTAGATTTGATTCAAAATAGACAAGAACATAATGATTATCTTTCTTTATAAGCCAATTCTGGAAACCTTTGCAGTCTTTCTTTAGATGACCTGCCTTTTTACAAAAGAAACACGGTTTACCTTTAACCCATTTACGTTTAGATCCATTTAAAGATTGATTCTCATGGTTTCCAGATGGAGGACCAGAGAATCCATTATTAGAACCTTGTTTCCTTTTTCTTTTACCTTTATTCCCTTGCCCATGCCCTTGTCCTGAAGTCACCATATTAACATTTTAAACTTTTACCATCTGCCTGATCTTGTCTTCTTTTTGGACGCACTGAGTGATGAGTTCATCCAATGTCCACATGTCCTTCAGAGTGTTATAGTTTACCAGGAACGTGCCGAATTGGGGAGGTAGGTTATTCATGATCAAATGAACCAGTTGATCATCAGTGAGTACAAGCCCTAAAGCACGGATCTTAGAAACAACCTCGATCTGCTATACAATGTATTTACAGATGTTGCCTTTTCCATCATAGGACGAGCAAGTCAATTTATTCAGAAGAATGTCCACTCCAGATTTATCATATTTCTTGAATCGTTTTCCCATTTCAATCAGGAAAACTTTGGCCTTATCTGTTTCAGGCATGACACCCTTCATTAATTCAGAAATTGAATACTTAATGACTTTTAGGCATGTATCATTTGATTTAAACCATATAACCCATCGATTATATTTAGCTTCAGTGGCATTATCAGATGGCTTTGGCGGTTTTGGGGTTATCAATGCAAGATCTAATTGAAGACAGTCCAGTACAACTTCAATGACGTTCTTCCATTGAGCGTAATTAGATCCATTTAGGGCAGATACTTGATTTTGATTAGTTAGAATTGAGACTGAAATAAAAGAGATACATATATACTCACATTAGTTCATAATTTCACACAGCAATTTAGTAAATATAAACAAATATCAGGCAAAGTTAATCAATTCAGTTGCTAAGGGAGGCATCAACTGAATCATCCAGGATCACGATGGGCCCAACCATCTCATCCTGGTGAGAATCTGTTACATCATCATCATTCCTCTTATGGACGGTAATAACAACATGTTAGTGATCCTCCTGAACATGAAACTAAGTGATGTAAGTCATGTAAATCTGAAACACTCAACACCTGTGGGTGAGATGAGTCTTTCAGTTTTACATTACCGGCACCATTTACTTCATCCGTTCACTTGACTGCCAAACGGTAATCGTCTGCGTTTTCGTTACCGTATGCATGGAAATGTGAACTCAACTGTATGCAATTCACCTTATCCCAATGTTACAAGTCTGTACTTGTAGAATTTTTCATCGATTGAGGTCACTATAGTGGCTAACACAACCGAATCCAACATTACAAATATAGACTTAGGATCGCAATTACAATCCTGCCTCTCAATTATTTATAACTTAATTAGTCCGATGCGGTCCATAAGTTAGTTGATACTGACCTTTTGGAATTCCTTAAAGTGAAACATATAAATAGGTTTCACACCTTATATTCTAACGGTCCATATCAACACTTAAAGATGGGTGATGGGCCAATAATAGGGTTGCACCAGGACTCTATATGATCTAAAAGTTTTCAATGAGCATGACTAATCGAGTTCCTAATATCCACATGATAGACAAATAGTATGAAACTATATAATTGGATGGTTAGGTCCATGCATAGGTGTCCACAAGACGGATAAATTAGTTTAAACGCTTAATATGTGTCAATATCTACTATATAATTGGATGGTTAGGTCCATGCATAGGTGTCCACAAGACGGACAGATTAGTTAAACGCTCAATATGTGTCAATATCTAATCAGATGTAGCTATTATCATCAGATTAGTCTACATATTGAGCATTTATTAATAAAAGTTTCAAGGATGTCAACTTCCCAATGAATGAGTTAGATTAGATTCTCATAATCCATCAAATGGAACATCCAGATCAAAATATGTATAATAACATCTTGAAAATGAACGGTCCAAATCTGGGATCAATGGGCCATACAGAGATCCGGATGTAAATGATCCCGTTAGCGGGTCCAGATAGCAGATCTGTTTAAACTGAAATCAGGTCCGAGGACCCATCCTCTCATAAAGTCGGTCTTCGACCTAATTCCAGTTGCAAGGAGAAGCAAGTCGTTTTCAACCTGATGCCCGCAGCGAGGAAGAAGCAGGTCGATCTCAACCTACTGAAGGTGTCGACCGAAGAAAAGAAGAAAGAGAGACGAATCTCATCTGTTCTCCCTGTCCGCCTCAAGCAATGAGAAGAGATGGTGATTCTCATGACTCTGCAATCATTATCGAAAGCAGTGGTTGCGGTAGTGACATCTTCTGCCATTGACGAAGGCAAAAGCTCGAGGCGCTAGCGATTTCTCCGGATAGAGGAAGAAAAGGGACGTGGAGACTCATCACCATCGTCCAAACGAACGAGGTTCGACAATGGCCACCGGTCCAACAGATCACGGTGAGAGGTTTTGTGATAACGGGAATTCAGGAATGGAAATCCCCAATTAAATAATTGGATTTGGGATTTTTTCAAAATCCTTAATCTAGATTTCTGTATTTAGGGTTTCGAATCCAAATCCCTAATTCGAATATATATTTGGGGATCTGAAAATTGAAAACCCTAATTTTTTGATTTGGGGGTCAAAAATCGAAATCCCTAATTTCTCAACTGGATTTGGGGATTCAAAATCCCTAATTACTGGATTAAAAAAATCCCTAAGGGCCTGTTTGGATGCCTGTAAGTTCTTTTAAGTTGTAAGTGACTTACCTGTAAGTCACTTACAGGTGAAAGTTACTTACAGGTAACCTGTTTGGATGTAAGTTGTAAATCACTTACAGGTAAGTTAGTTTTCTGTTTGGATGACCTGTAAGTTATTTACAACTTACAGGTAGAAAGCTAAATATTCACATTGAGCAGAGCTTAGATTGGGGAATCATTTTAAAATGTTATAATCATATAAAAAAAAAGTGGGATCAAATATATTATTTTGTTAAGCCCATCAAAATGAATATTTAAGATAATTATTAAGCTAAACCAATCATCAAGTGGGATATAAAAGTGGGCCCACGAATTCAAAATATCTATAATACGGAGTAATAAATCAATTTAAGCATTGAGAATAAACTTAAAAACATTAATAGAAAATCTACTAATTAAATTACATTACCAATGTCTTCTTTAACTATTGAAATTACATTCAAAACGTTTTACTTGGGAATCATCCTCTCCAACCATTCATTCATTTGAATAGGACTTATTCCAAAGTGTACATCAATGACCCACATTAAACTGAAGAAATGCCATCCATGGTCAGTCCTACTGCGGCCTATTCATTTGGATTGCTGAACCATGGCTCCGGTTATAGAAATCAAGAATCAAATGTACCGTGAATATTTGCAGTTGAACAATTATCCAACATGTTCATAAGATCACAAACACCTGGATGAAGGGGAAAAAAATCATCTTGATCCATAACTTCTGTGGCCCCCCCAAAATTTTCAACGGTATACACTTAATTCACACTATTTGTTGTCCACTTGATCTTTGGATATAAATAATTTTTAGGATCATGACTTAAAATTAAGTATTAAAATGGATGGACAGTGGATTAAATACATATCTCATGGTGGATCCCACAGATTTTACGGATTACTCAGCACGTGATCCCTTCTGTTTTCAAAGGAGAAAAAAAGGGTAGATGAAACCCTACCGTTTTGGGAGGAGAAGAGACGGAAGGTGGTAACTGCAGCAAGAGATTGCAAAGACGGAAGGAGATTGCAGAGAGGGAGGGGGAGAGATTGCAAAGACGGAGAGATATTGCCATTTTCAATGGTTGGTGCTTCTTCTTTATTGTCTGGATCTTCATGGCTATAATGGTGGTTGGTGGGTTTGTGCGTTTCTCCCTCTTCCCCTCTTTTAAAAATCTGACCATTGAGCCTGTAAGTGACTTACAGGGAAGTGACTTCCCACCCCCATTCCCCTGCAGTTTTTTGGTAGATTTGCCAGTAAGTGACTTATAGGTTGTAAGTTACTTACATGTGATTTTTCTCCCCCAAACACCACCTGTAAGTGACTTTCCTGTAAGTCACTTCCCACTTACTCAACTTACAGGCATCCAAACAGGCCCTAATTGGGGTTCAAATCCCTAATTACTGGATTAAAAAATCCCTAATTGGATGTCTGTATTTAGCGGTTCGAATTTAAAATCCCTAATTTAACTGGATTTAGGGATTCGAAATCGAAAACCCTAATTATCTGCTGAATACAGGGATTCTAAATCCCTAATCGTAGCTGGATTATGGGGTTTATAAGAGTGAATTCCTTAATGTTGGATTTGGGATTAAAATCCCTAAACATTAATACAACTTCGAATTTGGGAAGAAATAAACCCTGATTATCTATATGGGTTTTGAATATGAAATCCCTAATATGAACCTGAATATGAAAATTAGATGAATCTGATCATCCATGCCTTTGCACAGTGGCTCTGATACCAACTGTGGGACTTAATCTATATGCAGAATAGGCCCACGGATCTGTCTGTGCATGGGACATGCCGATCAAGGATTTAGATTACATACCTAGATGAGATGACACCATGAAAGCTAGATAAGAATACTAGAATTCCTGTAGAGCTTAAGATCTTCCTCTCCTTCACACCCTTTCTGCAATTAAAAGATGAGACTCGAATTTTTCCGTGGTGTAGGATCGGGGACCCAGCTCTCTTAAATAGAGACTGTGGAGGGGGAGTTTGAAACCCATCAAAACTCCCTTTCCCACGCTCCACATTGTTGTGTCCTAGTTCGACTTAAACTGTTGTCTGCGTAAATAGTCATAGCATTCCAGCCCTAATACGCACTGCTGCACAATTAGAATTGCGCAGCGAATCACATGAAGTAGGGCCCACTGGTCCACTCAATCATCCAGTCCAACTGAATGACAATCCAGACCGTTGATTAGTAAGGCCCACTAAATAGATTTCTTACATATCATTCATTACACTCCGCCAGAGTATCAAACTCTTTCTCTTTCTCAAGCTACAAAATAAGGAATTGGCTTCCTCAACCACGGCCTGTACATTTTTCGAGGATAGAAATTTGAAGCAATTCCCGAAAATGCCTCACCCTTCCAACCTCTATCTCTTCACTTACAACTCTCTTCAAGCTTTTGGATGGTAATTCTAGTAATTTTACTCTCTCGTCCTATACCCCTGCCATTTCTCTCTCTAAATTCCTCTCTTAAAATTTCCAGCGTGCTTTCTCTCTTTAGACTTCTAAGCAGTTTCATCTCCACCAACTCAATCGAAGGTGCATACGCCTCTGCTGGAGACATCATCTGTAAAGATGCTCTCATTCTCTCTCTACATTTCAAACTTGTTTCAGTTAATTATGAGAACTAATCACCTACATGCGCATGTACGGTTCTCTTTGATTAGTAGGGAATGGATTTTGTTATTTTTACTCTTTTGCCATTTTCTGTTTCTTTTGAAGGTTTGCTGCAAATAGCGTCGTTTCTGGAAGTTATCCACTCTGCCATTGGTAGGTTTCGGGGTTCTCATTCTCAGTAACCCGGTTTCATAGCCTACTGGAGTACCCAAAATTGTAGCCCGCGGGAGATATGCCCCCGTCTGTCCTTGCAGCTGGACCATACAACCGATGGGAACCACCGACGATTTGCCACCACGCATTCCGTTCGGAGGATCCTCAGATACTGCCTTTTCTTTTCGATTATTTCTTTGTCGGCTGTGGTGGGGCTCACAGGATATCCGATCGGCGGGGTTCTCACATGGTGAGGCATCCGATCTTTGGATAGACCGGATTTACGGTTTCGATCAATGAGGGAAGGTCTCATGGCGGTGGAAGTCCCGTGGACTACGATTTGTGGTACTCGAGTGGGGTACCTGCCTTATTGGGGGCATTTATTATGGAGAGCCGAGAGCGGTTCACCTACTATACACGACTCGAGCTTAGCACAGCTTGGCTCAACTTGGCTAGTGGCTAACCCCAGCTCGAACTCGGCTCAGCTGGGTCCTCGAGCCTGTTTGGCTAGCTCAGCTCGATTCAGTCAGCAGCTCAGGCCAGTTCGAGCCGAGTTCGAGACTGTGCAATATTTTCTCAAACACACAGAATGCATCTTCAATTTCTCACAAAATACAAAACAATAACAATACTTTACATGTATTTCTTCAAACATTCGGCGAGCAACATCAAAATCAAGATATGAGGGTAGTCACACTTCATTGAGTCATTTCATCAAACACTCGGCGAGCAAAATCAATATCAAAATAACCGACCGAGTCATCGAGCTGATTCGATTGAGTCTATTTGAGTTGAGGTTCAATTCGAGTCGAGTCGAGCTCAGGCAAGCTTGAACTCAGGTCCAAAATTTTTTGAGCTCCAAAAACCAGCTCGACTTGGTTCGAATCCAATTTTAAGCCAATGCAAGTCGAGCTTTTTCGAGTTTTGTCGAGCAAGCTGACCAAGCTAACTCGACTCGTGTACAGCTCTACCTATAGGCGCCTACGCCTAATCCTCATAATGACAAATCTCATTATTAGCAATTCTTGGGCCAGAAGGGAGATTTCAAATATTGAGTTTTTTTTTTTTCCGATTATTATTGGTACACTAACCAAAAATAAGATATTCAAAAATATTAATTGTTAAATAAATAAATAACTTAAATTATATATAAAAGAAATTCTTTTAAGTTTTTAAATATTTTTGAGTTAATATTACAATAAAAGCATGATCTTTTAAAATCTATCGAGATTTTCTCAAGGTGGTGACGCGGGATGCCCAAGGGAGGACATGGCCTCTTTCATTACAAGATAGGATTGTATTTATAAAGAAGAGGTTTTCAACAGTGGATACCATTTCGTGCTCTACCACTTTACAGACTTGCCCTACTGTGAATGAAGTTTATCATACTACCTTATACATGCATGTATTCATGATCCAATCCTTCTACTTTCATGATTATCCACCAAAGATATATATTACATGTTGATCAAACTGATTATCAAAATTGAACTAGATTATTATTAACTACAGTCAAAATAATTTTAACGATTAAAATAAAACTTCAACCGTTGAAGACCTTCATAAAGTTGTTTAAAAACTCTTAAGTGCTAGGCCGTGCTAGGCCAAGCGGTAAAACACCTTGATGAGTCCCTGATTTAATCAAATCTAGTCGTAAACATGTCTTTACGTGAAACTGATAGATTATTTATCAGTCCATACAAGAATCAACGAACCTTGATGGACATACCCAACTACATCAACCTTTAATAGGCCTGTGTTGGCCATGTAAAGAGAGCCAAAGTCATCCAATCAAGATCGTGACCCTTGCACTTCCTCAGGTGTAAGGATTAATCATCTTTCCATACAACATCAAGTCTAAACATAATCTAAGCTAATGGGCACCTAAAATAGTGATTGATCTCGATCCACCAATGCAAGTGCCTAAAAGTCCACAACAGGATCCTTTATACATGCCTCCTGTGTGTCAGGGTGAAGGCATGCCGGCGCCAAATAGGCTCCGATGGTGGAGACTGTCCATCTCGACCCAAGTCAGTCCTCTCACACAGGATAATCGTACATCCTATCGTATGATACCCACAAGTGTTTCCCAAGTACCGATGAAGGTCATGGCATAACAGAATACTAACATGACCATCATGTTCAATCTCGAGTTCATGAAGACAACTTGAGAAGTCACTCCTCTGCCTAACCCATATCCATGTATGTTTATGACAACATATATCAACTAAGGCACATCATTTTGTCGAGTAAGGTCACATGGTCATAATTTATGGTTGAGATCGCCCTCATCACGTCTACATGGCTGGTGGATTAGGGATCACGTTGGTTTTCTAAGGTACAACTCCAATAGTCCATTAGGGCCATGGTTGGCCTTAACTCGATCCATTGCCACCCTTGCCCCCAAGTGATTTTCCATGGCTCAAAATGCATGATGTAGTGTGCTTCATCATCATCATTTAAGCCTTATCCCCAATTAATCGGGGTTGGCTGTATGAATCCCTTTTACCATTTCACTCTAAACATGGGCCATAATTTCAATTAGACCATAGGGCATCAAATCTTTTCTTACTACCCTCATCTGCGTCCATATAGGCCTTCCCCTTGCACTTTTAAAGCCTTCAACTTGTACCAACCGTTAGATTTTTCGAAATGCAATAAGCATTTAAAATTTTTCAAAAGATCTAATATGTGATTATACCTTATGGATCTTCGTTTCAAGATTTTAGAAAACCCAAAACCCAAAACTAGAACACACTACTTGTATGTAGAATCCATTGAATTGTTGTTGCTGATCTTCCAAACTAGGAAGTCTTTTTCCCAATCTATCCCAGATGGAGGATAGGAGGAGATCCAAACATGTTAGCCTTGGAATAGGGCTATTGCAGACGCAAGAACCGTCCACAAAGTGGACCCCACACGCGTCATGTGTGTGGCATGGAGGAGAGAGAAATGCCCCCTCTCACACACCCCTCGTCTTCTCTCTCTGGCTCTCTATGGTGACGACCTTACGAGCTTGGGCATCCAAGGCTCTCTCTTCATCCACCCTCTTCCCTTAAGATATGATTTATTTATAAGGAGGAAGCTAGAGTTCCAGGGGAGACACCAGTTATGATACTCCGCCATGCTATAGACTTCAATATATGCTCTATTGCATCAAAAGTTTGTGATCTTGTCTAAACCATGCACCACAACTGACTAACTCCCTCCACTCACTGTAGCCGTCATTCTTAGCCAATATCTCATGCCGGCCTAATGTATGAGTTGCCATATCTTAACCATTGGATGTCCATCAAGTTTGGTTTAAAACAAATCAACAGTGAAAATTAAAAGCTAGTAGTTAAAAGCCTTTGATTAACCAATAGAAAACCTTTGATGCATTGGTCAGCCTTTGAAACACTTATTGAATGTTTTAAACCATAAGATTAACTCACAAGTAATGTCCTGGGCAAACCAAGTGGATTCCTGGTTGAATCATGTGAACTTTGACAGACCTTGATGTATGTGCCCAACCACACCCACTTTTACTGGCCATGTGTAACACCCTGGTTCTCATGACTCGAGGACAACTGCTTATCCTTGGGAGCCCGAGTATTGCATTATGAAGTTTTCTATGGTTAACTCCCCAATATTAGAGATCTCATGATATAATGTAAATCAACCACTATATAAACTATAAGTGTCAAAAGCATTAACGCGAGGAATTTAAAACATGGAAGTGCCAACAACGTGAAATCCCTCAGCAGGGAATTTAATTACAAGGCATCAAAGTAAAAGTTTAAAGACCTAATGATAAAAGTAAGTCATAAGCTACTGATTGAGCTCAAACGACTCAACCGCACTAGTGTAGTATCTCTCCTCGCAAAACTCCTCTCCAGCCCCGTCTTGGATCCTGACTAGGGGGTCTTCCTCCAATACTAATCTTACATCTGTTTGGTGCAACCGCACGATAAGGTGAGTGATAACTCAGTGGAAGTTTCCCTCCAAGATTTCATACATATCACAATATTCCAAGATGGTCTTCAACAAACTTAGAAATTTATGATGAAACTAATATTACTTAATCTAATTTATGAATGTATGGATGCATGCACATGCTCACAGACCTGGGGATGCACATCCAGCTGGCAAAAAGTCAACCCAAATAGATTTACTACTTGGAAGAAAGACTGTGGTGAGCGCACTCAAGGTAATTTAGTCCCCTGGAAAAGCATTCAGGATCCACCCGAGGATGACCTAAATACCTGGAAAAGCCCCATGCAAGGAGAGCGGTCCATAGCGGCATGAATGCAATCAAACCTGAGGGTTACATTAGAATAATTCTTCCAAATAAAGTTCTTAGTAGACCCAACAGGATGTGTCGCACCTGGTAAAGCTCAAATGTTATGTATGAATGTTATACATAATGACTCACACATGCACGAGTCTTAGATGATTCTTTAACTAGTGGTCACTATCCAATCCTCTACAATTCTAAGGTCCTTGGGTAAGGCCTCCATAATCTCATCATAGATTTTGATCTTACTTAAATGTAACTGGTTGTATTTCTTCCATTTTCAGATTGGATAGGGACACACAAGTATAGAGTATGAATATGCCTATACCATCTGGTAGTACAAGTTTCCTAATAAGACAAGAATATCACAAGCATGATCCTAATCACAAGATTCATCAAATGAAGTAAGATATTCTGAAGATAAACCTATTCCCAAGATCTGTTATTAAGAAGGCTAGAAGTACATCAACGTTTACAGGATTCATTAATATGAAACAAGCATAAGACATATTCATAAGATCTCACAGTTCACAAATTTATGGTAATTTTATTCACTAGTTATACCAAACTATAATGGAATTCAATGAATGTGGAAAGCAAAGAGGGTGACTCCTCACCTTGTGTGGATATTTCCCTTTTTTTGAATGTCCCTATGAAATGAGCTTAAGAGTCCTAAAATCAAAGTAATAATAATTTTATATCATTTCTAACTCACATTTGGACTATTGGTTAGATGGGCTTTATCAGCTAGTTACTTGATTCGAACTTGGTTGAGGGAGGGGTTATCCTTCAAGGTAAGCAGCTGTAGGTATTACCTAGATGAGTCATTTCAACATTTCAGCGAGTTACTACTGAGTTAACTTAGTCTAGTTTCCTACGTATTAAACTGATAGAGTCTTGAGTTGAGAGAAATACTAGTTGCCAAAGATCATTCAATCCATGAGCTTGGTGAGTTTCCGTTGGATCTTCTTAGGCAATTCTTGACATTAGATTTTGGAGGTAGTTTGGGCCTGGCTCAGTTGGATATTTACCAAGTCAACTCGCCATCGACTTGAGTGAAATTTAGTTTAAATAGATGGTTTCGATGTGATACCCGTTTAGAGGTTGCTCTTCATCACTAATGAAGGTAGGAGATTCGAGTAAGCCCTCCACCAAAACTGATTTAATCAGGTAGTTCACTCCTTGACTCAGTAATCGACTAAGTCAATATTAGATGACTCAGATCGAGTTCAATCTCGATCTCAGCTGGAGTGGCGACCCAGTTGCAGCGAACCAGAGGATTTTGTGGAGGTTCCTGCTAGCAAGCTTCTCGATTCAGCTCAAATGGTGGCGTCCTAGTGACTCAGTTGAGTATCACAGTGACTTGATTAAGCTACGCCATGAGTCGGTTGCAGAATGGTGGTGCGTAGCAGCTTGGAAAGCTCGAATTCACCAAAGTTTCGGCACTGCTGGGAAGATTGAGTCAGTGCGTAACCGACTTGATCCTTTCCTCTGAAATTGCAACTAGGTCGAACCGAACTCGATTGATTTGAACTGAGTTGAGTGCATGATTCTGGTCTGTCGTATTTAGAAGAGTCCCTGCTCCTCCTAACCTTCTTCTTCTTAGCAAGTGAGCGGGTCAGAATTAACCCCTGACTTGCTTCACTCAATGGCCTGGGTCGAGTCGCGACACAGGCGCACCCTCCGCGAGCACTGTTCTCTCTCTCTCTCTCTCTCTCTCTCTCTCTCTCTCTCTCTCTCTCTCTCTCTCTCTCTCTCTCTCTCTCTCTCTCTCTCTCTTTCTTGCTTTTTTTTTAAAAAAAAAAAATAATAAATCAAATGTTTCCCTAACATTCAGGCTATTTAAGGGCTCCGACCCCGCTTCTGGCAGCTTCTATACTAATCGTGGGATTAGTCGCAAGATTAACAGTGGAAGAATCTAGAATCCCTGCTGAGGAGTTTTTAAGTTTGGTTTAATGATTGCATGGGTCCAAATGGTCATTCTTGATGTGTTTCTGACTAGGTGGGCCACCTGTTGAACGACTTGAATTGGTGGATGGGTTAGTCTTAAGGGAAATGGGTTCTTCGGCCACCTTGGAGAAGATGACCCACCAGTTATGGTGTTTTTGTACTGACAGGTCGATCCTATGATCTGGGACATTTAGATGGTCCATATGTCACTCAGGAGGCTCTTGGGGTCCCTTTTATGGTGACATAGGAACCGTTGATCGTAACATTCCTTCTGTAATGAAAATGACTTGCGCCAAGGCAAAATTTCGCCAAAATCTCGGTTTGCTACGAGATTTTCTGGTAGCCCTATACTCAACATTCTGGATTGCTTGTGGGAGGCTTCTAGAAGGTGGTGGATGGCTAGGAATTTTGCCAGCACCCGGAACGGAAAGATTCTTTCTCCATTTCGGTTGATGGTGGAGAAATTTCCTAAAATGGGTAGTGATTTGGACTGTATGATGCATGTGGTTGGAATTTCAAAAATTCCTGGCTGTTCGGATCGCCAACGAAGCAATGCGTGTGGAGTCTTATGACTCCGAATATAAATTCGAGCCACGTGGGTTGCTGCCTAGCTCGTGTGTAAGAACATGTGCTCCGCTCTGATATCCAACTGTGGTTTTGATCGGTGGCCCATGCTGATTGTGCTAGACGGTTCGGATTTCTCGGAATGGTCACCAGCGGTGGGCCACACCATCACATCGGGCCTTCACTTGTTTGAACTACCAGGCGGGAAAAATAGCAACGAAAGGAGGCTTTCACTCGGGTCAAACCGTATTGACCCGACTTAAAAGTCTCGGTGCTCCATGGTTGCACACAATCCCGTCTACACTCGGGTCTCTTGTGGGGTCCACTGTTAGTGTCTGTGAAGATTTGAATCGTTCGTCAGTTGCACATTTCTTAGGAGATTTTATCCTAAGGGATCGGTAGATCTTAGGACTAGGTGGGTTACACTCTGGGGGTTGGTATGACTAACTCTTGATTACAAATGTTTTAACGGTCAAATTAGGCCATAATCCGACTTCTACGGTCTTAAGGTTTTCAAGTAGGTCTGGGTACTAATTATTTATAGGAGTTTAGTCTAATATTGTTAGTAAGTGGGGAAATTTTTAAGTGACTTGTTCTAGGTAGTACAACATTGTTGGTGGCTTGTTTGATAATGATTTCCTAAGTGTTGGTTTATTCTGACTAAAGATTTCTGGGTTTTTATCATGCTTTGTTTAATTTCTAAGCTTATTTGGGGAGTTATAATCAATGAAGAAATGTAAATTTCATTTGTAAGTTTAAATTTGGGGTTGTGTTGACGAGCCGTTACACCATGACATGACTGCGGAAAGTGAGCATGTTGAGGGTCAAATATTGCATATCAGACCCTATTTATTGTCTGGATTTACGAACATGATACCGTTTAATGCCCTATTTTAATCGTATTTTTTGTTGCAAGGTGGATTTACGGACGTGGACTGAAAAAGGTGCTAAAAGCATGAAATTAATGCTCAAGATTCACCAGAGCAAGGGACATACTCCATGGGACCAAGATCGAAGAATTTACACACCAGGGACCAGACGAAATCAAGCTATTCACATTTAAAAGGCTCAGAAATGGTCCAAAAATGCAGGATCACAGGGTTCTCGCCATCTGATTGAGTCGAAACTTCATACATATGATGGGGACCATAAATTAACCATACATGTAAAAAATCAGCCATTGGATCACACTAGCAGTGGCCTAACAGACAAATCAGCCCATGGATCTATGAATTGGGGCCCACCTGCTATCTGGATACGTTTCAACTTTGGTCCTTATGGTTAAAATGAGATGGTGAAGAGGATGGACGGAATGGATTTCACATAAACATCACAGTGGACCCCACCTGAGTGGTGTGTGCACCATGCACAAGTGCACGCGCCGTGCACTGCAAACCAAGGTCGGTTTGACCGACTTTAACTCGTCTCTCTTGCGTAAAACAACCAGCGAATGGATAGACGTCCGCCGATTTTCAGTTGTGTGGCCCACCCATCATGAATTCTAAAGATCAAATCCGTCCATTCGATTTGTAAGATATCCAAGACCAACGCCTAGGTGTTGTTTTGCCACCATGCAAGCATTCGTGTGATTTTCTCAGCCGAATGAACGATTAACGGTGGAATGAAAAGTTCAGTGGACCACATCTAATTCGATCCAAAACCAGCCGTCTCTTAATGGTTCTTTCTTGTGAATCGAATGGAAGGTCTAGATTTCGAAGATGTCTTAGCACATGGGTCCCGCCAATCAACAGCGTAGAGGCCGTGCGGGCTCTGTTTCGCAACAGAGCCTGCGGATGAATGTAGTGGGCCCTCACCGTTCATCAAGCGGACAATCAGGACCGTTAATTCAGTCCAGAATATGGCCAAGACCTTCGCCTAGGTGGCAAAATTGTGAAAGACAGCTAGGATCAGGTCTTAACCATCCAAACAGAGGTAGGATGGTAGTGAGAAAACTCATGTGGGTCATGTAGAAATCAATCTGAAATTAGCCGTGCCTAGCTGGTTTTTCGAAAGGAACATATTAGACGGGGTGGATTTTACAAGAATTGCTAAGATATGGGCCCCACCAAGGTTAAGCGCAAGAACGACTTGCGTAAGAAGCTTCCGTTGCGAATCCCAGCCACCGCCTCTGGACACATGCCTCCACCGACTCCAAGAAGGCTACACGCACCAACTGACTTTCCTGTATTAGTTATAAAAGGAGAGAGGGAGAGAGGGAAAAGGAGATTTTTAGATCATGGAGCATTGAAGAATCATCTACGACTTGGGTGCTTGGGACGTACAGTGCAAGACAGGGAGAGTTTTTTTTATTTTCTGTTCTTTTTCTTTTCTTTTATTCTGAGATTTAGTCCAACCATGACAGGCTAAATTCTCTTAGCTAGGGCTAGGAGGTGAAGCTTGTAGTGAGATGGGGAGAGTTTATTTTATGATTTCTGTTTAATTTATGAACTGAATTAATGCTGATGTTAGTTTAATTAATGGGAATGTTTTTAGTCTTTAATGGTCTGTTGTGACTAAAATTACAATGGGTTTGCAATGACTTTGAGCATGTCTTTTTTTCTTTATTTTTATGACGTCAGGAAGCCCTGTTGTTCACCATAGTCTCCTGGGCATGGTCGGATGTCGGTACCCTTCCTAACTTTCATAGCATGTGATTGGTTGGTAATTAGTTTAATTCTGTTGTTTGCCATAGTCTCCTGGGCATGGTTTGGTGATGGAATCCATTCTAATTCATATACCTTTCATTTCTTTGAAAACTAAATCAATGACAGTTCAGTAAATTCTATTATTCATGAAACAGGCATAAGATCTCCCTGATCTCTACAAATGGATCCTCTGAATCCCTAGTTTCCCTTCCTCTGATTTTTTATAAGTTTTAGATTAATAGTTTACAAATATTCATCAATTTATAATTCAATTCAGAATTCATCTTAGCCTAGTTCTAGTTCTAGTCAGTTTCAGATAACATACAGGTTTCAGTCCCTTAGGATTCGACCTCGGTCTTACCGAGTTATTACTACATCACAACCCTGCACTTGGGGAGTGAACAAGTTTTTGGCGCCGTTGCCGGGGACTGTCAGCTATGATTTTCTGAAATTATTTAGTTTTAGAATTAGTTTAAGATTAGGATTTTGCTAACTTTAGTTTCAAGTTTTTCTTTTTATTTTTAGAACTAATCTTTCTTTTGTAGGCTTTAAGACAGGAACTTCTAATTCGGTAAGATCTTTCTAATTCCTACTTTCTATTTTTCACATCTCTTTTATTACTTTCTAGTTACGACTTTCCTAATTCGTTTTAGAAACTTTCTACCTTCTTTGGAATTTCTTCTTTTCTTTAGAAATTAGTTCACTTTTAATTAGAAATTTTATAATTTTAGACTTTCTATTCTTAGAAACTAACTTGTTTTGGTTTGTTTTGCAGGTTTTTAACTTAGGAACTCTGATCTGGTAATTTCTTTCCAAATCCTCTCTTTCTTTCTAGATTTTTATTTCATTTATCTTATTTAGGTCTAAGTTTAGAATTGAAATTGAGGTTATGGCTGAAAATCAACCTCAAGCACTACCACAACTCAGGATTGAGGAAGTACAAGCTGAAAATGAGGTGCATCAAGCACCCCCGCCTCGTACTTTACGAGATTATTTACAATCGGCGGGGGTGAGTACGCCCTCATGTATGATTTTTTCTGAGAATACAGTACAAATGGACATCAAGCCAGGGGTTATCCAACTCCTTCCTAAGTTCCATGGGCTCGAGTCTGAAGAACCGTATCTACATCTGAAAGAGTTCGATGAGATTATAACCACCTTATACTTTTCTAATGTATCTGAGGATACTATTAGGCTGAAACTCTTTCCATTTTCCTTGAAAGAGAAGGCCAAGACGTGGTTTCACTCACTGCGTCCTAGATCCATTGGTACATGGAATGATATGCAGAGGGAATTTATGAAGAAAATTTTCCCACATAATAAAACAATTACCCTCAGAAAAGAAATCATGAACTTTGCCCAAAAGGAAGATGAAACATTCTTCCAATGTTGGGAAAGGTTCAAGGATTTGGTCAGTTCATGCCCACAACACGGCTTTGAAACGTGGTGCATTAAATTTTTTTTCTACGATGGACTGACATCTTCCATGCGACAAATGGTCGAGACAATGTGTAATAGAGAATTCATTAATAAAAATGTTGACGAGGTATGAGATTATCTCGATAGTCTTGCTGAAAAAACATAATCATGGGACTATTACTCAAATCCGAACACTACGTCTAGGCCGACTCATTCAAAGGAAAATGGCAGAATATATCTCCTGAAAGAGGATGATGATCTTAACACTAAGGTGGCTAATCTCACCAGAAAATTTGAGGCCATAGAATTAAAGAAGGATAAGGTTAATGAAATTGTTTGCGATATCTGTGATTGCAACATTCACACAACTGAAAATTGTCCTACAATACCTGCCTTTCGAGAAGTGTTGAATAAACAATCTAATGCCGTAAATAATTATCAAAGACCTTTCAATAGACCTACCTCCAACACGTATAATCCTGGTTGAAAAAATCATCCAAATTTCAGTTGGAGGAATGGACCAACAACTACACCTCAAGGTTTCGTAAACCAAAATCCAACTCAAGAGAAACCTCAAGAGGATTTGGTTCTAAAACATTTTCAAAAGCAAGAGCTTTTCAATCAGGGTATGATACAAGCCTTTCAAGACCTTACAAAAGCAATACATGAACTTAAGGCTGAAAATATAATTAGAAACAAGGGGAGCTTCCCAGCTCAACCTCTTTCCAATCTTAAAACGCAATATGAACTTAGTGACTCAAGCTCTTCAAATCAAATGGGGCACGCTAAATCCATCACCACTCTTAGGAGTGGAAAGGTTATTGATAAAACCCTTCCGGTTAGGCCTGAAAAGCCTCAAGAACCAGAAGATGACAACAACGATGGATCTAGTGATGCCCCACAAAAATTTGAATCGAAACCTCTAGAGAAGCCAGTTGCTCCGTTCCCCTAACGGTTGGTTGCACCAAAACGTCTCTCTAACTCTCAGGATATCCTAGAAGTGTTGAAACTAGTGAAAGTCAACATTCCTTTACTTGATGTCGTAAAACAGGTACCTTTATATGCCAAATTTCTAAAAGACTTATGCACAACCAAACGACGGCAAGATGTTCAAAAGAAGATTTTCTTAACTGAGAAAGTGAGTGTCATCCTAAAATAAGATGTGCCGCAAAAATTCAAAGACCCCGGTTGCCCAACCATATCATGTGTAATCGGGAACTATCGAATCGATCACGCACTTCTTGACTTAGGAGCGAGCGTCAATTTGATTCCCTACTTAGTATACCAACAGTTAGGTTTGGGTGAATTAAAACCCACCCGAACCATACAACTTGCTGATCGTTCTGTTCGTATACCAAGAGGGATAATCGAGGATGTGTTGGTCCAGGTTGATAGATTTTACTACCCTGTAGATTTTATCATCTTGGACACTGAACCCATCAATGACATAAGCACTCAGATTCCCGTCATTCTTGGTCGCCCATTCCTGTCCACTTCAAATGTAATCATCAATTGCAGGAATGGTGTCATGACTATGTCTTTTAGAAATTTGACATTGGAATCAAATATCTTTTTCAATAATGGTAGCAACTCAGAGGATGATGATGATTTCCACGATATTAACATGATTAATTCTTTTGTGAAAAATAGAACGCCTCTCACCTTATCCTCTGATCCTCTAGAGACGTGCCTGGCCCACTCCCATGATCTTGATGATGATATAATTAGGGAAACGTGTGCCATGCTTGATACTGCACCGGTACTTGAAGTTAACCGGTGGAGGCCACAATTTGAAGAGTTTTCCCAAACTGATGTAGTGCTTTTACCGTCTAACCTCAAGCCATCAAAGCTTGACCTAAAACCTTTGCCCTCTGATTTAAAATATGTCTATTTAGGTCAAGATGAGACATACCCAGTGATGATCTCTGTCCACCTGGAGAAAGAACAAGAGAGCATGCTCATATCTACTCTCATTGAGCATAAGGGAGCTCTTGGATGGACGATAGCGGACCTCAAAGGAATTAACCCATCGATTTGTACTCACTGCATATATCTTAAGGATAATGCAAAGGCTGTTCGGCAATCACAACGTAGACTAAATCCAAACATGAAGGAAGTGGTTAAGGCCGAAGTTCTTAAACTACTGGATGTGGGTATCATATACCCTATATCCGATAGTAAATGGGTGAGTCCAACTTAGGTGGTTCCTAAGAAGTCCGGGATTACCATCGTAGCCAATGCCAATAATGAACTCGTGCCGACCAGAGTTACTATTGGTTGGAGAATGTGCATTGACTACAGAAAGCTGAATACCGTCACAAGGAAAGACCACTTTCCTTTGCCCTTCATTGATCAAATCTTGAAAAGGCTAGCTGGTCATTCCTATTACTGTTTCCTTGACGGGTATTCGGGCTATAATCAGATTGAAATCGCCCCTGAGGACCAGGAAAAGACCACATTTACATGCCCCTATGGAACCTTTGCTTACAAAAGGATGTCATTCGGGTTATGTAATGCCCCTACCACTTTTCAGCGATGCATGATGAGTATCTTTTCTGACATGGTGGGAAAATATCTTGAGGTCTTCATGGACGATTTCTCTGTTTTCGGTTCATCTTTCAGTGAGTGCTTAGAGAGTCTTAAATGTGTGCTGAAAAGATGTGAAGAAAAGAATTTGATACTTAATTGGGAGAAGTGTCATTTCATGGTTCAAAAGGGAATTGTCCTTGGGCATATCATCTCGTCCAAAGGAATCGAGGTAGATAAGGCAAAAATCGATCTTATCTCTAATCTACATCCACCCAAGAACATCAGAGATGTGCGATCCTTCTTAGGGAACGCAGGGTTTTACAGACGATACATAAAGGACTTTAGTCTCCTCTCTCGTCCTTTATGTAATCTTCTTCAAAAGGATGCACCATACGAGTGGACTGAGCAATGCCAAGAAGCTTTCACTAAGCTTAAGGGCATGTTAACCACTACACCTATCATGCAGCCACCCGATTGGAGTCTTCCTTTTGAACTTATGTGCGACGCCTCTGATTATGCTCTTGGAGCGGTTCTAGGCCAGAGAAAAGATAAGCGGCCTTACATCATTCATTACGCAAGCAGGACTCTAAATCCTGCCCAAGTGAACTACTCAACTACGGAAAAGGAACTCTTAGCCGTAGTGTTCGCTTTGGACAAATTTAGATCCTACCTGATCGGATCCAAAATCATTATCTACACAGACCATGCGACACTTAAGTATCTTCTTTCTAAGAATGATTCTAAGCCTCGCCTGATACGATGGATCCTTCTACTCCAAGAATTTAATTTATAAATTAAAGACAAAAAGGGAGTAGAGAACATAGTGGCCGATCACCTTTCTCGCCTTAATACTTCTGATTCCCTTGAGGAGACTCATATCAATGACATGTTCCCTAATGAACAACTGTTCAGAGTCTCCCATTCACCTTGGTTCGCTGATATTGCTAATTATCTTACTACAAGTTCCATACCGACACATTGGACTGCACAAGATAAGAAGAAATTCTTTACCAAGGTGCGTAACTTTTTCTAGGACGATCCATATTTGTTTAAATATTGCCCAGACCAAATCTTAAGGAGATGTGTGCCAGACGATGAGCATCAGAGTGTTATCTCCTTCTGTCACTCACAGGCCTGTGGTGGTCACTTTTCTGTTAAAAAGACCACGGCTAAGATTTTACAGTGTGGTTTTTATTGGCCCACCATGTTCAGGGACACTCATGAGTTTTGTAAGGCTTGTGAGCGTTGTAAAAAATTGGGAGCATTGTCCCGTCAAAATATGATGCCCTAGAAGCATTTGATTGTTGGGGCATTGATTTCATGGGACCATTCCCCCAATCCTTTGAAAATTTATATATTTTGCTTACAGTAGATTATGTCACTAAATGGGTTGAAGCAATTCCGTGCCGCAACAATGATCATCGCACAGTCATTAAATTTTTAAAAGAAAATATCCTGTCGCGGTTCGGAACGCCTCGAGCCATTATTAGTGACGAGGGTTCACACTTTTGTAATAGACCATTTGAGAGCTTAATGAAGAAATACGATATTTCTCATAAGGTGAGCACCCCATACCATCCACAGACAAGTGGACAAGCTGAGATTTCCAATAGGGAGATCAAACATATCCTAGAGAAAATGGTTAACCCTGATCGTAAGGATTGGTCAATCCGATTGACCGATGCCTTATGGGCATACCATACTGCTTTTAAAACTCCTATTGGAACATCTCCCTTTAGACTCGTCTATAGGAAGGCTTGTCACTTGCCTGTGGAATTAGAACATAAAGCATACTGGGCGATCAAAAATCTAAATTTTAATCTGGACAACGCTGGCTCGCTACGCAAACTTCAGTTAAATGAACTTGAAGAAATCCGGAACGATGCGTACGAAAGCTCGAGAATTTACAAGGACAAGATGAAGGCATTTCATGATCAACATATTCTACGAAAATCATTCACGCCAGGTCAGAAAGTCCTTTTGTACGATTCTCGACTACATCTCGTTCCGGGTAAGCTTCGATCTCGTTGGACCAGTCCTTACATTGTTGTCACTGCCTATCCTCATGGGGCCTTCGAGATAAGAGATCCCGACAATGGCAATGAGTTTAAAGTCAATGGACATCGATTAAAATCATTTGTCGAGACATTTGATTCAAAGGACATGTTCATGCCTCTGATTGCTCCTGTTTACCAGGATTGATCTCTTAGTCTGATGGAGGTATAGGTAGGTTTATTGCTTTCATAGGACTAGGGTAGTTGCTTTATTTGTCTGGCTGAAGATGGTAAATTTAGCGCTCCTGGGAGGCAACCCAAATTTTTATTTTCTAGTTAAATAATTTAATGTTTGTGGGTAACATTACTGCAAACCCTCACGAGACTACAACTCGTCCACTAGGGGTAACCTAGGGGTTTAAAGGCTTGTTGCATGTGCTAAATGCAATCGAGAGCACCTGCGAAAGTAGTATAGGTAGGTTTTCTTTTTATGATTTTATTTTTGTTATTTTGTTTTGTTGATTTCTCTCTTGTGCTGACTCGCTTGTACATTGATATTTTTGAAAAAAGCCTTCTGATTCTCTGTTCCAGGTACTATCTTCCCATCACTTCTCATTTACTTTTGTTGTCCCATGTGCATTGCATACTCATATCTTTTACATTGAGGACAATGTAGATTTCAGGTTGGGGGTGGGAGATTGGGTAACCTAATCAGTGTTTTCTTGGTCTTGAGCAAAAATTGTGAAAATTTTTAAATTTTTCTAGGAATTCTTATGAATTCGAAGTGATTTTGATGGATATTCTGGATTTAGAAGTTCAAGATAAGTGATGTTGATAATTTAGGACTCTTGGATTCAGTATCTGTTAAATTTCGCAGTTAAGATCGAGTTATTAATCCAGAATTAGAGGTTGTAAACATTGATTAAGTCATGATTTCACATGTCACATCTTGCTTCCACATTAAGATTTCAGTTCAATATTGAAGGATTGACTGGGTAATCACTAAGCACGTAAGGAACTAGCCTGAAAAAAAAAACATATGCCTAACAGGATCGATATGAAAAAAAAAAAAAAGAAAAAAAAGAAGAAGGAAGAAGAAGATCTCTTGAAAAGATTTGGGCGAATAATCTTCACCATAGGTTTGCTCCCTATAGGTGTAGATTTAATTCCCCATGAATGATATGAAGAAAAGGATTGGGTGTACAGTCTTCACCATAGGTTTACTCCCTACAGGTGCGGATTTGATTCCCCTTCTTGTTGTTACTTTTAGTGAAAAACTCAAAAGTTAAAAGAATGATAAGAATGATTTGTGAGGCACGTATTGGTTATCATGAATTTTCTTGTTGATTACCAATGATATCTTGAAATAGAGAATTGAATCTTAGTATTGATAAGCCGATATTACACTATACACCCATGGATCTTAATGTTTAGAATTATTCTAATTGATGGATTAATACTTTGAACTTGATTATAAAATTTACTGTGTGCTTGAGTCCAGGAGAAAATATTTTTCAACAGTCATGAATCTTAGATTTCTTGTATCTGGATTATCTTTCAAAAATCACTCGGGTTTACAGAATTTCTTGTATCAATCTCAACTTAATTTTCGCATACCTTGCTCGGGACTAGCAAGATGCTGGTTGGGGGTTGTGTTGAGGGTCAAATATTGCATATCAGACCCCATTTATTGTCTGGATTTACGAACATGATACCGTTTAATGCCCTATTTTAATCGTATTTTTTATTGCAAGGTGGATTTACGGACGTGGACTGAAAAAGGTGCTAAAAGTATGAAATTAATGCTCAAGATTCACCAGAGCAAGGGACAGACTCCATGGGACCAAGATCGAAGAATTTACACACCAGGGACCAGAGGAAATCAAGCTATTCACATTTAAAAGGCTCGAAAATGGTCCAAAAATGCAGGATCATAGGGTTCTCGCCATCTGATTGAGTCGAAACTTCATACATATGATGGGGACCATAAATTAACCATACACGTAAAAAATCAGCCATTGGATCACACTAGAAGTGGCCTAACAGACAAATCAGCCCATGGATCTATGAATTGGGGCCCACCTGCTATCTGGATACGTTTCAACTTTGGTCCCTACGGTTAAAATGAGATGGTGAAGAGGATGGATGGAATGGATTTCGCATAAACATCACAGTGGACCTCACCTGAGTGGTGTGTGCACCATGCACAAGTGCACGCGTCGTGCACTGCAAACTAAGGTCGGTTTGACCGACTTTGACTCGTCTCTCTTGCGTAAAACAACCAGGGAACGGATAGACGTCCGTCGGTTTTCAGTTGTGTGGCCCACCCATCATGAATTTTAAAGATCAGATCCGTCCATTCGATTTGTAAGATATCCAAGACCAACGCCTAGGTGTTGTTTTGCCACCATGCAAGCATTCGTGTGATTTTCTCAGCCGAATGGACGATTAACGGTGGAATGAAAAGTTCAGTGGACCACATCTAATTCGATCCAAAACCAGTCGTCTCTTAATGGTTCTTTCTTGTGAATCGAATGGAAGGTCTAGATTTCGAAGATGTCTTAGCACATGGGTCTCGCCAATCAACAGCGTAGAGGCCGTGCGGGCTCTGTTTCGCAACAGAGCCTGCGGATGAATGTAGTGGGCCCTCACCGTTCATCAAGCGGACAATCAGGACCGTTAATTCAGTCCAGAATGTGGCCAAGACCTTCGCCTAGGTGGCAAAATTGTGAAAGACAGCTAGGATCAGGTCTTAACCATCCAAACAGAGGTAGGATGGTAGTGAGAAAACTCATGTGGGTCATGTAGAAATCAATCTGAAATTAGCCGTGCCTAGCTGGTTTTTCGAAAGGAACATGTTGGACGGGGTGGATTTTACAAGAATTGCTAAGATATGGGCCCCACCAAGGTTAAGCGCAAGAACGACTTGCGTAAGAAGCTTCCGCTATGAATCCCAGCCACCGCCTCTGGACACATGCCTCCACCGACTCCAAGAAGGCTACACGCACCAACCGACTTTCCTGTATTAGCTATAAAAGGAGAGAGGGAGAGAGGGAAAAAGAGATTTTTAGATCATGGAGCATTGAAGAATCATCCACAGCTTGGGTGCTTGGGACGTACAGTGCAAGACAGGGAGAGTTTTTTTTATTTTCTGTTCTTTTTCTTTTCTTTTATTCTGAGATTTAGTCCAGCCATGACAGGCTAAATCCTCTTAGCTAGGGCTAGGAGGTGAAGCTTGTAGTGAGATGAGAGAGTTTATTTTATGATTTCTATTTAATTTATGAACTGAATTAATGCTGATGTTAGTTTAATTAATGAGAATGTTTTTAGTCTTTAATAGTCTGTTGTGACTGAAATTACAATGGGTGTACAATGGCTTTGAGCATGTCTTTTTTCCTTTATGTTTATGACGTCAGGAAGCCCTGTTGTTCACCATAGTCTCCTGGGCATGGTCGGATGTCGGTACCCTTCCTAACTTTCATAGCATGTGATTGGTTGGTAATTAGTTTAATTCTGTTATTTGTCATAGTCTCCTGAGCATGGTTTGGTAATGGAATCCATTCTAATTCATATACCTTTCATCTATTTGAAAACTAAATCAATGACAGTTCAGTAAATTCCATTATTCATGAAACAGGCATAAGATCTCCCTGATCTCTACAAGTGGATCCTCTGAATCCCTAGTTTCCCTTCCTCTGATTTTTTCTAAGTTTTAGATTAATAGTTTACAATTATTCATCAATTTATAATTCAATTCAGAATTCATCTTAGCCTAGTTCTAGTTCTAGTCAGTTTCAGATAACGTACAGGTTTTAGTCCCTTGGGATTCGACCTCGGTCTTACCGAGTTATTACTACATCACAACCCTGCACTTGGGGAGTGAACAGAGCCAAAGAACATTATTATCAAAACCCGTGGCCCACATATCCTCATGTTTGGGGATTCATCGTGTTGGGGATTTTGACCTGCGGAATCATACAGATCTAGATCTAGGAAAGCAATTCAATGGCACCGAGTAAACAAGAGAACACAACGAACACCCAGATTTAACATGAAAAACCCTTGCGGAAAAAAATCATGGCACAAAGCGACAGATTTCCACTATGAAAATAGAAATTACAAAGAGAAAAGACTTACCCGATTCGAACAACCTCGAATCTCACCCTTGCTACACCTTTTAGAAACCCTAGCATACCCTTGGAACCCCTTTAGAAAGCCTTAGCATATCATCTCACATGCATTAGAAAATTCCTAGGAACACCTATTTATAGTTTAAGAAACTTTCCTTTCGCATCCTAGTCGCGAAAGGACCCTTTCGCATCCCAGTTGCGAAAGGACGCGAAAGGACCCTTTCGCATCCCAGTTGTGAAAGGACGCGAAAGGACCCTTTCGCATCCCAATTGCGAAAAGACTCAGATTTAAGACATCTCGCAACAATCTCCACCATGTCTTCAATCTTCAACCGTGTAGCTTCTTGACCTTTTCTCTTATTTCTACATCACATCATAGCTTCTCTTGCATACTTCGTCTTCCTTTAACGCCATCGTCAAGCCCAGAGAAGTTGCACAGAACTTGAACTTCTCTACAGGAACATTCTTGTTGATCATGTCTGCCAGATCTAAATCCACATGCCCAACCACCTTTGCTCCTGTCTTCCCAAAAGAAAAGACGTAGTCTTCTTACTATCTCATCGCTACCCAATATTGCTTGTCGGGGTACTTGTTCACAATATTGATAGCCTATGAAATAATCGGTCTAATCCAGACCATGACATACACTGCCAACCGCATTCGAATAAGGCTCATGAGATATCCTGCTTTTTCTCATCTGTTTTGGGACATGTACTGAGGAAAACTTGAGGAGAGACGCGTAGGGAACGCTCTCCGGATTTACCTGGCCCATCACATCCTTGATCAATACCTACACACAAGGTATTTCTCCTGTGATTACCAAAGCCTACTCCTCCTTTCGTCTCAATGCCGAGAACCATCTTTGTAACCCCCCGATCCTTCATTCTCAATGTTCCAATTGACCGAGTCTTCAGTACATTGATTTCAAACGTGTCACAATTGGCGATCCACACGTCATCAACATACAATACCTGATCCACCATGAAAAAATTAAATCACTGCGTAGGCGAAAGGCCGAACAACGACCTCCTGCAAAGTCTATTCTCAGCCCCTTTCACTTCGAACCGCCCTAGTTGCTTCATGTAGATCTGCTCTTCACTTTCTCTTGCAGAAGTGCAGACTCCACATCCTTCCTTCTAGCTCAAGATCACATTGGCTAACCAGCGCCAATCACTGATCTAATAGACACCTGTTATACCGTCGGTGCGAATATCTCTGAGAAGCTGATCCCTTCTCCCTGAGCATAACCCATCACCACCAACCTCGCTCTGTATCTATGTTGTATCCTCCTGAAGATTCACCTGCATCCAACCGCTTTTCGGTTCACTGGAAGCTCCACCCGCTCCCATATGTAGGTCTGGTACAATGAATCCATCACATCACCCATAGTCACCTTTCACTTCTCAGCACCAGCCTCACCTAGAGCCATCTGAATAGAAGATGAGTACTCCTGCGATATTGGAGTCGTCCATGTACCTCGCTGATATCTCGCGATCATGTCGTGTGTTTCTTCTCACAAGTGGCTATTTCACCTGCTCTGTATCCCTGTCCGCGCATCTCAGCCTTCCTACCCTGCTCGCTCATGTGGCCATGCCTAACATGCCACGCACGTGCAGAGGTGGAATCCGCTAAATCCACCATAGCTCCACCTTTTGAAGTGCTCCCTATCAACTTGTACAAGTTACCGAGTCGTTGCGCTTTCATGATTACCCGTGCCCCCTTGGATACTTTAAGAGCACCATCAATACCCATGTACTTGCATCCTTTTGCCTCAAGTACACCAAGAGAAATCAGATTCTGCTTCAAATCAGGAACGTGCCTAACATCTGTCAAGGTACACTCCACCCCATCAAACATCCTGATGCGCACAGAACCAACAGCCACAACATTACAGGCAATGTCATTACCCATAAATACCTGTCTACCATTGCACTCCCTGTAGCTAGTGAACCAACTCTGATGAGGAGTCATGTGAAAAGATGCCCCTGTGTCTAGCATCCACTCGTCCTTACGATCATCGTATGACCATCTGAATGAAAACACAGATAAAACATCAACATCACATCCACTCGATCCATCTGACGTGGCAACATTGGCCTTCTTGCATGAAGCCTCAGAATCTTCCCTCTTCGATTTAGGATTTTCACAATCCCTCTTCACATGTCCCTCTTTTCCACAATTCCAGCACTTTACCTTTCCTTTGCCCTTGCCCCTGGATTTGGATCCAGAACCAGAAGAACCTGTACCTTGTCCAGAATTCTTACCCATTGTAAACAGTGCATCAGAAGACGTCCCCATGTCGCTGTTCAGTTGTCTCATAACCTTCCCTTGAAGGGCTGAGATAACAGTATCGACACTCAGGGTTTTATTCATGTTACACATAGTGTCCTTTAATGCCTCATAGGACGCCGAGAGAGAATTCAACAACATACATGCTTGTTTTTCATCTTTCATCACTTCCCCATATCCAGAAATTTGCAAACCAATTTATTAAAGTTACTGATGTGGGCCTCCAGATCTCCACCCTCTACCATCTTGAAGTTATACCACTGCCGCTTCAGGTGTAGGCGATTTTCTGAGGATTTCTTCGCATATACATCCTCTAACTTCCCCCACAAACTAGCCGCAGTTTTCTCCCTCATGACGTTGTAGAGAACCTCATCCATGAGACATAAACGGATCGATGATAAAGCTTTCTTATCAATAGTATTCCAATCAGCAACATTCATAGTAGACTTCCGCTCTTCAAGAGCACCATCTTCGCCTTGCTTGGTTAACATGCTAATCATCTTAACCTTCCATAACTCAAAATTATTTTTTCCTGAGTACTTCTCAATCTCATACTTAGCACTCGCCATTATTACTAGTCCATCAGATTCAGATCTGTGCCCCAACCATAGCTCTGATACCACTTGTTGGGGATTTTGACCTGCGGAATCATACAGATCTAGATCTAGGATAGCAATTCAATGGCACCAAGCACATAAGAGAACACAGAGAACACCCAGATTTAATGTGAAAAACTCTTGCAGGAAAAAACTACGGCATAAAGCGACAGATCTCCGCTATGAAAATAGAAATTGCAAAGAGAAAGGACTTACCCGATTCAAACAACCTCGAATCTCACCCTTGCTACACTCTTTAGAAACCCTAGCACACCCTTGGAACTCCTTTAGAAAGCCTTAGCATATCATCTCACATGCATTAGAAAAGCCCTAGGAACACCTATTTATAGTTTAGAAAACTTCCCTTTCGCATCCCAGTTGCGAAAGGACGAGAAAGTACCCTTTCGCATCCCAATTGCGAAAGGACTTAGATTTAAGACATCTCGCAACACATCGGAGCAAGTGCACCAACGATTCAATCTAGTCCGAGTATGATGAGTCTTCTAGCCTAGAGAGTTGTACTTGATACTGCCGATGTAAGTGCTTAATCGGTCCAAACTAGGAGCCTATATTCATGGCACACTCACACTCTTGTGTGGGGTGGGGCCCAAGGCACAAGACTCATTGTCGTGTCTGATGGTGGGGACATTCCATCCTGACTCGTTGTCAGTTCCCTCACACAAGACTGAAATAAACCTCTCCCTTGGCTGGCGGCCATTGTGTTCAAAGTCTGAGTTCCCAAGGACAAACAGAAGAATTCCTTTCTATAATCCATATGATTTTGACGTTCCACACACATTAATGAGGCTAATGAATGAATGCAATATATAATAAACAAAGGTATAAGAATGCAACGCTGGTTTTCAAAGGCACACTCCCAACACCAACTCATTCCTTCAATTTGTAGGGGGTAAATGATCGGTTCTCTTAAATAATTATTTTTGTTATCTCCCCCATTAAATGCATGCAACATCAGAAAAAGCCCTGTACCACAACGACTGGGGTAGGCACCTGTGTAGAATGCTCCTTTTTTTCCCCCTCCAACATATCAGTTGTGTAGAATATCCAACCTGTCCAAAAGGAGGGCTCCACAATGAAGATCCATTGGGGTGGAAATGTGATCAATCAGCTGAGTGGGTGGACCACACCTGTATACTGATTCATATCATTGGATGTCCATTGATGTCTACAGTGTATCGCACCTGATAAGTGGACCACCATGATTGTCGCCCCGGGTGATGTTTATGGTGGGCTCACATTTTGCACTGCTTGGATGTTCTTCATAGGTGAGACATTCACAGGAAAGAAAAATGTATATATGAAAGGTCACATGTGATGTTGCCTGGGATTTATTATTATTATAAATCTTTAATTTGATTTTCTTTTGCAAATTCGAGGTATTGTTCCAAGTGGGGTGCTGCTATCTCTGATGCAATGGGGAGGACGGACGCATTTCTTGCTTGCGATCGTTCACAAGATTGTCGAGGTTCTCTCTCTGAAAGAATATTGAAAAGAAAAAAGATAAATATGTCAATTTACATTGAAATTACATGATTTATTTATTTGCTTATTCTAATGTGTATGTCAGCATACTTTGATATGGCAAGTTGCTATAATTATTTTGTGATTGGGTTGGGTGTGTTCAATCCTTTTTTTTTTTTTTTTTTTTTAAATGGAAAAATCTTGTAAATAGGGTTTGGATGCACTACTGAACTGAATTGCAATAATTAGTCTATGAAGTGGAAATGACCCAACTTGAAAGTAAGGTAATTGCTATTTAGAGCTTAATCCCTCAGAATTAATGCCAAGGATGGTGACTACAATTTGGTGATTGGATCAATGACTGCAATCCAATTTGGTAGTTCCTCCACACGTATGACGTACCCAAAAGGAATACAACTGCAATTTGAGTACTTCCTCATTATGTAAGCTATGAGAATTCCTATTTGATCATTTCCTCTTCATTTAACTAATTATCTGAATTCAATTCGGTATTGCATCCAAATGCATATTTTAGTTTTACCAGTGGGCTTATGTATTCGGTAATAGAGTGATTTCTCCAACATTGATTAACAAATTGAAAGTGTTGAAAGTACGATGTTAATCATTGAAATCTTATGTTTCTGGGTATTGTTGAATGGTTCTGTGCATGCCTTAACATTTCTATGGGAGAATTCTTTGTTCTTCTAGTCAATGCACTACTGGATAGCCAAGTGTGGGATCTACGTTGTGGCGATTCATTCATTTCTTATATCATATCTTAATAGAGAAATGCTCTAGTGCTCTTAGAGAATTATAAGTTATGTTGCTCCTGGTGGCATTGGGACACTTAGTCTAATCTATTGTTCTAGACTGTTCATCAAGTCCAAAACATATTTCATGGCCTGCCATATTAACATCATACCAATCAGATAAATATTAACCATTTGACCAATGGCTTTTAACATGGACGATCAAGGTCATTTGCACAAAATTAGGTCCCACCAACAATTTGATCCATCTATTTCTTAGGACCCATCACGGATTGCTTATGATTTTGAAGAATCACTTTGTTAGACAAATGTAACCATCTCATCCATGGTCAGAAAGGAATAACAGATGTTTTCAGAATGAAACCAAGCCCTCCCATTTAGTTTCTTCCAACGTCACTTGTTTCATTGCTGAGTGGATTTCCATGAAGGAAGGGTCCAGTGTTGATCTGTCTTTTCTGTTCTCTTGAGGACCTGCCATCTCAGCAGGCTTCCTCTTTTGTGTTCTCTTTTTTCTTCTTATTAATACAAGTTACTTTTCAAAAAAAAAACCATCTCATCCATGGCTTACAAAAAGGATGCTATAGAAGCTTAGGCTAAATCAAGGATTGATTAGTTAATTTGATCAGTGCAATTTTTGCATGATAGCCCATGAATTGTGTTCTGGACTCAATGGACAGTTCACATGGATTGATTGGACTGTCCAAGTGAACTGATGCAACTAGGATCACTATAAGTTATATTGCTCTGAGAGCATTGGAGCATCCCTCATCTTAATAATTCTTAGGCACTGTTTCGAAGATGCTGAAAAATGAGTTTAGAAATTGGTTGATATCATTTTTGTTAACAGCAATGATGTATTAGAGATCTTGATTTCTAATACATAATTACTGTTAACATGAATTCATTCTGTATTAGAGATTAAGATCTCTAATACATAATTATTGTTAACTAAAATGTGATGAACTCATTTCTAGGCATCTACCAAACACTCTCAGAGTTTTTAACACCCCATAAACAGAATTCTGGAAGCCCTTACCATGCCGTTTTTTCTCATTTTGTTGCAATAGTTACTTTCAATTAGCCATCAAATGCTAGGTTGTGGGGCATCTAATTGTTTTATTTCCATGATATATTTTCTTCCATTTTTTTATAGGTTCAAGAGCTCCCTTCAGTCTTCATAACTTTCGTTGCATGGAGTATGAGTGAGGTGTGTAATAATGCTTTCTCATGCTTGAAACTATCCTTTTTTCTGTAAATTAGGTGGTCTTCCTTCAAACAATCATGCACTCATTGCGTTATTTGGCAAGGAAAATCTCATCATGGTTCTTCTTTATTTAAGCAGAGTCTAATAGGCAGTTCAAATATGAATCTGATCATTCTTGACAACAAAAGATACATAGGACATACTTTATTGGATGTCATGAATCATACCATCCATAAGGGCATCAATGCTGCCTCAATCCTATGTTTGGTTCTAAGTAGGTGTTTGTGAGTGCGACTCAGCTGGGGACTGAATCCGATACAACTTGCCTCAATTGGTCAATTTCGGTCTGGTGGCTCATTTTGTTGCCCGCCGAAACCGAGATGACTCAATTTCTGTATTAGAAACATGATCCTAGATTTGTTGTTTAGGGCAGTGCAGAACATAGAGCCCAATTTAAGCAAGCTCTTGTATTCCTGCCTTTTCTGCCCCAAATCACAAGTGAGATAAGAACGGGCAGGTCAGGTTCTTATCTCAACTATGACTTTGGATGTAGTGCATCCTGTTTGCCTTGGAAACGAGGAATGCACAACGAAAAAAATGCAGTTATTTACTTTCTACCATGATACAGGTGATCAGGTATTCCCAGTATGCTTTGAATTGCATTGGGATGTGTCCGTCTTGGCTGACCTACCTCAGGTTCGACACCCTTAACTCTAGAATTGGATTTCCATTTCCATCTTCTTTGTGTGTGTGTGTGTGTGTGTGTGTGTGTGTGTGTGTGTGTGTGTGTTTATCTAAGCGAAAATGTATCCTTTTTGTCAGGTACACTGCATTTATTCCATTGTATCCTATAGGGGTAGCTCTCGGAGAAAGTAAGCTCCAAAATCCAATCATTCTTCTCTGTTTTTATTAGAGCATCTCATAATACAGGACCCAGGTACAGTCTGTCTTGTAACAACTCAAGCTGCGGCAATCCTTGCTCTTGCTCTGGTGGTAGACTCTCAGGAGTTTCAACACCCGGTCAAGGGTTTGAGTATCCATAGGTGGTGAAATCCCACTACGGCGTGAGTGTGTGAGGGTATGTGTGCGTGTTAAAAATAATAAAAAAAAAAAGCTGTGGCAATCTAGTTGCCAACCTGGACTGACCACATCATAGGTCACATTGGTGGGGGCTAGCTAATAGATGGTTATGATTATAGAGTCAGTGCGGTTTTCAGGTTCCGCTCCATCACAATGGGGACAATGATGCAGTGATTCCAGTTTATGTAGCCCAGATCCTATACAAAGCTTTAACTTGTTAATTGTAATCAACCTATGTAATAGACTATTATTAGATAGTGATTGATTAAAATCAACCTATGTAATAGTCTATTACATTGCACCTGTGGGAGTTTTGTGCTCTATTGCCGGTCCCGAGACCGAATAAAGGACGGTTGTGTCAGGTTGGCAGCCGGCGTCAAACTTATACCATGACTTTCATCATGAATACGAATGAGATGATGATCCTATACAAAGCTTTTTACATGTACAATGTGCATCTAAGTGTGTTTCAATGTGTTGAAGTGCATCTGAGTATATTGCACTTAGATGAACCTAAACACACAAACTGTAATTATAAACACTTGGACACATTTAAATATACTTAAATGCACTTAACCGAACTTAGACGCACTATATAGAACTTTATATTGGATCCAGCCTCGTCTTTTCTGAATGGAATACACCATCTACACCCAACTTAGTCGGGATTTCTTGTTTCCATGCAGTGTGGCTCATGTATCAAGCACTTCCATTGATAAAGGAGAAAAAGCTCTATGCAAACGTCTTTGACCGGCTTCCTTTCAGCTATTATTCATTTGTCAAGGTATGTGGGGACATGCTTTTGTAGAGCTTTGCTAAGTCTACACACGTGTAATAAAGCTCATGTACACACCACACATTTCCAGCATTGCATGGTAGGTCTGAGATCCAATCCATCCATCCATCAGAAAGGCACCACTGTTCGTGTCCTAGCCGAAGAATCAGGCTGCTCAACTTGTCAGGTGGGCCACAGTTCGCAAAACAAACGTATGGCTTTGAAAAACTTAGCTGAAGTTTTCTAACCCGTCCACCTGTTTCCAATATCGGGCCTACACACTGAGTGGACCAGATTTCTTTTTGGAAGAACATGTAGAAGGTCGGACCAACCCAATGGATGGATTGGATCTCGCACCTACATGCCATTCTGGCCCATGTGTAGTATGTACATGAGCTCTATTGCACATGTGTGCAATTAGCAAAGCTCTGCTTTTGCTTGCAATTATCTATTTACTTGCAGGTAACAATCTAAAACAACTAGTTCTATCATAGGCTTGTGATACAAGTAGTTGCTTTAGACACATGATGAAATCCAATCTTCGATTTGGGCTGTATATTTATTTCAGAAAATTCTTGGCTGCCGACAATGCGAGAATCACATTAGTTGGACGATCCTAACCATCTGATGGATAAGATGCAAAAACAAAACATAGAATACTTTTGATTTTATACAAACACAGGTCAAATGATGCTAACCATCTGACTACGGTTTGTCAAAAAGAAGTTTATAACAAACACAATCAACATCCAAGTGTTGTGATAGTCCAACTGGTATTGTCAAGAGTTGGCTGGAAATGGACAGACCATATCTATGATTGGACTGTCCCGCATGTCCGGAGTGGGCAGTTGTATTCTAAGCTTGCAATGCAGCTAGTTAAATGAAAGATCTTGAATTGCTCAATCTGAATAATTCAACGGTCAGATCTAAATCGATGATCATGTATAGCCCACCTGATGAGAGTCTTACAAAACAATCTTAGACAACTCGTTGCATCATAGGCTTTCAATACATCCAGTTGTTTGGACAGATGGGATGATCCATACCTGATCTTGTTTGAACCGGTGGACCCACATTCCGGTTATAAGCTTATGCCATATTGACTATCGACCGTTTGATCTAGGTTCTGCTTGTATGCTACCCATTTCAAAGCTGTACATGCATTTATTTAAGCAGCGACATTCGAAACTGGGCAAACGCCATCAGAAGAAACATTGAGGCCATGTTTGGATGTACAAGTGAATTGGATTGCAAACGCTTAGAAGTGATGAAAAGGTATCCTCAAATTGCAGTTGTGTTTCTTTGGAATCCAACTTGAAAGTAACATAACCGCAATTTGGACCCACACCCTGAATATGAATACTCAAGGAAACCACAATTCTGTTATTTACACATTTATAATTGTAATTTCAATTCAATTTGATAGTGCATCCAATCACCAAGGGTTCACTTGGAAAATTTTCAACGCAACTAATCTTCTAGCAAACTCTCTTAGCAGACTTATTTACAATATTCTTAGAAGGGGATGACTTATTTGCAATATTCTTAGAAGGGGGTTGCTATATGTGACGACTTATGATTTTGAGGAATGAATATGTGAAGACGATGAATTTCGGATTAATAATGTGACCGTTCTCTGTAGCTAATAAAACTCAGGCTCATATCATTCCTCTTGCATTGTCTTGTATAAGGTCGTGAGGGAGCAACCACTCTGTGACATGCCTGAGCACATTACACTGTTCGTGTCTGAACGCGCGCGTGCCCCCCAAGCATCTTAATCTCTAAAACTCCAAATAAAAATGCTACACACCTTTACATATAAAACACAAGATTTCTTTTCTCATAAAAAATCACACTTTTTCATTTGAAAATTTTCATAATCATTGGTGGCAAAATGAAAATTTCAAAAATTTTGATTTTTTAAAAACCAAATTTTAACATAGTCTATATTTAGGGTGTTTAAGATGTGGGACCTAGCTGTTGGATGGCTTGGATCTCATGCCCGTGTGCCATGTTTGTGGTGGTAGGTAGATGGCCTGCCTTATACAAGCGTTGGGGGTTTTTACCAACCGAGGTCTGCTAGATGAATTGCAATGCGACTAGTGTAGATATTTCAGCTTTTGAATGCGATTATATTCCGCTAATCCAAACCATTTATATGATGGGTCTCATTTTGTATGGCGGACACCAATTCATAAAAGCTCCCAAGTTGGATCATTTCAACCCGTTGATATTTTGGCCCTTGAGGTTTGAAAGCGGATGGCCATCATATCCTTTGTATAATCAGAGGACTAAGATATTCAATTTGAGAGTTCTTCTTGGGAGTCCACCTAAAGAGTCCTATGGTATAAAAGGCCTGTTCAAAGAAGCCAAATCCAACGGCTCAAGTCCCGACTCATCGTGATGATTAGATTTTTAGTGTAGTCCATCAGTACGTGGCCTTGTAAGTGATCGACACCATCAATGCCACATGTGCCACAATAGATGGTCATTGGCTCAATAATTACAGTATGATGATCAAAGTCGATTTAACTGTCCATCTGTGCACACTGATCAGCATACCAATATTAATTTTCATATGCTTTATTTTTTGGCTGAAGCCCTAAAATTATCTTTTAAAATGGATGTGGATAACATATATAAATCCCGGTGGACCCCACAGTTTACTGAGTTACTCACTATGGAATCTCGCTTCCAGTGCGACCTAGCTCGGGACGAAATCGGATTGCTTACTGAGTAACTCAGTAGGCTTTTACCGTACTGAGTAAACTCTATTGGGCCTACGGTGAATGGATGTGGTCTATCCACACTGTCCATACGTTTTTCAAGCGCATTTTAATAGTTGAGACTAAAATAGAATCATTTTCAATACTCAAGTGGACCATAGCACAGGAAACATTGGGAATAATAATTTCCACCGTTGAAACCTTTTTAGGATGTAGAGTGATGTTTTTTTGTCATCTAACCTGTCCATAAGATCACACATATATGGAAGAAAGGAAAACATGTCATTTAACCTATTCATAAGATCACACAGATATGGATGAAAAGAAAACACAAATATCATATTGATCCAAAACTTATGTGGACCCCAAGAAAAATTTCAACGGTTGATATTCAATTTGCACTGTTTCCTGTGGTGTGGCCCTCTTGAGCTTTTGATATACTTTATGTTTGGGCTTAAGCCTTAAAATTATTTGTTAAAATGAATGTAAGGAGTGGATTGAATATATAAATCACGGAGGGCCCCACAGAGTTTTACTGATTAACACAGTACGCAATCCGCTTCAGATCGGGACTCCGGAGCGGTTCAGGTGTTCCTCAGTTTTTACAGCGAAAGCCTTTAGCAGGAAATTCCTGCACAAGGACACTGGGAGGGGCTCACCTCCATGTTTGTAGGAGATCTATCCCGTTCATCCGTTTGGAGAGCTCATTTTAGGACAAGCAAGCAAAAATGAGGTGGATCTAAGACTTAAGTGGGCCACATGAGAAGGAAAATTGGGGAAATAAATACCCATCATTGAGATCTTCCAGGGCACCACTTTGATGTTTATATGCCATCTAAACCGTTTATAAGGTCATTACCACTGGGATGAAGTGAAAATACAAAAAAGTTAGCCTGACACAAAGCTTTTATGGCCACAAGAAAATTTCAACGGTTCTCACTGAATCCCCACTGTTTCCTCTTGTGCGGCCCATTTACTTTTGGATCCACCTCAATTTTAGTTGAATAGCCTAAACTGAGCTCCCAAAATGGATGAACGGGATAGATTTCTCACAAACATGACGGTGGGCCCCACCCAGCATCCTTACGCAGTAACTTCCTGCTAAAGGTTTTGGCAGGAAAGCCGAGTTCTTTTCCAATTTTAGGGCACGAGCGAAGTTTAAGGTGGACCATACAAAGTAATGATTTACCACTAAAAATTTCTTGTGAGCCACGGACGTTTTTGATGAACTTGATATTTGTATTTTCCCTTCATACATCGAGGTCTGTGTGACTTAATCCACAGGTTGGATACCAAACAAGCATTATAGTGGGTCTTAGAAAGTTTTAATGGTAAGTGTTTAATGAGCATTATTTCCTATTGTGTGGTCGAATTAAGATTTGGATCTGCTGCATTTTTGGGACAATGGCCTAAAATGATGTGAAAAAGCTGGTGGACGGCATGGATATACAACACATACATCAAAGTTCAATTAGCACTGTTTACTATCCTGTGGTTCAATTGAGATTTGGATGTACTTCATTTTTTAGACCATGTCCTAAAATAATCTGAAAAATCTGATGGATGGCATGGATATACAACACATACATCTAGGTGGGCCCCATTGTCAGAGAAACACCCACTAAAGTGTTACTGGGTAACACCTAATCTGCTCATGTGGACATCGTGCACACGTTATGGTAGGGCCCACACAAAGAATGCTGCATTATTCCGTTGGAGTTCCCTTTTAGCTGTTGATTTATGGGCCAATGATCAAAAGTTTCTCTATAATTTTAAAAGGATCCACCTTCATGCATGTATCTTGTCAACAACCTAGATAGCCAAATATGACCCCATATCCAATGGCTGTAGCAGGGCTGAAAGTTGGGTGAGTTCAACCTGACCGACCCGACATTAGGTTGGGCTTGGGTAGGATGCATAGGATTTAGTCTTGAGCTTGGGAAATATAAATACCAGCCCAATAAAATTTGGGTCAAGTCCGGATGAGGTCTTGGGTTGAAATATATATATATATATATATATATATATATATATATATATATATACATATATATATATATATATATATATATATGAGAAAAGGTTCTATGCGGTAGAGCTCATGGAAACTTCCCAAGAGGCCGAGTTGTGTGGGCCCCACCATAATGTATGTTGAACATCAACATCATGCATTTGATGGGTCCCCTTTAAATTAATGGATATCCCAAAAATCAATCATATACAGAACTCAGTGGGCCATACCATCTAAAATCATGTGAAGACATGGCTAAAACATATAAAAGCACTTGATGGGGCCCACTTGAAATTTAGATGCATCTGAAACTTGGTTTGACCCCTCATCCAAGTGGGACACACATAATGGATGGGCTAGATTTGTGAACCAGTTCTCAGTGGGCTCAAAAAATGATTACGAATGTTTTAATGGAGGGTAACCCCTCTCAACTTTTGTATGTGGTGTGGCCCATACAAGTCACGGATTGACATGATTTTTAAGCCCTAGGCCCACCAGGGAATGGTGCATCTGACTGATGGTATAGATATTCGACATGCATCATGGTGGGGCCCACACAGCTTGACCTCATGGGAAGTTCCCATGAGCTCAATCGCATAAAACGTTTTCTATATATATAAAAGTTTGAATTATATATATAAGTTATAAATTATAATTGAGTTTGGATTATTTGTGTTAAAGGCACAAGAAATTTCAATGCGGCCAGGTCTCATTGGTCCACGCCATCTTTGATGACTCAAGCTACATAGATATGCTAGATTTTTCTCTCCCAAATAGATAACATGCTACACAACATGACTTTTAAAGGAGTAGTTGTCCTATACTTTAACTTATTTGTTTAGAAAAAATTAAGGTTTTTTTTTTAAAAAAATAAAAATAAATAACTATACATATAATTAATAAAATCTTACATATAAACAATAAGATATGTATTGAAATATAATAAACTAATGTAATAATGAAAATATTAGCATATATCCACCCGTCCAACCCGACTGAGCCCGCTTGGGTTGAGAATTCCCGGCCGAGGTACGGTTGGGTTAGGATTGAGGAATAGGAACTTTGGTAGGGCCAACTTTCATTTGGTAGGGCCCCACAGTCAGGGTTCTACGGCTCCCCAAATCCAAAAAATGCGAATCGCGTGAGCATGAGAATGCAGTTTCTATTCCAAGTATTCCCACCCCGTTGGGTCCCACACAGGACGAACATGCTATTATAATCATTTTCTTTGTACTTTTTGAGAAGGCATTTTATAAACAACCGTTCACTTTTCCGTTGTTAGACCAGACCTCCTAAAACAACCGAATTTAAAATCTACCATCTATCTATTTTAATACCACCGACCCTTTTAACTAATAAAAGTTAATAAGTAACTTTTTTGGCTTCAAGTTAGCTCGTTACAAACGTAAATTATGAGATAAAAGTTAGCCTAACAAGCTCTTCCCATGCTCTTCCATGTACAACCGTTCATGCACTTCCCATGCTCTTCCCTGTACGACTGTTCATGCTCTTCCCTCCACAAATACTGTTCGAACTAGAAGGTTCCATTTCTTCATACCAACTCAGATTTCTCCTTCTCAGTAACTTCATTTCCTCTCTCCACGCTCATCTTCCCTTTCATCAGCTTATACGTCCGATATCTCCTTCTCAATAACTCCATTTTCTTTGATCAGATCGAATGGAGTATTACGGGTGCAAAGAATGCGGCACTTTCATCGCCTCGTCTGATCAGTTCTATAATGAAGTATTTCCTCAAACGTTTTCATTTATTTTCAAAATGTGCGAAACTGTGAATAGTGAATTAAAAGCTAAGGACCTGTTTGAACGATGCATAAAAATGAGTTCATCTCACTAAAATGAGATGAACTCATTTGTCTGAATGAAATCTTTCACTGCTCGACAATTTAAATCTGCTATTCGAGGCTTCTTCTTTTTCTTCTTCTTAAATTTTTTCTTTTTTTCACATTTTGCAGGTCAAAGATTCAATAACGCGTACCGCCCATACTGCGTGAGATTTCTTCTATAAGCATCTTTTGATTTATCCCGTGTTGGTCCAAAAAGAGTCGTTAGATCATTAGCTTGATAGTCTTTCATCTGAACTAAAGGAGTTGAGAGTCTTCTCTTTAAGTTTTTCTTTCGTTTTTCTTCTTTTTTCAACTGCCCCTTTATGTATAAATGTGGGACCCACAGGGTCGATGGGTCCAAAACTATGCTGGTCAACTCAGCAGGTGACCCGCACATGAGCAGACCGACAGAGTTCAGGAAAACTTGATGAGTTGACCTATCAGATTAGTTGATTGCCCCATTTTTGGGCCAGCTCACATCCATAGTGGGCTCTACCTAATACATGCTTAGTTGAATTTGGGGTAAGCAAACCTCTCTATTATTAAGCTAGCAATCAAAGAAAAAAGCCGATGGTTAAAATAAAATATTGTCAATGGTTGAAAAATGAAAATTTTCGGTAGAAAAATGTCCGATTACTCAGATAATACACCCGAGTGTTACTACCCAACTGTTGCCATGGTTCGATATCAGCTTACTGTAGGAACTGCATTGTTTACTATCTTATTTTAAATATATATATATAAAAATCTTTCTAATAGATGTTTCAGATTTTAGATGATTGTCATTCAAAAGTTACCTACGGTTGTTAATAATTGATCCAGTAAAATTTGATTATCTAATGGTAGATCACAAAGTGGTCCCAGGTCAATTGACAATAAGATCATCAGATTGCAAATTGAACCCAAATCAGGCCCATCCAAGGGTCCTGCTTGACATCCAACTATCCAGATTGTATTTCTGGACCATGCCAAGTGTCCAGATAGGCAGCCAAGATCAGACCAACAATCCAATTGGAATATGGGACCACAAGCGTAATAAGTTTACTGTTTTACTAGTTATTAGAGTCAAAGCTATCAAGGCTTGTTAAATAAGTTTTCCTTTATATGGTAGGATTAAGAAGTATATGGATGGCTGCGAGCTTCTTTTGCTCCGAGGAAAAGCATATAAACAGTTAAAGTTATTTTAGTTTGAGTTGCTTCAATTTTCAACATGTTGCTTATATTTCCCTCGAGTATGTGTTGTATGTGTTGCTTTACTTCCTTTCTAGTTGCTTAAGGATAGAAGTATGATTTAGAGAATTAGCCAATGCATGTTTCAGGGATGAAACAAAGTCCCTAAAATCAGTCCTCAGAAAAGAAATAATACATTTGAAACCATCACACATTTTTTGTTTTTTGTTTTTTTTGTTTTTTTTTTTTTGTTTTTTTCTTTTTTGGGGGAAGGGTAATGCAGTTAATTTTATTAAGAAGCTACTTGACATCTTACAAGACAGCAAAGAATACAACAAACACAAAAAAGAACAAAATTACAGTCTATTAGAGAATAGGGAACATGAATATCCATGACACAAGGCCCCCCACTTGTTACGGAAGCACCATGCACTGCGGTCCCCCATATATTCCATAGACTGCAAGCATACTCAAGCGCCAAAGGACACGACTATTCTTGCCAAGCTGGACACCTTACCACATCTGGAACAAATGGTCAACTGAAATAGGCATCACCCAATCTATGTCGAAAATCTTAAGAATATGCAACCACACTTAGAATATAAGTCAAAATAAACTGTCGAAACTATGAGCGCCAGCCTAGATGTATAATGGAGCAAAAACTACTTTTATTTTATCATTTAATTATTAGATTGTTGGACATTTATTGGACAGTGAAAAATGGTCTTCTTTCAACCAAAAAATAAAAAATAAAATTGCCACAAATCAGAGATTAGGATTGTCCAAACAATATGATTTTCAGAATCTAACTTTGCGACAGTGGGTTCCACTTAGTTGAGTTAATATATTCCACGGTGAACCATTTCAAGAGCTTACGTATCAAGCGCCATACGCACTAGAGTATCATATAACTCCTTTCTCTAGGCCTGACCCTCCCTCTTCCCAAGTTCTCTCCTCCATCCTTTCTCCATGTGCATTGCACATGCCACACCTCCCTGTACTCTTAATGTTGGTATGAATTTTAGACATTGTATGCCTCATAATGAAGAAAATGCCAATTAAAAATGCAATAGGAAGTTTGAAATTTAAACTTTCCTTGGAGTCAATCTAGTAAAAACTTTGTTCATGTCCATTTCTTTATGCAAGTATGAAGATTCTAATATTGCACAGTACAGTTTGTAAGTTCTGCCGTTTTTCATTTTTACATCATAAACGCCACATATATCTGTATCAGAGAACACAAATTGCACAATACCTTTTGGGCACATGTAGAAGACATGTAGAAGACCCCGACCACTCATCTAGCCAGTCAAAACAAAAGATATGAACCATGGCACAAAAATCAGGATAGTGGAGCGAGTCCCAGTTTCTCAATCAAACAGGACCGAGGATGGGTGACGCCAAGGTTTTCCTCAAATTAACATCTTGGGATTGTCCACTTGGCCTGAGTTTTTGGGCACGTCCCATATACGAACGGTCTAGATCTTGTACAATGCCACCATTTGTCTCAGGGGATCTCTATTGCAAAAATGTGCGCTCTTAGCAATCATGCTGTACATAGACTTATGGGTGCATGGATCCAATGATGCATGTACATTGAACTGATAACAATTGCTTGTCCATGCACTATCCAGAGAGAACGTGACCATAAAAACCACCAGCCGGCCGACTGCTAATGTTTTCTGCAAGAAACCCAAGTGCAAAAATATGTTGGGCTATAAGCTCGTAAGACTTATTTTTCTCTCCAAATTATCTAAATTCATTTGCTGTTACTAGAGAGGTTTATATCTCATTTCAGTTCTTACTGTTTCAGGTGAAATCAGTGGACAAAGAGGGAGCTGACGCTAATCTTGTTGGAAAATTCATTTTCACGAGGTGAGTATTATCTTAAAAGATGTTTGGTTTGCGTAGGGAGGTATTATGCAATGCTCTAGGGGAGGGTTTGTACACTAAGATTGGGTCTTCAGTTTGTACAAGTGGTCTTGTGGTTTAGTGATCCAAACCGTTGATATTATAAGCTCCACCATGGAAGGCATATGCACCAAAAAAATTCAATGCATATGATCTTCCAATCCGTGGGATTCTTTGGCATTGTGTACGTACTAGCTCATGTGGGACTAATATTTACTTACCCGCTGCTTATTTTCTTCTTTTTTTTTTCGTGATTTATTTGTGAGCAGTGACAAGCTGGTGAGGATTGATCCACCAGTTCAACCTCGACCAGTTCAACCTGGTGGAGTTGCCGGTGCCACATCAAGCAATGTCAACAGGTGATGTACATTAACAGTTCAATAATGTGGATTCCCTAGAGATGATTTTCTATGTGCATTTTTCTTTTAGGTAATGGCAACTCTATGCGAATTCCATTTTTTTGATGTGGGATGTGTTAAATAGTAAACAGATACTAGGGGAAATATATTAATAAAACGAATTAAATGATATGGAACTCCACACCTGTTATGTAGATCGAGAAGACAGCAATAGTGCAGAGGTTAACGGAAATAAACGTATAAAACAAATCAAATGATGTAGAACTCCACAGCTGTTATGTAGATCGAGAAGACAGCAATAGCGCAGATGATGTTCGAGATTCATCGCTAGGTCAAGGCACGTACTATGTCACTTTCATTAAGATAGTTCCCGCCCCTCAGTGTGATGAACTGGTGCAGACGACATAACACCAGCAATCGGATTCACAATGTGCACACACTACAGAAATCCCAACACCACCACCCATAGGAAACAACCACCTTCTTCGTGTGCCTAAGGAAAGAGGAAAAAAAAAGTTTCATGAATTGAGAGAGAAAGAGAAGATGAATCTAAAGGAGGGAGTTTCTGCATATCTTTAAAGAAAAACTATAGTGAAGAAACTCTTTTATAAAACATGGTTAAGAATAAAAATTGCGGGAAAAAAGAAAGATTGTGTTATAGATAAATGAGTTTACTGAGTAACTGAGTTTACTCGGTACAAAAAAAGTATACCGTGGGGCCCACCTTGATAATGTGTTATAGATCCACTCTGTACATCCGTTTCTCCAATTCATTTTAGGACATGGTCTCAAAAATTAAGCAGATCCAAATCTCATGTGGACCCCACCACAACAAACAGTTGTGAGTAATTAATGGAGTCATTGGCTTTGTTGCCTGTTTTTAATGGTGTGGTCCACCTGAGATTTGGCTCTGATCAAGTTTTGGGATTTCATCCTAAAATTAGGATGAAAGACAGATGGTCAGCCTGGATATAAAAAATATTCATATGGTCAACCAAAGGAATTAATGGTTAGAGAGGATGATTCCCAAGTAACAAATTTTAAATGCACTTTTTATTTTTAAAGAAGGCATTGCTATTGTACTTTGATTATTATGTTTGCTATTAATAGTTTTAAGTTTATTCTCAATGTTTAAATTGAGTTATTGCTTCATATTATATATATTTTAAATTCACGGGCATACTTTTATGGTCCACATGATAATTAGTTTAGCCTAATAATTAGCTCAAATATTCATCTTGATAGGCTTAATAAAATGACATATTTGATTCTATTTATTCTCATATGATCATAACATTTTGAAACAATTTTCTAATCCAAGCTCTGCTCATTGTGAATATACAACTTTTCACCTGTAAGTAACTTACAGGTTACCCAAACAGAAAAATTACCTTACCTGCAAGTGACTTACAACTTATATCCAAACATGGTAGTTGTAAGTGACTTACGAGCATCCAAACAAACCCTAAGAAACCGGATACCTCCTCTAACTTCATGCCGTTGAGATGATAGGAAAGGAATGTGTTGCCCATTAGCAAGGAAGACAATCAGGTTGAAAAGCAACAAAACTGAATTCATATTAATAATATCTTTTGAAGAGCCAGCTAAGATCTGATCATCATTGAGGTTCTTCATATGCAAACAAAATGGCAGGTGGCTGCCCTAGGTTGTAGGCCAAAGTACTTCACAAGGGTTTCTGCAATAGCGCTGGCAATTGGAATGTGCCCATAGGGGAGTAGTGGTTAAATTTACCTTTGATAAGGTTCTTAGGACTTGGTGGACAACTGATAAAGGTGTTGTGACAAGGAAATTTGCTTTCATTTTTTGCCAAAATCCTTGAATTCTTGTTAAAAGGTGCAATGCTTTTTTTATTTTTAAAAAAAAATAAAATCTTTGACATCTAGGGAAGGCATGGGCATGGCAATCCCTCTGTAGGTGAAGAAAGGATGCTGCACCCTTTCCTGTACTGCACCCCAAATCAGATTACATCCTTTTCCCATCCCAGCACCATTTCACAAGGAAGCTGCTCTAGAGTTGGGTAGATTATTTATCTGTAAACTAATAACTTATGAGTTGCATTAATAACAGCTGTCATATAAGAATCCCTGGAATGAGAACGTATAGCTGTTGGACGTTTTATGCAGGCCAATCACTCCGCACATGATATAACCAATTAGACTGTAAACCTATAATTGGTATTGGGATCCTTTTATCTTCTATACTTGATCTATTTCAACATGATATGCTAATTTTTGGTTCCAATCAGTAGTAGTTTCATGGTATTTTTGAGCTGAAAATCAAATTTAAATGATGCTTCTCTTTGACGTGCAGGGGATGATGCTTCTCTTTGACGTGCTGGAAGAAAAGGCCTGAGTACCCAAAGAACTGAAAATCAAATCAAATTTAAATGATGCTTTTAGAAACTAAGAACAGAAAAACTACTTTTCCTTTTTTCTTTGTTAGTTTATACGATTATGGGATTTGAATCTTGAAATTGGATTATCTTGAAATTGGATTATGGGATTTGAATCTTGAAATTGGATGATGGGATTTGAATCTTGAAATTGGATTTGTAATCAACGGTGCTGATTCAATTGGTTTGCTCATGTGGTTTAGATTTTACAGGTTGCTCTGGTTTTTGAGCCACACCCATTTTGCAATGGGCACACCTTTTGGAGGGTTTGGATTGAGCAACCGTTGTACCAGGTGTGGTGCATGGTATTGGAACCATGGGACGGCCTATGACACTTGGTTCAAAATAGTCAATGGATCAGATGATCCCAGCCATCCAACCATTGGTGTGTGAATGGGTTTGGTCTTTAAAACATGTCCCATCTATGCAGGGGCCCACTTGGATGGGCAAGGGTTGGATCTTTTAAATAGAAAAAGGCCCAGAAAGTATTTGATTTGATGATCCTAACCACTCAATTGGTGGCAATCAAGTTGTGGGCCCAATTGGGTACAATCAGTTGTGCCCAATGAGTCTGATGCATTGGCAGGTGGGCCTTTGTTGAAGGTTTTTATTCTATTAGCTCAGTACTTGTCTGGCCCATCTAGAAATCATGATTGTAAATGTATGGTCTAATTTACACTGGTCTTTTCAGATTCTTGTCTGGTGGAGATTGGGTTTTTCATCTAATCTAGAGGAGATGATAGTGCCATAATTCTATGATACATTAATTCGGCCCGATTATCATTAAATCAGGATTGTTCATCTAGTAGGACCCATTACAGATGCATATTGATTCAAGATATGAATTCATTGGGTGATTCTAGCCATCTAAGCAGTGGCCTTCAAATCGAAGGTGGGAAAAAAACAGCTAATGATCAACATTAAGCAGTCCAAAGTAAAGATAAGTGAAGGCTATGGCCTTCTGATAAGTAAGAATTTTGAAACATAGCAATGGCCCCTACCCTGTAGTGCAGGGCATGGGCCCCCAAACTCAGCCCGAGGGCTGGGCTTGGGCCATGGCCAACTATGAATGGCTGGGTCGGATGGTTAATCCGGTCCAGTAATCTATTCCATCTGTGATTAACGATTCAGGTGGACCACAAGATTAGAAACAGTGTATAGGGCAATGCTTGCCCTCCAGTGTTTCACTTTATATGGACCACTTGAATCACGGATGGGCCTATTTTTATGCCCAGGCTTAAATTTAGGTGTTGAATTTAGTGATTTGAGTATATTTCATATAATTAATTATTATGGTGGGCCCTGTAAAAATCAATGGTGGACATCTGTCTCCCAACTGTTTTCTTTAGTGTAGTCTACCAGAATCACAAGTCGGACTAATTTTTTTATAAGCCTTATATAGTACTAAATATCTAATGGTTGAAGTGAATCTTATATGAGTATCATCATCAGCCCTATCAAAATCAACATGTAATTCTTTTTGTTCCAAATCAAGACGTTTTTAATTCCAAATCAAGACATTTTTAAGGCCACAGAAATCGAAAAACGGATCTCCATTCTCTATTAAAGGAGCCATTATTGGAGACGATCTCCAGAGATGGATATGAAAGACTGACAATGGCTAATCAAAACAAGAAGAAGAAAAATAATAATAAGAGTATTCTCACAAGCAATATTACGAAGCTATCTGTTTATAGGATTTCTTGGCTTCGTTAAGCACACGGCCAACTTCCCTAGTATGTTCACGTCACCAAGTTTTACCAATAGAGTCATTGTCCCACTCTTTTTTTTATTGTGTGGCCCTCTGTAACTTTGGATCCGCCTCATTTTATGGTTCGCGGCCTAAAATGATCTCTCGAAATACATGGATGGTGTGGATATCAAACATACAAGTGTGGATATGACACATACATCATGGTGGATATGACACATACACCAGAGATTACTTTAGCAAAATTTTTTAGCTTTTTTACTTTTTTTGTGAGTTATTAAAGAGAGAATCGAGAGAAATGAAAGTGAGAAGTTGATAAGTATGTTGTTTACCAAACATACTTATCTACAAAATAAGTAGAAATTAAGATAAACTACTTATGCCTACAAAATAAGTAGAAACTAAGGCCGTGTTTGTTAATGCTTAATTTTTGCACTTAACACGGTGTGTTTAGTGGTGTTTATTAATGCGTTGTTAACGCGGAAAACGGAAAGCGCTAAGTGTTTTTTCACTGAATTCTTTCTATGATATTTCATTAAACAAAAAATTTTGCTTCTAAAAGTACCCTTTTTCAAGTTACTGCGGCAATTGTTTTTTCTTAAATTGTTTGCAAAATACAAAATCGACCTTTAACCTGTGAAACTTCTTTACGCCCCACCATGATTTATGTGTTTGATCCACACTGTTCATCAACTTTTTCAAATCATTCTAGAGCATGAGCCCAAAAATAAGGTACATGTAAAACTCAAGTGGGCTACACCATAAAAACCAATGGAAATTGAATAAAACTTAAGTAGACCATTAAAAACCTTCTTGGGCCATAAAAGTTTTGGATCAAGATGATCTTTATTTTTTCCCTTCATTAGGCTTTTATGACCTAATCAACAGGTTGGATGTCAAATAAACAGTACAATGGGCCTTAAGAGAATTTTAATGACGAATATCCAATCACTATTGTTTTCCTGTGGTGTGGTCCACCTGAGATTTATATCCCTCTCAATTTTTGTGTGAAGCCCTAAAATGCTCCGTAAAAATGGATAAACGAAATGGATGAAACACATACATCATGATGGGCCCACAAAGTATGACCCTAGGTGGTAGGGGGAGAAGATACGTGTCGTGGGAAGACGATCGCCTACGCTCAAGGAGCTCCGAGTCGTGTGAACGGTTCAAACGAGATCAAAGTTACATGGGTCCACAATGATGTATTTATTATATCCACACCGTTCATCCATTTTTTGAGATCATTTTAGAGCATTAGCCAAAAAATGAATCATATCCAAAGCTCAAATCGACCACACCAAAAATAGCAGCAGGGATAATGATTTTCACCGTTAAAAAATTCATAGGGCCCACCATAATGTTTATTTTCCATCCAATATGTTCATAAGGTCAAAAATATCTAGATGAAGAGGAAAACAAATTTCATATTGATTCGAAACTTCCATGACCCCCAAAAGGATTTCAATGGTAGTAGTTCAATCCCCCACTGCTTTTTGCAGCGTGGTACATTTGATCTTTAGATCTGCCCTAATTTTCTGCTCAAGCCTTAAGACGAACTCTAAAAATGGATGGACAGTTTGGATATAACACATACTTCATTATGTGACCCACAAAACTTGTTGACGTTAATACACCAATTACATAGGTGTGTGGTACACCAGCCAATCCGCTTCCGTCGAAGGAGGATTTCCTGTGAAACCCTTTCGTAGGAAGTCCTACGCTTGAAACTTAGATGGGGTCCACTGTAATGTTTTTCAGAAATCCACTCCATTTATCCGTTTTGTGAGCTCATTTTAGTTTTGTGAGCTCATTTTAGGAGTTGAACCAAAATTGAGCAGGATAGAAGACTCAAGTGGGCCGTACTAAAGGAGAAGGTGGTTAGGAAAATTTCTACCGTTGAAACCTCTCTAGGTTCTAGGTTCGACAGTGATATTTAAATGTCATCCATACCGTTAATAACGTCATTTGTAATGGGATGAACTGAAAACACAAATAATACCACGATTCAAAACTTTTTTGGCCCCGAAAATATTTTAACTGTAGACATTCAATTATCACTTTTTCTGCCTACTTGAGCATTGGATACGGTTCATTTTTGGCCTCATATCCTAAAATGAACTCAACAAACGAATGGACGGAGAGGATTTCTCAAAAATGTGATAATGGGCCCCACCTGGGTTACCAGCGTGGGAACTTCCTGCGAAAGGCTTTCGCTGGGACGCGGATTTTCGAAAATGGATCGGCTACTCCCCTGACACTAGCCCGGGCTGGTGGTCGGTACTATGTGGGCCCCACCATGATCTATGTTTTTCATCCATTCTGTTCATCTATTTTTAAATATCCTTTTAGGGCTTGATCCCAAAAATGAGAGGAATATAAATCTCAAGTGGACCACACCGCATGAAAACAATGGTGATTGATATCCACCATTAAAATCCTCCAAAGGCCCACTGTACTGTTTATTTGACATCCAATCTGTTGATTAGGTCATACAGGACTAGACGAAGGGAAAAAACAAAAATCAGCTTGATCCAAAACTTTTATGGCCCCCAAAATGTTTTTAATAGTCGACTCTCATTCAACACTGTTTCCTGTAATATGGTCCAATTGAGATTGGGATATACCTCATTTTTGGTCTCATATGGTAAAATGATATGTAAAAATAGATGGATAGAATGAATAAAACACATACATCATAGTGGCCCCACAGAGCACTGATCACGAGAGAGTAGCCAATCCGTTTCCCGGATTTCCTGCGAAGGACCCGGATTAAATACACAGTTTGATTAGCGAGAATGGCTATTGTAGTGACGTCACCAAGTTATGTGGGACCCAAAATAATGTATGTGTTGTATCCACATCGTCCATCCATTTGGTGATATAAATTTAGGGTATGAGCCAAATAACGAGTTAGATTCAAAGCTCCAATGGACCCCACAATAAAAAACAACAGAGAAAGTGTCCACCACCGTTAAAAATTTCTAAGGGCCACAAAAGTTTTATATCAAGCTGAAATTTGTTCTTTTACCTTCTTTAATGTATGTCCTAACATATGAACACGTTATATCTCAAATAAACATCATAGTAGACCTTAGGAAGGTTTCAACAGTGGGCGTCACTCTTCCCACTGTTTTATGTGGTGGGGTCCACTTCAGATTTGGATCTAACTCATTCTTTATCTGATGCCTTAAAATGATATCTCCAAATGGATGAATGGTGTGGATACAACACATACATCATGGTGGGTCCCACATAACTTGGTGATGTCACTTCAGCAGGAGTTTCCTATTCAACCCGTTAGTATCTAATCAGCCTCCTCCCGTCAAAGCCTTCCGCACGATCTTCCTGGGAAAGATTCTGTGTGGGGCTTACTGCGATGTCCATGAGAAAACAGTCCATCCCTCCATTTTTTGAGCTTACTTTAGGACATGCAACCAAAAATCAGATGTATCCAAAACTTAAATGGGCCACACGATAGGAAATAATGGAGATTTTGTGACCACTATTAAAACATTTATATGGCCACAAAAGTTTTGTATCGGTTTAAGTTCATGATATTTTCACTTCATCTCAGTCAAATGACCTTATAAACAGTGTGGATGGAATATAAACATCAAGGTAGAGTCTACCAAGGTTTTAACAGTAGGCATTTCTTTCTCTTTCTCCTTGTTTCATCTTATATGGCTTGCTTGAGTATTGGATACTCCTCATTTTGGTCTAATGTCCTAAACTGAGTTTTGGATACTCCTCATAAGGAATTTACCTGTATTTTTATGAATAATGATATTTTAATTTTCTCTTAATTACTATAGTTTATTTGAATTAAATAGAATAATTTTATTTTCATTTAATAAAAAATAACTTCTTTATAATGTAAAACATTTCCAAATAGGAGATAAGGGCAAATGCGTCAATTTCAAACATTTCAGATGTTTGCTAACAAACATGTTATCTCAAATTCGGTACTTAATTTTCAGACTTCCGCCATAATTACCAAACAAGGTTTTTGACTTTAGATTTTGGATTCAGCTTTCAGACTTCATATTCAGGCTTCAGATTTCAGATTCAGGCTTTAGACTTCAGATTTAACAAACGGGGCCTAAGATAAACTACTTGAGGCATAAGTTACTTATCTTAAGTAAGCATAAGATCCAAACGCCCCATGAACGATCCACCACCTAATCACTAGCTCACCCAACATATGAGTTAACTAGGTTTAGGCCTTGGTAGATATGAGTATGGCAGTAAGAAGATGTGCAAGTGGGCTCAAAGAGCTAAAATTACTACTTATGTGGTATCAGAAAGCTGCATTTGTTCTCAATCCATGATTTTGATTCATAAATCTGGATTAATGAATTTAAAGGCTCTACATTCTGAAGTTAAAACTCCAAGGCCCCTGAAACCTCAATCTATTACTCAAGCGCAGTTTTCCAAGGAAAGGAAGGCTGCCTTGGGTAACAATAACAAAGACATTGGACAATCACTTTAAACTCTTCCTTTATACTCTCTTTTGTATATATGGCATGCATATCAAGTAATCTAGATCACTTGATTATTTGGCCACCATGTGAATGGACAGATGAACAAAGGTAATTCTGACTAGATCGTCCTAGTAACCCATTGGACGAATTTCACAATTTGAAATTGCATTTTAGTTCTCCACGCAAACATTTTAGCTATCCTTTAGAAGACCCTAAATCAAGCAGTAGGATAATTTCATAGCCTTGCTTGTTAGGATTTGGATCATCTACACGATGGTGGCCCAAAATTAAAAATCCCAATCACATTGGACATATGAACAGGCATATGCTAGATAAATAAAGACTTGTTAACAAACCTCTTAATTGAGAATGCCATAACATTGAGTTCAACCTCTCCTTATTTCCATGATCACATCATGGACTAAAAATAAAACAGACTTAAAAGCAAACACAATAAAGTTAGTAAATTCCTAGCGCCGTTCACAGCCGTAGAAATCCGCCAAACAAGGTGAGAAAGGGTAGGCATTCCCGAAGTAGTCAGGCTTTGAAACCCATACCTTCAAGTCCATGTTGTTGAAATGATAGGAAAGAATCACCCCACCCGTCTGAAGTAAGATGACCTCAAAATCAGGATGAAAAGCCACTAGACTGAAATAGACCTGATAATAAGGTACGCCAACATTCATGTTTTCATTCATGTTTTCATTGGATGAGGTTCCCTTCAAATAGCGGCTCTTCGAATACATCCAGAATGGCAAGTGGTCACTCTCAGGCATTTCCACAAGGTTGTTCCCTATAAAGAAATCACTAAAGTAATCATATGAAGATGAAGAACAAATAGCTTTAGGATGTTTCTTTACTATGGAATCGAGGGTAGTTTTGTGCTTCAAGACCCATTTTAGCTCATCATAATCCTCAAGCATCCAGATTTGCAATTGGAAACCGTCATGGTTCGCATAATAGAGGTAGCCTCCAGACACACCTATTATGCCTCTTAAATTGTTCCATATCTTAACCCCAGGTAATGGAATTGAACGGAAACACTCTCCATCAACATCAAATCCGACGATGAAGTGATGATCAGATAGCATGTGCAGGGTATGGTTAAGGAAAACGGCGGACAGTCGCGTAAATTGTTGAATGACTAGTTCTTGTGGCAACTTAAATTGTACCCACACGCCCTTTTTCGATGAGAAAATATCAATCTCAGGAAAGTTGGAACTGGTACAAATGAGAGTGTAGTGAGGGGAAGCATGGGGATCGAAAGCTAGCAAGTGCTTGGCATGGAGACGTTCCTTGTCTGGAACAGGCACCGCTGCCCATTTCTTTGTAGCCGGGTTTATTACATAGTAAATTAATGTACTATTAATACCTTGGGTAGGTACGCCTAGCACCAACCCGTTGCAACAATTGACGGTGGAGATTTCATCATGGTGCGGAAAGAAACTGAGATCACCGAAGTCCACTACCGCATCGTTGCAGTTTGGTCGACGTCCATCAGCGAGGACGAATGTGTATCGAGATAGAGACATTTGGAATACATTCGACGTTAAAAAGAAACCGGACATGGGTTTGGGTAGAATTTCTTGGAGAGAAGGGTCCGAGATGAAAGACTGCCATTCTTTGGACACACATTTGAATCGTACGAGAGATTTTGTGGGCAATTTAGAAAGGATGTTGATCAACACATCGTTTATGATAAGCTGCCCAGGAATCTCTTCCTCCAATTTGGATGGAAAAAGGAAATCGAAAAACGGATCTCCATTCCCCGTTAAAAGAGCCATTATTGGAGACGATCCCCAGGGATGGATATGAAAGACTGACAATGGCTAATCAAAATAAGAAGAAGATAAATAATAATAAGAGTATTCTCACACGCAATATTACGAAGCTATCTATCTGTTTATAGGATTTATTGGAAGCGACTTGCGTGGTGTGAAACGCTCTGCCGACTTCCCATGTATGTTCACGTCACCGAGTTTCACCAATAGAGTCATTGTCTCACTCTTTTTTTATTATTATTTATTTATTACGTGGCCCAATTTTACCTTGCATCTGCCTCATTTTCTGGTTTGTACCCTAAAATGATCTCTCGAAATATATGAACGGTGTGGATATGACATATACATCATGTGGGTCCCACAGAACCTGGTGACGTCAACACACCACGAAGGTCGGTCCTGTGTGGCACATCAGCGCGGATTTGGATTGCGTGATGTGCTATAACACGGCACCGACCTCGGTACTACACGTACGTGGAAAATCTGTCGTCTCTGCATACGGAAGTATATGCTGTATTGTAAACTACGCAGTCCGAATCACATGCGTACTGGAGGAAGCCAATTGCGTACTGAGTTACCCAATTCGGAAAACGGATTCGCTACTCCCCTGCCACCACACCAATGGCTGTGGGTGGTGCTCTGTGGACCCACAATGATGTATTTGTTTCATCCATGCCTTCCATCTATTTTTTCCATTTCATTTTATGATAGGAGGCCAAAAATGACGTATATACCAATCTCAAGTGGACCACATTACAGGAAACAATGTTGAATGGGTAAACTATGTGGGCCCACCGTAATTTATGTATTTATCCACTCTGTCCGTACATTTTACCAGATAATTTTAGATTATTAGCCAAAAATGAAGCATATAAAAAATTAAAGTGGACCACACTACAAGAAATAGAGAGAATTACGTCTAAATGTTGAAAAAAATTCTTGGGGCCACAAAAGTTTTTGATCAATCTAATATTTGTTTTTTACTTTCATTTGTGTCTTTGCAATCTTATGAACAAGAACAAGCATTATTGTAGGCCCTAGGAATGTTTCATCAGTGGAAATCATTATTTTTCACTTTTTCTTGTGGTATGGTCCACCTGAGCTTTAGATATGATTCAATTTTCATATCAACCCTAAAATGATCAGGAAAAACGGATGGACGGCGTGGATAAATTATATATAATCACAGGGAGCCCAACAGAGTTTACTCAGTGAAATAAGAGCCTACTCAGTAACTCAGTACGCAATCTGGATTTCCGTAATGGAATCGTATATAACATCTGTTTTACGCAGCGTCGTAAACCACCAGACATTTACTGTACCACGATGTTGTACACATAAAATCTAGTCCGTCCATTGAATGAGAATCTTTAATTGGAATGTACATAAGGAAATACAAAACCCTTTAAAATCTAATAGGGCGACTAATGGAAACTAATCCAAAACCTCTGGTGAGTTTTGTATCAAGCTGATTTCTGTATATCTTCATTTGGGTGAGTTACACGTGATTAATGGGTTTCAAGGTGGCCCATTAACAAACGTAAGATACACAACACAACTGTGGCCCCACACAAACAGACACCGATTTCCTGCCAAAGCCTTTCGCAGGAAGTGAACCCAGGTGGGGCCCACTGTCATATTTGTGAGAAATCCTCTTCGTCCATCCATTTTTTGACTTCATTTTAGGATATAAGGCCAAAAATGAACCGTCCTCCGTGTGTGGTCCTTCTACGAATTCAACGATCAAACATACAGCGTTGAGGTGAGTGATGGAATGATTATTTTTTTTTTGGGAAGGAGTTTTGGTTTTTCCAATTCGGATATTTCCACCCCTGAAGAATTGATAGTTACACCCTTATAAGGGTATAAGTTTGGTCATTATGTCTGACCGAATTATCGGATTTTGGGAGTGGAAATACCATTTTCCAATGGGGAATGCTGTTACAACAAACCTTACTGAAAAAGGAAATGTTTAACTAGTGTTCACCTCTGGGAAGACCATTACTCTCGTTAATATTCTTCATGTGGCTGGTCCGAGTTACGTTATTGAGTCTTACCAAATTATAATAACAAAAAATAGCTCCTTTGTTTGCAAAGGTCATGCTGATCATGGTCATGGTATGTTCAAACTAAATGTTGAATCCAATAGATATACTACTTCTGCTTACATGTGTACCGTTTGATTATGGCATGTTACAGTGAGTTATGTGAATGCTAAGTTTATTAGAAATATGTCTGCTAGTAGTATAATACTTCATTTAAAAAATAATAAATTTGAAAAATGCTAATTATGTTCTCAATTGAAGATAACAAGGAAACCATTCCCCAGTGTTGAAGAAATTCAGAGGTGCTAGGGGATTAGTGGTTAAATTTACCTTTGAGAAGGTTTTTAGGACTTAGTGGACAATTGATAAAGCTGCTGTGACAAGAAAATTTGCTTTCATTTTTTGCCAAAATCCATGAATTCTTGTTAAAAGGTGCAATGCTTCTTCTTCTTCTTCTTCTTTTTTATTTTTTTATAAATTAAAAATATCTTTGACATCTAGAGAAGGCATGGGCATGGCCATCCCTCAATAGGTGAAGAAAGGATGCTGCACCCTTTCCTGTACTGCACCCCAAATCAGATTACATCCTTTTCCCATCCCAGCACCATTTCACAAGGAAGCTGCTCTAGAGTTGGGTTAATTATTTATCTGAAAACTCATAACTTATGAGTTGCACATGATATAACCAATTAGACTGTAAACCTGTAATTGGCGACTATCTCTCATCTAATCAAAATTTCAACATGATATGCTAATTTTCGGTTCTAATCAGTAGTGGTTTCATGGTATTCTTGAGCTGAAAATCAAATTTAAATGATGCTTCCCTTTGACATACAGGGAAGACAAGGCCAAGGACCCAAAAGAGCTGAAAATCAAATTTAAATGATGCTTCTCTTTGCACACAGATATGTTTCACATTCATACATGTGTGGCCTGATGAGTGGAACATAATTCCCTATTATTTTACTACTGTACCATAAATGATGGCATTGCATATCACACAGTTATAAACACTAATAGACATATGCAGCTGACCAGTGCTGATAGACATATATTAGCATATGAGTTGTGTCTAGATGATAGGATTAAGTCCATCAGTATGTGGATGTGATCAGTTGATTAAAAGTTGTTCTAGATGAACATGCAATGTCGGAGCCGTCCATCAAGTTGCCGCATGCATATTTATGACTGGAACGATTGTCAGGATGTTGCACTCATTGGGCAGGTCCGCACTGTACATTGAATGGCAGCCATTGGCAGTCCTTAAGGGCCCATTTGGATACCACCAAGTAAGTTACTTTTTCTACTTAACAGAAGATAACTAACTTATTTCAGATTTTCAGATAAGCAAGTTTGGTTTATGATTAGCATCAGTAACTTTTTTACTTCAAGTTACTTAATACTTATAGCTAATTGTTTTAGCTTTTCTACTTTTCATAAGTTATTAAAGAGAGAATCAAGAGACATGAAAGAACGAAGAAGTTGATAAGTATGTTGTTTACCAAACATACTTATCTACAAAATAAGTAGAAACTAAGATAACTACTTGGCATAAGTTACTTAAGTAAGCATAAGATCCAAACACCCCCTAAACGATCCACGACCTAATCACTAGCTCACCCAACAGATGAGTTAACTAGTTTAGGCCTTGGTAGATATGAGTATTGTAACGCCCATATTTTTTTAAAATTAAAAAAATAATAATAATTTTAAATTTTTATTTTAAAGTTTAAGTGAGAAAGAGATCCGCTCCTCATCCTTCCTCTTATCTCGTTCCTCGTATCTCATAGTTCTTTAACCAACCTTCCTGCTTAAAAAAAAAAAAAAGAGTAAAAGTTATATTAAAATTGAAATAAACTAATGAAAAACTCGTAGAAAAATAATATGGAAGGAAAAGTAGGAAGGAAGAATTTCTTTGAAATTCACTTATTCAAGTGAGTCATTTTATATATTTTTTTTATTTTAATTATGTAATATGTAAATTGGCATGATCTACAAATTGAATGGATCGGATCAATCAAATATCCATTTTATAGGTTTAATTAATTCATGTAAAAAGGTATGCACATGACTTGCTAAAGTATAGAACGTAAGATTTTAAGATATGCGCAAGGCTTTAAAGGTAATGTAGACACCCCACCCAAGTTGACATCTTGAGAAGGCTAAGAATCATGATCACACCTTGAATCAAACCCTAATCCCAGTTTAAACCTAACTCTAACCCAAGAATCTCAAAAACCCCAAACCAAGACCCAAAACCTGGATCCAAACCGTCCAAACTGTACACAATCTCTGCTTATACCTTATACCCTGAATAGAGTCCATTACCCAAGCTTAAAACCACTTATCCGAGCCATAAAATTCTGAAAGGAGACCACCATGTGAACTCACACAATGAACAAGGTCCGCACGAGCGAGCCCGGCCCAAATGAGTTCCGGGCAGTAGTCTGACTACCGCCGGTGGTAGTCTGACTACCACCGGCGGTACTCGGGCTATCGCCACTCGCGGCCTGGGTGTGGACAACTGTCCCAGCGCCCAAAAGTCAACTTTCTTTTGAATTTACCCCTCCCACCTTCACTATTTATCTTTTTACCAAGCCCCATAGCCAATGAGAATGTGTCATGTGGCGTCTTTCTCTCCTTAACCAATCACTACTTGCCACATTACCATTTACCCTCCTCAAACCCAAAAATTGCCAAAATTTCATTGGAGAAGACTATAAATAACCCTCTCCTCTTCACATTTTCAACAAGCCATCCTCATTTCTAAGCTTAAGAGAGTGAGAAAGAAGGAGAGTGAGGAAGAGAGTGAAGGGGAGGGGAGGAGCTCCCAAGCCTTCAAAGTCCTGATCTTTCAAGCCACCCCCAGCCTTCCCCTCAAACCTTTCCATAAGCCTGGCCTAAGTTGATCATGGTTCAACCCACATCTTAGCCCCTCAGATCAAGTCGAAGATTCATCCAGTTTACATTCAAGCATTCATCATGACATCTACCCCCTTCTCAACCCCCTTGCTTCTCTAAATTTCTAGTGAACGTATGCTCTATGACTTGTCGTATATCGAATCCTGTCACATCAGAAATTCTTAGCGATCTAGTCCATTTTTCTTACCTCTTTACATAAGCATTATCACATCCGCCTTCTAGACAAGCCGTTAGACGTATGCTCTGTGGCTTGCCGAAATCTCAGATCTTGCCGCATCAGAAATCCACGTGTGTGCCTAGTCCCATCTCGGCCACAACATCTATCATCCCTTGAGATTGTTTTACCACACTGAGTAATGACCGTACATTTGTACGGGCAAAGAGGGTGCCTAACACCTTCCCTCTTTGTAATCGAGATCCCTTACTTGGAATCAAGGATCGCAGATCAGGAGTCAATTTAAGGTAGGGAGGTCTTTGGATTGCCCTCACCCTACGTATTCCGTGGTTCTAGCCGACTGCAGGATTCTGAGATTATTCGGCTAATGGCGACTCCAACATCTACAAATCAGCCTAATCACCCCACCACAAAAACATAACATCCACAAATCAACGTGGGCGCCGATTTTTCAGTGTCTACAGAATGGCGACTCCAGTGGAGATATTGTACTGCTAGAGTACACTAGCTGAGACCCGACTCAAAAACTTGTGGTATTCCAATCTCGAGGGACATTTATCACTGCAGTCATACAAAAACAAAAAGAGAGGGGCATCTTTGGCTTGCTTTCTCCGGGGCTTAGATTCAAACAATGACCACCCGATCCCGGGCAGCCATGACCTCTCAGGCAACCCATGAAGAAGAACCGGTAGCTCAGCCAACTCCCGAAACGTCCGCACCCGCACCTGCACCTACACCCGCACCCTCGTTATCACCACCAGTGACTCCAGTAGACCCACAAGCCAACACCACTATGTAAGAAGTGGCCTAGAGTCTAGGAGCAATGCAAGAGTTACTACACCGCCTAGTGTCAAATGCCGCACCAAACACACAGGCAACCCAACCCAGTGTACAAAACAGCTCACTCCCTCAGACTCCTTTTGCCTTCTCCCTCGTTCCTCCAGCAAACCCCGTGCTCCATATCCCAGAAGAGTTAGCACCAGATCAACAACAACCAGCAAATGGGAACAACCCTTCCGCACATCTCTACTCAATACATCACAACAATTAGGCTACAACACAAGTTCCCCCTAACGAGAACCACAGACAAGAACTGGCGGATGCCCATGAAGGGGGTCAGTTTCAAGTCCAGTCCACTCCCCCTAACGAGAGCAACATTCTGGAGTTGGCGGATACCCCAGGCGGGAGCCACTTCCAAACATCACACCCTCCTCCGAAAGGGAGCGGCGTTCCATTCCAGTTACCTCCCACCACCGGGAGTCCATCTTCTTTCCAACAACACCCCATTCTCGATCCATATGAAGAGGAGGCAGCACAGGCCCTACAGCAAGGGGCAAGGTACCCACTGCAAGGTAAGAAAGAAATCGAGAAATTATGAGAGCAACTGCAAATGATGCAACATCAGATCCAGAGACAACAAGGAGTGGACCACCCGTCCACTAAGTTCAGGGACCTTTGTCCCTTCCCAGATGTTCAGGCACCTCCGAACTTCGAAGTGCCAAAATTCAAAAGGTATGACGATAACGGGTGCCCCACAGCACATCTAAAAGCATTTTGTGGGGAACCCAATGCGATAGCAGGGAATGATGGAGCCTTGATACGACTATTCCAAAAATTCCTAAATAGTGACGCTTTAAATTGGTACACCTCACTGGACAGCCATCAAATTAGAACATGGGAAAAGCTTTCCCAAGCATTCATTGACAGGTTCTCATATAACCTGAATATGGTTCCTAGAAGGTCTGATCTGGCTGCCCAGAGACAAAAAGGTGACAAATCATTATCAGCGTATGTGGGACGATGGCGGGCCATGACAACCCGAATGAGAAACCCCATTGATGACGAGGAATAAATATCCATGATCATACATTCAGTAAATCCCAGTATCTCTGGATATCTAATCTCGTATCCATACATAAATTTCTCCCAACTCATCCGAGCCGGAGAACAGGTCGAGGCCAGGATCAGAGCTGGAACCATTTCCCCATGGCCGCACCAAACCCCTTCAGTCAAAAGAAACAAAGTCGAGGAAAAACCTGTAGGATCTGGGAATAGAAATGGCACTGTTCCTGCACAGCGCACCACAGAAGTTAACAGCATCGTCACTAACACTCAGGGCAATCAGTACGCTCCACAACCAAAGCCGCAGCAAGACAGACAATATCAGCCACAGTCAAATAGGCAGTACCAACCACAGCAAGCCCCACAGGATATCAAGGACAGCCATCTCAACAACAACAACAACAACAGCCTAGGAGAAATGTGTCAAGTCCATACAAATTGGCAATGTTAGGCATGAAGTTCACCCCTTTAGCGCAAACATACAGTCAAGTGTTGACCATGTTAATGCAAAAGTAACTCCTGACACCGCTCCAACCTCGACTTCCCCCTAACCCTTTGTCTTCTGGTTATAATGAAAATTAGTACTTCACATATCATCAGGCCCCCGGCCATTTGACAGACCGTTGCTTCGCTCTGAAACACGCGGTTCGAGATTTGATCGAAAGCCAGAAGATTGTGATTACTCCGCAGGCAAACAACACAACTCAGGCCAATATTCTTTAAAATCCTCTGCCATCACACCAAGCAGGGCCCAGTACATCTGACACCCCTACCGTCAATCACATTGAAGGCAGGCAGACCAAGCACTCCCCTCCACATCATTCCATACAAGCAATCATGACCGATACAGAAAATCGAACATGGGGTTACCAACATGTGCCAGCTACACAACCCCTCGTATTCCTTGAAGTAGCACCAGTTACACAACCCCTCGTATTCCTAGAAGCAGCACTAGCGGTTCAGCCTCTCATGACCCTCAAAGCCACACCAAACAGGTCACATTTGCAGCATCCTATCCCCCAGGGGGTACACTCAGCACCAATATATCCAAAAAGGTCGAATTCTGAACCTGTCATTCTCCCGATAGGTCTCCCTGATCTAACCTCACTAACCTTACAAGGGACACCCCAGGTTCAAGTTCCAAAATTCTAGATGCCTCACCAGCTGGCACATGCCCAGAAGGCCACTCCCACACATCAAGTGGAGGAGGAGAATCCCATGACCAAAATCAGCCAAAATCCAGTGGCACCTCAAGAGAAATCACCGAACCTACCACAAACTGTCTCAGCCACAACCCCTCAGCCTCAGGAACCACTAATATACTTGGAAGGAAGGATGTTTCTGTCCTACAACCCAAAATCAGTCCCATGACATTACCCCGAATGCGCAGAAGTGCCTAACAATGGGAGGTACTTCAGGAGAGATAATCAGAACCCAAAAGAAACCCAGGGAGCTTTAATGGGAAACACCTGTAAAACCGACGCTATTTATGACATAGCAGCCTAGCTCAAATCCATTCCCGCACAAATATCCATCTGGGAACTCCTATGCACATCAAGGTCGCATCGAGAAATCTTTGTGAAGACATTAAATGATGCCTATATCTCCCCTGACGTACCCCCTGAAATGGTGGCAAGTATGATCGGGCAACTCCTCTCACCACGAGCCATCACTTTCTCCGATGATGAGCTACCACCCGAGGGACGTAAGCGCGGGAGCTCCCTAAACATAGTGGCTCATCACAAAAATTTTAAAATCCCACTTGTGATCATTGACAATGGATCTAGCCTTAACGTTTGCCCTCTAAGGACTGCTGAACGATTAGGGATAGAGTCATCTTCCTTCAGACCCAGCACCATGAGCGTTAGAGCCTTCGACAACTCCCGAAGGAAGGTTGAGGCAGAAATCGACATTGAGCTACAAGTTGGACCAGACATGACCTTTGTCACGTTTCAGGTTATTGACATCCCTGCTTCATTTAACCTTTTATTGGGGCGGCCATGGCTCCATGCTGTTGGAGCCATCCCTTCAACCCTCCATCAAAGGGTTAAATTCCCTTCAGGAAATCGAATCATCTCAGTATTGGCTGAACAAGAAACTGTCCTACCAGTGGAGGTCAATATCCCAGAAACTGACATCCTTATGATTGATGTCCAGCACGCAGAGGGTGATGTATCGTATCACAGTTTCGAATTCAAAATTGTGAACTCAATCGCTAATCCACGCCCCCTCACTGTTGAGTATGTCATCCCTCCGGCTGAACGATTAATCTAGAACTACCGTACCGAGTTCCATGAGAAAGGTATAGTAGTAGAGTCAGCACACGCCAACACGCAAAGACGGGGACTGGGGTATCAACCGACGCCAGAGGATCAGGTTGAAAGGCCAAAAAGGGGTCAATCCTTCAAGTGCACACCCATCAAGTTTATCAAGGCTGGGGCAGTATGTGAAGACTCGATGGTTTCCCTTGAGGACCACCTCCAACAGCTCAAACTCTCTGAACATTCCAACCAGGAGTCTGTCTGGCCACCAATAAGGTGGGACAAAATCCTCAGAACATCAAAAGCACATCCTACACCAGGGGCAGAACCTCCAGGCCCACCATGTGAGGCACGAGGCATGGAAGATGATCCACCCACAGAGGGCCCAGGACCGGGTGTGCATCTTGCAGGCAAGGATAGGGAGCCACCCATTTCCACTCATAGTCAAGGGGACATGTCCCCATCTCCAGCATAGCGACACAAGGGGCAGAAGTAGCCCATCCACTGGATCGACAAAGGGAAGTGGCCTGCCCTTGACTGGACAGACGTCAAGGTCCCATCGTAGGACGAACCAGTGGAACCAGAAGAATTCCGGCTCCTGGGCGAGGAAGTCGAATTAGATTCCAACTCTGAGCCCAGCCTAGCAGACATCATGGTCATCAAGACAGGTGACCCACGGGAACATGCAAATCCAGATAACGGGATCGGAAGGGGGAAAGAACCACCGTGGACAGCTCTCCCCCTAATGATCGAATCAGTCGGCAGACCATCCATGGATGCTGACCTCAAAAAAAAAGGCCAATGTAAATAGCAGTTGGTACCCCGAATTAGGATAGGACCAATCTTAGTTTCGGGACCCTCAGGTGACACAAAAAAATCAAAAAAATTATAAAACACAAAAACATCACATATTCCTAAAAATATAAAAAAAATTAAATATTCTTCAAAACCACATAACATCAAAAAATTTTCAAAATACAAAAATAATAAAAAAATTTCAAAAGCCACTATGTCCAACATCTCACACGCACTACAGGAGTTTGAGGTCAACTCGTATGACTTCAATCTCGAGTTAGACTTCGAACTCATGGGTTTGGATGAAGCCCCAGATGAGGGAAATAATGATACAGCTCTTGAATTCGAGAATTCTCTCGAAAAGTTTGAAACAAAGGCCAATGTTGTGGAAGACGACTTCAAAATTGTGAACTTAGGGTCTGCAGAATCTCCTAGAGAGGTGCGCATTGGAAGTTCGCTGTCCCCAGAATTCAAGCAGAGGATGATGGAATTTCTAAGGCCGAGATTGTCCAACTTTGCCTTCTCATATAAGGACATACCAGGACTCGATGAAGATTTGGCAGTACATCATTTGCCAACAAAGCCAGACATGAAGCCCGTCAAAAAAAAGCTGCAAAATATGAAGCCAGAATGGGCCCTCAAGGTCCGTGAGGAAGTCATCAAGCAATACAACGCGGGATTCTTGGTAGTCTCCAACTACCTGGAATGGCTCGTAAATATCATACCAGTTTTAAAGAATGATAGGAAAGTCAGAATGTGCATCGATTTCAGGGATCTCAACAAAGTAAGCCCTAAAGACGACTTCCCTCTGCCCCACATCGACACACTGGTAGATAACACTACTGGACACAAGATCTTCTCCTTTATGGACAGCTTCTCCGATTACAATCAGATCAAGATGGCCATCAAGGATCGTGAAAAGACTTCTTTCATCACACCGTGGGGAACTTTCTGTTACCGAGTTATGCCCTTCGGATTGAAGAATGCAGGTGCTATATATCAGCGAGTCATGACTGCCTTGTTTCACGACATGATAAACAAGGAAATGGAAGTTTATGTGGACGACATGATCGTGAAGTCTGGCACGATCAAAGGACACTTCGAGGACCTCAAAAAACTCTTCGACAGGCTAAAGAAGTTCTAGTGCTGGTAGTTCCGGTCCCTGCCTAGCCTCATCCAGGTCCTGGTGATCACATCCAGGAGAAAAAAATTGAGAAAAAGAGAAGCAGAGAAAGAAGCAGGGGAAGAAAGGGCAGAGAGAGAGAGTGGGTGCAAGTAGCACCCTTACTCGTTGCAAAGTTCAAGCCGAGTCTAGGTCCGAGTTGGGTCTAGGCCTTAGTCCAGACGTTGCTGGACATTTCAGCTATATATATATATATATATATATATATATATATATATATATATATATATATATATATATATATATATATATATATGTTGATGCAAAAAACTGGATCTGCCTCTTCTGAGCTTCCTTCCTGCAACACAAAGGAAAAGATAGGAAACCCTGGCTAGAGCCGGGGAACCTCCGATGCTTAAGTCATTAAGAGCTTTAGGAAGAAGAGTTTCTAGGGTTATTATTGCGTACCTTTGCTTCCTGGAGAACCCGCTTTATATAGGCATAAGAAGTCCCAGCGCAAAGGGGATTCTCCCCTGTATTTTTGAGAGATTTGATTTAGTTACCACTTGTTTATGGATACTCTCCAATCCTACGATTTTCTAGGTCGAAAATCCTTCTACAAGTCTTTCGGGATGGTGTTTAAGATTACATCGTATCTTCTTTGCTTGGCTCGGCCTCAGCATATACAACTATCCCGGCTGGCTTATAAAAGGGGAGCTTTGCCTACTGTCTGACGAAATAGAGTCAGCTTAGTACCGACGTCCTTTCTTAGTCTGATAGCCGACGCTAATTGCCCTTATATGGGTCAATTTTACGGTCGGTCGGGGGCTTTCAGCTTTTAGGACCTGACTCGGTCTCTTAAGACGTTGCTAACTCTTTATCCGAGTCAGCTTCGTGCGTCTTACATAATATGCCTATGGCTCCTGACTTTTCAGCTTCGGTCAGGATTTCAATCACACAAATTCGAGCTAAGTCTTTCCTTTAGGATATTTCGTATCAGTCTTGTCTGATGTTTTAGACAATGTCAGCAATGTCGGTTCTTTCTATAACCGAGTTTTCGAACTTATCATTTTTTCTTCCCAACAGTAAGCCCCCTACTTCTTGTGTTAACCGTGTCAACACAAAGAAGTAACAATTTGCTTAGTCGGTTTGTCTCGGGAACCGAAGTTATGATGAAACATTTATTACTTCTTGTCTCGTCCGTAACGTACGGCGTTTCGTTACTCGAGGTCGCACGATCGGACAGCCGTCAGGTCGTTTCATCGACCTATGAATATCGGACACGTAGCGGAGATGTTACCGGCATCAGTCGGCGTGCGCCACATGTCGAGTGGGGGAATGAATGCAGGTGTCGATTTGACTCCTCCTTAAACGCGCCTTACCACGTGGCTCAGCTGTAAAAGGTCAGGCGGGCTCGAATTTCCCATTTTCGCGCCCATGCCCAATTTTTCTTCCCGTCTCTTCTTCCTCCTCTTTTTCTCTCTTTTCTTCTCTTCCATCGATGTGCCTTTATTGTGTTCTCAATCCATCATTTCGCTTCATCATCTCCTCCTTTCTCTTCGTTCCTCTCTTAAACGTGTACTTTTCGCCTCTCCGGTGAGTTTTCTCCCTCCCTTTTTTCTTACATTTTTAGCGATAATGCAACCTCTAAGTCCCCGGGAGGAGAATTCGGTGACGAGGGTGAAACGAGACACCTCTGGAATGTCTCGGAATCACCTTTTTTATTGACAGAGATGGCGATGAATGCCAATGAAGCCTTCCAGCTTACTGTTAGGTTGTCCAGTGGGGCTTTAGCGGAATGTTCTGCTCCGGGGGGACCCACTATTTTTAGGCACGCTCCTGGTAGGCGTACTCCTTATTTCCTTGTAGACGATGCGGAAGAGGAGGAAGGGATGGAAGGGATGGTTAAGTCGGTTTCGCTTAGGAGACCGGCATGGACCGAGCATGGGGGAACCGTTGAGTCAGCTCCCCTACGGAGATTGGCTCGGTTAGTTAAATCGGCAGTTGAAGGAGGGGTTGCCGAAGGAGAGGCTGCTGAGAGTGAAGGGGCCGGGGATGAACGAAAAGGGCCGATCCCCTCAGTTTTGACTAAGGCGGATCTAGACAGGATCAGAGCCGGGGTATCATATTCCCGACTCAGTAATCTTTTAGCTTCCGCTTCCGAATGAATTGCCAGACCATCCTCCTCCTGAGATGGTCGCGATTTTCCAAGTCACCATGCAATGTGGCTTACATCAGCCCTTGCAACCTGTTTCTTGGGATTTTTTCTCCCGACTTCAAATTGCTCCCTGACAGATAGTTTTGAATGGATGGAGGAACTTGTTTAGATGCACAGTGTTGTGGGCTGAGGCTGAACAACCCTCACTGTCCATGGATGAGTTCTTTATCTATACCAAGTTCAGCCATACATTTCACATCTGGGTTGGTACTTTTTGAGTGCTTAGGGGAACAAAGGTGGCTCTTTGATAACCGACGCACCTACTTCCAATAAGCACTGGAAAGAGAAGTGGTTCTAGGTTTGTGGTCACTGGGAGACTGCCGAGCCTGGGCTTTTCATGCCTCTCGTTCCTCGAGCCTTCTCTGAAGCAGGTGACTTGGTATGCCCTTTTTATCTATCTTTTCACTTTATAATAACATTGAGTCTGACTAAACTCATTATGCAGTGACTCCCAAGAAGAAACTGAAGCTAAAAGAAAACCCTTTAGCTCGGATCAAGGATTTGTGAGAGATAAGTCCAGAAGATCGGTCTTGGAAGTCTCTCTTACAACTGGAGCGTCTTCTTCTTTCGGGCTTAGATTCATCCGTGACAGGTATACTTGGATTAATCTAGTTTCATCGTTCATTCTCCTCGAACTTTTCTGATCTTACTCTTTGTCTGACGAAGAGATGGCCAAAGCTTGTCCTCTTCTGAAGCCGACATCAAAGTTGAAGGCTTCTCCTAGATCGGTGCTTATATCGGAGCCCCGGCCTTCGAAGAAGGCAAAGACTGTTCCTTCGACCACAGGGCCCTCTGTCCCAGTCTCTTCTGCTCCCTCCATCCCGACCGTCGTTGTTCTTTCTGACCCTGAAGAGAGGGCAGATGATGCAGGCACTCTTCCTCCTGAGTCCTGGGTGATTCCCAAGTCAGGACCTATTGCAGAGCAGGTCTCGAGATGGGAGGAGACTTCAAGGGGAGAGTCCGATCCACAAGGTCCATCATTCTTCTATCGGACCGTGATGGACATGGTCCCTTGGGCTATTTCTTGAGGGAGCGAGAAAGAGTCCGGCTCTCTCTTCGAAGCCCCCGGGAGTCGGATGCTTGCCCATTCAGCTAAGATTCTTCTTGAGGTAAAACTCGGACTTATTTCTCGGCTTGTCATCCTTTACGTCTTTAGTCTAACTTTATTCTTCTTCTCATACAGCTTGCCCCTTGCCTGCTGAGAGCTAGTGAAGACCTGTCCGAGGCCGAAAAGGCTCAGAGAGTTGTGGTGGAGGTCGAAGCAGCTCAGAAACAAGCAGCAAAGGCGGAAGCCCAACTTGAAATCACCTCGGGTCGGGTCAGCTGATTAACTGGTGAGTTGAGCATTGCCAAAAAGGTGGCTGAAGACGGTAAGGCTGAGTGTGCTCAGATGGCTCTTCTACAGAAAGAAGCGCAGGACGAGAGTTTGCGGCATCGGCTTACCCGTGAAGCTTTCAAGGAAAAGCTGGCTCGGCTCAGGACCGAGACGAAGGGAGTGCTCGAGGTGGCCAAGAGAGAAGCCGGGGAGAAGGCCATAAGAGATTTTCTCAAATCTCCGGAGTTCGAGGATGAGAGGGACCGCTTATTTCAGAGCGGATACACTGCTTGCATCCAAGTGATGAAGCGGTATTTTCCTAACCTCGATCTCTCGAGATATGAAGAAGGCCCTCCTGAGGATCCGTCGGTCGAGGAAGCTGAACCTGCCGAGACTGCTGTCAGTGTTGTTACCGAGTCCAAAATGGCTCCTGCTTCAGAGATCGCTCCGAGTGACGCCTGATGAGTCTCGGGACTCGATCTTTTGGTACCATCATGAGCTCCATTTTGGTTCCATCATCGGCTCCATTTTTTGCACTCACACCAGCGTCGGCTTGGCACCATCATCGGCTTCATTTTTGGCACTCACACCAGCATTGGTCCAGCCCAAGGGGAGTTTTGGCCGAGGGAATAGTTTACTTGTTGTGTCGAATCTTTCTTTTGCTTGTAACCCTTTTTGATATAGCCTATGTACTGCTGAAGTAAGATGTAACCCGATGTAACAAACAGACTGATAAATGAAATTTAATTTTCTTTTTATTCATTTTGCATCAGTTTACATGTTTGCCATCTTGGAGTATTTTTCATTGCTTTGTCATACCAGCTTCAAGGGTAATAGGTTTTCAGATGTTCGATATTCCATGGATGAGGCAAAAGCTGTCCGGTTAGGCCCTCCAATCGGTATGTCCCTTGTCGAATGGTGCTTGAGACGACATATGGTCCTTCCCAATTGGGCCCTAATGTGCCTGAGCCGACTTCCTTAGTGTTTAGGAAAGTTTTTCGGAGAACCATGTCCCTGACTCGAAAACGTCTGATCTTGACTCGGGCATTGTAAAACCGAGCTATTTGCTGCTGTCGAGCCATCATGCGTAGTCGAGTTTTTTTCCTCTGTTCATCCGCAAGGTCAAGTCCGAGTGCCAGAAGTTCTTCATTTTCTCCTTCATTAAACAAACTAACTCGGGCTGAGGGCAACCCGATCTCAACCAGTGTGACGGCTTCGGAACCATAAGCAAGGGAGAAAGGAGTTTCTCCTGTAGCGGTTCGGGCCGTAGTTCGGTATGCCCATAATATCTTCGGGAGTTCCTCGACCCATGCTCCTTTAGCTCAGTCGAGCTTGGTTTGAAGATGCTGCTTGATGATCTTGTTGACTGCTTTGACTTGCCCATTCGTCTAAGGATGGTGCGGCGAGGAATACACATTTCTTATTCTGAGATTATCACACATCTCACGATAGCTTCTATTGTCGATATGCTTCCCATTGTCGGTTATAATAGTCCGAGGAATGCCGAACCGACAGATGATGTTCTTCCATACAAAGTCCGTGATCTTTTGCTCGGTTATCTTCGCCAATGGTTCCGCCTGGGCCCACTTTATGAAGTAATCTACTGCCACGACTGTGAACTTGGTTTGGCCTTTCCCCATAGGTAGAGGCCCAATAATGTCAATTCCCTGTTGCGCAAAGGGCCAAGGGCCGGTCATGGGAGTTAGCTCTTGAGAAGGTTGTCTCGGAATGACCGCGAATCGCTGGCATTTATTGCATCTTTGGACGAGTTTACGAGCGTCGTGCTGAACAGTCAACCAATAGTACCCTTGTCGTAAGACTTTGTGTACTAAAGACCGTCTGCCTGAGTGATTCCCGCAAATTCCTTCGTGGATCTCGCATAATACATAGTCGGCTTCGCTGGGGCTCAGGCATCGTAACAATAGAGTATATTAACCCTTTTTATAAAGCATTCTGTTGAGTATGGTATAACGGGAAGCTCGGATCTTCAATCGCCGAGCCTCGACACGATCTTCAGGCAATTCTCCAGTGTCAAGATATCGGACGATCGGGTCAAGCCAAGTAGGCCCCAAATTAATGGAGAGTACGGTTGAACTATCTGAGTCAGTGATGCTCGGTTTAGCTACGTACTCAAACGGGACAGACCTGGGTATGTCGTCTTCATCAATAGAGGCGAATTTTGCTAGTAGGTCAGCTTTGGCATTTTCTGTCTGAGGGATCCGAGTGACGATACAACGCTGAAAGCCGCCAATCAATTTTTTAGCTTTCTCCATATACGCTTTCAACTGTTCTTTCAGTGTCTGGTATACACTGGTGACTTGATTGACAACTAGCTGAGAATCATTAAAAACGTCGAGATGCGTTACACCTAAACTGGTCGCGAGTCGGAGGCTGAGTAGAAGAGCTTCGTATTCTACTGTATTGTTCAAGGCCTGAAATCTAAGTCTTAAGGCATATTGCATGTAGGTTTGATCGGGAGTTTCTAATATCAAACCTGCCCCACTTACCTTAGAGTTGGAGGACCCATCGACAAACAGCTTCCAGGGGATTGGGTCGAGTGGTGACTCGGGTGAAGTGGTCACTGATTCTTCAACTGGCTCAGTCACACCTGGATCGGTGTGTGGTGTGACTTCAACAATGAAATCGGCCATGACCTGTCCCTTGATTGTTATTCTTGGCTTGTACTGGATGTCAAACTCACTAAGTTCAATCCCCATTTTGTAAGTCGATCGGACGCTTCTAGCTTCTGTAGAATCTGTCACAATGGAAGGTCGTTCATAACGATAATGGTATGAGCTTAGAAATATGGTCGAAGTCGGCGCGAAGAGACGACTAAGACCAGGGCCACTTTCTCCAAGAGTGGATACCTCGTCTCAGCCAGTAAGAGCGCCTTGCTGACGTAATACACCGGTAATTATTTTCCTTCATATTCTCGTATCAAAGTCGAGCTAACCTCTGCCTTGGACACCGCAAGATACAGCAACAGAGATTTTCCTGGTTCGGGCTTGGATAAGAGAGGTGGGGATCCGAGATACGACTTCAATTGTTGGAACGCTGCTTCGTATTCTTCCGTCCAATCCACTGTTTGTCGTCCCTTCAACTGTTTGAAGAACGGGAGGCATTTAACAGTGGCTCGGGAGAGGAAGCGATTAAGTGCAACAACTCGTCCAGTCAATCTTTGTATGTCTTTAATCGTCCTTGGAGATTCCATGTCGAGCAATGCTTTAATCTTCTCTGGATTTGCTTCGATTCCTCTTTGGCTGACTAAGAATCCGAGGAACTTTCTTGAGCTTACACCAAAGGTGATTTACTCGGGTTCAGTTTCATATGGAACTTGCGTAAAATCAGGAACATTTCTTCTAAGTCAGCTATATGGTCGGCTGCGTGTATACTCTTGACGAGTATGTCGTCTATGTAGACTTCCATGGTTCGGCCAATTAGCCAAACAAAGATTTTATTCACTAATCTCTGGTAAGTTGCTCCAGCATTTTTCAAATCAAATGGCATCACTCGATAACAATAAAGACCTTTTGTCAGTGACGAAGGTAGTTTTTGATTTATCTGACTCATTCATTACAATTTGATTATACCCAGAATACGCATCCATAAAGCTAAGTAACTCATGCCCTACAGTACTATCTACCAACTGGTCTATCCTTGGAAGGGGAAAGGTATCCTTCGGGCACGCTTTATTTAGGTTTGTATAGTCAATATAGACCTGCCACTTTCTATTGGATTTCTTCACAAGTACGACATTAGCTACCCATTCTAGGTAGTATATCTCTTCTATGAAGTTTTCCTTGAGGTGCTTACCGACCTCTTCTTCAATGATGGAGTACCTTTCAGGGCCGAGAGGACGCCACTTCTGTCGGATTGGTCGATAATTTGGATCGATGTTGAGTCGGTCAGTGATTACTGAAGGGTCGATCCCTATCATGTCTTCATGACTCCATGCGAATAAATCGACGTATTGTCGGAGCAGAGCTATCGGACTATCTCTCAATGGAGATCGCAGAGACGAGCCAATCTGTATTGTTTTTAATGTGTCGGTCCAGTCCAAAGGTACCGAGATGAGGTCTTTGACTGGTTACCCTCGCTCGTGAGTCTCAACTCGAGGATCCAGCGATTCAATCGTTGATACCTCGGCTGGGGCTTTCTCGATAGGTACCTTTACATATGTCGCATAGCATTGTCTCGCATCTTGCTGATCTCCTTTAACAATTCCTATTCCCGACTTAGTCAAAAATTTCATGGAGAGGTGGTATGTAGATATTACGGCCTAGAGGAGACTCAAAGAAGGTCAGCCGAGTATAGCATTGTAGACGGACAATTGATCAACTATCAGAAAGTCGACCATTATGGTTGCTTGATTTGGAAGACTCCCGGTAGTGAGCGGTAATAAGATGATTCCTTCCGGGAGTACCTGTCCCCCTGAGAATCCGATCAATGGAGTATGAACTGGTCGCAATGTCGATCGTTTTACTCCCATTTTATCGAACGCTTGGGTAAACAGTACATCAGCTGACGATCCTGTGTCGACTAATATACGAAATACCTTTCGGTTGGTAATCGTCAAAGTGACGACTAGGGCATCGTCATGCGGATGGTAGATGCCTCGGGCATCTTCATCTGTGAACGTGACACAATATTTCTCTTTCTTTCTTTCTTTTGAAGGCCGAGTTATGATCAAGAGTTCAGATTCGGATCGGCTTATACTTCTAGCATAATTTTTTCGGGCGTTATTTGAATTGCCTCCGCCTCAAGGACTGTCGACGATAGTTCGAATTTCTTCCGTTGGTCGGTTGTCGACTGGGCGAACTTCTGATGTCACGGCCTTTTCGACGTGATCTGTGAGTCGGCCTTCGCGGATGAGTCGTTCGATCTCTTCCTTCAAATGAATACAGTCACTCGTATTATGTCTGTGATCACAATGATAATGGCAATACTTGTCTTTGTTTCGTCGATTGGGATTGGTCTGAAGCTTACCTAGCCAATTAACGAATCCTTCATTCTTGATCTCCATCAACACTTGTTCCTGTGGTTTATTGAGTGGAGTATAAGTGGAGAATTTTCTGTCGGGATGTTTGCTCGTCGCGGTTTCGGTCATCCTTACGCTTCTTTCCTCCGGCCAGTCAATTTCTTTTTTGGCTGACTCTTTGGCCGAGGCTTTAGCATTTTGGGCGGCCTCCCGTAGTTTTCTTGTTTCCTCGGCATCCGCATATTTATCTGACCGAGCCATAAACTCGGTCAGTGTCATCGGAGGATTTTTGTCTAGCGATGTCAGGAATGGCTTGTCTCTTACACCTTGCATAAGCGAATTGAGTGTTGTTTCTTTTGAATGTTTCCTGACCTGCAGTGATTCAAAATTGAAACGCTTGGTGTAATCTTTTAGTAACTCTTCCTCCTTCTGAATTATGTTGTTCAAATGCGTAGGAGGCTTCAACTTCTTCTTCCCACTAATGAAATTGGTGAGGAAGGCTTCGCTGAGTTCTGCGAACGACCCAATCGACTTTGGTTTTAACTGTTTGAACCAGAGTCGAGACACATCCGCTAAGGTAAGAGAAAAAGCCTGACATATCACGGCGTCCGAAGCATCATGTAATTCCATGTAAGTTTGAAAACATTCGAGATGTTCAGTTGGGTCGGTCTTGCCGGTGAAAGGTGTAATCTGCGGTAGACGAAACTTTTTCGATAACCGAGCCTGCATTACCTTATCAATGAAAGGAGATGCTTTTGTCTCGAGCCAGGTTTGACGTATCTCCCGACCCTATTTCATATCCGCCATCTCCTCTCGTACCTCTTTCTTGAAGTCCTGGAGTTCAGCTTTCCATGGTTCATCACTCTCTGCCACACCTTCATCTGGAAGCCGGCTATGCCTCCTCCGATCTATCTCATGTCAGAACTCGGTGGGGGGCAACCCGGCTGTTGCCGACTAAGCAGATGGTGGCTCGGTCGGACCATGGGGCTGACTCGGCTGCGGGAGAGATCGTGGACCAGTGGACTGAGGATCGGGTACTTGATGCGGAGTGTTCACCGCTTGACTTTGATGAAGCTGCTGCATTTACTGATGGTGCATTTGTTCCAACAATTGCTTCATCACAACCACGTCAACTCTGAGCTCCTTGACTTTTCGGTCCAACCGTTCGTTCTCTCGGTTCCTCTGAGCGTTGGTTGTCACGAAAACGGCTAATCAAGGGACGGGAACTTGGTTGTTGGGTTGATTCTGAGCCCCCTGGGCTGCACCAGCTACGCTTGTCCCTACTTGCCTGGGGACGACTCCAGCGCTGGTAGCGTTACCTGGTGCCTCAGGGCTCGTTCTCCTAGTTACCGCCATTGAAACTTGTTTACACGGCTCCTTGGGTAGAATGCGAAAAATGACTTTTTGTATCGCTTCCCATAGACGCCGCCAATCTGTTGATGCAAAAAACTGGATCTGCCTCTTCCCGAGCTTCCTTCCTGCAACACAAAGGAAAAGATAGGGAACCCTGGCTAGAGCTGGGGAACCTCTGATGCTTAAGTCAGTAAGCGCTTTAGGAAGAAGAGTTTCTAGGGTTATTATTGCGTACCTTTGCTTCCTAGAGAACCCGCTTTATATAGGCATAAGAAGTCCCGGCGTAAAGGGGATTCTCTCCCGTATTTTCGGGAGATATGATTTAGTTACCACTTGTTTATGGATACTCTCCGATCCCGAGATTTTCGGGATCGGGAATCCTTCTACAAGTCTTTCGGGATGGTGTTTAAGATTACACCGTATCTTCTTTGCTTGGCTCGGCCTCAGCATATACAGCTGTTTCAGCTGGCTTACAAAGGGGGAGTATTGCCTACTATAGGATTAAAATGAGTTGGCTTAGTACCGGCGTCCTTTCTTAGGCCGATAGCCGACGCTAATTGCCCTTATATGGGTCAATTTTACGGTCGATCGGGTGGCTTTCAGCTTTTAGGACCTGACTCGGTCTCTTAAGACGTTGCTAACTCTTTATCCGAGTCAACTTTGTGCGTCTTACATAGTATGCCTATGGCTCCTGACTTTTCAGTTTCGGTCGGGATTTCAATCACACAAATCCGAGCTAAGTCTTTCCTTTAGGCTATTTTGTATCGGTCTTATATGATGTTTTGGACAGTGTCAGCAATGTTGGTTCTTTCTATAACCGAGTTTCCGGACTAATCATTTTTCCTTCCCAACAATATATATAAAGAAAAAAGAGAGAGAGGGGGAGATTAGAAGAAGTAGGGGAAGAAAAGAGAGGGAGTGGCTGAGAGAGGAAGGAGAACAAGAGAGAAAGAGAGTGGTTTTGGGTGGCTGCCGAGTCAACTCGGCTGAATCCGAATTCGACTAGGTCGAGCCGGTCCAGGCCCTTGTTGGGCATCCCAGCATACAAAGGAAAGAAGGGAGGAAGAAAAGAAGAAGGGAAAAGGGGAGAGAGGAGAGTGAGTGGGCCAATTAGTCTACTCGATTAAAGCTCGCCCAACCCAAGTGGGTTGATCTAGGTTAAGGTGAGTCAACTTATCTTCTTATAATGATTAATCTTGGTTTAACGCAATTAAATATTTAATTAGTTTCTTAGCTGTAAGTATGTGAATAATGTTGGTACAGATCATTTTCGTGGAGAAGAATAGATCATTTTAAGCCAAGCTAGATCTAGGTTGACTTGGATTTTGGTAAGCGAGCACCACTTTATCTAGAATGCTCATTATAGCTAAATAGTCTTAGAATTTGAGATTTCACATTCTCATATTGAAATTATTCTTTAGTTTACCTAGTTGCACAAATTTGAATATAACCTAGGTACGCATTAGGAACCTTAATCATTTGGGCGCATCTAGACCTGCTCTATCATAACCATTGACATGTGATATTTTAGGTTAATTAAGTGTCTTGGGTCCTTTAATGATCTCCAACCAAGCAAGGAATAAATCTATGTTATAAGGTGAGGACTCACCCTTTGAGCTTCCCACTTTAATTCACCAATCTATGCATAAATGATACTTTAATTCCATGAATTTAGTACCTCTAAATTCTCTCATAGTTTACTTGTCTTATTATATAATTTTGCCAATATGTTGTGTGACTGAACCATGAAATGAATAACTGCTATGTCTCTTTAATGTTAGCAAACATGAATGAACGGGTTGCCACATGTTATCTCAAGTTGTAGGGTTTGTTAATTAATTAAATGGGGTCATTTGTGATTATCCTATGGACTGAATGGAACATGTTTGGGTCTTACCATCTTGGGGTCTATGGGTTGCCTTACATGGCTTAGACCGTATGTTGCCTACATGGCTTGGATCGTCTAGTTGCCTTCGTGGCATTGATGGATTATTGATGCACTCTTGTGGCTTGATGGTTACTGTTACGCCTCAAACTGGGAAACCGGGCTCACAAAATTTTCGATCTTCGAATCCGGAGCCGACAGCCTCTGTAGTACCCCATTTTCGGCTCTCAGCGCCCATTCGCCAGGTTTCAAGCCTGGGATGCTACGAGGAGGATTTTCAACATCAATTTGATTCGTAATAAGCATAACCAAAGACATAACCCACAAACAACAACCAAAAACTCCATCACATTTCCACTATGACCAAAACTTTACAAGTACAAAGCACATAAAGGGAAATACAATGATGATGAACAAAAAGCTCCAAGATGATCTACTAAGCGCTCCTGCCTCAATGCTGCTGTGGTCGAACGTCGCCTGCACGCAATGGTTGTGCATAAGCTTATGAAAAGCTTAAAGGGTGGTAAAAGTGTGTGTGTAAGGTAGTAATACAATTATGCAGTATCAGAGTAATACGGAATATGTTGATGAATCCATGAATACTATTAGTCGTACCAAGGTTATGCGATGTAAGGCATGAATGATGTCGGCAATACTAAGGTCATGTGATGCGAGATGCAACTCAAGCATACGAATCCTCATCTAAGTCCACATATCAATACAACTCAACTCTAGAATATCACCGGAGTCTAGTGCACTCCAAACCAGACTGTCACCCCATCGCGCACAATAAGGTGAGTGTAAGAGACCTCACTATTCGTCTGCCAATATCAGGCTCGACTAAATAATAGCGGATCCATTCCTCGAGCTGGTCAAACTCAGCCTAGCTTTGCTCCCTCCACTCGGGCGGGTAAGGCCACACCCCCTTCCAACCGACCATGACACAGTGAAAAGCGCGACCTTTTGGTAATCGGCACGGGACGCTCATGCATCCAGTCGGTCTAAACGTTGGAGCAACCTCCTGGTACCATAGGAGTTTAGAAACTTTTACCCAGGGATATCTATAACACCACATGTAGAATAAGATTTTCAGTATTCAATCCTACCAACCATAATACGCTTGTGGCGACTACGGCCCTGATTTCGCTAGGGCGTACAGTAACCATGTCACACAATGCAAGATGCATGAATCACACAATCCAATCATACAGCAAACATGGGCGTACCGCACGCTCGTGCTTGCAACTTCCCTTATCAGGGAGTCCATAACAATCTGCTTAATGGCATGTGCGATGATCAATCACTCATCTCATCACAAGCATGCAGATGATGCGTATGAACATGTATCATGATGTTATGTTGTAATATACTCATAATCGAAATCGAAAATCAGAATCGATAGTCACATACGGCGAATGGGGCTCATTTATTTGGATTAATCACGCAGAGAATGAGCCTAACAAGGCCTAAGGGAAGGTCACAATAAGGACATCTAACCATCATTACCCATCAATATAGACATCTAACCAATATTGCTCCCACGGAGTGGCCTACATAAGGAATTCATACACAATGTAACGGCCACACATATCACATTGGGCCTCGCTCATGAGCCTCACATACATCGCATTGGGTCGATTGAGTGGGCAGATCAAATGGGCCGATTCGAATGGGCTGATTTAAATGGGCCGATCAAATGGGTCGAATCAATGGGCCGAATGTATATCAAATCGAGCCCACCCTTATGTATTTTGAGATCCGACCTACTCATAAGTTAGCATAAAGATAGATGAAGTGAAAACCAAATATCAGCTTGGGTGGGAACCACTGTGGCTCCTGACAAGTTTTAAACGGTGGATGTCACTGTACCCCATTATTATTGTAAATGGTGCGGTCCACTTGAACTTTAGATCTCACTCATTTATCCCATGCCAAAAAAATAACCTCACAAATGGTTGGATGGTTTGTATACAATACATGCATCATGATGGGTCCCATAAATAGATGGCATGGATGGAATCGGTGGGACCCACGGAGCTTACTGCCATCAGTACAAGGGCCAGCGGTGGGGTCCACATAATTGGACGGTGTGGGTTACTCCCACACGTACGGCAGGTGCAGACCTATTGGTGACAAAAAGGGTAGCCGTGTAGCTACCACACTTGCAGCTAAGCTGCTTTTAAGAAAAGTAGAGGTGGGTCCCACGTAGGGCCCACCCTCACATATCTTTTATATATAATATAATATAATATATATATATACACACACACACACACACACACACACACACACACACACTATACAATTGTTGTGCAGCTTTTACACATTAAAGAGAGGGCAGAGGTGGATCCCACTTAGGGCCCACTATATATATATATATATATATATATATATATATATATATATATATATATATATATATATATATATATAATATCCATGTAACGTCCAGGCCCTTAGAAGGCCTAGACGGTCACATACATCAAGGAGGGCCCCACACGTGGAGTGTATCCCACCGTCCAAGGATAGTGGATGGTTTGGATAAAACACAAACACTATGGTGTGGCCCATCAAAAGGGGGGGACGACGTGGATGGGTCCCATGGACTCCGCCGTCAGTCCACACTCCACTGTTAGCCACCCGTACAAGGGAGTCATGCCAAGACCTCAGCATTGAAGCGAGGTATCTTTCACTCAGCCTACCACTTTAACTATGGATCTGGGTCCCACACACTTCATTTCCAACACACCCATTACCAGTACACCTCCACTATCAGTTAACACTTCACTGTTAGCCATACCTCACTGTCAGTTTACATTTCACTATTAGCCACCCCACTGTCAGTTACGTCCAGCGTCCCTGGATGGACGGTGTGGATGTACACCTCATCAAGGTGGATCCTAAATGGCCCACCTATTTTGAATCAGCCTAATATTTGTATTTGCTCATCATTCAGGCCCACTGGATGGCCTGGATAAAATAGAGGGCCGACGTTGATTAACAAGGTATGATCAAGGTGGGCCACACCGTTTTGGATAGCATGGGTAAGATACACTCATCATAGGTGTGCCATGATCATAGAAAGAGAGAAAGAGAGGAGAGATAAGAGAGATCGAAGATAACGGAGGGGCCCCTCCACTATGGGCCCTTCTTGGATACAAGCATACGTCAAAGTGGATCCCACCAAATGTGGGCCCTTAGATCACAAAAGACAAGTACAAAAGACTAAAAATGTGGGTCCAAGATTACCCACCGTCCACTCCTTCTTGCTCCTTTGGCTTCCTTTGATCCTTTGCTTCGCTCCTAACGGAAGAGGTGGAGTTTAGATGGTTAAGATGGGAGATAAGAGGGTAGGAAGTGGGTCACACACAAAGTTCTCTTGGAGGGTGAAAAGGCTTGGACGTGTGATTTTTTTGCTTGGAAATGAGTTTGAAAAATGAGAGAGAGAGGGTTGTAAAGAGAGAGAGAGAGAGATGGGTTATGGATGTGGTGAGTGATGGGTGTGTAAGAAACTTTTGACTTTAAGGGTAGATGATGTAAGAAAAGTATGGGGTGTGTAAGAACTTTTTGACTTTTGGGGTTGCTTGGGGATGGGTATGAGGTGATGTGTACTTGATATGTACTTGACCCTTAATAGGATTGATTGATTGATGGATGTGACATTCGGTAAAGATTCTCTTAGGTTTTGCAATGCGCGGCGTTTTCTCTAACTGAACGCGGGCCCACATCTCCTAGTCAGGGTATCGCCTCGGCGCGCGAGTCGCGGCATCGGAACTACGGTGACAACGCAATCGCCAAGGTATAAGTCTCGGGTTGAGCCGACTCTGGTTTACAGGACTTGGCTTAGGATCGTACGCGAACATCGGATAAAGGTCGAAAGTTGTCAAAATTCGACCGGAAAGATCGTGGAAGCCTACAAATTTGTTCAGATTAGGATACGAGTCTTACAGTTACATTCATATATCTAGTTGCTTCCTTGTCATCTTACGGTGTTCAGTCATATCATGATTTTCAAGTAGAGCTGAAGTTCTTTTATCAATTTTCTCGCCATCTTGCGGTGTTCACGTACAACATAATTTTTGGGTGGTCAGGTTTTGTATGTTGTTTGTCTCTTCATCTTACGGTGTCAATCGTACCATGATTTTAGGGTGCAGGTGAAGTTCGTTTATCGATTTTCTAGCCATCTTGTGAAGTTCACGTACGATATGATTCGTGGGTAAAGTAAAGGTTTAAAGGCTGACTTCCTATTCATTATGGATTTCACTTGTACCATGGTTTTCATGTGGAGCTGAAGTTCACTTATCGATTTTCTAGCCATCTTGCGGAGTTCACGTATAATGTGATTTTCAGGTGTAATAGAAAGTCGTATGGTTGATTATTTAATTATCTGGCCATATTTCCTTACATTGCGATTGCTATTATACTTTACTTATGATGAGACTATGTTGATCGACATAATTTTTAAATGCATGCTGATGAATTACCCTGTTTAATATATCTATCCTCATAACTTGCAATTTATACTAAATTATGAATGATGAGTGTGCAATCTTAGATGGTGCTCCTCACTGCGATAGTCATTGACGCTATCAAACTGTAACAGTTGATGCAGGTGTAGAGTGAATTGATGTTGTTCACTAGATTACTAGAGCAGATCGGGTAGTTAAGGAGCTAGACGAGGTCCCAACGGCCCATATTGAGCTCCGCCACTAGTTGATAGACTCCTGTTTTTACTTACATGAATTTTGCTATTTGAGATTGTATAAGTCCTGTATGGGCACTACGTTTGGATTTTCATTATGGTTGGAATGTTTTATTATAATGCATAGTTTACCCTAGCTTCGTTGCTGTTAACTCTGATTAATGTTAAACGATTCAAATTTATATTGAACTTTCGAGGTTAACACTCGATTTTTTGGGAAACGGGTCATATACTCAGGTCCTAAAAACACGTGACATTATAACTGTGGACTTTGAGAAGTATTACAAAACTAAATTCTGACAAGGTATTTTTGTTGCTAAATACTATTAGGAGATGGAAGAGGCGTATAAGAAACATAAAAATACTCATTTTAATAGGATATTTAATAAATGCCAGTGTGAAAATGAAAGATGATCTTATCCCATAATGTTCGAACTATGGTCCCCTTTTGAAAAATTCGTTATTGAAAGTCGACTCTTACAATTACCTAACATTTTGAGACGTTATATATCTTCGTTCACTTGGAATGAATTCCATGGCTAGGCTAAGTGATTCTATAGATTATGGAAGAAATTCCATGATAAAATAATTATAAGTCAAGGCCAAGTTCACGATCAAAGTATAAAGCTTGAGGAGAGTTTGCGAAATCATAATAACGAGTGTTTTGTTAATATTGTAAACGAAGCTATACCGGTCGACTAGGAAACTGAAGATGGTATTGAAATAAATGATTTAAAACCAGCTTCAGAGAAATTGAAGGATTCTCATATTCAGGTTCAAGATCCTCTAATATAAATAAATTTGAGGACAAAATAATATCTCAAATGTATTTTTATTAGTGGATTGATATATTCTCAAATACAGGTCGAACTCCTTAATTTACTTAGGAAGTTTGTCGAATACTTAGCTTGGGATTATTGTGAGTTGCCTTGATTAGACAGACATTTGGTTGAACATATGTTACTCATAAAGGAGGGAAATCGGTCATGTAAGTAGCAACCTAGGTGAATGGCAGTTGAAGTAACACAAAAGATCAAGATGAAAATCGAGCAGTTTTTGAAAACAAATTTTATTAAACCTATCAAATATGTCGAATGGATTTCGAACATAATGTCAATTATCAAGAAGAATGGTAAGTTCAGAATATGCATTGATTTTTGAAATTTAAATCAAGTCACACCAATAGATTGACAAGTAATTTGTACTCCCACCAAGCATGACAAAAAATATTACTCACTCAATTTGTTTACAATTGTGCAAACATGTTAGAATCGATACAATGGCTTGACCCAAACCAATTGACTTTGACCCAAAGTGTCAAAATAAGCAGATACATCCAATATGAACATATATAATAAAATTCTGAAAAGATCAATTGCTTACTCAGCCACTTGCAAAATTTGATAATGATCAAGCGATAATCGAAGATTGGGGTTCTTTCTTCGAAGATGGCCTACTTCGTGTCTTCCACAAAAAAAAAAAAAAAAGACTTTCAAAATACCAGTGCAAATCAAACAAAAAGAAAAACTCATAATCAATCACTAGGAGCAACTTAAAGAATATACCTCTTAAAAGAACTGCATAATATTGGAGTACCTTGTTCTTGCTCGAGTGGTAGACTCTAAAAGCTTCAACTCCCGGTCAAGGGTTCGAGTACCCATAGGTGGTGAAATTCCACTAGCGTGAGTGTATGGGGTGTGTGTTCGTGTGTTAATAAATAAAATAAAAACAGCATAATATTAGATTAAACACAAATTTAATGTATGAGTACAGACTTACATTATAACTAGATATTACGGTTACAATTTCTCACTACCGGATTACTCTACTCTTAGGATATGTCGAGATAAAGTAACTTAATAAAATTGGCTTGATTGGCTATTATGTTGGATTGGAATTTTTTTATTTGACACATTCCTCTGCTATTCTTAAATTAGTTGTAGCTTATTTCTTCGTATAGTCCATACATTGCTGCAATGGTTACAGTAGTCAAAAAGTTTTTCTAAATTCTTCTTTTCTCTTGATCTGTCTCTTTATATGTCTCTCTTCATGATGGTTGTACTTCTAAATGCCTCTTAGCTGCTTACTTCACTTTCGTTGTTAAAATTTTACTTTCATTGTCTTTAGTCACCTTTTAAATCTTAAATAATTTAACCGAAATTCTTGAATATAGGCTCCAATGCTCTGCCAACTATTCACTAACGTTTAGAATTAGACTTTACAAAAACACTTCAAATCTTTAAAAATAATAATATCCACTTACTATTTCTAGTAGGGACACATGTCACCCTTTCTTCTTTGACTTTCCCATAGTAGCCAGAAAAAGGGCAGAACAACCGTCACTTACGCACCTTGTATTAACTTGCATCAAGCGTCATATTATACCAAGTACTTAGCTCATGCATGCTCGTTTTCGATCGTGCTTGATTTTCTACCAGGAGGATAACGACCCATACACCTGCCACAGTTACTGTACAAACTACAGACATGTGACTCAATCCAATTGGTTGTCCCCACCGGATGTGGGGCCCAGGAGCAGATCGATTGTACAATCCTTACATTTGATATAGATAATCGTTAGCTGAAATTGGACAGCTTGCTATTTCATTTTCACCGTGCGTTTGGTTGCCACTAATCTGACAGTTAGAATCACCCTTCAGCCATGTTTTTTAATTTTCTGCTCATTTGAATTGTTCTCTACATTTGACAGTTCAGATTGGGGTAAGTTTGTGCCACGTGTAGTTTGCCCCATTTCTATTAGGTTTTTAACGGTAGCCGACTGCGTGGTGACCCTGCCAGCACCGAAATCCATGTGGCAAGACTCTGTGGGCCCATCGTAATGTATATGTTTTATCCACACCGTCCATTCGTTTTTTCAGATCATTTTAAGGAATTATCTCAAAATTGAAGCATATCCAAAACCCAAATGGACCACACCAGAGGAAACAGTGGTTATAGTGACATCCACCCGTTGAGACCTCCCTAAGATCCATAGTGATGTTTATTTGTCATCTAACCTGTACATAAGGTCATACAGACCTTTATGAAGGTAAAACACAAATATCACCTTGATCCAAAACTTATGTGGCCCCCAAGAAGTTTTCAACGGTAGGTAGGCATTCAATCACCACTCTTTCATGCAGTATCGTCCACTTGAGCTCTCGATAATGTTCAATTTTAGGATGATGCCCTAGAATGAGCTGTCAAAACGGATGGATGGTGTAGATAAAATACATACATCATGGTGGGCCCACAGTACGGATGTCGGTGTGGAATTGCAAGTGGCGACCTTTTTTACTAGGCTGAAGTCAGCTGAACTGACTTGTTTAACTGTAAAAATTGGAAATTTCTGCTTTGTTTTATCATCGGCTTTACAAAAATCCACAACTTGTGTGGCAGTGTTTGTTAGGATTGCTTTGCAGCATTTGTATTTTTCCTCCTTTGATCAAAATCTCGTCCTTTTCTTTGATTATGACACGTGGTGGACTCAAGTCGGCTGGATTGGTTGGACGGTCAGAACTTCGTCTTTATGTCAATGGTCGGTAGTCCACATTATCGGCGGTAGTACAAGAGGCTTCACACCTATTATCAGCCTCGTGATGTTGGAAACCTGCCCTGATTTACGGGCACACGTGCATTGTGTCGATGGCTATTTAAGACGTGGCCCACAGCGTGGATTGTCGCACTGATCGGATGAAACTCATTGAAAAACTCTGTGGGGCCCACAGGTGATGTATGTATGTTATCCATACCGTTCATCTATTTTACGAGCTTATTTTAGGGCATGAGTTAAAAATTAGATCATATCTAAAGCTCAGTTGAACCACACCTTAGGAAATAAAGGGGACAATGATGCTAACCATTGAAATATTCCTAAAGGCTACACTGATGTTTATAAGTTAACTAACTGTTTATAAGATCATACAGACAGGGATGAAGTTAAAAATCCAAAATTTCCTTGGCAACTGAGAAGTTTTCAACCGTAGGTATTCAATTTATATTGTTTCCGGTAGTGTGGTCCACTTAAACTTTGTATATTATTTAATTTTCGGATAATGCCTTAAAATGAACAGGAAAAATGAATGAACGGGGTGGATAAGACATATGCACAATGATGGGCTCCACAGAGTTTACTCGGTACACTACAGCGTACTGAGTTACTTAGTAGGCTGTCCGCTCTCAATTGAGATTGGCAGGTGAGCCGTCTGCCCCCACATTCAACAAAAGAAAACAGTCCCTTGATCTCACAGCCAGATTTTTACTAATGTCTGCTAGCTCCAGAGTTCACATGCATCGAGCAGTGCATAAGGTGGGTCCCACCGTGAAGATGACATGTCGGAAAAATAATAAAGTTCCACTTAACATGATGGCCATGCATGTATATGGAAGGCCAATTCATTTTGCCAATTATCCCATTAATGTAAGTGTTAACGGTTAAATTTAGCTGATGCATAAAAGATTTTATAAACATTATACTTTTCATGGCTGTGAAAATTTTCAATCCAAACAGTGATATTACTATATTTTGATAATAATTTGACGTTAAAATAATATAAAAATATTATTATTATAATTTTATAAAGAAAAATGAATCAAGGGTCATATATAGATATTGTTGGGAGATAAATAATTTATACTCATTACATATTTCTTTTAAATTACTACCATATTTGTTGGAAGATGTAAATAGACCTATTTGTTTTGCTAATTTCTCTAATAATATAAAGTAATTAAATTAACATTACTGTTTTACTTTACCAAACTAAACACTGGAATGGTTGGTCAAATATAGATAAATTCAACAAATATTTAATTTGTAGTCATTATACATTTGCATGTAATTATTGTAAAAATCTCAATCCAATAATAATATTAATTTATTTTAATAATAATTTAATTTTAATATGGATAAATCAAACAATATTTTAAAAAATGCTATTGTGATTAAATGTTGTTACTGAGAAAGGACATGTAATTTATAGTTATTGTTTATTTTCTATATATTATTACGGTAACGAGCAAAACAAACGGTCAAATATAGTTGGCAATGTTTTTAAATTGTTCATCTGACGAAGTTGATGAGCGGACCCACTGTGTGGTTGGCAATGTGTTTGGCACATTAATACTCCATATAGTTGGCAATGTTTTTAAACAAACGGTCAAGTTAACTCCCTAGTGTTTAAGGTACATGTCATAGTGTTGATTGAGTGCGCCAAACACAACGTCCATGGAGTATTAATGCCACATATTATCTACATGGTTACAACAAAATTAATCAAGACCTAAGTAATAGTTTGTATTGCCATATAGCAACAACTCTTTTGTTGTTATTAAACGATTGCTACGTAGGAGAAATAAAAATAACTTAGGCAAGGAATGACAGGTGTTGTTCATGGCAAAATATGATTGTTGTATTAATGAGTGTGGATGTTATGAAAAAGCATAAAATGACTCTTTATGAAGGGCACTATATTTCTTTAAGTGTTTTATATATATATATATATATATATATATATATATATATATATATATATATAGAGGCATGCTCACCTACGCACTTTTGCATACGTGTCATGAGAGTCAAATCTGAATGGTCTATAAGATTAGGAATCCCATGAAACTCCAAAAGGTGAATTTTTATCCTGATCTACGATTCTGGTGGGCCATAGCAAACAGAAATGCAAATTAAGGAAAAAAAACTTTTTGCATTTTTATGGCCCACCAAAGTTTTAGTTCAAAGTAAAAATTGGTTCCAAGGGTTTTATGAGGCTCTGCTTCATGTGGACCATTCAGATTTTTGAGACTCATCACATATGATGAGTTCTCAAAAAAGTTAGTAGGTAATCTATATTCGTAGGTAATATATATATAGCTCACAGGCACAGTAAACTATTCTTAAATTAAATCATCCATAGTCATATACTTTTATCTCTATCCTCTTGCAATTACCGTTGTGATATTAATTTTGTGAGGCATGTCATTGTCAAAACCTGTAAATATGTAGATGTACAAATTTTCATATCATATATATTACGTGTCCATGAGCTTAATGAATCTGAAAATAATTTATCTTCCTTCTTAATATCTAGTAAGAGATTCAGAAAATGGCACACAATTTGTCTCAAATTACTTTTTAAGAACTCGTGATAGTGTGACCCTTGGTGTGGAGCCCACCTTAGTTGTATGTCTTCTGTATTCATGTGGTCCATCCGTTTTACCTTATGATATTAGGGCATGAGTTAAAAAATGAAATAGATACAAATTTCAGGTGGACAATATCATAAGCAACAGCGATGATTGTATCATGAAAAACTCCTTACAAAAAGTTTCAGATTAATATGAAATTTGTTTTTTTTCTCCTATTTATTCAAGTTTGTTTGATCTCATTTACATGTTGGATGACAAAAAAAAAAGGAAACATTATTCTAGTTCCTATAAGGTTTTTAACAGTGGAGAGTTCATGGATGTAAAATACAGATACAAATCTACGGTGAGGGCCGCACCATCTTGGGTGAGTCCGGGCGTACATACAGATACAAATCTCCGGTGGACCACACCACAAGAAACAGTGGTTATTCAACATCCATCGTTAAAAACTTCCTAGGATCCGCCATAATGTTGATTTCCTATCCACCTGTTGATGAGGTCACACATACCCGGATGAAGGGAAAACAAAAATATCAGTTTGACCCAAAACTTGTGCGGTCCCTGGTAAGCTTTTAATGGCAGTAATTCAATCCCTACTGTGTGGTCCACCTGAGATTTGTACCTGCTTCATTTTCAGGGCCACGCCCAAAAATAAGCTGGCAAGGCGGATGGGCGGCGTGGATATAAACCAATACATTGAGGTGGGCCCCACAGATCTGGTTCGCAGACAATCCACTTTCCACAGTCGCCAAGTCCTAGTCCTAAATCAGCTTGTTTGTTAAAATAGGACCGTATGATATTTTTCATTTTAACCGTCCAGTAAATATCTACCAATCTGATGGCAAGGTACTCAAATAACTGTAACTTTTAGTTGATGATACATCCAAACTGATAGCCATGGCAGTTTTAGTTTTGACTTGCATGCCACGTAAACAAATTTTAATTGACAGCGTATTATTCGTCCCACACCCCCAGAGTATCGGACATTCTGAAAAGCAAGAAAAGGACTGGTTCGCACTTCCTCGTGTGCACAACAGTCATCAGAGAGTACCATGTTACGGAAGTGCCAGGTAGGCCACAGCTCGCACCCAACCTTATCGAGGACAATGTAAGGCACCTGCACCACTGATCACTATCTTCTTATTGGGCCACACGGATCTGTGGACCCACCATCAATCTGACCAGGGAAAGCGACAATCACTGAGACTAGGACGGCAATAATAGCAGAGGTGGTAACGGTACTGTGGGGCTTACTTCAACTGTGCATCCGATCCACTCCGTCCATCGTGTTCTCCCACTCATGATCACCGTAGAAATAAACAATCAGGCGAGCCCAAAAGTTATTGATCCAAAACATGGGGGAACAGTGTAAAATCACGTGGTGTAGCCCACATGGGTCTCTGAATTGTCTGATCCCTTCATCCTACTGGGTCACGTCTAATGAACGGATTAGATCGCATATATACAACATGGTGGGCCCTACAAACAGTGAGGAATGTTTTATTGGTTGGGTGTCCCCTTCCAACTATTCCTTGTTGAGATTAGACTGATTTTTGGCATCACGACCTAACATATAAGCCGCGTCTAATGGACAGGTGGATCTGATGCACAGTCTATGTGGGCCACACAACAGCCCGCGACACATGAGCGCACTTCAAAACAGCATCAGACAGATCAACTGTTGTTATTATACGCCATCGTTGTCGAAATGGTGGTGACTCTTCCATCGCCCACTAAGACAATCTAGACCAATCAAATCGCTGATCAAATTGATAACACAGTATAAACCATTCATTACAAAGCAAAGGATAGTACCCATCCGATTTTGGCCTTAGAATTTGGACGAATCACTATTTTAATTTCGTCCATCCATTTCGTGACCATCAATTGGTTGGTTATGATTGCTTGATCAGTGTGGTTTCTCGAGATACGCTCCATCCACAAATTTTCCTACAGTTTAGATGGCCTGGATGGCCGTATATGAGATCTGTCCATGACGAGTATGAGTAACTACCATTTTCAAATGGTGGTGAACTAGCACAGGAGTCCTACTATTGAGCTGGCCAGGGCCAGCCCAGCCCAGCCCAAAATAACCTCCTTAAATTAAATGATTTTTAAAACCATAGTTCAAAACGTTGCTGACTCAACTCGAAACTGGGACAAGTCATCTCGACTCGGTTAGATTTCGAGCTGAATCTCTTGAAAACTCACACTTGAAATTGATACGAGTAGATATTGGAAAGGCTAGTCAACCCAACTCAATAACTCGGTCTTCTCAACTCATTACAAGTTTTAAACAATAGTTCTAGAACTTGCTCACTTGACCAAAAACTCGGACGAGTCAACTCGACTAGGCTAGATTTCGAGTCTGAGTCTCTTAGAAACTCAGTCTTGAATCCGATTCGTCAGCTTGGTTACTCAGCTGTCTCAACTCGTTACAAGTTCTAAACGTAGTCAACTTGGTCGAGTCAACCTGACTCAGTTAGAGTTTGACTAAGTCTCTTTGAAACTCACTCTTTGAATTAACTCAAGTTGGAAATCAAAACCATCAAGTCATCACGATAACTTGGTCTTCCTGACTTCCTTATGACTTTTAAATAATAGTTCTAAAACTCACTGACACGACCTAAAACTTGTCTGGGTCGAATCAACTCAGATTTCAAGCCTGAGTATCTTGAAACTCGCTCTTGCGACTAACTCGGTCCGATATCAGAAAGACTCGCCAACCCAACTCAATGACTCAGTCATCTTACCTGGTTACGAGTTTAAAAAGTTCAAAACCAAAAGGGAGTCCTCACATGCAAGCTAACATCAAGGTAGACTAGTCATTTTCTTTCCTTCTCAATGACATAGACGTCAAAGAAAATCTAGGTGAATATAGGGCCAACGTTTGGTGGGCCCCAATCCGGCATGTTACATACCAATGACGACGTTGGGCCCAGCACATGGCAGGACTTTTTAATGGACCACACCGGGCAAAATCAAACTTTTGAATAGTTCCACAGCCCGCCCGGTTCTCGTAACTATTACATCACACAACCCACGGGCTGCCGCTTGATACATTACATCTGAAGTGGATCTTTTTGGAAAATTTTCCTTATTTCAGGGAGTTGTTGTGGTCCACCCGTGATAGACGGTAGGTAGGGGCCTTATCATGACAGCGTGAGCAGGTCATGTAATCCAACGGTCTCATGGAGACTTGTCTAACCAGATACGCCAACCCATTGACTCGTCTGCCATGCCGGGCCCAGTAACTTGTATGAAAGACCATGGCAAACAAACTCTAATATTTGAATACCGTGCGACTCGTCTAAAGTCCTAGCTATTACATCACGCACAGCCAGGCTAGGCTGCGATGGGTCTGTTGCGCAGGAAGTAACCCTTCTGGAAAAATCTACTTGTGTGGTCCACCCGTGATAGACGGTGGGGACCATAACAAGACACTGCGAGCAGGTGATGCAATTTATGATCGTTCAAAGGTCTATTTTGAGACTTATCTAACTAGCTGGGCCAACCCATGTAAACTCGTTAGAAGCCGATTGCAACCTCCCAAGTTCTGTAGGTCCCACCATCCTTTTTGCATGATCATTTTACGGCATGGCCCAAAAATGAGGCAGATCCAACTCTCAAGTGGACTACACGATGGGATGCAGTGGGGATTGGATACCTACTATTGAAAACTTCTTGGGGGGCATAAGTTTTGGATCAAGTTGGAATTTGTGTTTTCCCTTTATCCAGGTCTGTGTGACCTTATGAACTAGGGGTGCACACAGAACCGGTAGAACTCGTAAACAAATCAGAACCAACCAGACCGGTCCGGTTCTGGTTCTGGTTCTGAAAATCAAATAACCAGTTAATTCGGTTCAGTTCTCAGTAATCGGACTGTAGAACCAAACCTGGAACTGGACCCCTTGGCCAATAAATATTTAAATTTTATTTTGTTTTTTTAACATAAAAAACTAAACCATTCATCAAATGGATCACAACACGAATCAGACATTGGCAGCAAAATCATTTTGGGAACACGAAAGGGTCATAAAACAAACCATCTGTGCAAATTTTCAACAGAGGAGCTCAGGTTGGATTATAATTTTATTTTTAAAATAAATAAATAAAAAAAACCCATGCAATTGGGCTAGATTATAAAAAGCCCAGAACTGTAGAACTGAAACAGAACCTAACTGGTTTTTATGGTCCAGTAACAATTGGGTTCTAGGGTGCAAACAGTCTGGTTCCGGTTCTAGTTTCCCTGGAACCATTGGGGACAGTTTGGTTCCGGTTTCACCCTGAACCAGACCAAACCGAACAGTGTGCACCCTAATATGAACAGGTTGGATGGCAAACAGAAATCATGGGGGCCGTAAGAAGGTTTCAACAGTGGGTGTCATTGTCCCGGCTGCTTTCTGTGGTGTGGTCCATTTGAGCTTTGGATCTGCCTCATTTTTGGGCCCATGCCCTAAAATGATCTTGCTAAACGGATATAACACATACATCATGGTGGGGTCCACAAAACTTGGTGACGTCAAGCAGGGTCCACTTCCCTTACCCCCATCCACGCCCACCTAGCTAACTCGAGTGCAGATGGAAAACCTGTGATTCGGGAAGTGGTTCAAACGTTGCCACAGGCTATATTAACTCAGATACAAAAGGATGTTTTCGTAATGGTCTTTCTTAACACACACGGCCTGTTTGGGCACACCCTCAATTGGCGCTCTAAACAAAGTTGTAACTTTGAGCTAAATCCCAGTTTGCATTCTGCAATTGGATGCACTTTCACAAATCTGAGATAAGCACTAAAAGGCCCACTTGCTGGAAATCAATCCAATTAGTTTTTGGCAAGTGGTGGGTAAAAAAAAAAAAAAAACCCTTTTTGCCGAAGCGGCATCCAAACAGGCCCTAGATATCTCCCTAAAGAGGCCGAGTTCCCTATTAGTAACTAATAGGGAACTTCCCAAATTTGCTTGGGTCGATTAGTTTGGTAATCCAGGCCATGAAGCATATGGCTCCCATCAGGGATGGACCATGCCCAAAAAATCCCCTCAATTAGACAACTCTTGAGCTTTTGCCAATTGGCATACATGGTTAAGAAGAAATACACAAAATTTTCTCGTTCACAAGGATTTCAAATTGGGAGAATTGAAAGCATGGTCCATTCATGATGGGGATCATCCGATTCAATGGCTTGGATGGACACTACACAGTACAATAGAGAAGTTAGCTGCTACCAAACAGAGAACTGGACCTCTCACCAAAATACATCATAAGGACGCGTTTGGGTGCCGTTGAGTGAGTTCTTACACATTTTTCTCCCAACAACTGCATCACCGCCGGACGAAAGCATACCACTGACTGGATTGAGCTTAAGATTGTGGCCCACTCAGGTGTCCAATAGGCATGAAATTTCAGCAGAAAGGGCTTTCTATGATGTTAAGTTTGATGAATGGTTCAGATTTTGAATACATGGTGCATATAAATATGTCTTCAGTTTTGAAAAAGATGGGGTGCAACAACTAATAGATGGATGCCAACCTCTGCAAATGAAATGAGAAGTGGAAAAAGGCTTGTATCCAAGAACAGTGAATCAGCTCTGACACACTAAGAAGAGAGGTTACAAAGGGCCCACCTCATTCTTTTACAGCTTGAACTGAGTTCCATTGTAACTCAGCTTGAACTATGTAGAAACCCGCCGAGTCATACCAACATTGCACAAACTACTGCCTACCTCCGCTGTTGGCCGTATCCACCACAGGGGCCTACTGGCTCACTTCCATTTCAAAAATTACCAAAAACCCCATTGCATTAGGCCATTTACTATTTAAGAAAGATCAAAATTGGGGGATTTTGGTAATTTCATGGACCGCGAAAGTTACAAGCTCAGAACAAAAAGTTTCACATTTCTAAAGAATAATAAGAATGTGAAAAGATAAATGAAATTCCATACCGGATTGTTTCCGCATTCAACTTCCGCCACCTGAGTTCTCCACCTTGACAGCCTGCTTTTGAGGACACGACGACGACAAATGGCCGGCAACACCACACTCGTAGCATGTCCGCCTCTTTTTCTTAGCACTGCCAGTGCTCACCCCATCCTCCGCCTTCTTATTCTCACCAAATGACTCTGACCTTAACCGGGTCCCAGTTTCCTTCTTGGGGACAGCACACCTAATCCTCACCGGCCGTCCACATACCAACTTCTGGTCTAATGTTAAGGCTATGGTCAGAGAGGGACTGTCGGAGAAATCCACGTGGGCGTAGCCCCGGAACTCACCAGTTGTTTTGGCTTCGCCGAAACGGATGGATGATATGTTGCAATCGGAGAAAAGCTGTCTCAAATCATCCTCAGTTATATCCCAGGATAAATTCCCCACGTAGATTCTGTTGTATCCATCCACGATCTCGGGCGAGAAATCTGATGACGGCTTGTGGGACCGGGTGGCCTTGTATGGATGTATCTTTAGAAACAACCCACCCCTGAAAAGAATTTGTCATGATGCACATTTCATGGAGTTTCATAAAGTCATTCTTGCCATTAATGTTGCACATGCGTATGGTGATCAAGACTGTTGATTTGCTGGGCCATCATGTGTATGGCCAATAGATCCAAAAAGTAAGGCACTAGAATGGTAGCTAGCTAGGCCGGAGTTGGGAAAATAAATAATGGTGCGACTTCAACAAGCAAAATCAACGAAGACCAGTGACCAGAATCATCCAATCACTGTGATTGGGCAGTGGCCCATCCACATGGTGGCCTTCCAGCTTAATAGTCCTTAATTATTGTGGGGATCAATCTGTATAGAATTTCTAAGCATGTTTCTTACTTATGTGCACCGAAAGGAAGAGACTGGATTAAAGAGCAACGGCTTATATACTCACATGTCAGCACCGTCAAGAGCTAAAGCTCTTTTAGCTGCAGCTTCGGTCTGCAAGAAGTTTAACAAATCAATAGCAATCAGAGCCGTTGCATTGGTTGCAAACTCAAAAGAGGCAAAATCAAAAGGAAAATTCAGTATCCATCAAACCACAAAATGCCTTGCTAGAGTGCTGCAACTCATCCACATCGCATACATGTGTGCCAACCCTCACCGTCCAAATCATGAGCCCGAATTTGGAAGGATAATAGCCCAGAAATCACAGTGATTGGAGCATCCAAATGTTCACATGGTGACCATTAAATGGACAGTTCGAAAGAAGAAGGGTTAGCAGTCCCATTATACATGTTGAAATCAGGTAACGAGAATCATCTACCCAATGCGGTTTTCAATCATCTAACCAGTGTGATTGTAATCAACCTATGTAATAGCCTATTACATAGCCTATTAGATAGTGGTTGATTGTAATCAACTTATAGTCTATTAGATAGCACTTGATTGTAATCAACTTATGCAATAGTCTATTAGATAGCGCTTGATTGTAATCAACTTATGTAATAGTCTATTACATTGTGCATGTAGGAATTTTATTCATTGCCGGTCCCCAGCCTATATAAAGGAGGGACGTTGTGTCAGTGCCAGAATCAAACTTACCAAACCTTCGAACATGAATCTGAACAATATGATGTTCCAAACTCACGCAAGGGCATTCCTTGTAAGCTACGTGCTGCATCGGAACTCGGGTGCAGTGAGAAATGGGCAAGGGTTGGCTACAGCGTCCCCAAAAAAGCAACACTGCATTGGCGCCTAGTTGCTGTGAGAAGTAGGCACAGGTTCCCGTGCCATTTTGGATGTGTGCTGGTAAAGAAGCTAGTTCAAGAGAATATGATTCGTCTTGCCTCATGGAATATAGAAACATTGACAAGTAAGAGTATGGAGTTAGTAGATACGATGAAACGAAAGAGAGTTAACATACCTTGTTTTTAGGAGACCAAGTGGAAAGGAGTTAAACCTAGAGAAATTGATGGATATAAGCATTGGTATATAGGAAGGGGCAATAATAGAAATGGGGTTGGGATGGTGGTAGATAAAGATTTACAGGATAAAGTTGTAGATGTTATGAGAGGTGCCGTAAGTACAATACTTCTGAGAGGATATGGATGGACTGATGCAAGAAATTCTGAATGGAGAGATGATATTTGTAGGAGAGTCAGATGATCATGTGGGGAAAGAAAGTAGAGGATATAAGAGGGTATGTGGAGGATGTGCATTTGGGAGAAGAAATGAGAAGGGAGAAGTTATCCTTGGCTATGGCATACATTCTAGCTCTAGCAAACAGAGACTTTAAGAAGCGAAATGTTTTTTTTTTTTTAGATGAATATTAATAACCTTCAAAAGTGGATCATATACAAGCCAAATAAATTTCTTTTTACTTAAGAAGACAGAACGATCAAATGTAAGGATTGCAAGGTGGAACATGAAGCGAATTTGACCGTGCAACGTAGGTTAACGGTTATGGATGTTTACATTATGAGATGGAAGAAAGGAAATGAAATTAACAGGTGCCCAAAAACTAGGTGGCGGAATTTAAAAGAAAAGAAAATAATGTTATTCAGGTATAAATTGATGGAAGAAGGAAAGTGCGATGTCGAGGAAGAAGTAAAGGTTATGTGAAACGATATGGTTGAGTGCATGAGCAAAGTGGCAAAACATGTTTTAGGAGTATCTAATTCTAGAGAGGAAAATCAATCATATGAGGAAACTTAGTGGTGGAATGATGGTGTACAAAAAACTATTAATGAGAAGTGACATGTTTCAAAGCCTAGAAAGGGATTAGAAATGCCAAAAAGATTGTTAAGAAAGTGGTAAGTGAAGCTAAATTTAAAGCTTACAATGATCTTTACAATAGACTGGGGGCAAGACAAGCGAGGGTGAGAAAGATGTCTTCAAACTCGCAAAAATGAGAGAGGGGAAGAGTAGGGATCTAGATCATGTTAAATCATTGAGAGTGATGTCTAGAGGGTAATCAAGGACAATGAGATCAATAAATATTAAAAGGAGGAGACACTATTTTCAGAAACTTGTTAATGGCAATCACTCTGAGAGCATAAAGTAGAAGGAACAATAAACTCAAATAACATCGGAGTCCATAGATACTTTCATAGGATTAGGATATCTAAAATGAAAGAAGCTTTGAGAAAGATGAAAATAAGAAAGACCCTTAGACTAGATGCTATACCAATAGAGGTTTAGAAGTGTATAGGAGATATTAGGTTATTTTGGTTGACAAAGTTGTTCAACAAGAATGTAAGATCAAAAAAATACCAGATGAATGGAGGAAAAGTACCGGAAAACCTATTTATAAGAATAAAGGAAACACGGAATTGCACTAACTATTGTGTGATTAAACTTATGAGCTATACTATGAAACTTTAAGAAAGAGTGATTGAGCAAAGACTAAGGCATGAGACGAATTATTAGAAAATCAGTTTGGTTTCACACCAGGAGGTCTACCACTGAAGCTATTTTACTACTTAGACAAGTGATGGAGAAACACAAGAAGAAAAGGAAGGATGTCCACATGGTCTTTATCAACTTAAAGATAGCTTAGGATAGGGTCCCTAGAGAGTTAATTTTATGAGCGTTAAGAGAGAATGAATTTCAAGAGGACATTGATATGATCAAGGATATGTGTGAGGGAGCAATAACAAATGTGAGGACCACTAGTGGAGAGGGGAGTTCCCAACCACTATAGGCTTGCACTAGGGGTTGGCATTGAGCCTGGATCTTTTCACATTGGTTATGGACGAGTTAATGAGGCATTTATAGGAAGAGATCCCACGTGTATGTTGATTACAGAAAACATAGTATTGATTGAGAAGACAAAGGAGGGTGTAAACGCAAAGCTAGATTTATGAAGATGAGCTTTAGAATCTAAAGGATTTAAAATTAATTGAACTAAAACTGAGTATATGGAGTGTAGTTTTAGTAATAATAGCAGTGAGAATGAGGAATTAGTACATATTACTGACCAAGAAGTTTCCCAAAGTGACAACTTATATCCTGGGTTGATAATTCGTGAGAGTGGTGAGATTGAGAAGGATGTTGCCCATAACATTCAAGCGGGGTGGAAGAAATCGAGTTTGTGCCTCTGGAGTTTCATGGGATTGTTGTGTAACATTCAAACCAAAAGGGAAATTTTATAGGATGGCTATAAGACTAGCCATGCTTTATGGGACAAAATGTTGGGTTGTTAAGGAACAACATGTCCATAAGACGAGTCTAGCTGAAATGTTATGGATGAGTGGCAAGACAAGGATGGAATTAGAAATGAATGCATTTGAGAGAATTTAAGAGTAGCACCAATTGGTAACAAGATAAGCGAAAGTAGATGTAGATGGTTTGGTCATGTGCAAGTGCAATGGTGACCAAGAACTGCTCCGGCTAGGAGTGAGTTTGTAGAAGGGAAGGACCAAAAGGACGTGGGTGGAGGTAGTAGGAAATGACTAAATGACCTATGGTCTAATTAAAGTTATGACCCTTGATAGAGTAAAATGGCAGAAAAGGATTCATGTAGCTGACCCCAATTAGTTGGGATGATGCATAGATGATGATAATGATGGTCTATCCACAATGGGGTTTACGATCTGTATGGTTTGAATTGGCGTGCATGCATACGACATATAGTGGATGAGTTGCAGTGTGCAAGTTTTGTCATCTGGCACGGTACAGCCACAATAGTTATAGAAGATGCATGACATTCATCCAAGCACTATTTACCAGGGCATGTCACTAAGTCAATGCAAAACATTAGAAGCATTGTATGACACTGAGTACAGAATCTGACTAACAATGGCAATATGGCATTGATGTAGCTCGATTGGAACATGCTATATTCTGCAAGTTCAATGCCATGAGTTCAATACCATCTTCCATGGAAAAGGCATTGATATTTAACACTCCAATATGGCATTTCTCTATTGGTGCCGCCGATGATGGATCATGCAATTTTCCATTGCAGGTTGAAGCTAGCTGCAAATAGGTTTATTATTTTATTTATTTATTTGAGCAGTTGAATCATTCATCTGGTGTGACTTCTGACGATGGCTAGTTCATGATGGGCCCGCCAGATGAGCAGTCTGGATAAATATACATTTTTGCCACGTCTACATAGAGTGACACACGATATTTTGGTGAGTGTGTGTGTGTGTGTGTGTGTGTGTGTGTGTGAGAGAGAGAGAGAGAGAGAGTATTCAAGGTACGTCGACAGATAAAACTAACCTTGAAATTAATCATAGCAATTCCCCTGAACTTCCCACTCTCTGGAAACGTCATGCAATCGACTTCAGTTATGCTGCCACAACTCTCGAAGAAGCTTCGTATATCATCCTCAGTCGAGTAATACGGAATCCCACCTACATAGACCTTCGTAGCAACATTCCCATTTTCTTGACTGCAAACAATGTGATGAATGTGAAGAAACCATGTCACTAGAAATTGAAAAAAGAAAAGGAAAAAAAAACTTAATTCTTTGTTTAGAATCCATTGATTACCAATGAGTATGACAACCAATAAACTTTGAATCTATATGCCTATGCCATCAAGAAACATTATTAGAAAAGGAACTGTAGGACACCACTGGAAAACATTAAGGGCCCTTTTGGCGTGTCATTCAGCTATGTGAATAGTGTTGCCTAGATAAGATTAGTTAATGATGATAAAAGCTGTCATGCCCAGTGTTCGAAGTATTGGTATCACTACAAGTTTCGCTGGCCAGGGATACAGAAACAATATCGATATCGCTGATAACTGGAAATGCGGGGACATATAGGGAAAACAGTGGAATCTTCGACGAAACTTTAGGAGATGTTAAAATGTACATATTTGCATATTTAGAAATAAAAATTTTGTAAAAAGAATGCATACATAATAAGTTTCCATTTAATGGGGCCTTAAAAGCATGTGTTGTTGTAAGAAATCAGTCCAATTATCCCATCTGGCCTATTTAACCATCCAACCTTCCATCCAAACATCCATCAATATTGCAAAATATCAACAACACATAATATTTCACCAAGAAATCATCAACAATTGGAAGAAAACGAAAGATTGTGGTTTCAATATCGCGCATGTTGCGATATCGATAATATTGAGATATTATTAATATTATCAATGACGAATTGAACACTACATACAACCATGTGCCTATAAAAAAAAAATTCCAATAAACAAAATTCTAATAATATCAATACGTTGGTGATATTATTGAAATATCATCAATACACTTATGATACAAGCATTACTTGGAATTTACATAGTCAAAATTATTGGCGATACATCGGCGATATTGATGCATTGGCAATACAAGCGACACCTAGAATTTACATAGTTGAAAATATTGACGATTACATTAGCGATATTGATACGTTGGCGATACTTAGCAATACATTACTAATACCTGGAATTTCTGATACAAGCAGCCTTATCGGTATCGCTACCAGTGTTATCGGTATCGCTGAGCTGGAGATAAAGATAATATCGGAGATAATTCGAACATTGGTCATGATAATGGATATATTATGGTTGGCAGTAACACACTAACACTAGCTACTGTATAAGCACATGTGGAAAGTGCAAAGTGTTTAGTAGCCTTTCTCACATCACCACTTGTGTGAGAGGCTGAATGCAACGTTTTTGTTTTACTCATACATAGCTTATTCAACAATTTGGACGGTTTGGATTGTCTTATAATCATGACACATATACAATCTTTTTTCAGTGCATATTGAAGTTTACCAAGATGTAAAGGCCATCCCAATAGGTTACAAGAAATCCTCAGCCCCATTTCACTTAAATACGGAAGCTCGAATGGCCCCAAAATGGAAGGGGGCTGATATAGGGGTAGGTGTAGGGTAGGGAGGGGTATACCTACCACTGAAATGGGGGAAATGATCTATGTTGTGAATATTCACACCGTCCATCAAATGTGCCACCCCATTTTTTGCCATGATCTCAAAAATCAGGTCAATCCAAAACTCAAATGGGCCAAAAATCAGGAACAATGTAACATCATGCTGTTTTGATCAGCAACGTGTTTCGGAGATTGGAATATCTATGTTCTAAGAATAACAAAGAAACTAAAATGAAAGAATGCTCGTCATCAATAATTTTATTAATCTAAGTTCTTATTAGTTACATTCCTTACATTGCCCTAATTCTAAAACAAAATACAATTAACAGTACAACTTCAAATAACAATTGACAATAACAATTCCGATATCATTTTGACCATGTGGAGTGTCCGTCGAAATGACAGAAGAGTTGTGCGGGTTTGAAACCCTTGATTTATGCCGATACACGAGCCAAAATACTTGAATTTATAATCCATAGCCTTGATTATGTGGACAACAACAACTTTTTTGAACAATTTGCTCGGGATCACTGTTGCGCGGTCGCGCAGTAGGCTCAATTCCTATTACTTCTCCTTTCTCATTCTTCTTCGCAAACTTCTCGATACATGAATTCTGCAATTCTTCTACTCCAGGAGCTCTTGAATGTTTCAAGTATCCAAATGAGAGGGGTGAGGGGGTATTTATAAGCATTCGCACGTGTGAAGCCCCCAATCCACGCAACATTTCATCGTTGCGAGGTTGCATTCATCTCTCACATTGCGCGGTTGTGAAATGCATATTACACTCTTCATTAAGATGGTCTATTGCGCGGTCACGCAACAGCTCTAGAATCCTTTCCTTTTGCTTAGCCACGCAAATACATACTCTGTCCCTGGCTTCTTTCTTCTGTTGCACGGTCGCACAACTAATTTTTTATTCCTCAACACATGCCTAGCTAAATTCATTAGTAGGCCAACCTTAGTTTTATAATGGCCTGATTATTGGAGTGCCTCTTCATCTTGGTAGGACACATCAAATGAATGGATTTGATATCATATACAAACCATGGCTGGCCACCCAAATGGTAGGCATCTCCATCCCAATTGTTACACATGGTGTGGCCCACCTGAGTTTTGGACGAGGCTAAATTGTTGGATCGATGGTTAACATGAGGCAGTGCACCTGATGGACGGTGTGGATATGCATCTAATGGACGTAACCTCCTTCACAGGGCAACATGAGGTGTTCTAAAATGAACATTATCAAAATAATTGGATTCCGTCAGAATCCAATTGTCAATTGCCATCATTTTACAACAATTAACATGAGAGGAAAGAAGAAAGAGGAAATAAAATAGGGCTAAAATATGAGATATTTGAGTCTTCGAAGATCTTTCATAGGACATTAATATATTAGGGGATTTTTAATATCTTTTGGGCGATCTTAAGAAGTTAGAGATAAGACTAAGAGAATAAAAGGTAGGGCGAGATTTAGGTCCATATGTGTAGTATTTTTGGGTTTTTCCTAATTTAAATAATTAAGTCTTCATACATCTCTTCATAGATGTCGTATGGTGATGAAGATGGAATAAAAAAGAGTGAGTTCATTATTCTCTTGCAAAGAGAGAAACTAACACAGGACAAGTAACCACTTGCTCTAAAAGCTCGAACTAATAGAGCGTGGTGAATCAACCCCTTTATCTCGTAGCCCGAGTCAGGCCCTTGGTCGAACCCCCCTCGTGGGCCCTACTTCACATGGGTCCTGCCACACACAAGCCACCCACCTCACATGGGCCGCCCACCCCGAGTGTTCCCCCACTTCACACAGGCCACCCCATTCGAGCCTGTGGTGAAAATGCCCCTACATTAATCACCCTCGATGAAGAGTCTCAAACACGAGACCTCTTGCTCTGGTACCACTTTTGATGCAGGACAACTAACTATTTGCTCTAAAAGCTCGAATTAATAGAGTGTAGCAAATCAATCCATTTATCTCATAGCCTACGTCAGGCCCTCGGCTGAACCTCCCTCATGGGCCCCACTTCACATGGTCCTGCCTCACACAGGCCGCCCACCCCGAGTGTGCCCCCGCTTCACACAAGTCACCCCACTCGAGCCCGGTGTGAAAATGCCCCTACATTAGAAACCCTATAAAATCAACCCTTTGAATTGTAGTGTGTGCAAAACCCATTCTTTTCCTCTTCTTATTTTCTTTCCACCATCCGGCATCATTTCATCTAAATTAAGCATGAAGGACAATGAACAATTCATAGCACTCTTCCGTGTAGGCTCATCTTGAAGGAAGCACATAATGCATAATGGTCCTCAATGTCCTAGGCCAAAATATTTAGTACCAAACATAAAGTTCTCTAAAGGCCTATTTGGTTTTCCAATTTCCTATGAAATGCAAAGTGAATGAGTCATCACTATCATTTCCAAGTGTTTGTTTAAATAGAAATTATGGCTCGTAAATTGAGAGTCAAATACACTCGTAGAGCAAGTAAATTGTAATTACATTTTCACATTATAAAACTACCATTTTTATAGTGATTTGTGGGTGAAACAATGTAGCAAAATCATCATTGTAGTCAAATGTAAGTGATATCACCACACAATTACAAGAGTAAATAATCATTACGCTTTTACAGCCATTTACCGTTGTAATTGGAAAACCAAACAGGCCCTAAGAAGTTCACCAAAAGAGTTGCTACAATATGAAGACATCAAATGTCCTTGGTGTACGAGAAGCTGGATTGACCTATCCCTTGCTATCTCAGTTAATGCAGAAATTTTGCACTATTGGAGTTAGAAGTTATGGAAACAAATTGAGTAATAGTTACATGATAATATGCATGATGCATCGATAATGCTAATAACCTTATAGTATAATTCTTTTGCCTTTTGACTCAAGAATGTATTTTGATGGGTTCTGTTAATGAATTGATACGGTCTGCCAAACAGAGCGTACCAACCAAATTAAAACACTAAAGAAAGAAACAAGGGTTTTAACAATTGAACCATTCCAATCACAAGGATTGCGCCAAACAACATAGAATGAAATAACAGGCTTCACCACACGGACTTTCAACAACGAGAGATAAACAGTCGATCAACTGCAAATATGCATTTGAACAACACAAAGAAACAAGACAAGCATCTCATAACCCCAAAATGATGGACATCGAACCTTTCAAATCTCAAAGATTTCACAAAAGAGGTAATATATAATGCTCAACCAAGAACAACAGCGCTTTTCTGTCTTTTTCTTTCTTTCTTTCTTTTTTACTTTTTAATTTTTTGACCCAGCAACATTACAACAGGACCTCAAATCCTCAACTTATGTCTACCTAATCATTTTGATTTAGTGGGCCCATAGTGGGATGCTCCATGCCCTAAAGATCCTAGATATTCAACAAACTTGGACAACCACAACCAATGGCCCACATTTAAGGGGGACAAATTGGACAGTTAGGATCATTTGATCGAGGAGATTATTTGGGTATCTCACAGCCACTTTTGGCACCCATCATATGAACAATTTGGATCAAAAGATGGCCCCACATGTAAAGTTTGTTAGGCCGAACAATTAATGGGTTTCAATTATCCATCAACTTAAAATTCAGTACTTGAATTGTAGGTTTGGGATCTGTTTGGATTGTGAGAAAAGAAAACAGTAATAATTATCTAATGATTATTTATTTTGTGTTGTTTGGATAGCAAATAAAATGTGGATTACACACAACAATCATTAGACTTTTCCATAGGATTATCCGGCAAAAAAGAAACTAGGTGACCGTTGTGAGAAGAATTTGAGATTTCCACTAGTTATCCAAACAAGATCCCCTATAAATGAAATCTATAGGAACCCATTTTAATAGTGCACTTGGAAATAAAAATTAAATAATTATTACATTTTTTTTTTCTTTTCTTTTCCTTCAATTCAAATGGACCTTAAAATCAAACGATATTGGCAATCTAATAATCTATATCTAATGTAGGACGGTGGAAGGAAAATGAGAAGAGAAGAATGGATTTTGCACACATTACAATTCAATGGGTTGATACTTGATTTTATAGGGTTTTGCTCCCTCTACAAGAGAATACTTTCTCCCAAAACGCACTCTTTATATATAGATATATATATATATATATATATATATATATAGAGAGAGAGAGAGAGAGAGCAGTGGTCTCCTACAAACCGTACCGCATGAGACTTCATGCGCACTAAGGCAGGCTTACTTAGACAGTAGGTTGAGGGTGGACCCCACCGTGATTCGTTTGTGACATCCATTCCAATCATTATCTGCCTTGTTAAAATTCATGCATGGTAATGAAAAAATTATACGTATGTACTACTGATGTGACCACACCACATGAAAATGTAGTTATTGAATGCCCACCATTAAAAGAATTTTAAGGGCTGCAAAAGTTTTAAAATAAGCTGATATTTGTGTTTCCCTTCATCCAAGTCTGTATGACATAATCAACAAGTTGGATATCAAATAAACGTTATAGTGGACCCTAGGAATTTTTAATGGTCGGCATTTGATCACCATTGTTTTCTGTAGTGTGGTCCACCTTAGATTGGATCTAACTCATTTTTTGAGCTCATGTCATAAAATGAGCTAGTAGTGTGGATAGACTTAGATAAAACACATGGATCATTGTGCGGGCCACGAGCTAGCACAACCAATAACAAAGTCCGTATTGGCGAAATTGGATTGCGTACTGAGTTACTCAGTACACTCTTATTTTACTGAGTAAACTCATTTGGGACCACCTTGAATGTATGTGGTCTATTCATGCCGTCCATCCATTTTTTCATCTAATATAAGGGGTTGAGCCCAAAATTGAAGCATATCCAAAAATCAGGTGGATCATACCACAGGAAACAGTGGGGATAATGATTTCCACTGTTGAAACCTTTTTAGATCCCACAGTGATGTTTATTTGTCATCCAACCTGATAGTAAGAACTTAAAGACATGGATGAAGGGAAAAAAACAATTATAAGCTTGATCCAAAACTTATGTGGCCCTTTACAATTTTTAATGGTAGACGTTCACATGCATAATGGAATCCATGTCCTGCTAGTCCTGCCATCCTATGCCAATAGGATGTGTTGGGGATGCTCACCTCGATATGTATGTGAAATCCACTCCAGCCATGAGGTGGGTGATAAAAAATTATCAGTAGGGATTAAACATCAGCATGATCCGTAATTTAGGTAGGGCACATTACTGGAAATAGTGTGGGAGGATGCTTACCATCCAAATTAATTCACTTGTTGTAGCCCATATAAATTATATATGTGCCTAATTTTTTATAACCATGCATGAATATTCATGAGACAGGTAATGGTTGGAGTGCATCACAGTGGGGCCCATTAAAAATTCAACGGTAAGTATTCCCTTCTCCCACTTTTCCCTTTATTGTGGCCCACCTAAATCATGAGTCTAATTGGGTTTTGAATTATGTGGCTAAATTTTCATCACTGACCTTGTGGTCATAGTGGATTTCATGAAATTATTGTGTTGGGCCCACCCCTAGCCTCCAAGCTAGTAAGTTGGCATCGATGTGCATGAAGTCTCTTACGGCTTATGTGAATGCCTTAGTGCGCACAAAATCTCGTGCGGTACTGTTTGTAGGAGACCACTGCTCTCTCTCTCTCTCTCTCTCTCTCTCTCTCTCTCTCTCTCTCTCTCTCTCTCTCTCTCTCTCTCTCTCTCTATATATATATATATATATATATATATATATATATTCCAATCTCCATTGCTATACGACAACTACAAAGACATATACATGTAAACTCAATTATTCTAAATTAAGAAAAGAACAAGAAATATCACATATATGGACCTAAATCTCTCCCTTTTTCTCTCTCATGCTTATCTACTTTTAATCTTATTAAGATCTCCAAGATATTAATATCCTTATTGAAGATTCCAAAAGATAATGTTGTTCTTCACCGTTTCGAGTTGTATGGTTGTTTAGTTGTTTTCCTATTTTGTTTGTTTTTGTTTCTGTGTCTTTTTCTTTCTTTGTTGTTATTCTATTTTGTTGTTGCTTATATAGTTTGCTTTCAATTTCTTTTCTGTTTTCTTTTTGCCATTTCTAAATCTTAATAAAATTTTCAATCTTTAAAAAAGGAAAAAATATATTAGTAAATACTATTAAAGATCTTCTAAGACAAATCTCTCAAAATAGAAAACCACCAATAACTTAATATCCCTTAAAAGATTCCTTTAAAATCATCATCACCAGCAAAAACATCATCTAAGCCTTATCCCAGCTAATTGGGTTGGCTGCATGAATCCTGTTCCACCATACTACTCTATCAAGGGCCATAACTTCAACTAGACCATTGGCATCAAGTCTTTTCTTACTACCTTCACCTACAACCTTTTGGGCCTTTGCCTTGCACTTTTAGCTTTCAACTTGTACCACCTCAGTCCTTCTATCCAGCACAGTTCTTAGTCTCCATTGCACATGACTAACCATCGGGTGCAACTCAGTTATCAAGTTAATGAAATCTTCACTCCCAAATCACAAGGAAATGGACAAAAGTACACCTACAAGAATATTTGAGTAAAGAGGGAGAAATAACTTTATTGATATCAAAAATTTTCTCTTACAATACTTTAAAAAACTCACAACTAGAAAATTTGGAATGCCTACCTCCTCCACCTCCCCCTTTTATAGACCCTAAAGATCATCTTTAATGAAAAACCCTAACTATTAGATTAATTTCAAATCAATTTCCTTTGATTTCCAATTAATCTAATTTACCTAAGATGACAACAAGCCTAATGATAGTAAAAGCAAACCTTGGAAATAATCCTCAAAATCTTTAATCACATCTTTAAATCAGCCCCCACGTCTTCTACGGATAGTAAATTGCAATTCATGATATGAATACCCTAAATATATCAACAAACAGTCCAAAATAAGCACATACTAGGTCCTATGGTGGGCCATAGGTCTACATCATTGACGGGCCCTGCGGTGGGCCATGGGCCTACATCACCATCTAAGCATACTTCCCCTCATCTTATTATCTATTGTTGCTACTCCTAAGTTTCCTCAAATGCATTCATTTCTATATCCTATCCTTCCCCATCTTGCCACTCATCCTCATTGAAGCTATACTCATCTTATGAACATGTTGCTCCTTAACTTCCCATAAAGTATCGCTGGTTTTATACCTATCCCATAAAATTTCCCTTTCAGTTTGAATGGTACAGGACCATCACATAAAACTCCTGAGGCACATCTCCATTTCTTCCACCCAACTTGAATTCTATGGGCAGCATCCTTCTCAATCTCCTCACTCTCATAAATTATTGACCCAAGATATTGAAAGTGGTCACTTCGGGCAACTTCCTGGCTTGCAATCTTAAATACTTCCTCATTTCCACTGCTATAGTTATTAAATTTGCTCTCAATATACTCTGTTTTAGTCCAAAAAAATTTAAATCCTATAGATTCTAAAGCATCCCTTCAAAATCTTTACTAAATAAAGACTTCAAAGAATCAATCTAGAATCACACAAAGGATCCCTAGCTCTTAAAAATCTCTCAAGTACGACTCAACATATGGAGGCCACTGGACGGGCCATAGGTACCCACAAATTGGGTTTTTCAGGACCACATGTTCATCACACGCTTCTTATGATTATTCATGCTTGCATTACTATCTAACTGACCAATCGAAAACTGCTAACATTTGGCTGGTGGTAAATGGTTTAAGTTGTAAATGATTTACTAGAAAATCATTTACAGTCTGTAAATGATTTACCATTTACAGAGTTTGGATAGCCTGTAAATGGTTTATATCTTGTGTATCACACCTGGAATGTTTAGAGAAGTAATTCATTAAAAAAAAAAAAACATTCAAATGGCATATCAGAATGAGAGAGAGAGAGGGGAGTCTTCTTTTGTTACAGCATCCAAACGACCCCTAAAACAAGAACATGAGTTACAGCATTTTCCCTAATCCAATCATCAGACTAAAAGAGAAAAAAGAAAGAAAGAAAAAAAAAAGGTCTTAAATACAATCACTTCAAATCACAAAGACCAAACCAAACAGCTGAAATTGAAATAAATAAATAAATAAAAGTAACACTGCATTACCTTGCATCGATAATCGACGAATCCGTCGCCGCTTCCTTACTTTCTCCACCGCCATTGTCAATCCCCTTCTTATTCTTATTATTCTTTTTCTTCTTCTCTTTCTTTTTCCCCTTCTTCTCCTTCTCCGGTTTCTTCTCTACCGCTAGCCCGTCACCTCCATCCCCTCTCTCCACGGTTGATTCATCTCCACCGTCCATCCTCTTCCTCTTCTTCTTCTTCTCCTTCTTCTCATTCAAACCAACCTCCTTATTCTCTTTCTGGGCATCCTTACTTCCTTCAACAGGCTTCGAATCCCCCAAAGACGGATGCTTCTTCCTTCTAATCTCTCTCTTTGAGAATCTGGGCTTTTGGGTTGCAGAATCCAGAAGCTGTTTGAGGGTCTGAGGCTGCAGATGTGCATCTTTGGATGGTTCTGATGCTGCAAGAGACTCGACCACAGCGGCTCTGAGCTTTTGCTTGAGCTTCTTGTTGGATAAAACCATCTTGCGATTGTAGTTGCAGAAATGGAGAGCGAGAGGAGTCTTCTTTTGTTCGTGTGAAGTAGGGATGGAAGTTGGGCGGGTTCAACCCGACCGACCCGTGACCGACCCGACATTAGATTGGGCTCGGGGCAGGATGTATACGTTTTGGTCGCGGGCTTGGCAATACAAACACAAACCCGATGAAACTTGGGTTGGGCGGGTTGAGATCTTGGGTTGCCCGACCTAATCCGAACCGGCTAAATATATAACTTCTTTATGAATTAATTATAATTAAGTGCGGGTCGTTTGTGTTCAATGCACGGAAATTTTCAATACCATTGGTTTTCATTGGTCCACATCATTTCTAATGACTCAAGCTAATAAGATAGGCTGAGTTTCTCTCTCCCAAATAGATTGCTTGATACACAAAATATAATATGCTAATGCAACAATGAAAATATTAGCATATATCTACCCAATCAATTTGGCCAACCTGACCGAGCAGCTTGGGTTGGGCTTAGATTGAGAATTCCCATCCGAAGTTGGGCATAAGTACAAAAAATAATACTTGAAAATATACTAGACTAGTGTAACAATGAAAATATTAGCATATATCTACCCAATCAATTCGGCCAACCTGACACAGCAGCTTGGGTTGGGCTTAGATTAAGAATTCATTTTGGGTTGGGTTGGGTTGGGTTAGGGTTGAGGTATAGGAACCTTGGGTTAGGGCTAGGGTTGAACACCAACCCTGGCCATGGGGCCCACATGGATGTATTTTTTGTGTATCTATGCCGTCCATCCCTTTTTTCAGATCACTTTTGTGCGTGATTCCAAAAATTAGGGGGATCAAAATCTCAAGTGAACCACACAATAGAGATTAAATTCCCACCATTAAAAACTTCTTGGGGCCACAAAAGTTTTGGATCAAGCTGCTATTTGTGTTTTCCCTTTGTCCGGGAGTTTTTAATGGTGGGGTTCAATCACCAACGTTTTCCTATGGTGTGGTCCACATGAGATTTGTTCTACCTCAATTTTGGGACCCTTTGCTAAAATGAGCCAGAAAAAACGGATGGACGACATGGATATACAACACATGCATCGAGGTAGTTCCCATGGTCAGGGCCTCACCCACTAAGTCGTTGCCCCTGCCTCCGTGCTTCATTGTAAAATTATCCAATTTTGCTTCCTACCCTCACTTTGGAGGGACATGAATCAGGCGGCTAAGATCAGCTGAGCATGCATTTTGAGCCATTTTCCATCGATGGTAAGAGAAACTAGATGGACGACCTTGGTTGATAAATCAAATATGAAGAAAAGGCTCTGCGCTATTCTGGTCTTTCCAGGCTCACACACTTCATATCGCTTGTGATGAGCGATGATCTCACTCATCAAACATCTTGTTGATGCAAAAATCTGACGTGCCCCTCCACCAACCTATCACCTGCACACGAGGAAAACAAAGGAAACCCTGGCTAGAGCCGAGGACCCTCCGATGCCGAAGTCAGGGCTAGGACCATTCGAAAGAGTTTAAGGGACAACTTTTTTGCATACCTTTTCACATTGGAGATCTCCTGTATTTATAAGAATGGGAGGATCCTATCATGCTAAGATTCTTCTCCTGATATCTTAAAAAATTGGTGTCAATCCATTTCTGGACTCTAGCCGATCCCGAGATCTTCGGGATCAGGAATCCTTTTACTAGATTTTCGGCAAGGTATTTCATTTTATACCGTTTCTACCTTGCTCGAATTGGTCCAGGCCAACTCTACTGATGAGTGAGTCTTGGCCTAGTGTAAGGGGTAAGGCTACTTGCCTACAATCGGATGAGATGAGACTGATTTATAATTAGTGTACTTTCTTAATACGATAGTTGACTCTGTAACTGACCTAAAGATGGGCTGGTTTTATGGTCGGTCGGGTGGTTTCTGAGCGTTGGGCCTTAGTCGGCCTCTTCGGATGTTGTTGCCTCGTTTACCGAGTCAACTTTACGCATCTCATATACTTTGTCTTATGGCTCTGGACTTTGTAAGTCTCGGTCAGGATTTATTTCTTACAACCCGAGTCAAGTCTCTCCTTTAGGCGTTTGGTCTACTTGCCTCGGTCGGGCTTGTTGCCTCTGAATCTCGGGCGGTGTCAGTAGAGTTGGTCCATTTCATAGTTGAGTATCTAGACTTGTTCTATTTTTTCCCCAACAATAAGCCCCCTTACTCCTTACGTCAACTATGTTGACGTTAAGGAGTAAAGAGTTGTTGAGTCGGCTTGAACCGGGATCGATGTTATGATGAAGCATTTAATGCTCGCAGGAGTTATGCATCGTCCAAAACACATGTTGGTTCGTTGATCAAGGCTGCATGAGCGGGAAGCCGTCGGAACCTCTTTTCAACTTACGAGCACTATACACGTGGCGAGGGCGACGCGTACGTCGTCCGAAGTGCGCCACGTGTCGGGGCGGGGGAGTGGAAGCGGCCGTTGACTCGACTCCTCCTTAAATGCTCGTGCCATGTGGCAGGGCTATAAATGGGGGAGCGGGACACTCCTCTCCCATTTTCGTGCGCGTTTTCCTCTTCCCTAATTTCCATTTTCACTGATTTTGCACTCTCCGCCATTTTCATTTTCGATTTCTACTTCCACATCTATCTCTTTCTTGCTATCTTCGGTGAGTTTTTAACTCTTTTCCTCCCTTTCACTTTCAATTTCAATGGGAATGCAAGGTTCCCAGAGCCCCCTGGGAGGAAGCTTCCGGTGACGAGGGTGAAGCGAGGTGTCTCTAGAACGTTTTGGAATCACCTTCGCTGCTAGCGGAGATAACTGCAGGCGCCAATGCAGCTTTTCAGCATTCTGAAAGGGTGGCTGGAATTTTTGCGAAGCACCCTGTTTCGGCAGGTCCCTCTCCCAGAGGGGCGTCGTTAGCGACTGCCCCTGGCAGACCCAATCCTCCTGGGGAGAAAACGAAGGAAGAGGATGAGGCAGTCGAAGGAACCAGTGAGTCAGTCCCTGTTAGGAGATCAGCAAATGCCACTGAGTCAGTGGCCGAGGGAGGGGAGGCCGGAGATGAGTAGAAGGGTCCCATTCCCTCGGTTTTAACTGAGGCGAATCTGGATAGGATTTGAGCCGGGTACCATGTCCTGGACTCGGTCATTATTCACCTCCCTCTTCCGAACGAATTACCTGACCGCCCTCCTGCCGGGATAGTTATTATTTTTCAGGTCGCTTTGCAATGTGGCTTGCGTCTGCCCCTTCAAGGGATTGCCTGGGATCTACTTTCCCGACTCCGGATAGCGCTTGGGCAGATAGTTACAAATGGGTGGAGGAACTTTTTTGGATGTTCGGTGTTGTAGGCTGAGATGGAGCAGCCCCCACTGACTATCGACGAGTTTCTCTATTTATTCCAAGTACGGCCAAACCCGCAGCAGCCCGACTGGTACTTTTTGTGTACTTGGTGAAATAAGGGCATTCCTTTGATAACTGACCCTTCTACCTCCAACAAGCATTGGAGAGATAGATGGTTATGGGCGTGTGGCTACTGGGAGACTGCCGAGTCAGGGCTCATCGAATCTCATGTTCCTCGTGTGTTCTCCCAAGCAGGTGAGTTGATGTCTGCTCTTTTCTCTACCTTCTCACACTATTACATTTTTTATTCTAACTGAATGCGTTTTACAGATATCCCCGAGCAAAGGCCGAAACTCGTAGCAGCGAATTAAAGATCTGAAGGTGCTGAGTCCATAGCAGCGGTCTTGGAAGAGACTTCTTCAACCGGAGCGTTTGTTTTATTCGGGTTTGGACTCGACTTTGACATGTACTTTCTGGCTGTCCTGTTGTATTCATTTTGAATTTTATTTAATTCGTCTTGCTTTTGATGCAGAGATGGCTAAGGCGCAGCCTTTCCTCCGTCCGCCTTCCAAGATGAAGGCCCCTTCGAGGTCAAAGCCTCGACCTCCAAAGAAGCCGAAGAAGGTCTCGAAGGCTAAGGGGCAAGCCGTCACGACCATCTCAACCATAATGTCCCCAACACAGAAGAATAGGCGGAAGTGGCGGACACGGTGGCTCCCGAGTCCCAAGTGACTCCTGAGCCAAGACCCGTTGCAGAGCAGGTTCTGGAGCAGAGGGAGGAGCAGAGGAGAGCGGAGTCTTCAGGAGGGGAGATGACTCAATAAGAGATGTTGGCCTTCCAACAGACCGTGAAGGACATGATCCCCTGGGTGATTTTTCATGGGAGCGAAAAGGACTTCACTACCCTCTTCGAAGCTCCCCCGAGGTGAACTGTCTCTCATATGGCGTAGATGCTCCTCGAGGTAAGAACTGAACTTTGCACTTGTTTTGTCAATTTCTTCAAACTTGATTTGACCTTGCATTTTTCTCTTGCAGTTTACCCTTTATGCCCTCAGGGCTGGCTAGGATCTGGCCGATGCTCAGAAACGGGTAGGGGAGGCAGAAGCACAACTCGCTACTACCGTGACTCAACTTAACATAATGACTGGCGACTTAGGGCTTGTCAGGAAGGCCGCTGAGGAAGCCAAAGCTAAGAGTGCTCGTTTGGCCTCGCAATTGCAAGAGGCCCAGGATGAGAGTTGACGAAGTCGCCAAGCTCTTGCTTCTTCTGAAGAGAAGTTGTCTTGGCTCAAGACCGAGATTAAGGCTGTCATCGAGCAAGCCAAAGTCTAGGCCGTAAAGGCCTTTCTCGAGTCCTGAGAGTATTTGGAAGAGCGGGACCGCTTGTATCAGGATGGTTACATCAAGTGCGTAGACTTGATGAAATAGTCCTTCCCCGACCTTGATCTTTCGAGATTTGATGAAAGTGTCTCTGGGTCTAAAGGTCTGGAGGACGAGGCGACTGGGTCTGCTAGTGCAGTGGCAGCTGATTCTGAGGTTGCTTCTGAGGTTGCTCCTGAGGCGATGCCAAAGGTTGCTCTGAGTGGCGGTATCAGCTACACCCGAGCTACCTCATGAGTTAGCTCTTGGTGAACCCTGAAGCTGATTTTGGATTGCAAAGCGTGCTAAGCACTTAAAGCACACCAAGCTTCAGGCCGGGTTCGAGAGCATTTACTGCCAAGAGGGAACATTGCGTGTCTCAGTCGACTCTTTTTCGTATTTTGTCATTTTATTTATGTAATTCTAAAGTAGGATCAAATGTAATCCGATGTAAAACTTGCACTGATGAATTAATACATTTGATCTTCATATTCTTTTGACTCGATTTACATATTTTCCATTGCTTACTCGTCTAACAAATGAATGCAATTAATTGCCCAACGGCTGACCTAGGGATAGTAGATTTTTAGATGCTCGGCATTCTAAGGATGAGGGAGTAATTGCCCAGTTAGGTCTTCCAACCGATACGTCTCAGGTCGGATGGTGCTCTAGACAACATAGGATCCTTCCCAGTTAGGTCTCAGTGTTCCTGCGCTAACCTCCTTTATGTTCAGGAATATTTTTCAGAGAACCATATCCCTCACTCAGAATCGTCTAACCTTGACTCGGGCATTGTAGAACCGAGCTACTTATCATTGCCGAGCCATTGTCCGTAGCCGAGCCCTTTCTCTTTGTTCTTCCAAGAGGTCGAGTCCGAGAGCTAGCAGTTCTTTGTTGTCTCGTTCATTGAACGAGTTGACCCAGGCTGAAGGTAGTCCGATCTCGATTGGGGTGACGACTTTCGATCCATATGCAAGGGAGAAGGAGGTTTCTCCCATGGCCGTTCGGGCAATAATTCGGTATGTCCATAGTATTTTATGAAGTTCTTCGGCCCATGCTCCCTTAGCTTGGTCAAGTTTGGTTCGGAGATGCTGTTTGATGATTTTCTTGACTGCTTCGACCTGTTTATTTGTCTGAGGATGATGGGGAGACGAATAGACATTCTTTATTCCGAGATTGTTGCACATCTCTCGATACTACCTGTTGTCAAATTGCTTTCCGTTGTCGATAATGATGGTCCAAGGTATGCCGAACCGGCAGATGATATTTTTTCAGACAAAATTCGTGATCTTTTGTTCGGTTATCCTAGCCAATGGCTTAGCTTCGATCCACTTCGTGAAGTAATCCACTGCAACAACCACAAACTTGTTTTGTCCTTTCCCCAAAGGGAGTGGTTCGATGATGTCGGTTCCCCACTATGCGAAGGGTCAAAGACTAGCCATAGGGGTCAGCTCTTCGAGTGGCTGTCTCGAAACAGCAACGAATCGTTGGCATTTGTAGCAACTCTGGACGAGCTTGTGAGCATCGTGCTGAATGGTCGGTCAGTAATACCCTTGTCGTAAGACCTTATGTTCAAGCGATCGTCCTTCCGAGTGATTTCTGCAAATCCCTTCGTGAATTTCTTGCAGTGCATAATTAGCCTCATCATGATTTAGACAGCTAGCAAAGGAGTGAAAAATCCTTTTTATACAGTACCCCGTTGAGTACAGTATAACGAGAGGCTCGGATCTTCAACCATCGGGTCTCGGCATGATCCTTGGTCAACTTCCCACTATCGAGATATTGAATGATCGGGTCGAGCCAAGCGGGTTCCGAATCAATTGAGTGTATGGTTGAGCTAAGCGGGTCGTTAATACTAGGCTTAGTGACGTACTCAATTGGAACGAACCTGGGTATATCATCTTCGTTAGCAGAGACAAATTTCACCAATAGGTTGGCTTTAACATTTTTTGTTCGAGGGATCCGAGTGACGATACATAGTTGAAAACCGTCGATCAACTCTTTAGCTTTCTTCATGTAGGCTTTCAGCTGCTCTTTATATGTTTGATACACACTAGTGACCTGATTGATGACCAACTGTGAGTTGCTGAATACGTTGAGATGAGTAACACCCAGGCTAACTGCTAATTGGAGGCCGAGTAACAAGGCTTCATATTTTGTTGTATTGTTCGAGGATTGAAATCGAAGTCTTAAGGTATATTGCATATAGGTTTGATTAGAAGTTTTCAAGATGACTCCTGCCCCACTTGCCTTAGAGTTGGATGAGACATCGACATAAAGCTTCCAGGGGGTTGGGTCGGGCGATGACTCGGGAGAAACAGTCGACTGGTTGGTTGGCTCACCTGCAAGCTCGGTAGGTGAATCAGCTTATGGTGTAACTTCAACTATAAAGTCAGCCACAGCCTGTCCTTTAATTGTTACCCTCGACTTATATTGAATGTCAAATTCACTAAACTCTATTACCCACTTCGTTAGTCCTGTTTCTAAAAGAGTTGATGCAGTGGGAGGTCGGTCACGACGCCGATAGTGTGAGCTTGAAAGTAGGGCCGAAGTCGTCATGAGGAGACAACTAGGAGTAGGGCAACCTTCTCCAGAGGCGGATATCTGGTTTCCGCTAGTAGTAATGCTTTGCTGACGTAATACACTGACAATTACTTTCCTTCATGACGCTAGATATAACAACAAGGCTTCCCCAGGCTCGGGTTTTTATAGGAGAGGTAGAGATCCAAGATACGACTTCAACTGCTGGAATGCTGCTTCACACTCTTCCGTTCAATCTATCGTTTATTGTCCCTTTAATTGTTTGAAGAACGGGAGACATTTATCGGTAGCTTGGGAGAGGAAGCGGTTGAGTGCGGCTACTCGTCCAGCCAGCCTTTGTATATCTTTGATCATTTTTGGAGATTCAATATCAAACAATACTTTGATTTTCTCCAGATTTGCTTTAATACCTCACTGGCTAACTAAGAACCTGAGGAATATACCCGAGCTTACCCCAAAAGCGCATTTACTCAGGTTCAACTTCATCTGATATTTACGAAGAACTACGAATATTTCTTCTAGGTTGGCAGTATGATCGACCGCACGTATACTTTTGACGAGTATGTCATCAATGTATACTTCCATGGTTCGACCGATCTGCCGAGCAAATATTTTGTTCACTAATCGCTGGTAGGTCGCTCGTGCATTCTTTAGACCAAATGACATCACACAGTAATAGTAAAGACCTTTGTCAGTGACAAAGGTAGTCTTAGATTTATCTGACTGATGCATTACAATTTGATTGTATCCGGAATAAGCATCCATAAAACTAAGAAGTTCATGTCTTATCATGATATCCACTAACTAATCGATCCTTGGAAGAGGGAAGCTGTCCTTTGGGCAGACTTTGTTTAAGTCGATATAGTCAATATAAACTCGTCACTTCTCATTGACTTTCTTAACGAGTACGACATTAGCTACCCATTCTGGATAGTATATCTCCTTGATGAATTTGGGCTTAAGGAGCTTGCTGACCTCTTCTTCGATGATGGCGTACCTTTCGGGGCCGAGTGGTCGTTGCTTCTGTCGGATCAGTCTGTAGGTTGGCTCGATGTTGAGGCTATGAATCATCATCGAGGGATCAATCCCAGGCATATCTTCATGACTCCATGCAAATACATCGACGTGTCGTCGGAGTAGGGATACCAGCTTATCTTTCAGGGGTGACTACAAGGACGAGCCAATCCGAATTATCTTGGTTTCGTCTGTCTCAACCAAAAGTATTGGGATGAGGTCTTCTACCGGTTGTCCTCGCTCGTAAGTCTCAGCCTAAGGGTCCAACGACTCAATCGTGGTTACCTCAGCTGGAGTCTTTACGGTCATCGCATAATAGCGTCGTGCATCCTATTGGTCGCTTTTAACGACTCTGACTCCCGACTCGGTCAAAAATTTCATGGAGAGATGATATGTCGATACTACAGCTTGGAGAAGGCATAGAGAGGGTCGGCTGAGTATAGCGTTGTAGACTGATAGTTGGTCGACTATTAGGAAGTCGACCATTACTGTCGCCTGATGTGGAGGGTTTTCAGCAGTGAGTGGTAATGAGATGACTCCTTCGGGGAGTGCTTGTCCACTGGAGAATCCGATTAAGGGGGTGTAACGCAGATCGTTTGACACCCATTTTGTTGAACGCTTGAGTGAACAGTGCGTCTGCGAATGACCCTGTATCAACGAGAATGCGAAATACCTTGCGATTCGCTATAGTGAGGGTGACGAGTAATGCGTCATCATGCAGATGATGAATGCCCTGAGCATCTTAATCGGTAGACGATATGCAATACTTCTCCGTTTTCTTTTCTTTCAAAGGCTGAGCTAAAATCAGGATTTCAAACTCAGGCCAACTGATGCTCCCGGCGTAATTTTTCCAAGCATTGTTTGAGTCGCCCCTGCCTCGGGGACTACCGACAATGGTCCGGATATCCTCCGTGGGTCGGTTGTCACCCGAATGTTCTTCCGTTGTCTCGGTTCTTTCGACATGCTCTCTGAGATGGCCTTCTCGGATGAGTCTCTCGATTTCTTCTTTCAAGTGATAATGGTCACTCGTATTATGCCCATAATCGCGATGATAATGACAGTATTTGTTCTTATTTCGTCGGTTCGGATTGTTTTAGAGTCTATCTGGCCATTTGATGAACCCTTCACCCTGAATCGTTATCAAAACCTACTCTTGTGGTTTATTGAGCGGGGTATACGTTGAGAATTTGTGGTCAGGCCGCTTACCTGATCTACGTTCATCGCGAGACTGATCATCTTTACGTTTCTTTCTACTAGCCGAGTCAACTTCTTTCTTTGCTGAGTTTTTGGTCAGAATTTTCATGTTTTGAGCGGCCTCACACAGGATTCGGGTTTCTTCGATGTCCGCATACTTGTCCGACTGAGCCATAAATTTTACCAGAGTGGTAGGCGGGTTCTTGTCCAAGGAAGTACAAAATGGTTTATCTCTAACACCTTACATGATTGAGTTAAGTGTTGTCTCGTCCGAATGTTTTCAGACTTGAAGCTATTCAAAGTTGAAGCGCTTGATATAATCTTTTAGCAGAGCATCGCTAAGCTATGTAAACGAGTTAATGGACTTTGGTTTCAATTATTTAAACTAAAGTCAAGCCACGTCGGCTAAAGTAAGGGAGAAAGCTCGCCACATAACGACGTCCGAGGCATCATGCAATTCCATATACATTCGAAATAACTTGATATGCTCGGCTAGATCGGTTTTGCCGGTGATGGATGTAATCTGAGGTATGCAGAATCACTCTGGTAACCGAGCTTGCATTATTTCCTCTGTAAACGGGGATGTCTTTGCCTCGGGTCTCGTCTGACCCAGATTTCGATTTTGCCTCATATTGGCGATCTCTTCCTGCACTTTCCTCTTGAAATCCTAAGGTCAGCTTTCTAGGATCCTTCACTATCGGCCTTACCCTCAACCGGAGGCTTGTTGCGCCTTCTTCGATCTATTTCGTATCGAAGATTGGTAGCAGGCAGTGGGGTGTCAGGGAATGAGCGGGTGCAGCTAGGTCAGACCCTGGTGCTGACTCTGTTGAGGAGTAGATCGCGGGGCAACAGGCTGAGGGTCAGCAAATTGTTGTGGAGCGTTCGTCGCCTGACCATCATCATGCTGGGGCAGCTGAACTTACTGGCTTCGAATTTATTCCAGCATTTACTTTATGAAGTTCATATCGGTCCTGAGTTCCTAGACCTCCCTATCTAACCGCTCATTCCCTTAGTTCTGCTGAGTATGCCTGGTCAAAACAGAGGTTGCCGGATGGGCAGCAGAACATTGTCGGTTATCGGGTCGGTTCTGGGCCCCTTAGGCTCTATTCGTACCCGATGGGCCTTATGTTGCCAAAGGTCCAGTGACAGCGACCTCATTAGGCTCGTTTTGAGTGGTTTTTCTAGTTCTCGCCATTGGAGATCTGTGATAGAGTTTAGAAATTGACTTTTCGTATCGGTTCCCACAGATGACACCAATCTGTTGATGCAAAAAACTGACGTGCCCCTCCGCCAACCTATCACCTGCACACGAGTAAAACAAAGGAGACCCTGGCTAGAGCCGGAGACCCTCCGATGCCAAAATCAGGGCTAGGACCGTTCGAAAGGATTTAAGGGATAACTTTTTTGCGTACCTTTCACATAGGATATCTCCTGTATTTATAGGAATGTGAGAATCCCATCGTGCTAGGATTCTTCTCCTGATATCTCAGAGATTTGGTGTTAATCCATTTCTGGACTCCAGCTGATCCCGAGATCTTCGGAACCGGGGATCCTTTTACTACATTTTTGGCAAGGTATTTTATTTTATACCATTTCTACCTTGCTCGGATCAGTCCAGGCCAACTCTACTGATGAGTGAGTCCCAGCCTGCTGTAAGGGGTAGGGCTACTTGCCTACAATCGGATGAGATGAGACCGATTCTAATCAGTGTACTTTCTTAATCCGATAGTCGACTCTGTAACTGACCTAAAAATGGGTCGATTTTATGGTCGGTAGGGTGACTTTTGAGCGTTGGGCCTTAGTCGGCCAATTCGGATGTTGCTGCCTCGTTTACCGAGTCAACTTTACGCATCTTGTATACTTTGTCATATAGCTCTGGACTTTATAAGTCTCGGTCAGGATTTACTTCCTACAAACCGAGTCAAGTCTCTCCTTTAGGTGTTTGGTCTACTTGCCTCGGTCGGGCTTGTTGTCTCGAAATCTCAGGCGGTGTCAATAGAGTTGGTCCATTCCATAGCCGAGTCTCTGAACTTGATCTATTTTTTCCCCAACACATCTCATCACATGGTGGGCCAAAAGAGTAGGCCAGCAGATGGGAAGCTACCGTGAGGATAATCGTACCATGGCTTGAGAGGCTGTAAATGGGCCGGATCTGTGGTTGGTCTCGCCCCGATTTTGAACTACTTGGGCCGGGCCTGACCAGCGACTCATTACCTTTACACCAAGGCTGACCGTTGACCTGACCGATATAATTGTAAGGGGTTGGGCTCAACCAAACTGACCTGAGCCAACACAACCTGCTCATAGTTTAGGAATGAGAATAAAGGTAAAGGTATGCCAGCCCTACCCAAATTAGATTATGCATCCATATTAACCTTTTTTGAGTCTCCAACCGGTCGGGTTGGATCATCTAGCCCAACGTATTGATTATCTACTTTGAGTTGGGTAAGGTTCAAATCGAGCCCGACCCATTTACGTAGACAGGTCACATTTTGGAACCCCAGTCCACTCCACCACCCATTTAGCTTGGTCTAAGCCCTCTTAGAAGCAGGTTAGGATCATTGGATCCGCATAATTCTTCAGCATGGCTTACTCGCAGTTGTATGAATAAATGAATGGTCCATATCAATGATGGGTCATGGCAATGGCCTATATTCACCTGAAAAAGGCTCTTAATGTTAGTTGGTGATGGGACCACACCGTCTAAGAGGAGTCAACATACAAATGGTCTCATACTCAGAATGAAGAACATGTGTGCACCGTGCAAATGTGTGGGACCACATGAAAGGATGTTTTGTAAGTGGGAGATGATAAATATGGCAGAGCAATCTTTACACAGGACACGTGGAAGAGTGATGCATTGATCAGGTCCACCCATACTAGCACCAGGACTGGGATGAGGTAAAGTTTGAAAATCAAACCTATTAGAACACTCTTAATAGCCAGATTTCTCGTGCTGAATTTAGTGTTGTGGTTGATTCCATAACAAGTGGGTATGGCACGAACCTCTAACTTCCTGTCCCAAAAATCCCTTGTCCCTTGATGTTATGTAGCCCTTGGGCATGGGATCGGTAGTGCAGGACTTACCCACTTCCCCTCAACTTTCCCTTCTTTTTTATATTGCTTGCTTCTTTTTCTTTTTCTATTTTTTTTTTAGCCCTCGGTATGCATATCTCAATTATTCATGCTTTCACTAAGATTACTGACTAATGAAATGATGATTAGAATAACATATTTGTAAAATATACGATATGTATAGTTGGGTTTAAGCTAAAATGACTTGACCCTAAACCCAAACCAAATGTCCTGTATAAGACATGTATATATCTGTAGAGCTTGTGATATCACTTATCATGTCAAGTCATAAGTCTATTTGACTTTGAATGGATGAGATGTCAAGTGAATAAGTTTTTGACAATCTTAACTGTCCAAAATTGAGTGTGATTTGTACATCGACCAGCTTGATAGTTCTCATCAAATTGTTTATTAGCGTCAGATCATACTCCGACTAACTTTGTCTTGGCCCCGATTATGAGCTAGAGCCATCAAGTTGCTCAACGGTTTAAAATACATTGATCAAGTAGGCCGTAGACAGTGCCACCTGATTTGTATGTGCATACACCATCCCCATCCCTAACGTGGGGCATTAAAGTGTAAGTATACTTTTTTAATTAAAATCAATCCTAATTATACATAAATTAGGAAAAAATACGATTATTTTAAAGAAAGACAGGTTTAAATTTTGAGACATTTTCAAAATTTGAAATTTACTAATTTTTCTATATAGAAACATAGATCGAGCAATTCTTAGTACACCGTCAAAACAACTATTTCATGACCGTTTGTCTATTTCTTCTCATCCCTATGCATCTCCTTTTTAACACCGTCAAAACAACTGTTTCTTTACATATGTACAATCATGTAACTCTTCATAAAATAATTAAACTAAAATTATCCAACATATCCAAAATCCAAATAACAACACCATAAATCATTAGGCCACTAATTTCACAAGGAACTCCATGAATTTAATATACATCGTCAATGACATAGTAAACTGAATAGCTCGAATCTTCCAAGCTATATGTTCAATTGCACTCAAATTTGAAATTAACTTTACCAAGTATGAGTTTTATAGTTTGGTTGTGTCACAACTAGCACTACTTGACATGATTATATATATATATATATATATATATATATATATATATATATATATATATATATATATATATATATATATATATATTTAAAAGTCATAAGTGCCTCAAGAGAATTAAAAGCAAGTCATGCAAGCATCCTAATCATGCCAGTTGTAAGTCAACTAAAGTCTCATTTGAGAGTCTAAGGTTAAAAATTGTGCAGATTGATAAATCACCCCATGCTTGCAAAGTTCATCCAGCATATCTGTGGAACAACTTAGATACTCTACTATTTTTATCAAACATTAATTAATGTCTCATGACAAGTGAAAAGCAAATAGATTGAAAGTTCTTGCATACATTTACCACAATGGAAGTTGCAAATAGAAAAGGGAAGAGAGAGGCTTTGATAGGGATAGTAGGAAAAACTTTTGTTTAAAATTTAATTTCTTTTTAAAGCCAACATGCAGGGTGTGGTGTATGGACTTTTGGACAACTAAGTCCAAGCCCTACCTGCTTGAGAAACCAACTCGAGTTTTAAGACCGAGTCTGAACTTGTTCCTGATAACTGAGTCTTCAGTATGTCGATTTTAGACATTTCATGACTGGTGATCAACATATCATCAACATACAATACTAGGATGATGAATTTGCCATCACTCACTATCTTATAATAAGCATAGTGATCGTATTCACTCCTGGTAAATTTCTGATTCAACATGAAAGAATCAAATTTTTTTATATTACTGCCTAGGTGACTGTTTCAGGCCGTATAACAACTTCATTAACCTATAAACTTTGTTCTCTGCTCCTTTAACTTCGTAGTCTTCTGGTTACTTCATGTAGATCTGCTCTTCTAACTCTCCGGGCATGAATGCAGTCTTGACATCCATTTGTTCCAGCTCGAGATCCTATTGAGCAACCAATGCTAATATGAATATGATAGATACTTGCTTAACCATCGACGCGAATATCTTTGTGAAGTCAATTCCTTCTCTTTAAGCATAACCCTTCGCTACCAACCTTGCTTTGTATCTATCATGCTTCCTTTTGAATAACCACTTGCATCCGATTGTTTTTCGACTCACTGGAAGCTCCACTAACTCCCATGTATGGTTTTTGTACAATGAGTCCATCTCATTGTTTATATCCGCCTTTCACTTTTCTACATCAAGTTCATCAAGAGCATCCTGAATAGTAAACGAGTCTCCCTCATATGTAATGAGGACATATGCGATATTAGAGTCGTCCATGTGTCTTACCAGTAATCTACAATCACGTGGTGGGCTTTTTCTCCCATGTGACAGTTCCACCTGCTCTTGTACCTCTATCTGTACATCTGTCTTTTGCCCGAGTATCATCTGTGTCAATTTGGACATTTATGATCAACATTTTTAGTTCCTCTTTCTCCTCTTGATCATTCTTGTGGAATATGAAACTTTCATCGAATATGACGTCACGGCTAGTTATGATATTGTGTGTGACATTGTCGTATAACCCGTAACATTTCACACTAACACTATAACCAACAAAAATGTATTTTTAGCTCTATGGTATAGCTTATCTCCCTCAACTGACAGTACATGAGAGTAAGCTTCACAACCAAATACGCACAAATCTGAGTAGCCAATCTTATGACCACTTCATACTTTCTCTAGGATCTTATATTCAATTGTTGTGGAAGAGGATCGGTTCACCAAATAGCAAGTCATGTTAACGGCCTCATTTCATAAGTCCTTGCCCAACGCGGCATTACTTAGCATGCATCGGGCCCTCTCCGAGAGTCTGATTCATCCGTTCTTTCACACCGTTTTGTTCGGGCATGTGGCGCACTGTATTGTGTCTAATGATCCCTTCATCCTTGTGATATTCATTAAACTCAGTGGAAGTAAATTATTTACCATTGTCAGTCCTTAAAACCTTTATTTCTAGCCCTGATTGTCTTTCCATCGTTGCTTTCCATTGTCTAAATATAGAAAAAACTTTGGATTTCTGTTTCATGAAGTAAACTCAAACTTTTCGAAAGTAATTGTCAATGAATGAAACAAACCATGATGACCTTCCAATGGAAATCTCTAATAATAGCCCACATACGTCAGAGTACACATAATCAATTGCACTCTATTACATATATGTTTTCAAGATTTAAAAAATAATTTAGATTGTTTACTATACATACAATGCTCGTATATATCTAAATCAGAATTCTTAAAAGATAGAATTAAACAATTATCAGATAGTACTTTCATGCCCTGCTCGCTCATGTGGCCCGGACGAGCGTGCCACATACGTGTAGACATGAAATCTGCAATAGTCGATACCACTCCACCTGTTCAAGTGCTCCCAATTAACCTATAAAGGTTTCTATACATTTGTACTCTCATAGCCATGAGTGCCTCTTTTAAAACTTTAAGGACACCATTAAGACCAGTGAACTTGCACCCTATAGCCTCGATTGCACCGAGAGAAATCAAACTCCATTTCAAATCAGGAATGTGCCTAATATCAGTTAAGGTACGCTCCACCCAATCAAATATTTTGATGCACACTATACCAATAGTCACAACATTACGGGCATTGTGATTACCCATAAAGACTTGTCCACCGTCGCACTCTCTGTAACTAGCGAACCAACTTTGATAAGTAGTCATGTGATATGATGCCCTTGTGTCAAGGATCCACTTGTCTATACGATAATCGTACAAATGTCTAATCATAGACGCAGATAACACATCACTTGTACTTGTTTCTTCATTAAATGTGACAATATTGGCCTCCTTAGAAGAAGCCTCTGAGTAGTTTTTTTTTTTTTTTTTTACTTTAAGATTTATACAATCCCTCTTCATGTGTCCAGTCAATAACAGACTTGAGGTCAAACTCAGTCTGTGTATGTGTGTGAAAACAACCCCTTTTGGCTTGTTTAGTCATTGAGGAATTCATTTTCCAATTTTTTATATTTCACGTGAAAACCTAAAAATTTTAAATTCCGTTGACTTGATATTTTGAACATTTCAGGAAAAATCTTAGAGAAAGTTAAATTTCTATTTATCAGTGGTATTTCCTCTGGATTAAGGATAGAATATTGATACTTAAGTAGTGTATAATCATCTATACACATTGGAAATGGACCGTTAGCTAGGAATTACAGTGTACAATCATCAAGGTCGATCATGTGGTTGATTTGCATGAGAATTTGTTGGTGAAGAGCTTTGCTCATGTGTTGCGCATTGATATTCAAGAGAATCTTATAGGGTCATTTGACACCTTAGATTTAGAGAAAAATGGACGTATTTCAAATCTAAGTAGTTACATTTTGTTTTTAACAAATTTAGATTTAGAAGTAAATGCAATCAGAAGTATTTCAAATACACTTTTTTTTTTTTAAATGCGTTTTGAAATCTCAGCAAAATGAGTTTATCTAAATGAAATGCTTTTTTAGCTCATTTTTAAAGGCATAAGATCAACAATATTATTACTGGGCTACTAATCCAGTACATGTGATATGTTAATGATACTTAAAACAATTCAATTATTGTTTGCATCAATATAATAATTTGAACCATCCAAATGTTGGACATCTAAATAGATGGTTACAAAATGTCAACGAGTTACTTGTTTGTGATCCTTTTGTTTGTGGTTCACATAAAGCTTAAAATTTACTCATTGTTAGCTAAAGTATATATTTCAATAAGCTTATTATAATCATTCTATCAAATATCACATCTACATACTCATTTGGGATGAGAGTTGATTTACTTAATCAAATCCAAGTCTTGTGAATATACTGGAGAATTATAATGCATTTCAAATACAAGCTCCCAAATGGTATTCCAACGGAAACATGGGTGAGGGGCAACTATCAATATATACATAGCTTGAGCATAATTTTGTTTAGACAAGATGATGATAACACTAAGCATCAAATGAGACTTAAAACGCGTAGCACCCACCAACACCTTTTCTTTTTTCTTTTTTCTTTTTAGTTCAGATGTAGAGTAAACACAATCATCGCCAAAATCCTAGCCTTTTTCTCAACATTTAAGCCTTGATTGAGGATATAAGTTATCTCTTTGCCTACCATACACTGACCTCAAAAAAAAAAAAAAACAAAGACGATGTGGTTAAAGATTTATCACCAATCCACGTTCAACATAAGAGTCCAACCCATCTAGTGAGCAGATAATCCTATTTATGTGCTAGTAAAAGCGGGCCTACCTTCCTTGATATATGACCCTGATTTCTACTTCGTGTTCCACATTGGCACACGTCCTTATATATTCTTCACATTCCTATTCACACTGCATGTAACCCTGATTTCTACTTCGTGCTCCACATTGGCACACGTCCTTGCGTATTTTTCACATTCCTGTTCACACTGTGTCAATGGCTCTAGTGGATCTGTTTAATACACTGAGCAGATTGTAGTCACTGTGTCAATCCACAACTGGCACAAATGTACCTCAATCCAGATCTTCCATGTTCTAGGCTTACCATGGATTGACCATGAGGCTCCCTAGATGGTCACCATCAAATGTACAACTAAAATAGAAAGGTTAACCACTCAATTTTAAAATTCAATCAATGAACGGTTATAATTCTCCAATTAATCTATCAAACCATAGTAGTAAGGTCGATCATATTTGAAACATTGAAACATTCATCCACTTAAAAACATACTCCATAATAAATCAAGAAAAGATAAACCAAATCAAATTATCCTAAGTAATTTATTCGAATCGGACTTCCACATGGAGATGACATCTTCCGTTCATTTGAAAAATGGATGATTTCAAATATTCCACGTACTCAACAAATTGGGCGATCAGAACGCTTTCCAATGATGATTGGTTTCTCCCACTTGAGGCATCTTCCAACGAGCAACCTCACCCATGAAATGAAGATGTAGTCCATGTTAGTCCAACCTAATTCCAATTTCATCAAATTCTCAAAACAAGGACACCATTATGAGAATGTGTCAACCCGAATAGACATCGAACCAATGCAAAGCAATTAACGGCCAGAAAATAAATCATATGCTCCATAAATAGAAGTCGAATAAGTTTAATAGCAAGATAAACCTTCCAAACTTAACAATAAAATCCTTCCATCAAGTTATATTTCCATACAATCCAAACATATCAACTTCAAAAGAAGAAGAAGAAGAAGAAGAAGAAGAAAAATGGGAAAAAGAAGAAAGAATAGAGGCAAATTTACCCAAAATCTGACAATATTAAGACTCAATTACAATAATAAGGGGGTGAAACCCCTGCTAGCAAGATCAAGCACCAAGGGATTAGATTTCCCATTGATTGAGAGGGCAAATGAAATGTTTAGCCCATCGATCAGGGGTTCAATATATTTAAAGATGCAATCTGAAGCTCAAGGATAGGCCTTGTCCCCTTTAGTCCAAGAGCAAAGGTCTCTGTGGGGCACCTCAACCGAGATGGACACCCGCTGAAACTGATTTTGGATGATACAGACAGCTTCCCTAAGGGAAAGAGTAATGGCTTATCATGCAAAATCTGCTATGGCTTGACCTTATTAAGCCCTCATCACAAAGCCCACCTTGTCCAAGAGGAAACCATCCACACCAAAGAGATCATCATCCACCTTAAGAACTATTACAAAGAGAGGGAATGACGAAAGGATTCTCCCTCTATCTCCAATGGGGCCCCTTTCCTAGACTCCTAGCTAACCAGCGAATCTGACAGTATATTCAGGGTCACACATACAACACTAAAGAGAGATAAAATAAAATGCCACACTGTCAACACCAAAGAGAGACAACACGAAATGTCACATTGTCAACACCAAAGAGAGACAACACAAAATGCCACATTGTCAACGCCACAACTCAAACTTGGCTTGAAGCAGGCCAACCCTAATCCTCTTTTAGGTATAATGAAGATTTTAAAAGCAAAAATCAAAATCATATGCATATCTTTTATTTATGTTATCCAATCATTTAAAGAATCATAATTTAAAAACTCACCTCAACTTAAATATCTAGTCGAGTCGATCAAGAAGACTCTAATACTCGATAAAGTCTTTGTTTGACTCGACTCGACATTTTATACATTAATTAATCAATATTTAAAACTAATGAATGCTTAGAGCGGGATAAATATTTAAAATTGATAAATTAAAAAAGTCAATATTAGTAGGTGAGTTGATGGTATTATTTGATACTCTTACTTGAGGATGGATGTTTAAAAGACACTCATTCAAAAATTTTATTGTACAAAAAGTCAAGTCGTGTTGAGATGCATCGAGTTAAACTAATCTTCAAGCCAACTTATCGTGTGTTGTCAAAACTTAACCAAGTAATTCTCTTCGATAAGTTTTATAAAATTTTCGTTTAAATCTAATTAAGTTTTAGAACTATATGAAGAATTCGAATATTACTCTTTCGCATTGGAAGTCATCATTGATTTATCAAAAATTGAGGTGAAATGAGAGCCACTTCAAGGATGATGCCCACTCTCTCTCTCTCTCTACTCATTTAGGATAGGATTTCTTTATAAGGGAATCAATGTTCCCTGGGGAACACCAGTGCCCTACACTGTCAGAAGTCAATGTACTAACTATGTATACACTCAAATTGATTAAATCCCTTCACTAAGTAGTCGCATTATCGATCAAAATCTCATGTTAGCCTAAATGTGGACCAAAAAATCTCAACCACCGAGTATCCATCAAGCACAATTACATAATTTTTAATAGTTAAAACAAAATATCAATATTTAAAAACCTTTAATTAGGCATTTAAATTGTTAAGCATCAGGCGTAGCTAGAAACCACTTAATGGACATTATAATCATTAAGATCTGGGCTACAAATAAGTTCCTCAAGTTCACTAGTGGATCCCACATTCAAACATATGGGGTTCGATCTTATACCATATCATAATGCATACAATCAATCACACTTGCATGATAGTCACTACTGTAAATGTTGTGCAGCACGCCAACAACGCAGTGGGCCGAGATCCAATCTCAGGCCTCACCCACAAACGATAAACAGAAAGAAATATAAACTAGAAACAGATCAAAGCAATCCAAACAAACCACAAGACAAGATATACGTGAAAAAATTCCAAACTAGGATAAAAAATCACGGATGTAAACTTTCACTATGAAGAAACAAAGATTACAAGTCAAAATACTAACCTCTTCCTTGGAAGAATATAGAAAACCCTTAGCCCGCACCTTTAGAAATATTTCTCATACCCTAGAAAAGTCCTAGGAACCCCTATTTATAGTTTAGGTAACTTTTCTTCCGCACCCTTGCGAAAGGCGACACCAAAATCTGCAGTCCACATCAGATTCGGAAATAAATCTGCGTAACATACGACTGGTCGTAGCTTCCTTACGACCGGTCCTAGCTCTCCTACGACTGGTCCTAGGCCCCGGTAAAAAATAGCACAACTCACTGGACTTTGAGTCAAACCGGTCCACAACCGGTCGAACAGGCGTCTACGACCGGTCGAAGACGTCCTACGACCGGTCGAAGGCGGCCCAAATGTATCTCCACATTCTCAACAATCTCCCACTTGGAGACACATTGCCATAAACATTCGTCTTCTTCATCCGGAGTGCACCACCTTCCCGTCTTCAAGCTTGAAGACCAATCAAAGCTGAACAGAGCTTCAGCTTTTCCCTTGTGACCGCCTTGGTCAACATATCTGCAGGATTCTCACTTGTATGAATCTTCTCCAGAACAATCGATCCATCTTCCAGTAACGAACGTATGAAGTGATATATGATGGCAATATGCTTAATCCTTGAATGAAAGGCTGAATTCTTAGCCAAGTGTATTACTCTCTGACTGTCACTGTACAGCTTGCAATCTACTTGCTTCTTACCCAACTCTTCCATAAAACCTTGCATCTACAACATCTCCTTGCATGCTTCTTTAGCCGCAACATATTCTGCTTCTGTCGTACTGATAGATACTATCTTTTGTAACTGAGAGACCCAACTGACTGCAGCACTGCCCAGAGTAAAGACATAACCTGTAATGCTTCTTCTGTTGTCGATATCTCCTGCCAAATCTGAATCCACGGAGCCTTGCAGCTTGATTTTCGATCCACCATAACACAGCCCTACATCCTTAGTACCCACCAAGTATCTGAGGATCCACTTCACAGCTTCCTAATGTTCTTTCCCGGGATTGTTCATGAACCTGCTAACAACTCCCACGGCTTGAGCAATGTCTGGCCTCGTGCTTACCATAGCATACATAAGACTCCCAATCGCTGACACATATGGGACTTTGGCCATGTAGTCCTGTTCCTCCTGCCTCTTTGCACCTTGCTCCTTAGATAGCTTGAAGTGGTTGGCTAATGAAGTGCTAACCGGCTTAGCACCTCCCATATTGAATCGATCAAGTACCTTTGCTATGTACTCTGTCTGCGACAAAACTAATTTTTTATTTTTCCTGTCACGCTTTATCCTCATGCCTAGGATTTGTTTTTCAGCTCCTAAATCCTTCATGGTAAATTCTCTAGACAAATGTCTTTTGAGATCTGAGATATCCTTCATACTTGAACTGGCCACAAGCATATCATCAACGTACAAAAGAAGGATGATGTATGACATATCATACTTCTTCAAGTAACAACAGTGGTCTGCATGACATCTCCTAAAACTGTTTCCCGACATGAAACTATCGAACTTCTTGTACCACTGCCTCGGGGCCTGCTTCAGGCCATATAGACTTTTCTTCAGTCTGCACACCTTGTTCTCATTACCTGGTGCCACGTGTCCTGTCGGCTGATGCATATATATTTCTTCTTCAAGGTCCCCATGAAGAAAGGTTGTCTTAACATCTAACTTCTCTAGATGTAAGTTCTCTGTAGCCATTATACTCAAGACCATGCGAATCGTAGAAATTTTCACTACCGGTGAAAATATTTCAGTGAAATCAATACCTGCCTTCTGTTGAAACTCTTTTACAACCAGTCTCGCTTTGTACCATTTCGAACCATCATGTTCCTCCTTCAGTCTGTAAACTCACTTGTTATGAAGAGTTTTCTTACCCTTGGATAGAGTGACTAGCTCCCATGTACGATTAGACTCAAGAGAGTCCATCTCCTCATCCATGGCTTACTCCCACTTAACCCGTGTATCTGACTGTAATGCCTCTTCAAAACATTCTGGCTCACCATTATCTGTCAGCAGTAGATAATGTAAGGAGGGTGAGTATCGAACCGTGGGTCTCCTCTCCTGAGTAGACCTCCTCACAACCGGTGTCTGTGGCTCTGCCTCATGATGCTCCTGTGCATGATCATCTTATGGCGTTGTAACACCCGTGTCCGGTAACTCTTCCAATTCTACGAATTCCTTTTTCTCGACCTTATCTTCTTACACATTGTCCTTATGCATCACTTTTTCATTGAAGACTACGTCCTTGCTTCTGATGATTTTCCTATTTTCTTCATCCCAAAACCTGTAGCCAAAATCATCCTGCCTGTAGCCTATAAACGTGCACCTCCTAGACTTCGCATCCAGCTTGTTTCTGTGCTCTGCATCAATGTGAACATATGAAGTGCAACCGAATACTCTGAGATGTGTAAGGTTCACTTCTTTCCCAGTCCACGTTTCTTCTGGTAGCCCACCATTCAATGGTGCTGAGGGACTTCTATTGATAAGATATACGACAGTATTTACAGCATCTGTCCAAAAGGTCTTAGGCAACCCTGCATGTAACCTCATGCTCTTGGCGCGCTCAAGGATGGTCCTGTTAATGCGTTCAACCACACCATTCTGCTGCGGTGTCCCTGGAATCATTTTCTTATGTTTAATTCCACTTGCTGCACAATACTCCTCAAATCTCTTGTCACAATACTCTCCCTCATTGTCAGATCTGAGATACTTTACTGTTTTACCTGTCTCATTTTCTACCATAACTTTTCACTTCTTAAACTCATCAAATACATCAGATTTATGCTTTAAGAAATAAATCCACAGTTTTCTACTAACATCATCAATAAAAGAAATAAAATAACATGAGCTACCAAGAGATGATACCTGTGTCAGTCCCCACATGTCAGTGTGTACAAGCTCCAATAGATGCGTCTTTGGAGCGCGTCCTGTCTTCTTAAGGCTTACCCTCTTCTACTTGCCATATACGCAGTCCTTTTAGAATTTCAAGTCAAGATACTTCAGCCCTGGTAGCTTTCCTTTTGACAGCAGCACTTTCATCCCTTTCTCACTCATATGTCCCAACCTCTGATGTCATAACTGACCATTCACTCCAGTTGATGCGACTAAGAGTGAACTATACGATCCTGAAGTCACGTACAAAGTGTCTTCCTTTTTACCTCGAGATATCACCAAGGCACCTTTTGTGATCTTCCAGGAATCACTGGTGAATGTCCTCACATAGCCGGTATCGGTCAACTGCCCCACTGAGATCAGATTCCTTCTCAAATTCGGTACATGTCTGACATCCTTCAGTTTCAAAACCATTCCGTCTTTCTGATTGACCTGAACGTTCCCCTTTCTAACAATACTGCACGGCTCATCATCACCCAGATAGACTCTCCCAAAGTCACCTGACACATAATCATGCAGAACTTCCTTACATGAAGTGGCATGAAACGAAACACTTGAGTCTATAACCCATGACTCATTCCATGCATCAAGAGATAAGATCAACGCCTCTGTGTCGCTCTCCTCAGACAGCTTCACTGAATGCTTCCCGCCTTGAGAGCTTCCTTCTTGTTTCTTGAGCGCCCTTCAATCACGTTTCATGTGCCCCTTCTTGTCGCAATGCCAACACCCGTCTTTGTCTTTCGGTCCCTTGGACTTCTTCCTCGACTTAGAATGCATGTGTTTATTGCCTCCTCTGTTCTGCGATCTTCCTCTTCCTTCAACGTTTAGAGCATTCCCTGAATCCCCTGAAACTCCTGATGCCTTTCTTCTAGATTCTTTGCTGAGAATTAGACGGGTCACATCATCAAATTTCAGTTTTGTCGACCCTGAAGAATTGCTCACAGCAATCACCAAACCATCCCAACTGTCTGGCAGACTGGATAAGATCAATAGTGCCCTGACCTCATCCTCAAAAATGATGCCAACGGATTCCAACTGGCTCGTGACTGTATTGAACTCGTTTAGATGTTCAGCCACGCTCCCACCATCTGACATCTTCATGTTGAATAACTGTTTCATAAGATGAACCTTATTGGATGCTGAGGGCTTTTCATACATGGTGGCTAGGGCTTCCATTAATTCTTTTGTCATTTTCATCTTGGATATATTAAAGGCGACGCTCTTAGACAAAGAGAGTCGGATCGTTCATAAAGCCTTCCTATCCAGTAAAAACCATTCATCATCTGTCATCTTTTCTGGTTTCTTCTTTTTTCCTTCTAGAGGAATGTAGAGGTCCTTCTGATACAGATAATCTTCCATCTGCATCTTCTAGAAGGTAAAGTTTGAACCATCAAACTTCTCAATTCTAATTTTTTCATCTTCCGCCATCGCTCCCAATAGAACTAAACCAATAGCTCTGATACCAGTTGTTGCGCAGCACGCCAACAAAGCAGTGGGCCGAGATCCAATCTCAGGCCTCACCCACAAACGATAAACAGAAAAAAATATAAACTAGAAATAGATCAAAGCAATCCAAACAAACCACAAGACAAGATATACGTGGAAAAACTTCAAACTAGGGTAAAAAACCACGGATGCAAACTTCCACTATGAAGAAACAAAGATTACAAGGCAAAATACTAACCTCTCCCTTTGAAGAATATAAAAAACCCTTAGTCCACACCTTTAGAAATATTTCTCAATATTCCTCATACCCTAGAAAAGTCCTAGGAACCCCTATTTATAGTTTAGGTAACTTCCCTTCCGCACCCTTGGAAAGGTGACACCAAAATCCGCAGTCCGCATCAGATTCGGAAACGAATCTACATAACCTACGACTGGTCGTAGCTTCCCTACGACCGGTCCTAACTCTCCTACGACTGGTCCTAGGCCCCGGAAAGAAACAGCACAACTCGCTGGACTTTGAGTCGAACCGGTCTACGACCGGTCAAACAGGCCCCTACGACCGGTCAAAGACGTCCTATGACCGGTCGAAGGCGGCCCAGATGTGGCTCCACATTCTCAACAGTAAACTCGTATGGTAAGCTAAAGCACATGAATCTAAGACCATGAAGTCTCAAAATTATCTTAAAGCTAGCATATGATCAAGTTAATATGATCTTAGTAAGATGAGTTTTTTGAACTAGAGACTTGATCTAATCTTCCAATGCAAGTGTGTAGCTGGGCCCAAACACAAGAACTCATATTCGAGAACAATCACACTGCCACGTAGGTAGTGCATAGGTATTAACTCATCGTTAAGCCTGATGGTAATGATCTTCTATCCTAATACATCGTTGATTTCCTCATATAAAATGGCTAATTTACCTTTCGCAGATTGTTTAATTTTACTACTATGGTCTTGGAATAATTCTCCCTTGACAAGTGGCAATTATTTTCAAGTTCATATTTTCTAAAATAAATGGAAGAAACCTTGTCTTTAACTTATAAATTCAGAAATAACTAAGGTTTTCTACGCATCTAATTAAGGGATCCATGATAAGACAAAATACATTAGATCATCAATCTATATGATTTTAACAATTATCGTTGTTTTTCCAAGACACAATACCAACACAACACATGTTTCAAAGTGATACATGTGTTCGATCTAATTCATCCATCGGATGGACACAACTACGTTATGGTCCTTTTTTTTTCTTTTTTCTTTTTTCTGAACCTAGCACAAAACCTAGATTCAAGGGCTTGATGGGTAGCCAAATTCAATAAAATTCAGATTTAAATATTGAAGAAGTACATGCCCTAAACTAGTAAGACTTGAACCTAGTTAACCTAAGTATGAAAAATATTATAAGACCTAGCCCGTTTATATTACTAATTTCTTGACCAAAGGATTCAAACCTATTGTAGATGGACACAACTTAAAAATTACATCGAATGGATGATAATGTCTTTTTAATTATCAACATATGAGAGTTAATATATGAAGATAATCAATGTTCGGAGTTCAACAACAAATATTAAAATTTTGTAGATATGATTTATATAAAGTGCCGATATGGTTTGAATAGTTTTGTCTAAGGTATGGGTATGCCACATGTTTGTAGATTCATTATCAATATTTGTTTTGATAAATATTCAAATTATTCTATCTTTGACTATTGAATCAACTAATGACATATTCAACTATAGTTTGCTTCTTAACATGTGTGTGTGTGTGTGTGTGTGTGTGTGTGTGTGTTAGGGGATCGTAGAAGCACACATAGATGAATCTAGGATAGTCATCCAATAGTACCAAGCAAGTACAAAGAGAACACAAATTTTAACATGGAAAAAGCTCATTTGGAAAAAAAATCATGGCACAAAGCGATAGATGATCACTATGAAAGCAGAAATTACAAAGAGAGAGCTTACCCGATTTGAGAAACCTCAAATCTCACCCTTGCTACACCTATTCGAAACCCTATGATGATTTAGAAACCCTTAGAATACTTGAAGTCCCTTCCTATTTTGATTGTACTCCAATATATAGGCTTTGGAGGCGGCACAATCAAAATGAGAAACAAAATCCCATAAAAACGCAACTCTACGTGATCAATTCGATGTCATTGAACGCCCTTCGATGTCATCGAACGGCCTTCGATGTCATTGAAACTTATCCTTCAATGGCATCGAACTAATACTCAAACTGTCAAGAGATAAAATTCAATTTTTCGAAATATCTCGATTGCAACGAGCCATGTTCGATGTTATCGAAGGTGCAATCGAACACCCTTCGATGGCATTGGAAAAAAAAAAGCCCATACAGGTCAGTGACCAACTAGAAAAATTTGAAAATTTTTGATGAGATTGAACACTGTTCGATGTCGTCGAAGTTGACATCGAATAGTCTGTTGATGGCATCAACAGGTCCAATAACATACTCGATTTAAGACATCTATATATATATATATATATATATATATAGAGAGAGAGAGAGAGAGAGAGAGAGAGAGAGAGAGAGAGAGAGATTGTATTTGATCTTTTTTCTCCACAAAAATACTATATAATGTTGGGCTAAAGTTTTTTAAGTTTCTAGACACCATTATATGATAATTTTTTGTGAAAAGTTTCTCAAGTTTACCATATAAAAGTTATTAACACTTGGATATGGGAGGCAAATGTATCGCTTAGTGACCAAATGCTATGCAAAATTCATTTTCATCCCTACATGTGCCACATATGGAATATGGTAATTTTTCTCTCTCTAGAGGATGATTATAATTATGGTTCATGTGCCTCAAATGCAACTATCAAAGTCATTTAGCACCATAAACAATTCATAACCCTAAACAACGATGAATGGATTATCTTAATTGGTAGATATTATGGATGATTGACACTAAATAGCCAACCTTCCAAATTTCATCAAAAAATACTAATAAGAAGATAAAATCACTCAATTGGCTTGATTTATGCTCCATCAATAATGCACAAAGTATAGATGGTTTGGATTTGAGTAAATGTGTGGCTAGTCTACAATTATTGAGTGTAAATATATAATTATTGTATCATGCTAGTATATTATAAGACACAATGGCTTTATAGTATAAAAGTGTGAGAGGTACTTTGAAACTTATAAATGTAAAACATATTGTTACTATAATCAAATTGTCAAGAAAATGGGCCCCACTATAGGTTGTTTATAAATGAAAATCAGACTAAAATGATTACCTAACTAGTTGATTAGCAAATATCTAATGAATGAACCCCCCCCCCCCCCCCCCCAAAAAAAAAAAAAAAAAAAAAAACATTCTAATTTACTATACAAATTACCATAAATTAAAGGTTTGGATAATCTATTGAATTCAATCTTACATTTATGTTAGATGTATAATGGGTTTCATGATTTGTACAATTTAAATTGGATTATTCTCCATCTAAAATTTGGCCAGAGTTTTGGGCAGTCTCAATTGCCATACAGTAATGCCATGCATACAACTGAAAGGTTGAATTTATTAGTAGGCATATTAATGAAAGCAATTATATGGGCTCTTTGGTCCTTATATCTTGAAAAATTAATACTACTAGTTCGCTAAGCTTTATTAATTTTTAAAGAATTTTAGAGCATAGACCATTTATACATAATTGGATGTAGTGGGCCTATGGTCTTGATTATAAGATATGCTTCCAACTAAAAACTTTACATTGCAAATAATCAATGGAGAATGCAAACTGTGAGTCCTGCCATATACCACGTTGCACATGATATGGTAGTACATGTGTGAGTGAGATTTTCAGTCATATTGGTTACCCTATTTAGATGTTTTGTGTCATCATCAACATGTTTAAGTCTTTGAGCCACAATGTACAGACTGCATGGATGGATAAACAAATTGTTCATTTGCTTTACATGCTATAGTCTGCTTGATGAGTAAAAAACATGGTATATTGTGCAAAAGGTCAAGGTAATTTGGCCTACCTAGTGGAAGGCTAAGATCTATCACGCATGCTCAACTATAATGGCATACATGAATTCATGAAAATAAGAATTAGAAAATAAAAGTAACTTATTTACTATCATGCAAAACCATTTCCTAATAATGTCAGACAGTGGGCATAAACCATGCAAAAGTTCAGCCCTATATCAAGAAGACTATTTATTTTCCAAATCAAGTTGATTCACTCATTAGATGGTCAAAACTTTATATTTTTGCAAACTATCATTGATAAGTCGGGCCCATATAATGAGTAAATTTACCATATTTTCTTAACTTAATATAATATTCAGTTTTTATGTGGATTTTTTTTTTAAAAATAATTGTACCAATGCCAAGTTTGCTTGTTGATATCACTCAACTTCTCATTCCAATCAAACATTATAATCTTTCCATGGCAGGCACACCTCTCCTCTTCTTAACTCTACAAAACATAACATTAGACATCACTGCATTTGATTTTGTCAAATAATAATGAGTAAGATATTGATTAGCATCATTAAAAATGTTTAACTTACATAATTAAAAATATTTAACTTACTTTTTAATATGCAGTTAAAATCATTTAATATTTGATTGTAGTGTTAATTCTACTTCTCTTCAACAATTATTCCTTTTACTCAATTTACTCCAACATCTCAAATAATCATACAATAGTCAAAAAATTTCATGAAAAACTCACTATCTATATACTCAGGTGAGTTAAAAAAACGTTAAATATCAATTGAATTTTAAAATATTAGAACTTGGATTTAACCAGAATAAACTTTTGAATTTGAGTAACTAGATAAATATAGTTGTTATCCATGCACCATATCATCATATATGAATGATTTAATGTGTCATGAAAATTGAACCAGCGATGGTAACTAGCAGTGCTTAAATCATGTATTTGAAATGAGAAATACATTGAGACTTCTGGTAATAAAAAATGTAGTAAAAAAGTATCTTAAACTGAGCCATTTATGTTGTGGGCCCAAATTTAGATGGCTTATAAACCTTTTTTTTTTTATCCCGTTAAATGAAGTATGTAATTGGCAGATATTTAATTGACCATTGAAATGATATTAGCCAACTGTTTGAATTTGCATATGATTCTCCATTAATGATAGGCTAGGATCATTTCACTAATATGATTTTGGATGACTTCCTATTCCCAGTGGGTCCCGGAAGGCTACTTTGGGTTAATTTCTTTCAATTACAATTCCTGAGTGTTGGGACCATTGACCTAAGGCTCTGCGGATTAGATGCAACCACCGGACTCAGCTGAGTTGGTGTGGCCCTGACCATGGAGCCCACCTCAATGTATGTGTTGTCTATCCGTCTATCCATGCCGTCCATCCGTTTTGCCAGCTTATTGTAGAACAACTTCCATCACACATTTCACACGTGTCAGAGGTCTGCGCTTTGCATTGGGGGCACACGTTTAGATCTTCTGGTTTATAAAGCATGTTGTTTTATCCACGGGTGTTGAAAAGAAATCACGGCTAAACAAATTTCTAGCCGTCCATTTGTTTAATGCATTGTGGTCCACCTGACGAGTTAAACTGCCAGAATTTTTTGGGTAGAAGATATAAATAATGTGGCCCTACTAATGAAAAGCACAGATCTTGGACACGTGCGCCATGTTTGCATGTACGATTGCATGTAGATGGATCATGGGCGTGCCTCCGGACACTTCTGCATTTTTATAAGAGTTACTGTAGACATCGACCTCGGCTTTGTACGGATACTCGGCTTTTCGATCCTAATATTGGAATTCTCGGTTCATTAATCCAGACCATTAGTCTGTTGAATCCAACCGTGGATGGGATCATGGGCCAAAAAGATCCCATATATAAAGACCCTATCTTTTAACATTGGGACTTTTTAGTTGAACGTGAACCGTTAATGTGTTTCTCTTCCTAAATGCCTATTTCCAAGATAAAAAATAAAATGTTAGCTTGGTCCTGTCAAGAAGTCACTGGGGCATGGTAAAAATAAGGCTAGTTCATTCTTCGGATAGGCCAAACGTGCACGTGAACACGAACCTTTAGCCAATTTCATTCAACTGTCTATAAACTGTGTACGCGTATGGCCCACCTAGTCAGAAGAGCAGATTGAATTGTAACAATAGGAGTCTAGATGGCAGGATCCACGTGATCATTGGATTAGATCTCACTCATGTGTGCCAGGTTGCCAAATGTGAGAGGCAAGTACATAAAATGTCTATCCAGTCGGCAGGTAGACAAGGAAACTGTGCAATTATTTAGAGTTGTACGCGAGTCGAGTTAGATAGCTAGATTTGACTCAAAAAAGCTCGACTCACATGGATCAAAGTTGGATTCAGACAGAGTCGAGTTGATTTTTGAACCGAGCTTGACCCGGCTTGTATTGAATCAGGTCGGTGACTTGGTTATTTTGTTATGGATGTTGCTTGCCGAGTGTCTGATGAACAAACTCAATGAAGTGTTGGCGATAAAAGAATAGAAATGTTGTGTATTTGATTTTGATGTTGCATGATGGGTGTTTGATGAAATATCCATACAATATCATTAGTATTTTGCATTCTATAAAAAATTTAAGATGCATTACAGGTATTTGATAAAATGATGCAGAGATCTAAACCGGGTTGAACTAGCTCCACTTGCTGACCGAACCGAGCCGCGTTGGCTAAACAGGCTAGAGGACCGAACCGAGCCAAGTTCAAGCACAGGTTAGCTATTGACCAAGCTGAGTCGAGCTGTGCCAAGCTCGAGTTGGATCGACCTTGTACAATGACACAATTATCCCAGGGATCAGGTTGAGAGATTTTATGGTGCTGTCTTTAGTTTCTGACTGTGCAAGTGGGGCCCACTTTATGTAATCCAAACCGTTGAGAATACGAGCCTCACTATTACTATTTTATGCACCAAAAATATTCTAGATAAGAAAATTCTAAACCTTTCGATAGGTGGCCAACAAAATAACGGTCTAAAAACTAAACACAGTAATGGTTAGCGAGGTCTTCAAATCTGGGGATTATAGGTGCAGGGTCCATCTAAGGTGGGTCCCATCATCATATCAACGTCTTGGATCACTGAAACACGTGCCAACCTTCACGAATTGAAACTCTGAACCTAACTTTATATAATTTTGGAGAAACAATTTGCTACTCTTCAGAGGGTGATAGATGATACGTATGCACATAGAAATTACTTACAAATTGCATACTCAGAACCATTCAAGTTAAACCGTTCAAATTGTTGCTCAGATTAAATGTATTATGAACCAAAAATCATAATAATTTAATTATCTGGTTATCTATGGGAGTGGTCCAAATTTAATGGATGGTTAAAATATGAAAAATATCCAGCAATCTTGTTTCCACAATTAATATTATGGTCTTGGTACTGTAAACAGTGGGTTCTACAATTCTAGCCGGTTTAACTTAAGTTAATGTCCCACTAATAATTTGAGAGTGCCTGACTATCAAGTGTATACACAGCCTGAGTATCTATAGCTCATATTTTTGGGAGGATTTCCGCAATGCTCAGTCGAAGACTCCATGGTAGCACTCTTCAGATTTTCAGTCAACATAAGTGGGGGGATGGATCAGCAACACAAACCATTGATACAAAAGCCCACAATGTTGCATATGTAAATCCATTCCGTCCATCAGGTGGTAACTCTTTTATGAACCGTACATACAAAATATTATCGTAATAAAAAACTCCAACGGGATACAATGATGCCAGCTTTTAAAATCTGTAAGTTCTCATGGTGTGTGGTGTGGTCCGTGTGAGTTGAGAATTAGGCACGTTTTTGTCTATTGACTTCACCCTTGCAAGATACACCTGATTAACGGGTTTTAATAAAGATAAACATTATGGTGTCCCCATATACAAACCTATGGTCTCCATACTATTCCTATCCCCATTGTTCCTCTTGGTGTGGCCCACCTGAGTTGTAGATTTAAATGATTTTTTTTCATTAAAGTCTATAATCAGGGAGAAATCTGATGGATGGGATTTTACAAATACAACTGCTGGCCCCACAGAACTTGAGTGTCTTTTTGTATCTGTAAAACGATTGTTGGAAAGGATTCCGGCCCTATATATACAGAAGTTGTTCCATTGTTTTGTGAAATAATCGCCGAAGTAGATGGTCTCTTTTAGGGTAATTATTTTTTTCGCTGGTGGGAAACTTTGACGACAAAAGGTGATTTTTAGGATAATGACGGATGAAAATATCCCTCGGGCTCAGGTAAGAAACAGGTAAAAAAGAGGGTTATTTTCATTTGAAATAGGTTGTCCGTACAAACAGGGTCTTGTTTGATCATCTATGTTTGTGGCCTGTCGAGGCTGTTAAGGTAGGTAAAAGGAGGTGTTTAGAGTGAAAAATACCCTTATTTTGTAGAAGAATGCTAAGAATGCTTAGCCACGCACCGGTTCTACCAGAACTATTGAGAATTTTTTCAGAACTCGTCCTCTGTGATATGATATCAAAATCTGAACCGTCCATGTGATATATTGAAACTCACAGGCCCGCCTTTCACTGCGATTCAAAACTTTGGTGGCCATTTCATAACTTTGATGTGCATGCTGACCCGTGCATATGCGCACCTTTACACACATGTCATGGGCCTAAAATCTGAACGGTCCATGTGATGCGACACCCCATGAAACGTTTAAGAGCTAATTTTCATATTGATCCAAAACTCTGATGGCTATAGAAAAGATAGATACAAATTAAGGGAAGAAATTTTTTTCTTTAGCAATGGCCCACCAAAGTTTTGGATCAAGGTAAAAGTTGGGCACTAGGAGGTTTCATAGGGTGATGAATCAAATGGACCATTCAGATTTTGGAATAACAACACGTGTGTGATGATTTATCAAAAAGTTCTCACAATAACTTGTTAGAACTGGTGCTCAGCTGAGTATAGTGTTTGTTATGTATCTCACTGAGATCACTGGTGAGATAAAGGGCTCTTCATGTAAACCATCTACGGTGGCCCAACTACCCGAACGGCCTGGATCAAACGCGGTGAAACAGAATCCGCAAGCATTCTTGAGCGAGCATCAAAGCATTTCTCAGGGGGGAGTTATTTGATACTCTATGTCAAAGCTTAATACGCAGGCACTCATAAATGGTCATGGGGCATAAACATTAACTCAAATTAAACCGACTAAATTTTATAAAGCACTCAATTTTAGTTATAATCTCAAGATCAAATTGATAGAACGGTTGTAACCTCTGATTCATGGACACTTGTCAGTTGCAATAGGACCATGGGCTATTTTTCATCTTCACCGTCTAATTAATGCCACCAATTCGATATTCCGATAATAAAATAAGCTTAATTTTTGGATCATAGTTTGGACAGTTTAATTTGAATTACTTATATTTCACGTGTCTAATTTCTAAGTAATTGCGACGTGCCTGCGTATCATGTGGGACTTAATCTATATGCGGAATAGGCCCACGGATTTGTCTGTGCATGGGACATGGCGATCAGGGGTTTAAATAGCATACCTAGATGAGATGCCGCCATGGAAGCTAGATAAGAATACCAGAATACCAAAATTCCTGTAGAGCTTAGGAACTTCCTCTCCTTCACATCCTTTCTGTAATTCAAAAGATGAGACACGAATTTTGTCATGGTGTAGGATCGTGTAACGCCCTGAAAATCGGGTTTCTTGTAAAAACCCAACTCCCGAGTTCCAACACATCACTTATACAACACAATTAATAATGATTGTATGTTGTCCGTATTAGTGCATAAAACATGAATGAGATTAAGCTAAATTAGCAAAACAGAATCCAGGGACAGTTAAAATGCGCAAGTGGAAGACTGAAATGAAAATACACAATGTATAAACTAGAGTAAGTCCCCGAAGTCTGTATGCATTGCTAGGTCAATTATTGCAAGTATTGTTTAAAAATATAAAATGACAAAAAGTGATAGTTCTCTACAAAGTATGAACCCTAAAGTCCCGTTAATACAGAACGATCTACGTGAACCCGTCTGAATACTGCATATACGAGAATGCCTCCTCGTCATCCTCAAAGTCTGGCTCAGCCTCAAAAGCATCTCCATCACATACAGCTAAGACAGAATCTGGTTGGTGTTTAAAACACCGTTCCAGAACATTGGAGTGAGTAATCAACTCAGTGTAGCTATACAACAAAGGTTAACATGTTATCAATTCAGTCAAGCAGTAATGATAAGGCAGTACAATCAAACATGTCCTAAATACTCTTATTAATGCAAAAATGATATGCGGTAATGATGCATGCCTTCGCCTGCACTCCCTCAGCGTCTTCATCTTACGGTGCACATGGCAAACTCCCGAAAGTGCCCTTCCTCGCTAAACCACATGCAATGCGGTGCATGCACGTGATTAGCCAGGTTCTTACTTAGGTTTATTCATACAGTAGGATTGAGAAGCTAAGGTACCTCCCCTATATCAATTCTCAAACAATGATCCATTCTAGGGTCGTCAGTCCTAGTAAATCTCATATGATGTTACGATTCTAGGTCACTACAAAGGGCTCGTCACCTGATCAATGTAGGCCTAGTTTATACTCTAGCTGATACGGAAAGGCTCGTCGCCTCACGTAGACTCAGAGTACGCTCGCGGTCACTAAAAAGGGCTCGTCACCTGTTCAGTGTAGGCCGACAGCTCGAATATAGTGTCTCATACCACCGTTTTCGGCTCACGAGTCTGTATTTCTCACTGGTCACTACGGGGAGGCTCGTCACCCCATCGTAGGCCGACAGCTCGACCACGGTGTCCCATATCACTATGTTTGGCTCATAAGTCTTAGCGAATTGAGGTACCAAGGTTAACGGAGTTTCCACTAGTGAGTTTGGTACCTTAGATTCGAGTAGTAACGTCCAAACATAGTGAACATACATCAGGTCAATCGGGTTATTTGACGAGCTTGATTAGCACGAGTGCACGTTGAGTTGATCGACATAAAGTGCGTAAGCACTCCGTGTGGCCTAACCACTGTCGACAATTGTAGTATGACTCCGATTCATCGACACATCCTGTGTGGCGAAAACAACCTCAGCCACCAAATCAAGGCCTGTTACCGATTGCTTGGACTATGTAATAGCCCCACCCAGATTCAAGTTCAACAAACAATCATATGAGATAACCATACAGTAATGGATCAATAATTCAATTCATCCAATTATTTGAGCATTTTATGGAATACAACTTAAACATGAATTTATGCATATGCATATCGTAAATAAACAAATACAATAATATACGATATATGGAGGAAATCATACACATCGCTAAGGTAGTTGAGAATCATATCTCAACACTAATATAAACCATATTTTACTAACTACTTACTCATTCAGACATTTTTATAAACACTTAGCTTACACATTCCAACTTACATAACATATGTTGGTTATAATACATATTAAGGCAAATCCTTTCATCAAGGAATTGTTACACATACAACTAGCATATATACACGGCAATTTATCATGGCAAACGCAATTTCAAATTCATTACGTATATGAGCATTTCTACAAACACATAAAATACTCTAAAGTCAACATAGTTCATATATATCTGAAAAGCGAAACAAACGTCGCATTTAGCATGTGAAACAGCACTTATGTCAGTTATAAATCATTAACCGACATTGAAAGCCTTGAAAATCATAACCTAAACACATATAGTCCGCACCTTACGTCGGCAAACGTGTATCGAACTCAGTTTATATGTCAAGCCATTGCCTACGACACAAGAGCCACCTATAGCAAGCAATATGTTAGCTATTTCATCACTAAGACTATTTGAAACCCTAGAACGAATTAGGGTTAGGTTTTCTTACCCAAATACGGCGTTGGAAATACTGAAAGAACTATACGGGAGTGGTGTTTCAGTAGGTGGATTAGCAGGGAAGAATCCCAGAAATCTTCACCAACTTTTCTCTCACTTTCTCTCTCTTTACTCTCTTCTCTCTCCTAGGGTTTTCTCCAAATTCGTATGGAGTGAATGAGAGAGGGTTTAAGGGCCTTATATAGGCCCAGAACTGATGGGAATAGCCCCAGGGCCATGGTATACTTAGGTTATAGCCAAAACTCATTTGTTTCGACTCAACGGAGCACTTCTGGAGGCCCCTTTTCTATGTGCAGTCGGACTTAAGCTCCCTAGCCATGGATCTAGGTCTAGCTGAGTTTTCGGTCCGATCAGATTTTTAGATCAGACGCGGCGGACCAATTTCAGTTCAACGGTCACCAGAACTCGATCAGGGCCACAAGTATACTGACATGTGTTGGCAAATATCCTTGATCCGAGGGTGTAATTAGGTCAGATTCTGACGGTTTAAATCCTTATATTTGGCCCGCAAGCAACACGACTCACTTTACTTAAATTTAGATTTTATGTCTATAGATATTCATGTTTCTCACACACTTCGCTCCGGACTTGAGGAAATAGCTTCGGGATACTATCTGGACTTGATTTTCGAGGTGGTTGTCAAGTTCAGCAAGGCGGTCATAATCATATGGTTTCGTAGTCATCGGACTTTCGACGTGCTGTCCAGATTCGATACGAAGTTTCAAGGAGCTCCCAAGCGCAACTGGGTTAAAAGATGGATCCTAAATTTCAGGGTAATGTAACGTCAGTGATTCTACAAGTTTTGGGTCTTGCAGATCGTATTTAAAGTGATTAATACTAATTTCACAGTTAATCTAGTTAAGCACTTAGTTAATTCTCACTTAATTTCTAAAGGATTCGGTCCCGAGTGATTTCTGCCTAAGGTGGTACTCGGTGGTACTCGGGTCTTTGTATGGTTTTTTCGAGGCGTTACAGATCGGAGACCCAGCTCTCTTTTATAGAGACTGTGGAGGGAGAGTTTGAAACCCATAAAAACTCCCTCTCCCACGCTCCACATTGTTGTGTCCTAGTTCGACTCAAACTGCTATCTGCGTAAACAGTCATAGCATTCCAGCCCTAATACACATTGCTGCACAATCAGAATTGCGTAGCAAATCACATGAAGTAGGGCCCACTGGTCCACTCAATCATCCAATCCAACTGAATGACAATCCAGACTGTTGATTAGTAAGGCCCACTAAATAGTTTTCTTACATTCTCCCACTTGGGCCTCATTGAGCAATGTTAATGATAGTCATATATAATAATTTTGAAAACAACTTTTGATCTTTTAAGAAGATATCCAAATGGTTAACCAATAAAATAGTTGGATAATATGAGTAATGCCATTTAATCTGGTCCATTAAGACTATCAGTATCGAAACGTGGTAGTCGTCACAATATTTAATTTAGGCGAAGTGAGACTAAGCGCGATCACAAGTACTTTCAATCTTAACGACATAAATCACGAACTAAGAAATGTGGTATAAGGATTACACACTTTAGTGTGATGATATGTACCTATCCTTAAGAGGTCCTAAAGCTTTTACATGTTTCCAACGAGACACGACTGTAGTTTTACTTACTCAAAATTTGCGTATATATATAGAGAAGTAGAAATAAATCTTTATATCAAAATCATCCAATCAAACTATATAAAACGAGATCTCTAAGTGTCTGTGAAAATCAAAATACACTCAACTCCTACTAACTGAAAACATCTGTGAGATCAATGACTCTCATGAATGTTACATGGTCCTGAAATGACGTGATAGGGAGCCCTTTAGTGAGCAGATCTGCAATTATCTGCTTAATACTGATGAATTCCACGGACACTTGATGATTTTGAACCCTTTCCTTTAAAACAAGGTACTTGATGTCGATATGCCTCGACCTTGACGAATGCTTGTTGTTACTAGAGAAGGAAATAACAGCCGAATTATCGCAAAATATTCTCAATGGTTTCGGGATATGCTCCAGTACCCGTAAGCCTAAGAAGAAACTCTGTAACCATAGTGCCTGATTAGATGCCTCATGGTAGGCAATAAATTTAGCTTCCATAGTGGATGAAGTTGTGGTAGACTGTTTCACGCTTTTCGACGACACAGCTCCTCCCGCTATCATGAAGATGTATCCTGAAATAGACTTCTTAGTGTCAACGCAGCCTGCGAAGTCTGCATCTGAATATTCGATCAACTCCAACTGATCAGATCTTCTATATGTGAGTTCGAAGTCTTTCGTTCTCTAAAGATACCATAATACTTTCTTCGCAGCTATCCAATGTTGCATTCTTAGATTAGATAGATATCTTCCCAACATTCCAGTGACAAAAGCAATGTCCGATCACGTACAAACTTGAGCATACATGATGCTCCCTACTACTGATGCGTACGAAAATTCTTTCATTCGATTCTTTTCTAAATCATTATTTGGACACTGAAATAGACCAAAATTGTCTCTCTTCACAATGGGCGACTTTCTTGAAGTACAATTTTACATGTTATACCTTTCGAGTACCCTATTAATATAGGCCCTCTGTGACAGGCTGAGCAGTCAAAGTGTTCTGTCACAGCGAATCTTAATACGGATGACATAAGAAGCTTCACTAAGGTCTTTCATTTCAAATCTTTGAGATAAGAATTTCTTAGTGTCACTCAACATCCTGGTATCACTACTACCCAACAGAATGTCATCAACATACAAAATCATCATAACGAACTTACTCCCACTGGTTTTAATGTCGATGCATTCATCTACAGTGTTTTCTACAAATCCATATGAGAAAATTACTTCATTAAACTAAAGGTACCACTGTCACGATGCCTGTTTCAACCCATAGATGGACTTCTTAAGTTTGTAAATCAAATGTTTTGAGCCAGTAGCTACAAAACCTTCGGGCTGCAACATGTACACATTCTCATTCAGATCCCCATTAAGAAATACAGTCTTTACATCCATCTAATGTAACTCTAAATCCATATGAGCTACAAGAGCCATTATGATCCTAAATGAGTCTTTCTTGGATACTGGTGAGAAAGTCTCCTTAAAGTCAATGTCCTCACATTGATTAAAACCCTTGGCAACAAGTTAGGCTTTATACCTTTCGACATTACCTTTGGAGTCCCTTTTAGTTTTAAATATCCATTTAGAACCAATCGGCCTTATTCCAGTAGGTAATTCTACAAGATCTCATATTTTATTGTCCTGTATGGATTTCAACTCATCTTTCATAGCATCAAACCAACGAAAAGGATCAACACTTTGTTTGACTTGTGTAAAGGATTCAGGATCCTTTTCCACTCCTATGTCAAAGTCATGCTCCTGTAAGTATACGATGTAATCGTCTCGATTTACATGCCTTCTCTCTCTTTCAGATCTTCTCAATAGTTCAGTTTGTTGGGTCTAATCTCAATTTTTCTCATCAGTGGTTTGTATATGAAGTTTTACGTGGCGCTCTGTAGCGACTGTAGAATCAACTGCATCATTAATGTTCACGTGATCTTGATTGACTATGACAGGAGTCACAGTCCTTTGTTCCTCAAATATAAAATTTCTTATATTCGTGCTCCCACTGTTTTCAGTGCCCTCAATGAATCTAACATTCTCAGTCTCAACAATCCTGATGGAGTGAGAAGGACAGTAGAATCGATAGCCACTTGATATTTCTGGGTATTCAATGAAAAAATAATATACGGTTTTAAGATCAAGCTTCTTTTCATGCGGGTTATAAACTTTGGCCTCAGTAGGACAACCTCGAACATGTAGATATCGAAGACTTTGTTTTCTCCTATTTCACAACTCAAAAGGAGTTTTGCTTATTGCTTTGTTGGGAACCCTGTTTAGTATATGAACTGCGGTTTTGATCGCATCACCCCTCAGAGATTCTGGCAATGTTGAATTGCTGACCATGCTTCGTATCATATCCATAAGGGTGCAATTGCGTCTCTCAGCCACTCCATTTTACTCTAGAGTACCAACCATAGTGTATTAAGCGATAATGCCACAATTCTGCAGGTATCTAGTGAATGGCCCTGGATTGTGTCCTGATTCATCATATCTTCCATATTATTCACCACCACGGTCAGATCTGACAACTTTAATTTTCTTATCGAGTTAATTTTTAACTTCAGCCTTATAGATTTTAAAAGCATCCAGGGTATCTGATTTCTGATTAATAAGGTATAGGTACCCGAAGCGAGAGTAGTCATCTATAAAGGTAATAAAATATTTGTGTCAACTCCATGATGCTGTAGGGAATGGTCCACAAATGTCCGTATGTATCACCTCTAATAGACATACACTCCTGGTTGCACCTTTCTTTTTATTTCTAGGCTGTTTCCCTTTTTGCAATCAATGCATACTTTATAGTCAGAGAAGTCTAGAGAATGCAAAATTCCTTCTCGTACAAGCCTGTCTAATCTCTCACGAGATATATGGCATAGCCGCCTGTGCCACAACATGGAAGAATTTTCATAGTCTAGCCTTCGCTTGGATCCCATTTTAATTCCATGCAAGGTATTAATATTATAAACGTGAGAGGTAATTAAGTCTAATTAGTATAAGTTGTTTACCATAGAGCTGGTCCCAACTTGGATTGAATTAAAATAAATACTAAGACTTTTATTTCCAAATTGAAATGAATATCCAAATTTATCCAAATAGGAAATTGAAACTAAATTGCATCTTATAGACAACACACAAAATGTATCTACTAAATCCAAAAAATAACCAGACTTCAACTTAAGCTTATAAACTCCTATTGCCTCCACGTCTACCTTGACACCATTGCCTATGTATACTGAGCGCTCTGCATCAGTTAGTGGCCTGACCTTTAGTAATTTCTGCATAGAAGTGTATATGTGAATAGTAGTTCCTAAATCTATCCACCAGGAATCCGCCGAAACATCGGTTAGATTTGATTCAAAATAGACAAGAACATAATGATTATCTTTCTTTATAAGCCAATTCTGGAAACCTTTGCAGTCTTTCTTTAGATGACCTGCCTTTTTACAAAAGAAACACGGTTTACCTTTAACCCATTTACGTTTAGATCCATTTAAAGATTGATTCTCATGGTTTCCAGATGGAGGACCAGAGAATCCATTATTAGAACCTTGTTTCCTTTTTCTTTTACCTTTATTCCCTTGCCCATGCCCTTGTCCTGAAGTCACCATATTAACATTTTAAACTTTTACCATCTGCCTGATCTTGTCTTCTTTTTGGACGCACTGAGTGATGAGTTCATCCAATGTCCACATGTCCTTCAGAGTGTTATAGTTTACCAGGAACGTGCCGAATTGGGGAGGTAGGTTATTCATGATCAAATGAACCAGTTGATCATCAGTGAGTACAAGCCCTAAAGCACGGATCTTAGAAACAACCTCGATCTGCTATACAATGTATTTACAGATGTTGCCTTCTCCATCATAGGACGAGCAAGTCAATTTATTCAGAAGAATGTCCACTCCAGATTTATCATATTTCTTGAATCGTTTTCCCATTTCAATCAGGAAAACTTTGGCCTTATCTGTTTCAGGCATGACACCCTTCATTAATTCAGAAATTGAATACTTAATGACTTTTAGGCATGTATCATTTGATTTAAACCATATAACCCATCGATTATATTTAGCTTCAGTGGCATTATCAGATGGCTTTGGCAGTTTTGGGGTTATCAATGCAAGATCTAATTGAAGACAGTCCAGTACAACTTCAATGGCGTTCTTCCATTGAGCGTAATTAGATCCATTTAGGGCAGATACTTGATTTTGATTAGTTAGAATTGAGACTGAAATAAAAGAGATACATATATACTCACATTAGTTCATAATTTCACACAGCAATTTAGTAAATATAAACAAATATCAGGCAAAGTTAATCAATTCAGTTGCTAAGGGAGGCATCAACTGAATCATCCAGGATCACGATGGGCCCAACCATCTCATCCTGGTGAGAATCTGTTACATCATCATCATTCCTCTTATGGACGGTAATAACAACATGTTAGTGATCCTCCTGAACATGAAACTAAGTGATGTAAGTCATGTAAATCTGAAACACTCAACACCTGTGGGTGAGATGAGTCTTTCAGTTTTACATTACCGGCACCATTTACTTCATCCGTTCACTTGACTGCCAAACGGTAATCGTCTGCGTTTTCGTTACCGTATGCATGGAAATGTGAACTCAACTGTATGCAATTCACCTTATCCCAATGTTACAAGTCTGTACTTGTAGAATTTTTCATCGATTGAGGTCACTATAGTGGCTAACACAACCGAATCCAACATTACAAATATAGACTTAGGATCGCAATTACAATCCTGCCTCTCAATTATTTATAACTTAATTAGTCCGATGCGGTCCATAAGTTAGTTGATACTGACCTTTTGGAATTCCTTAAAGTGAAACATATAAATAGGTTTCACACCTTATATTCTAACGGTCCATATCAACACTTAAAGATGGGTGATGGGCCAATAATAGGGTTGCACCAGGACTCTATATGATCTAAAAGTTTTCAATGAGCATGACTAATCGAGTTCCTAATATCCACATGATAGACAAATAGTATGAAACTATATAATTGGATGGTTAGGTCCATGCATAGGTGTCCACAAGACGGATAAATTAGTTTAAACGCTTAATATGTGTCAATATCTACTATATAATTGGATGGTTAGGTCCATGCATAGGTGTCCACAAGACGGACAGATTAGTTAAACGCTCAATATGTGTCAATATCTAATCAGATGTAGCTATTATCATCAGATTAGTCTACATATTGAGCATTTATTAATAAAAGTTTCAAGGATGTCAACTTCCCAATGAATGAGTTAGATTAGATTCTCATAATCCATCAAATGGAACATCCAGATCAAAATATGTATAATAACATCTTGAAAATGAACGGTCCAAATCTGGGATCAATGGGCCATACAGAGATCCGGATGTAAATGATCCCGTTAGCGGGTCCAGATAGCAGATCTGTTTAAACTGAAATCAGGTCCGAGGACCCATCCTCTCATAAAGTCGGTCTTCGACCTAATTCCAGTTGCAAGGAGAAGCAGGTCGTTTTCAACCTGATGCCCGCAGCGAGGAAGAAGCAGGTCGATCTCAACCTACTGAAGGCGTCGATCGAAGAAAAGAAGAAAGAGAGACGAATCTCATCTGTTCTCCCTGTCCGCCTCAAGCAATGAGAAGAGATGGTGATTCTCATGACTCTGCAATCATTATCGAAAGCAGTGGTTGCGGTAGTGACATTTTCTGCCATTGACGAAGGCAAAAGCTCGAGGCGCTAGCGATTTCTCCGGATAGAGGAAGAAAAGGGACGTGGAGACTCATCACCATCGTCCAAACGAACGAGGTTCGACAATGGCCACCGGTCCAACAGATCACGGTGAGAGGTTTTGTGATAACGGGAATTCAGGAATGGAAATCCCCAATTAAATAATTGGATTTGGGATTTTTTCAAAATCCTTAATCTAGATTTCTGTATTTAGGGTTTCGAATCCAAATCCCTAATTCGAATATATATTTGGGGATCTGAAAATTGAAAACCCTAATTTTTTGATTTGGGGGTCAAAAATCGAAATCCCTAATTTCTCAACTGGATTTGGGGATTGAAAATCCCTAATTACTGGATTAAAAAAATCCCTAAGGGCCTGTTTGGATGCCTGTAAGTTCTTTTAAGTTGTAAGTGACTTACCTGTAAGTCACTTACAGGTGAAAGTTACTTACAGGTAACCTGTTTGGATGTAAGTTGTAAATCACTTACAGGTAAGTTAGTTTTCTGTTTGGATGACCTGTAAGTTATTTACAACTTACAGGTAGAAAGCTAAATATTCACATTGAGCAGAGCTTAGATTGGGGAATCATTTTAAAATGTTATAATCATATAAAAAAAAAGTGGGATCAAATATATTATTTTGTTAAGCCCATCAAAATGAATATTTAAGATAATTATTAAGCTAAACCAATCATCAAGTGGGATATAAAAGTGGGCCCACGAATTCAAAATATCTATAATACGGAGTAATAAATCAATTTAAGCATTGAGAATAAACTTAAAAACATTAATAGAAAATCTACTAATTAAATTACATTACCAATGTCTTCTTTAACTATTGAAATTACATTCAAAACGTTTTACTTGGGAATCATCCTCTCCAACCATTCATTCATTTGAATAGGACTTATTCCAAAGTGTACATCAATGACCCACATTAAACTGAAGAAATGCCATCCATGGTCAGTCCTACTGCGGCCTATTCATTTGGATTGCTGAACCATGGCTCCGGTTATAGAAATCAAGAATCAAATGTACCGTGAATATTTGCAGTTGAACAATTATCCAACATGTTCATAAGATCACAAACACCTGGATGAAGGGGAAAAAAATCATCTTGATCCATAACTTCTGTGGCCCCCCCAAAATTTTCAACGGTATACACTTAATTCACACTATTTGTTGTCCACTTGATCTTTGGATATAAATAATTTTTAGGATCATGACTTAAAATTAAGTATTAAAATGGATGGACAGTGGATCAAATACATATCTCATGGTGGATCCCACAGATTTTACGGATTACTCAGCACGTGATCCCTTCTGTTTTCAAAGGAGAAAAAAAGGGTAGATGAAACCCTACCGTTTTGGGAGGAGAAGAGACGGAAGGTGGTAACTGCAGCAAGAGATTGCAAAGACGGAAGGAGATTGCAGAGAGGGAGGGGGAGAGATTGCAAAGACGGAGAGATATTGCCATTTTCAATGGTTGGTGCTTCTTCTTTATTGTCTGGATCTTCATGGCTATAATGGTGGTTGGTGGGTTTGTGCGTTTCTCCCTCTTCCCCTCTTTTAAAAATCTGACCATTGAGCCTGTAAGTGACTTACAGGGAAGTGACTTCCCACCCCCATTCCCCTGCAGTTTTTTGGTAGATTTGCCAGTAAGTGACTTATAGGTTGTAAGTTACATGTGATTTTTCTCCCCCAAACACCACCTGTAAGTGACTTTCCTGTAAGTCACTTCCCACTTACTCAACTTACAGGCATCCAAACAGGCCCTAATTGGGGTTCAAATCCCTAATTACTGGATTAAAAAATCCCTAATTGGATGTCTGTATTTAGCGGTTCGAATTTAAAATCCCTAATTTAACTGGATTTAGGGATTCGAAATCGAAAACCCTAATTATCTGCTGAATACAGGGATTCTAAATCCCTAATCGTAGCTGGATTATGGGGTTTATAAGAGTGAATTCCTTAATGTTGGATTTGGGATTAAAATCCCTAAACATTAATACAACTTCGAATTTGGGAAGAAATAAACCCTGATTATCTATATGGGTTTTGAATATGAAATCCCTAATATGAACCTGAATATGAAAATTAGATGAATCTGATCATCCATGCCTTTGCACAGTGGCTCTGATACCAACTGTGGGACTTAATCTATATGCAGAATAGGCCCACGGATCTGTCTGTGCATGGGACATGCCGATCAAGGATTTAGATTACATACCTAGATGAGATGACACCATGAAAGCTAGATAAGAATACTAGAATTCCTGTAGAGCTTAAGATCTTCCTCTCCTTCACACCCTTTCTGCAATTAAAAGATGAGACTCGAATTTTTCCGTGGTGTAGGATCGGGGACCCAGCTCTCTTAAATAGAGACTGTGGAGGGGGAGTTTGAAACCCATCAAAACTCCCTTTCCCACGCTCCACATTGTTGTGTCCTAGTTCGACTTAAACTGTTGTCTGCGTAAATAGTCATAGCATTCCAGCCCTAATACGCACTGCTGCACAATTAGAATTGCGCAGCGAATCACATGAAGTAGGGCCCACTGGTCCACTCAATCATCCAGTCCAACTGAATGACAATCCAGACCGTTGATTAGTAAGGCCCACTAAATAGATTTCTTACATATCATTCATTACACTCCGCCAGAGTATCAAACTCTTTCTCTTTCTCAAGCTTCAAAATAAGGAATTGGCTTCCTCAACCACGGCCTGTACATTTTTCGAGGATAGAAATTTGAAGCAATTCCCGAAAATGCCTCACCCTTCCAACCTCTATCTCTTCACTTACAACTCTCTTCAAGCTTTTGGATGGTAATTCTAGTAATTTTACTCTCTCGTCCTATACCCCTGCCATTTCTCTCTCTAAATTCCTCTCTTAAAATTTCCAGCGTGCTTTCTCTCTTTAGACTTCTAAGCAGTTTCATCTCCACCAACTCAATCGAAGGTGCATACGCCTCTGCTGGAGACATCATCTGTAAAGATGCTCTCATTCTCTCTCTACATTTCAAACTTGTTTCAGTTAATTATGAGAACTAATCACCTACATGCGCATGTACGGTTCTCTTTGATTAGTAGGGAATGGATTTTGTTATTTTTACTCTTTTGCCATTTTCTGTTTCTTTTGAAGGTTTGCTGCAAATAGCGTCGTTTCTGGAAGTTATCCACTCTGCCATTGGTAGGTTTCGGGGTTCTCATTCTCAGTAACCCGGTTTCATAGCCTACTGGAGTACCCAAAATTGTAGCCCGCGGGAGATATGCCCCCGTCTGTCCTTGCAGCTGGACCATACAACCGATGGGAACCACCGACGATTTGCCACCACGCATTCCGTTCGGAGGATCCTCAGATACTGCCTTTTCTTTTCGATTATTTCTTTGTCGGCTGTGGTGGGGCTCACAGGATATCCGATCGGCGGGGTTCTCACATGGTGAGGCATCCGATCTTTGGATAGACCGGATTTACGGTTTCGATCAATGAGGGAAGGTCTCATGGCGGTGGAAGTCCCGTGGACTACGATTTGTGGTACTCGAGTGGGGTACCTGCCTTATTGGGGGCATTTATTATGGAGAGCCGAGAGCGGTTCACCTACTATACACGACTCGAGCTTAGCACAGCTTGGCTCAACTTGGCTAGTGGCTAACCCCAGCTCGAACTCGGCTCAGCTGGGTCCTCGAGCCTGTTTGGCTAGCTCAGCTCGATTCAGTCAGCAGCTCAGGCCAGTTCGAGCCGAGTTCGAGACTGTGCAATATTTTCTCAAACACACAGAATGCATCTTCAATTTCTCACAAAATACAAAACAATAACAATACTTTACATGTATTTCTTCAAACATTCGGCGAGCAACATCAAAATCAAGATATGAGGGTAGTCACACTTCATTGAGTCATTTCATCAAACACTCGGCGAGCAAAATCAATATCAAAATAACCGACCGAGTCATCGAGCTGATTCGATTGAGTCTATTTGAGTTGAGGTTCAATTCGAGTCGAGTCGAGCTCAGGCAAGCTTGAACTCAGGTCCAAAATTTTTTGAGCTCCAAAAACCAGCTCGACTTGGTTCGAATCCAATTTTAAGCCAATGCAAGTCGAGCTTTTTCGAGTTTTGTCGAGCAAGCTGACCAAGCTAACTCGACTCGTGTACAGCTCTACCTATAGGCGCCTACGCCTAATCCTCATAATGACAAATCTCATTATTAGCAATTCTTGGGCCAGAAGGGAGATTTCAAATATTGAGTTTTTTTTTTTTCCGATTATTATTGGTACACTAACCAAAAATAAGATATTCAAAAATATTAATTGTTAAATAAATAAATAACTTAAATTATATATAAAAGAAATTCTTTTAAGTTTTTAAATATTTTTGAGTTAATATTACAATAAAAGCATGATCTTTTAAAATCTATCGAGATTTTCTCAAGGTGGTGACGCGGGATGCCCAAGGGAGGACATGGCCTCTTTCATTACAAGATAGGATTGTATTTATAAAGAAGAGGTTTTCAACAGTGGATACCATTTCGTGCTCTACCACTTTACAGACTTTCCCTACTGTGAATGAAGTTTATCATACTACCTTATACATGCATGTATTCATGATCCAATCCTTCTACTTTCATGATTATCCACCAAAGATATATATTACATGTTGATCAAACTGATTATCAAAATTGAACTAGATTATTATTAACTACAGTCAAAATAATTTTAACGATTAAAATAAAACTTCAACCGTTGAAGACCTTCATAAAGTTGTTTAAAAACTCTTAAGTGCTAGGCCGTGCTAGGCCAAGCGGTAAAACACCTTGATGAGTCCCTGATTTAATCAAATCTAGTCGTAAACATGTCTTTACGTGAAACTGATAGATTATTTATCAGTCCATACAAGAATCAACGAACCTTGATGGACATACCCAACTACATCAACCTTTAATAGGCCTGTGTTGGCCATGTAAAGAGAGCCAAAGTCATCCAATCAAGATCGTGACCCTTGCACTTCCTCAGGTGTAAGGATTAATCATCTTTCCATACAACATCAAGTCTAAACATAATCTAAGCTAATGGGCACCTAAAATAGTGATTGATCTCGATCCACCAATGCAAGTGCCTAAAAGTCCACAACAGGATCCTTTATACATGCCTCCTGTGTGTCAGGGTGAAGGCATGCCGGCGCCAAATAGGCTCCGATGGTGGAGACTGTCCATCTCGACCCAAGTCAGTCCTCTCACACAGGATAATCGTACATCCTATCGTATGATACCCACAAGTGTTTCCCAAGTACCGATGAAGGTCATGGCATAACAGAATACTAACATGACCATCATGTTCAATCTCGAGTTCATGAAGACAACTTGAGAAGTCACTCCTCTACCTAACCCATATCCATGTATGTTTATGACAACATATATCAACTAAGGCACATCATTTTGTCGAGTAAGGTCACATGGTCATAATTTATGGTTGAGATCGCCCTCATCACGTCTACATGGCTGGTGGATTAGGGATCACGTTGGTTTTCTAAGGTACAACTCCAATAGTCCATTAGGGCCATGGTTGGCCTTAACTCGATCCATTGCCACCCTTGCCCCCAAGTGATTTTCCATGGCTCAAAATGCATGATGTAGTGTGCTTCATCATCATCATTTAAGCCTTATCCCCAATTAATCGGGGTTGGCTGTTTGAATCCCTTTTACCATTTCACTCTAAACATGGGCCATAATTTCAATTAGACCATAGGGCATCAAATCTTTTCTTACTACCCTCATCTGCGTCCATATAGGCCTTCCCCTTGCACTTTTAAAGCCTTCAACTTGTACCAACCGTTAGATTTTTCGAAATGCAACAAGCATTTAAAATTTTTCAAAAGATCTAATATGTGATTATACCTTATGGATCTTCGTTTCAAGATTTTAGAAAACCCAAAACCCAAAACTAGAACACACTACTTGTATGTAGAATCCATTGAATTGTTGTTGCTGATCTTCCAAACTAGGAAGTCTTTTTCCCAATCTATCCCAGATGGAGGATAGGAGGAGATCCAAACATGTTAGCCTTGGAATAGGGCTATTGCAGACGCAAGAACCGTCCACAAAGTGGACCCCACACGCGTCATGTGTGTGGCATGGAGGAGAGAGAAATGCCCCCTCTCACACACCCCTCGTCTTCTCTCTCTGGCTCTCTATGGTGACGACCTTACGAGCTTGGGCATCCAAGGCTCTCTCTTCATCCACCCTCTTCCCTTAAGATATGATTTATTTATAAGGAGGAAGCTAGAGTTCCAGGGGAGACACCAGTTATGATACTCCGCCATGCTATAGACTTCAATATATGCTCTATTGCATCAAAAGTTTGTGATCTTGTCTAAACCATGCACCACAACTGACTAACTCCCTCCACTCACTGTAGCCGTCATTCTTAGCCAATATCTCATGCCGGCCTAATGTATGAGTTGCCATATCTTAACCATTGGATGTCCATCAAGTTTGGTTTAAAACAAATCAACAGTGAAAATTAAAAGCTAGTAGTTAAAAGCCTTTGATTAACCAATAGAAAACCTTTGATGCATTGGTCAGCCTTTGAAACACTTATTGAATGTTTTAAACCATAAGATTAACTCACAAGTAATGTCCTGGGCAAACCAAGTGGATTCCTGGTTGAATCATGTGAACTTTGACAGACCTTGATGTATGTGCCCAACCACACCCACTTTTACTGGCCATGTGTAACACCCTGGTTCTCATGACTCGAGGACAACTGCTTATCCTTGGGAGCCCGAGTATTGCATTATGAAGTTTTCTATGGTTAACTCCCCAATATTAGAGATCTCATGATATAATGTAAATCAACCACTATATAAACTATAAGTGTCAAAAGCATTAACGCGAGGAATTTAAAACATGGAAGTGCCAACAACGTGAAATCCCTCAGCAGGGAATTTAATTACAAGGCATCAAAGTAAAAGTTTAAAGACCTAATGATAAAAGTAAGTCATAAGCTACTGATTGAGCTCAAACGACTCAACCGCACTAGTGTAGTATCTCTCCTCGCAAAACTCCTCTCCAGCCCCGTCTTGGATCCTGACTAGGGGGTCTTCCTCCAATACTAATCTTACATCTGTTTGGTGCAACCGCACGATAAGGTGAGTGATAACTCAGTGGAAGTTTCCCTCCAAGATTTCATACATATCACAATATTCCAAGATGGTCTTCAACAAACTTAGAAATTTATGATGAAACTAATATTACTTAATCTAATTTATGAATGTATGGATGCATGCACATGCTCACAGACCTGGGGATGCACATCCAGCTGGCAAAAAGTCAACCCAAATAGATTTACTACTTGGAAGAAAGACTGTGGTGAGCGCACTCAAGGTAATTTAGTCCCCTGGAAAAGCATTCAGGATCCACCCGAGGATGACCTAAATACCTGGAAAAGCCCCATGCAAGGAGAGCGGTCCATAGCGGCATGAATGCAATCAAACCTGAGGGTTACATTAGAATAATTCTTCCAAATAAAGTTCTTAGTAGACCCAACAGGATGTGTCGCACCTGGTAAAGCTCAAATGTTATGTATGAATGTTATACATAATGACTCACACATGCACGAGTCTTAGATGATTCTTTAACTAGTGGTCACTATCCAATCCTCTACAATTCTAAGGTCCTTGGGTAAGGCCTCCATAATCTCATCATAGATTTTGATCTTACTTAAATGTAACTGGTTGTATTTCTTCCATTTTCAGATTGGATAGGGACACACAAGTATAGAGTATGAATATGCCTATACCATCTGGTAGTACAAGTTTCCTAATAAGACAAGAATATCACAAGCATGATCCTAATCACAAGATTCATCAAATGAAGTAAGATATTCTGAAGATAAACCTATTCCCAAGATCTGTTATTAAGAAGGCTAGAAGTACATCAACGTTTACAGGATTCATTAATATGAAACAAGCATAAGACATATTCATAAGATCTCACAGTTCACAAATTTATGGTAATTTTATTCACTAGTTATACCAAACTATAATGGAATTCAATGAATGTGGAAAGCAAAGAGGGTGACTCCTCACCTTGTGTGGATATTTCCCTTTTTTTGAATGTCCCTATGAAATGAGCTTAAGAGTCCTAAAATCAAAGTAATAATAATTTTATATCATTTCTAACTCACATTTGGACTATTGGTTAGATGGGCTTTATCAGCTAGTTACTTGATTCGAACTTGGTTGAGGGAGGGGTTATCCTTCAAGGTAAGCAGCTGTAGGTATTACCTAGATGAGTCATTTCAACATTTCAGCGAGTTACTACTGAGTTAACTTAGTCTAGTTTCCTACGTATTAAACTGATAGAGTCTTGAGTTGAGAGAAGTACTAGTTGCCAAAGATCATTCAATCCATGAGCTTGGTGAGTTTCCGTTGGATCTTCTTAGGCAATTCTTGACATTAGATTTTGGAGGTAGTTTGGGCCTGGCTCAGTTGGATATTTACCAAGTCAACTCGCCATCGACTTGAGTGAAATTTAGTTTAAATAGATGGTTTCGATGTGATACCCGTTTAGAGGTTGCTCTTCATCACTAATGAAGGTAGGAGATTCGAGTAAGCCCTCCACCAAAACTGATTTAATCAGGTAGTTCACTCCTTGACTCAGTAATCGACTAAGTCAATATTAGATGACTCAGATCGAGTTCAATCTCGATCTCAGCTGGAGTGGCGACCCAGTTGCAGCGAACCAGAGGATTTTGTGGAGGTTCCTGCTAGCAAGCTTCTCGATTCAGCTCAAATGGTGGCGTCCTAGTGACTCAGTTGAGTATCACAGTGACTTGATTAAGCTACGCCATGAGTCGGTTGCAGAATGGTGGTGCGTAGCAGCTTGGAAAGCTCGAATTCACCAAAGTTTCGGCACTGCTGGGAAGATTGAGTCAGTGCGTAACCGACTTGATCCTTTCCTCTGAAATTGCAACTAGGTCGAACCGAACTCGATTGATTTGAACTGAGTTGAGTGCATGATTCTGGTCTGTCGTATTTAGAAGAGTCCCTGCTCCTCCTAACCTTCTTCTTCTTAGCAAGTGAGCGGGTCAGAATTAACCCCTGACTTGCTTCACTCAATGGCCTGGGTCGAGTCGCGACACAGGCGCACCCTCCGCGAGCACTGTTCTCTCTCTCTCTCTCTCTCTCTCTCTCTCTCTCTCTCTCTCTCTTTCTTGCTTTTTTTTTTTAAAAAAAAAATAATAAATCAAATGTTTCCCTAACATTCAGGCTATTTAAGGGCTCCGACCCCGCTTCTGGCAGCTTCTATACTAATCGTGGGATTAGTCGCAAGATTAACAGTGGAAGAATCTAGAATCCCTGCTGAGGAGTTTTTAAGTTTGGTTTAATGATTGCATGGGTCCAAATGGTCATTCTTGATGTGTTTCTGACTAGGTGGGCCACCTGTTGAACGACTTATTTTGGTGGATGGGTTAGTCTTAAGGGAAATGGGTTCTTCGGCCACCTTGGAGAAGATGACCCACCAGTTATGGTGTTTTTGTACTGACAGGTCGATCCTATGATCTGGGACATTTAGATGGTCCATATGTCACTCAGGAGGCTCTTGGGGTCCCTTTTATGGTGACATAGGAACCGTTGATCGTAACATTCCTTCTGTAATGAAAATGACTTGCGCCAAGGCAAAATTTCGCCAAAATCTCGGTTTGCTACGAGATTTTCTGGTAGCCCTATACTCAACATTCTGGATTGCTTGTGGGAGGCTTCTAGAAGGTGGTGGATGGCTAGGAATTTTGCCAGCACCCGGAACGGAAAGATTCTTTCTCCATTTCGGTTGATGGTGGAGAAATTTCCCAAAATGGGTAGTGATTTGGACTGTATGATGCATGTGGTTGGAATTTCAAAAATTCCTGGCTGTTCGGATCGCCAACGAAGCAATGCGTGTGGAGTCTTATGACTCCGAATATAAATTCGAGCCACGTGGGTTGCTGCCTAGCTCGTGTGTAAGAACATGTGCTCCGCTCTGATATCCAACTGTGGTTTTGATCGGTGGCCCATGCTGATTGTGCTAGACGGTTCGGATTTCTCGGAATGGTCACCAGCGGTGGGCCACACCATCACATCGGGCCTTCACTTGTTTGAACTACCAGGCGGGAAAAATAGCAACGAAAGGAGGCTTTCACTCGGGTCAAACCGTATTGACCCGACTTAAAAGTCTCGGTGCTCCATGGTTGCACACAATCCCGTCTACACTCGGGTCTCTTGTGGGGTCCACTGTTAGTGTCTGTGAAGATTTGAATCGTTCGTCAGTTGCACATTTCTTAGGAGATTTTATCCTAAGGGATCGGTAGATCTTAGGACTAGGTGGGTTACACTCTGGGGGTTGGTATGACTAACTCTTGATTACAAATGTTTTAACGGTCAAATTAGGCCATAATCCGACTTCTACGGTCTTAAGGTTTTCAAGTAGGTCTGGGTACTAATTATTTATAGGAGTTTAGTCTAATATTGTTAGTAAGTGGGGAAATTTTTAAGTGACTTGTTCTAGGTAGTACAACATTGTTGGTGGCTTGTTTGATAATGATTTCCTAAGTGTTGGTTTATTCTGACTAAAGATTTCTGGGTTTTTATCATGCTTTGTTTAATTTCTAAGCTTATTTGGGGAGTTATAATCAATGAAGAAATGTAAATTTCATTTGTAAGTTTAAATTTGGGGTTGTGTTGACGAGCCGTTACACCATGACATGACTGCGGAAAGTGAGCATGTTGAGGGTCAAATATTGCATATCAGACCCTATTTATTGTCTGGATTTACGAACATGATACCGTTTAATGCCCTATTTTAATCGTATTTTTTGTTGCAAGGTGGATTTACGGACGTGGACTGAAAAAGGTGCTAAAAGCATGAAATTAATGCTCAAGATTCACCAGAGCAAGGGACATACTCCATGGGACCAAGATCGAAGAATTTACACACCAGGGACCAGACGAAATCAAGCTATTCACATTTAAAAGGCTCAGAAATGGTCCAAAAATGCAGGATCACAGGGTTCTCGCCATCTGATTGAGTCGAAACTTCATACATATGATGGGGACCATAAATTAACCATACATGTAAAAAATCAGCCATTGGATCACACTAGCAGTGGCCTAACAGACAAATCAGCCCATGGATCTATGAATTGGGGCCCACCTGCTATCTGGATACGTTTCAACTTTGGTCCTTATGGTTAAAATGAGATGGTGAAGAGGATGGACGGAATGGATTTCACATAAACATCACAGTGGACCCCACCTGAGTGGTGTGTGCACCATGCACAAGTGCACGCGCCGTGCACTGCAAACCAAGGTCGGTTTGACCGACTTTAACTCGTCTCTCTTGCGTAAAACAACCAGCGAATGGATAGACGTCCGCCGATTTTCAGTTGTGTGGCCCACCCATCATGAATTCTAAAGATCAAATCCGTCCATTCGATTTGTAAGATATCCAAGACCAACGCCTAGGTGTTGTTTTGCCACCATGCAAGCATTCGTGTGATTTTCTCAGCCGAATGAACGATTAACGGTGGAATGAAAAGTTCAGTGGACCACATCTAATTCGATCCAAAACCAGCCGTCTCTTAATGGTTCTTTCTTGTGAATCGAATGGAAGGTCTAGATTTCGAAGATGTCTTAGCACATGGGTCCCGCCAATCAACAGCGTAGAGGCCGTGCGGGCTCTGTTTCGCAACAGAGCCTGCGGATGAATGTAGTGGGCCCTCACCGTTCATCAAGCGGACAATCAGGACCGTTAATTCAGTCCAGAATATGGCCAAGACCTTCGCCTAGGTGGCAAAATTGTGAAAGACAGCTAGGATCAGGTCTTAACCATCCAAACAGAGGTAGGATGGTAGTGAGAAAACTCATGTGGGTCATGTAGAAATCAATCTGAAATTAGCCGTGCCTAGCTGGTTTTTCGAAAGGAACATATTAGACGGGGTGGATTTTACAAGAATTGCTAAGATATGGGCCCCACCAAGGTTAAGCGCAAGAACGACTTGCGTAAGAAGCTTCCGTTGCGAATCCCAGCCACCGCCTCTGGACACATGCCTCCACCGACTCCAAGAAGGCTACACGCACCAACTGACTTTCCTGTATTAGTTATAAAAGGAGAGAGGGAGAGAGGGAAAAGGAGATTTTTAGATCATGGAGCATTGAAGAATCATCCACGACTTGGGTGCTTGGGACGTACAGTGCAAGACAGGGAGAGTTTTTTTTATTTTCTGTTCTTTTTCTTTTCTTTTATTCTGAGATTTAGTCCAACCATGACAGGCTAAATTCTCTTAGCTAGGGCTAGGAGGTGAAGCTTGTAGTGAGATGGGGAGAGTTTATTTTATGATTTTTGTTTAATTTATGAACTGAATTAATGCTGATGTTAGTTTAATTAATGGGAATGTTTTTAGTCTTTAATGGTCTGTTGTGACTAAAATTACAATGGGTTTGCAATGACTTTGAGCATGTCTTTTTTTCTTTATTTTTATGACGTCAGGAAGCCCTGTTGTTCACCATAGTCTCCTGGGCATGGTCGGATGTCGGTACCCTTCCTAACTTTCATAGCATGTGATTGGTTGGTAATTAGTTTAATTCTGTTGTTTGCCATAGTCTCCTGGGCATGGTTTGGTGATGGAATCCATTCTAATTCATATACCTTTCATTTCTTTGAAAACTAAATCAATGACAGTTCAGTAAATTCTATTATTCATGAAACAGGCATAAGATCTCCCTGATCTCTACAAATGGATCCTCTGAATCCCTAGTTTCCCTTCCTCTGATTTTTTATAAGTTTTAGATTAATAGTTTACAAATATTCATCAATTTATAATTCAATTCAGAATTCATCTTAGCCTAGTTCTAGTTCTAGTCAGTTTCAGATAACATACAGGTTTCAGTCCCTTAGGATTCGACCTCGGTCTTACCGAGTTATTACTACATCACAACCCTGCACTTGGGGAGTGAACAAGTTTTTGGCGCCGTTGCCGGGGACTGTCAGCTATGATTTTCTGAAATTATTTAGTTTTAGAATTAGTTTAAGATTAGGATTTTGCTAACTTTAGTTTCAAGTTTTTCTTTTTATTTTTAGAACTAATCTTTCTTTTGTAGGCTTTAAGACAGGAACTTCTAATTCGGTAAGATCTTTCTAATTCCTACTTTCTATTTTTCACATCTCTTTTATTACTTTCTAGTTACGACTTTCCTAATTCGTTTTAGAAACTTTCTACCTTCTTTGGAATTTCTTCTTTTCTTTAGAAATTAGTTCACTTTTAATTAGAAATTTTATAATTTTAGACTTTCTATTCTTAGAAACTAACTTGTTTTGGTTTGTTTTGCAGGTTTTTAACTTAGGAACTCTGATCTGGTAATTTCTTTCCAAATCCTCTCTTTCTTTCTAGATTTTTATTTCATTTATCTTATTGAGGTCTAAGTTTAGAATTGAAATTGAGGTTATGGCTGAAAATCAACCTCAAGCACTACCACAACTCAGGATTGAGGAAGTACAAGCTGAAAATGAGGTGCATCAAGCACCCCCGCCTCGTACTTTACGAGATTATTTACAATCGGCGGGGGTGAGTACGCCCTCATGTATGATTTTTTCTGAGAATACAGTACAAATGGACATCAAGCCAGGGGTTATCCAACTCCTTCCTAAGTTCCATGGGCTCGAGTCTGAAGAACCGTATCTACATCTGAAAGAGTTCGATGAGATTATAACCACCTTATACTTTTCTAATGTATCTGAGGATACTATTAGGCTGAAACTCTTTCCATTTTCCTTGAAAGAGAAGGCCAAGACGTGGTTTCACTCACTGCGTCCTAGATCCATTGGTACATGGAATGATATGCAGAGGGAATTTATGAAGAAAATTTTCCCACATAATAAAACAATTACCCTCAGAAAAGAAATCATGAACTTTGCCCAAAAGGAAGATGAAACATTCTTCCAATGTTGGGAAAGGTTCAAGGATTTGGTCAGTTCATGCCCACAACACGGCTTTGAAACGTGGTGCATTAAATTTTTTTTCTACGATGGACTGACATCTTCCATGCGACAAATGGTCGAGACAATGTGTAATAGAGAATTCATTAATAAAAATGTTGACGAGGTATGAGATTATCTCGATAGTCTTGCTGAAAAAACATAATCATGGGACTATTACTCAAATCCGAACACTACGTCTAGGCCGACTCATTCAAAGGAAAATGGCAGAATATATCTCCTGAAAGAGGATGATGATCTTAACACTAAGGTGGCTAATCTCACCAGAAAATTTGAGGCCATAGAATTAAAGAAGGATAAGGTTAATGAAATTGTTTGCGATATCTGTGATTGCAACATTCACACAACTGAAAATTGTCCTACAATACCTGCCTTTCGAGAAGTGTTGAATAAACAATCTAATGCCGTAAATAATTATCAAAGACCTTTCAATAGACCTACCTCCAACACGTATAATCCTGGTTGAAAAAATCATCCAAATTTCAGTTGGAGGAATGGACCAACAACTACACCTCAAGGTTTCGTAAACCAAAATCCAACTCAAGAGAAACCTCAAGAGGATTTGGTTCTAAAACATTTTCAAAAGCAAGAGCTTTTCAATCAGGGTATGATACAAGCCTTTCAAGACCTTACAAAAGCAATACATGAACTTAAGGCTGAAAATATAATTAGAAACAAGGGGAGCTTCCCAGCTCAACCTCTTTCCAATCTTAAAACGCAATATGAAGTTAGTGACTCAAGCTCTTCAAATCAAATGGGGCACGCTAAATCCATCACCACTCTTAGGAGTGGGAAGGTTATTGATAAAACCCTTCCGGTTAGGCCTGAAAAGCCTCAAGAACCAGAAGATGACAACAACGATGGATCTAGTGATGCCCCACAAAAATTTGAATCGAAACCTCTAGAGAAGCCAGTTGCTCCGTCCCCCTAACGGTTGGTTGCACCAAAACGTCTCTCTAACTCTCAGGATATCCTAGAAGTGTTGAAACTAGTGAAAGTCAACATTCCTTTACTTGATGTCGTAAAACAGGTACCTTTATATGCCAAATTTCTAAAAGACTTATGCACAACCAAACGACGGCAAGATGTTCAAAAGAAGATTTTCTTAACTGAGAAAGTGAGTGTCATCCTAAAATAAGATGTGCCGCAAAAATTCAAAGACCCCGGTTGCCCAACCATATCATGTGTAATCGGGAACTATCGAATCGATCACGCACTTCTTGACTTAGGAGCGAGCGTCAATTTGATTCCCTACTTAGTATACCAACAGTTAGGTTTGGGTGAATTAAAACCCACCCGAACCATACAACTTGCTGATCGTTCTGTTCGTATACCAAGAGGGATAATCGAGGATGTGTTGGTCCAGGTTGATAGATTTTACTACCCTGTAGATTTTATCATCTTGGACACTGAACCCATCAATGACATAAGCACTCAGATTCCCGTCATTCTTGGTCGCCCATTCCTGTCCACTTCAAATGTAATCATCAATTGCAGGAATGGTGTCATGACTATGTCTTTTAGAAATTTGACATTGGAATCAAATATCTTTTTCAATAATGGTAGCAACTCAGAGGATGATGATGATTTCCACGATATTAACATGATTAATTCTTTTGTGAAAAATAGAACGCCTCTCACCTTATCCTCTGATCCTCTAGAGACGTGCCTGGCCCACTCCCATGATCTTGATGATGATATAATTAGGGAAACGTGTGCCATGCTTGATACTGCACCGGTACTTGAAGTTAACCGGTGGAGGCCACAATTTGAAGAGTTTTCCCAAACTGATGTAGTGCTTTTACCGTCTAACCTCAAGCCATCAAAGCTTGACCTAAAACCTTTGCCCTCTGATTTAAAATATGTCTATTTAGGTCAAGATGAGACATACCCAGTGATGATCTCTGTCCACCTGGAGAAAGAACAAGAGAGCATGCTCATATCTACTCTCATTGAGCATAAGGGAGCTCTTGGATGGACGATAGCGGACCTCAAAGGAATTAACCCATCGATTTGTACTCACTGCATATATCTTAAGGATAATGCAAAGGCTGTTCGGCAATCACAACGTAGACTAAATCCAAACATGAAGGAAGTGGTTAAGGCCGAAGTTCTTAAACTACTGGATGTGGGTATCATATACCCTATATCCGATAGTAAATGGGTGAGTCCAACTTAGGTGGTTCCTAAGAAGTCCGGGATTACCATCGTAGCCAATGCCAATAATGAACTCGTGCCGACCAGAGTTACTATTGGTTGGAGAATGTGCATTGACTACAGAAAGCTGAATACCGTCACAAGGAAAGACCACTTTCCTTTGCCCTTCATTGATCAAATCTTGAAAAGGCTAGCTGGTCATTCCTATTACTGTTTCCTTGACGGGTATTCGGGCTATAATCAGATTGAAATCGCCCCTGAGGACCAGGAAAAGACCACATTTACATGCCCCTATGGAACCTTTGCTTACAAAAGGATGTCATTCGGGTTATGTAATGCCCCTACCACTTTTCAGCGATGCATGATGAGTATCTTTTCTGACATGGTGGGAAAATATCTTGAGGTTTTCATGGACGATTTCTCTGTTTTCGGTTCATCTTTCAGTGAGTGCTTAGAGAGTCTTAAATGTGTGCTGAAAAGATGTGAAGAAAAGAATTTGATACTTAATTGGGAGAAGTGTCATTTCATGGTTCAAAAGGGAATTGTCCTTGGGCATATCATCTCGTCCAAAGGAATCGAGGTAGATAAGGCAAAAATCGATCTTATCTCTAATCTACATCCACCCAAGAACATCAGAGATGTGCGATCCTTCTTAGGGAACGCAGGGTTTTACAGACGATACATAAAGGACTTTAGTCTCCTCTCTCGTCCTTTATGTAATCTTCTTCAAAAGGATGCACCATACGAGTGGACTGAGCAATGCCAAGAAGCTTTCACTAAGCTTAAGGGCATGTTAACCACTACACCTATCATGCAGCCACCCGATTGGAGTCTTCCTTTTGAACTTATGTGCGACGCCTCTGATTATGCTCTTGGAGCGGTTCTAGGCCAGAGAAAAGATAAGCGGCCTTACATCATTCATTACGCAAGCAGGACTCTAAATCCTGCCCAAGTGAACTACTCAACTACGGAAAAGGAACTCTTAGCCGTAGTGTTCGCTTTGGACAAATTTAGATCCTACCTGATCGGATCCAAAATCATTATCTACACAGACCATGCGACACTTAAGTATCTTCTTTCTAAGAATGATTCTAAGCCTCGCCTGATACGATGGATCCTTCTACTCCAAGAATTTAATTTATAAATTAAAGACAAAAAGGGAGTAGAGAACATAGTGGCCGATCACCTTTCTCGCCTTAATACTTCTGATTCCCTTGAGGAGACTCATATCAATGACATGTTCCCTAATGAACAACTGTTCAGAGTCTCCCATTCACCTTGGTTCGCTGATATTGCTAATTATCTTACTACAAGTTCCATACCGACACATTGGACTGCACAAGATAAGAAGAAATTCTTTACCAAGGTGCGTAACTTTTTCTGGGACGATCCATATTTGTTTAAATATTGCCCAGACCAAATCTTAAGGAGATGTGTGCCAGACGATGAGCATCAGAGTGTTATCTCCTTCTGTCACTCACAGGCCTGTGGTGGTCACTTTTCTGTTAAAAAGACCACGGCTAAGATTTTACAGTGTGGTTTTTATTGGCCCACCATGTTCAGGGACACTCATGAGTTTTGTAAGGCTTGTGAGCGTTGTAAAAAATTGGGAGCATTGTCCCGTCAAAATATGATGCCCTAGAAGCATTTGATTGTTGGGGCATTGATTTCATGGGACCATTCCCCCAATCCTTTGGAAATTTATATATTTTGCTTACAGTAGATTATGTCACTAAATGGGTTGAAGCAATTCCGTGCCGCAACAATGATCATCGCACAGTCATTAAATTTTTAAAAGAAAATATCCTGTCGCGGTTCGGAACGCCTCGAGCCATTATTAGTGACGAGGGTTCACACTTTTGTAATAGACCATTTGAGAGCTTAATGAAGAAATACGATATTTCTCATAAGGTGAGCACCCCATACCATCCACAGACAAGTGGACAAGCTGAGATTTCCAATAGGGAGATCAAACATATCCTAGAGAAAATGGTTAACCCTGATCGTAAGGATTGGTCAATCCGATTGACCGATGCCTTATGGGCATACCATACTGCTTTTAAAACTCCTATTGGAACATCTCCCTTTAGACTCGTCTATAGGAAGGCTTGTCACTTGCCTGTGGAATTAGAACATAAAGCATACTGGGCGATCAAAAATCTAAATTTTAATCTGGACAACGCTGGCTCGCTACGCAAACTTCAGTTAAATGAACTTGAAGAAATCCGGAACGATGCGTACGAAAGCTCGAGAATTTACAAGGACAAGATGAAGGCATTTCATGATCAACATATTCTACGAAAATCATTCACGCCAGGTCAGAAAGTCCTTTTGTACGATTCTCGACTACATCTCGTTCCGGGTAAGCTTCGATCTCGTTGGACCAGTCCTTACATTGTTGTCACTGCCTATCCTCATGGGGCCTTCGAGATAAGAGATCCCGACAATGGCAATGAGTTTAAAGTCAATGGACATCGATTAAAATCATTTGTCGAGACATTTGATTCAAAGGACATGTTCATGCCTCTGATTGCTCCTGTTTACCAGGATTGATCTCTTAGTCTGATGGAGGTATAGGTAGGTTTATTGCTTTCATAGGACTAGGGTAGTTGCTTTATTTGTCTGGCTGAAGATGGTAAATTTAGCGCTCCTGGGAGGCAACCCAAATTTTTATTTTCTAGTTAAATAATTTAATGTTTGTGGGTAACATTACTGCAAACCCTCACGAGACTACAACTCGTCCACTAGGGGTAACCTAGGGGTTTAAAGGCTTGTTGCATGTGCTAAATGCAATCGAGAGCACCTGCGAAAGTAGTATAGGTAGGTTTTCTTTTTATGATTTTATTTTTGTTATTTTGTTTTGTTGATTTCTCTCTTGTGCTGACTCGCTTGTACATTGATATTTTTGAAAAAAGCCTTCTGATTCTCTGTTCCAGGTACTATCTTCCCATCACTTCTCATTTACTTTTGTTGTCCCATGTGCATTGCATACTCATATCTTTTACATTGAGGACAATGTAGATTTCAGGTTGGGGGTGGGAGATTGGGTAACCTAATCAGTGTTTTCTTGGTCTTGAGCAAAAATTGTGAAAATTTTTAAATTTTTCTAGGAATTCTTATGAATTCGAAGTGATTTTGATGGATATTCTGGATTTAGAAGTTCAAGATAAGTGATGTTGATAATTTAGGACTCTTGGATTCAGTATCTGTTAAATTTCGCAGTTAAGATCGAGTTATTAATCCAGAATTAGAGGTTGTAAACATTGATTAAGTCATGATTTCACATGTCACATCTTGCTTCCACATTAAGATTTCAGTTCAATATTGAAGGATTGACTGGGTAATCACTAAGCACGTAAGGAACTAGCCTGAAAAAAAAAACATATGCCTAACAGGATCGATATGAAAAAAAAAAAAAAGAAAAAAAAGAAGAAGGAAGAAGAAGATCTCTTGAAAAGATTTGGGCGAATAATCTTCACCATAGGTTTGCTCCCTATAGGTGTAGATTTAATTCCCCATGAATGATATGAAGAAAAGGATTGGGTGTACAGTCTTCACCATAGGTTTACTCCCTACAGGTGCGGATTTGATTCCCCTTCTTGTTGTTACTTTTAGTGAAAAACTCAAAAGTTAAAAGAATGATAAGAATGATTTGTGAGGCACGTATTGGTTATCATGAATTTTCTTGTTGATTACCAATGATATCTTGAAATAGAGAATTGAATCTTAGTATTGATAAGCCGATATTACACTATACACCCATGGATCTTAATGTTTAGAATTATTCTAATTGATGGATTAATACTTTGAACTTGATTATAAAATTTACTGTGTGCTTGAGTCCAGGAGAAAATATTTTTCAACAGTCATGAATCTTAGATTTCTTGTATCTGGATTATCTTTCAAAAATCACTCGGGTTTACAGAATTTCTTGTATCAATCTCAACTTAATTTTCGCATACCTTGCTCGGGACTAGCAAGATGCTGGTTGGGGGTTGTGTTGAGGGTCAAATATTGCATATCAGACCCCATTTATTGTCTGGATTTACGAACATGATACCGTTTAATGCCCTATTTTAATCGTATTTTTTATTGCAAGGTGGATTTACGGACGTGGACTGAAAAAGGTGCTAAAAGTATGAAATTAATGCTCAAGATTCACCAGAGCAAGGGACAGACTCCATGGGACCAAGATCGAAGAATTTACACACCAGGGACCAGAGGAAATCAAGCTATTCACATTTAAAAGGCTCGAAAATGGTCCAAAAATGCAGGATCATAGGGTTCTCGCCATCTGATTGAGTCGAAACTTCATACATATGATGGGGACCATAAATTAACCATACACGTAAAAAATCAGCCATTGGATCACACTAGAAGTGGCCTAACAGACAAATCAGCCCATGGATCTATGAATTGGGGCCCACCTGCTATCTGGATACGTTTCAACTTTGGTCCCTACGGTTAAAATGAGATGGTGAAGAGGATGGATGGAATGGATTTCGCATAAACATCACAGTGGACCTCACCTGAGTGGTGTGTGCACCATGCACAAGTGCACGCGTCGTGCACTGCAAACTAAGGTCGGTTTGACCGACTTTGACTCGTCTCTCTTGCGTAAAACAACCAGGGAACGGATAGACGTCCGTCGGTTTTCAGTTGTGTGGCCCACCCATCATGAATTTTAAAGATCAGATCCGTCCATTCGATTTGTAAGATATCCAAGACCAACGCCTAGGTGTTGTTTTGCCACCATGCAAGCATTCGTGTGATTTTCTCAGCCGAATGGACGATTAACGGTGGAATGAAAAGTTCAGTGGACCACATCTAATTCGATCCAAAACCAGTCGTCTCTTAATGGTTCTTTCTTGTGAATCGAATGGAAGGTCTAGATTTCGAAGATGTCTTAGCACATGGGTCTCGCCAATCAACAGCGTAGAGGCCGTGCGGGCTCTGTTTCGCAACAGAGCCTGCGGATGAATGTAGTGGGCCCTCACCGTTCATCAAGCGGACAATCAGGACCGTTAATTCAGTCCAGAATGTGGCCAAGACCTTCGCCTAGGTGGCAAAATTGTGAAAGACAGCTAGGATCAGGTCTTAACCATCCAAACAGAGGTAGGATGGTAGTGAGAAAACTCATGTGGGTCATGTAGAAATCAATCTGAAATTAGCCGTGCCTAGCTGGTTTTTCGAAAGGAACATGTTGGACGGGGTGGATTTTACAAGAATTGCTAAGATATGGGCCCCACCAAGGTTAAGCGCAAGAACGACTTGCGTAAGAAGCTTCCGCTATGAATCCCAGCCACCGCCTCTGGACACATGCCTCCACCGACTCCAAGAAGGCTACACGCACCAACCGACTTTCCTGTATTAGCTATAAAAGGAGAGAGGGAGAGAGGGAAAAAGAGATTTTTAGATCATGGAGCATTGAAGAATCATCCACAGCTTGGGTGCTTGGGACGTACAGTGCAAGACAGGGAGAGTTTTTTTTATTTTCTGTTCTTTTTCTTTTCTTTTATTCTGAGATTTAGTCCAGCCATGACAGGCTAAATCCTCTTAGCTAGGGCTAGGAGGTGAAGCTTGTAGTGAGATGAGAGAGTTTATTTTATGATTTCTATTTAATTTATGAACTGAATTAATGCTGATGTTAGTTTAATTAATGAGAATGTTTTTAGTCTTTAATAGTCTGTTGTGACTGAAATTACAATGGGTGTACAATGGCTTTGAGCATGTCTTTTTTCCTTTATGTTTATGACGTCAGGAAGCCCTGTTGTTCACCATAGTCTCCTGGGCATGGTCGGATGTCGGTACCCTTCCTAACTTTCATAGCATGTGATTGGTTGGTAATTAGTTTAATTCTGTTATTTGTCATAGTCTCCTGAGCATGGTTTGGTAATGGAATCCATTCTAATTCATATACCTTTCATCTATTTGAAAACTAAATCAATGACAGTTCAGTAAATTCCATTATTCATGAAACAGGCATAAGATCTCCCTGATCTCTACAAGTGGATCCTCTGAATCCCTAGTTTCCCTTCCTCTGATTTTTTCTAAGTTTTAGATTAATAGTTTACAATTATTCATCAATTTATAATTCAATTCAGAATTCATCTTAGCCTAGTTCTAGTTCTAGTCAGTTTCAGATAACGTACAGGTTTTAGTCCCTTGGGATTCGACCTCGGTCTTACCGAGTTATTACTACATCACAACCCTGCACTTGGGGAGTGAACAGAGCCAAAGAACATTATTATCAAAACCCGTGGCCCACATATCCTCATGTTTGGGGATTCATCGTGTTGGGGATTTTGACCTGCGGAATCATACAGATCTAGATCTAGGAAAGCAATTCAATGGCACCGAGTAAACAAGAGAACACAACGAACACCCAGATTTAACATGAAAAACCCTTGCGGAAAAAAATCATGGCACAAAGCGACAGATTTCCACTATGAAAATAGAAATTACAAAGAGAAAAGACTTACCCGATTCGAACAACCTCGAATCTCACCCTTGCTACACCTTTTAGAAACCCTAGCATACCCTTGGAACCCCTTTAGAAAGCCTTAGCATATCATCTCACATGCATTAGAAAATTCCTAGGAACACCTATTTATAGTTTAAGAAACTTTCCTTTCGCATCCTAGTCGCGAAAGGACCCTTTCGCATCCCAGTTGCGAAAGGACGCGAAAGGACCCTTTCGCATCCCAGTTGTGAAAGGACGCGAAAGGACCCTTTCGCATCCCAATTGCGAAAAGACTCAGATTTAAGACATCTCGCAACAATCTCCACCATGTCTTCAATCTTCAACCGTGTAGCTTCTTGACCTTTTCTCTTATTTCTACATCACATCATAGCTTCTCTTGCATACTTCGTCTTCCTTTAACGCCATCGTCAAGCCCAGAGAAGTTGCACAGAACTTGAACTTCTCTACAGGAACATTCTTGTTGATCATGTCTGCCAGATCTAAATCCACATGCCCAACCACCTTTGCTCCTGTCTTCCCAAAAGAAAAGACGTAGTCTTCTTACTATCTCATCGCTACCCAATATTGCTTGTCGGGGTACTTGTTCACAATATTGATAGCCTATGAAATAATCGGTCTAATCCAGACCATGACATACACTGCCAACCGCATTCGAATAAGGCTCATGAGATATCCTGCTTTTTCTCATCTGTTTTGGGACATGTACTGAGGAAAACTTGAGGAGAGACGCGTAGGGAACGCTCTCCGGATTTACCTGGCCCATCACATCCTTGATCAATACCTACACACAAGGTATTTCTCCTGTGATTACCAAAGCCTACTCCTCCTTTCGTCTCAATGCCGAGAACCATCTTTGTAACCCCCCGATCCTTCATTCTCAATGTTCCAATTGACCGAGTCTTCAGTACATTGATTTCAAACGTGTCACAATTGGCGATCCACACGTCATCAACATACAATACCTGATCCACCATGAAAAAATTAAATCACTGCGTAGGCGAAAGGCCGAACAACGACCTCCTGCAAAGTCTATTCTCAGCCCCTTTCACTTCGAACCGCCCTAGTTGCTTCATGTAGATCTGCTCTTCACTTTCTCTTGCAGAAGTGCAGACTCCACATCCTTCCTTCTAGCTCAAGATCACATTGGCTAACCAGCGCCAATCACTGATCTAATAGACACCTGTTATACCGTCGGTGCGAATATCTCTGAGAAGCTGATCCCTTCTCCCTGAGCATAACCCATCACCACCAACCTCGCTCTGTATCTATGTTGTATCCTCCTGAAGATTCACCTGCATCCAACCGCTTTTCGGTTCACTGGAAGCTCCACCCGCTCCCATATGTAGGTCTGGTACAATGAATCCATCACATCACCCATAGTCACCTTTCACTTCTCAGCACCAGCCTCACCTAGAGCCATCTGAATAGAAGATGAGTACTCCTGCGATATTGGAGTCGTCCATGTACCTCGCTGATATCTCGCGATCATGTCGTGTGTTTCTTCTCACAAGTGGCTATTTCACCTGCTCTGTATCCCTGTCCGCGCATCTCAGCCTTCCTACCCTGCTCGCTCATGTGGCCATGCCTAACATGCCACGCACGTGCAGAGGTGGAATCCGCTAAATCCACCATAGCTCCACCTTTTGAAGTGCTCCCTATCAACTTGTACAAGTTACCGAGTCGTTGCGCTTTCATGATTACCCGTGCCCCCTTGGATACTTTAAGAGCACCATCAATACCCATGTACTTGCATCCTTTTGCCTCAAGTACACCAAGAGAAATCAGATTCTGCTTCAAATCAGGAACGTGCCTAACATCTGTCAAGGTACACTCCACCCCATCAAACATCCTGATGCGCACAGAACCAACAGCCACAACATTACAGGCAATGTCATTACCCATAAATACCTGTCTACCATTGCACTCCCTGTAGCTAGTGAACCAACTCTGATGAGGAGTCATGTGAAAAGATGCCCCTGTGTCTAGCATCCACTCGTCCTTACGATCATCGTATGACCATCTGAATGAAAACACAGATAAAACATCAACATCACATCCACTCGATCCATCTGACGTGGCAACATTGGCCTTCTTGCATGAAGCCTCAAAATCTTCCCTCTTCGATTTAGGATTTTCACAATCCCTCTTCACATGTCCCTCTTTTCCACAATTCCAGCACTTTACCTTTCCTTTGCCCTTGCCCCTGGATTTGGATCCAGAACCAGAAGAACCTGTACCTTGTCCAGAATTCTTACCCATTGTAAACAGTGCATCAGAAGACGTCCCCATGTCGCTGTTCAGTTGTCTCATAACCTTCCCTTGAAGGGCTGAGATAACAGTATCGACACTCAGGGTTTTATTCATGTTACACATAGTGTCCTTTAATGCCTCATAGGACGCCGAGAGAGAATTCAACAACATACATGCTTGTTCTTCATCTTTCATCACTTCCCCATATCCAGAAATTTGCAAACCAATTTATTAAAGTTACTAATGTGGGCCTCCAGATCTCCACCCTCTACCATCTTGAAGTTATACCACTGCCGCTTCAGGTGTAGGCGATTTTCTGAGGATTTCTTCGCATATACATCCTCTAACTTCCCCCACAAACTAGCCGCAGTTTTCTCCCTCATGACGTTGTAGAGAACCTCATCCATGAGACATAAACGGATCGATGATAAAGCTTTCTTATCAATAGTATTCCAATCAGCAACATTCATAGTAGACTTCCGCTCTTCAAGAGCACCATCTTCGCCTTGCTTGGTTAACATGCTAATCATCTTAACCTTCCATAACTCAAAATTATTTTTTCCTGAGTACTTCTCAATCTCATACTTAGCACTCGCCATTATTACTAGTCCATCAGATTCAGATCTGTGCCCCAACCATAGCTCTGATACCACTTGTTGGGGATTTTGACCTGCGGAATCATACAGATCTAGATCTAGGATAGCAATTCAATGGCACCAAGCACATAAGAGAACACAGAGAACACCCAGATTTAATGTGAAAAACTCTTGCAGGAAAAAACTACGGCATAAAGCGACAGATCTCCGCTATGAAAATAGAAATTGCAAAGAGAAAGGACTTACCCGATTCAAACAACCTCGAATCTCACCCTTGCTACACTCTTTAGAAACCCTAGCACACCCTTGGAACTCCTTTAGAAAGCCTTAGCATATCATCTCACATGCATTAGAAAAGCCCTAGGAACACCTATTTATAGTTTAGAAAACTTCCCTTTCGCATCCCAGTTGCGAAAGGACGCGAAAGTACCCTTTCGCATCCCAATTGCGAAGGGACTTAGATTTAAGACATCTCGCAACACATCGGAGCAAGTGCACCAACGATTCAATCTAGTCCGAGTATGATGAGTCTTCTAGCCTAGAGAGTTGTACTTGATACTGCCGATGTAAGTGCTTAATCGGTCCAAACTAGGAGCCTATATTCATGGCACACTCACACTCTTGTGTGGGGTGGGGCCCAAGGCACAAGACTCATTGTCGTGTCTGATGGTGGGGACATTCCATCCTGACTCGTTGTCAGTTCCCTCACACAAGACTGAAATAAACCTCTCCCTTGGCTGGCGGCCATTGTGTTCAAAGTCTGAGTTCCCAAGGACAAACAGAAGAATTCCTTTCTATAATCCATATGATTTTGACGTTCCACACACATTAATGAGGCTAATGAATGAATGCAATATATAATAAACAAAGGTATAAGAATGCAACGCTGGTTTTCAAAGGCACACTCCCAACACCAACTCATTCCTTCAATTTGTAGGGGGTAAATGATCGGTTCTCTTAAATAATTATTTTTGTTATCTCCCCCATTAAATGCATGCAACATCAGAAAAAGCCCTGTACCACAACGACTGGGGTAGGCACCTGTGTAGAATGCTCCTTTTTTTCCCCCTCCAACATATCAGTTGTGTAGAATATCCAACCTGTCCAAAAGGAGGGCTCCACAATGAAGATCCATTGGGGTGGAAATGTGATCAATCAGCTGAGTGGGTGGACCACACCTGTATACTGATTCATATCATTGGATGTCCATTGATGTCTACAGTGTATCGCACCTGATAAGTGGACCACCATGATTGTCGCCCCGGGTGATGTTTATGGTGGGCTCACATTTTGCACTGCTTGGATGTTCTTCATAGGTGAGACATTCACAGGAAAGAAAAATGTATATATGAAAGGTCACATGTGATGTTGCCTGGGATTTATTATTATTATAAATCTTTAATTTGATTTTCTTTTGCAAATTCGAGGTATTGTTCCAAGTGGGGTGCTGCTATCTCTGATGCAATGGGGAGGACGGACGCATTTCTTGCTTGCGATCGTTCACAAGATTGTCGAGGTTCTCTCTCTGAAAGAATATTGAAAAGAAAAAAGATAAATATGTCAATTTACATTGAAATTACATGATTTATTTATTTGCTTATTCTAATGTGTATGTCAGCATACTTTGATATGGCAAGTTGCTATAATTATTTTGTGATTGGGTTGGGTGTGTTCAATCCTTTTTTTTTTTTTTTTTTTTAAATGGAAAAATCTTGTAAATAGGGTTTGGATGCACTACTGAACTGAATTGCAATAATTAGTCTATGAAGTGGAAATGACCCAACTTGAAAGTAAGGTAATTGCTATTTAGAGCTTAATCCCTCAGAATTAATGCCAAGGATGGTGACTACAATTTGGTGATTGGATCAATGACTGCAATCCAATTTGGTAGTTCCTCCACACGTATGACGTACCCAAAAGGAATACAACTGCAATTTGAGTACTTCCTCATTATGTAAGCTATGAGAATTCCTATTTGATCATTTCCTCTTCATTTAACTAATTATCTGAATTCAATTCGGTATTGCATCCAAATGCATATTTTAGTTTTACCAGTGGGCTTATGTATTCGGTAATAGAGTGATTTCTCCAACATTGATTAACAAATTGAAAGTGTTGAAAGTACGATGTTAATCATTGAAATCTTATGTTTCTGGGTATTGTTGAATGGTTCTGTGCATGCCTTAACATTTCTATGGGAGAATTCTTTGTTCTTCTAGTCAATGCACTACTGGATAGCCAAGTGTGGGATCTACGTTGTGGCGATTCATTCATTTCTTATATCATATCTTAATAGAGAAATGCTCTAGTGCTCTTAGAGAATTATAAGTTATGTTGCTCCTGGTGGCATTGGGACACTTAGTCTAATCTATTGTTCTAGACTGTTCATCAAGTCCAAAACATATTTCATGGCCTGCCATATTAACATCATACCAATCAGATAAATATTAACCATTTGACCAATGGCTTTTAACATGGACGATCAAGGTCATTTGCACAAAATTAGGTCCCACCAACAATTTGATCCATCTATTTCTTAGGACCCATCACGGATTGCTTATGATTTTGAAGAATCACTTTGTTAGACAAATGTAACCATCTCATCCATGGTCAGAAAGGAATAACAGATGTTTTCAGAATGAAACCAAGCCCTCCCATTTAGTTTCTTCCAACGTCACTTGTTTCATTGCTGAGTGGATTTCCATGAAGGAAGGGTCCAGTGTTGATCTGTCTTTTCTGTTCTCTTGAGGACCTGCCATCTCAGCAGGCTTCCTCTTTTGTGTTCTCTTTTTTCTTCTTATTAATACAAGTTACTTTTCAAAAAAAAAACCATCTCATCCATGGCTTACAAAAAGGATGCTATAGAAGCTTAGGCTAAATCAAGGATTGATTAGTTAATTTGATCAGTGCAATTTTTGCATGATAGCCCATGAATTGTGTTCTGGACTCAATGGACAGTTCACATGGATTGATTGGACTGTCCAAGTGAACTGATGCAACTAGGATCACTATAAGTTATATTGCTCTGAGAGCATTGGAGCATCCCTCATCTTAATAATTCTTAGGCACTGTTTCGAAGATGCTGAAAAATGAGTTTAGAAATTGGTTGATATCATTTTTGTTAACAGCAATGATGTATTAGAGATCTTGATTTCTAATACATAATTACTGTTAACATGAATTCATTCTGTATTAGAGATTAAGATCTCTAATACATAATTATTGTTAACTAAAATGTGATGAACTCATTTCTAGGCATCTACCAAACACTCTCAGAGTTTTTAACACCCCATAAACAGAATTCTGGAAGCCCTTACCATGCCGTTTTTTCTCATTTTGTTGCAATAGTTACTTTCAATTAGCCATCAAATGCTAGGTTGTGGGGCATCTAATTGTTTTATTTCCATGATATATTTTCTTCCATTTTTTTATAGGTTCAAGAGCTCCCTTCAGTCTTCATAACTTTCGTTGCATGGAGTATGAGTGAGGTGTGTAATAATGCTTTCTCATGCTTGAAACTATCCTTTTTTCTGTAAATTAGGTGGTCTTCCTTCAAACAATCATGCACTCATTGCGTTATTTGGCAAGGAAAATCTCATCATGGTTCTTCTTTATTTAAGCAGAGTCTAATAGGCAGTTCAAATATGAATCTGATCATTCTTGACAACAAAAGATACATAGGACATACTTTATTGGATGTCATGAATCATACCATCCATAAGGGCATCAATGCTGCCTCAATCCTATGTTTGGTTCTAAGTAGGTGTTTGTGAGTGCGACTCAGCTGGGGACTGAATCCGATACAACTTGCCTCAATTGGTCAATTTCGGTCTGGTGGCTCATTTTGTTGCCCGCCGAAACCGAGATGACTCAATTTCTGTATTAGAAACATGATCCTAGATTTGTTGTTTAGGGCAGTGCAGAACATAGAGCCCAATTTAAGCAAGCTCTTGTATTCCTGCCTTTTCTGCCCCAAATCACAAGTGAGATAAGAACGGGCAGGTCAGGTTCTTATCTCAACTATGACTTTGGATGTAGTGCATCCTGTTTGCCTTGGAAACGAGGAATGCACAACGAAAAAAATGCAGTTATTTACTTTCTACCATGATACAGGTGATCAGGTATTCCCAGTATGCTTTGAATTGCATTGGGATGTGTCCGTCTTGGCTGACCTACCTCAGGTTCGACACCCTTAACTCTAGAATTGGATTTCCATTTCCATCTTCTTTGTGCGTGTGTGTGTGTGTGTGTGTGTGTGTGTGTGTGTGTGTGTGTGTGTGTGTGTGTTTATCTAAGCGAAAATGTATCCTTTTTGTCAGGTACACTGCATTTATTCCATTGTATCCTATAGGGGTAGCTCTCGGAGAAAGTAAGCTCCAAAATCCAATCATTCTTCTCTGTTTTTATTAGAGCATCTCATAATACAGGACCCAGGTACAGTCTGTCTTGTAACAACTCAAGCTGCGGCAATCCTTGCTCTTGCTCTGGTGGTAGACTCTCAGGAGTTTCAACACCCGGTCAAGGGTTTGAGTATCCATAGGTGGTGAAATCCCACTACGGCGTGAGTGTGTGAGGGTATGTGTGCGTGTTAAAAATAATAATAAAAAAAAGCTGTGGCAATCTAGTTGCCAACCTGGACTGACCACATCATAGGTCACATTGGTGGGGGCTAGCTAATAGATGGTTATGATTATAGAGTCAGTGCGGTTTTCAGGTTCCGCTCCATCACAATGGGGACAATGATGCAGTGATTCCAGTTTATGTAGCCCAGATCCTATACAAAGCTTTAACTTGTTAATTGTAATCAACCTATGTAATAGACTATTATTAGATAGTGATTGATTAAAATCAACCTATGTAATAGTCTATTACATTGCACCTGTGGGAGTTTTGTGCTCTATTGCCGGTCCCGAGACCGAATAAAGGACGGTTGTGTCAGGTTGGCAGCCGGCGTCAAACTTATACCATGACTTTCATCATGAATACGAATGAGATGATGATCCTATACAAAGCTTTTTACATGTACAATGTGCATCTAAGTGTGTTTCAATGTGTTGAAGTGCATCTGAGTATATTGCACTTAGATGAACCTAAACACACAAACTGTAATTATAAACACTTGGACACATTTAAATATACTTAAATGCACTTAACCGAACTTAGACGCACTATATAGAACTTTATATTGGATCCAGCCTCGTCTTTTCTGAATGGAATACACCATCTACACCCAACTTAGTCGGGATTTCTTGTTTCCATGCAGTGTGGCTCATGTATCAAGCACTTCCATTGATAAAGGAGAAAAAGCTCTATGCAAACGTCTTTGACCGGCTTCCTTTCAGCTATTATTCATTTGTCAAGGTATGTGGGGACATGCTTTTGTAGAGCTTTGCTAAGTCTACACACGTGTAATAAAGCTCATGTACACACCACACATTTCCAGCATTGCACGGTAGGTCTGAGATCCAATCCATCCATCCATCAGAAAGGCACCACTGTTCGTGTCCTAGCCGAAGAATCAGGCTGCTCAACTTGTCAGGTGGGCCACAGTTCGCAAAACAAACGTATGGCTTTGAAAAACTTAGCTGAAGTTTTCTAACCCGTCCACCTGTTTCCAATATCGGGCCTACACACTGAGTGGACCAGATTTCTTTTTGGAAGAACATGTAGAAGGTCGGACCAACCCAATGGATGGATTGGATCTCGCACCTACATGCCATTCTGGCCCATGTGTAGTATGTACATGAGCTCTATTGCACATGTGTGCAATTAGCAAAGCTCTGCTTTTGCTTGCAATTATCTATTTACTTGCAGGTAACAATCTAAAACAACTAGTTCTATCATAGGCTTGTGATACAAGTAGTTGCTTTAGACACATGATGAAATCCAATCTTCGATTTGGGCTGTATATTTATTTCAGAAAATTCTTGGCTGCCGACAATGCGAGAATCACATTAGTTGGACGATCCTAACCATCTGATGGATAAGATGCAAAAACAAAACATAGAATACTTTTGATTTTATACAAACACAGGTCAAATGATGCTAACCATCTGACTACGGTTTGTCAAAAAGAAGTTTATAACAAACACAATCAACATCCAAGTGTTGTGATAGTCCAACTGGTATTGTCAAGAGTTGGCTGGAAATGGACAGACCATATCTATGATTGGACTGTCCCGCATGTCCGGAGTGGGCAGTTGTATTCTAAGCTTGCAATGCAGCTAGTTAAATGAAAGATCTTGAATTGCTCAATCTGAATAATTCAACGGTCAGATCTAAATCGATGATCATGTATAGCCCACCTGATGAGAGTCTTACAAAACAATCTTAGACAACTCGTTGCATCATAGGCTTTCAATACATCCAGTTGTTTGGACAGATGGGATGATCCATACCTGATCTTGTTTGAACCGGTGGACCCACATTCCGGTTATAAGCTTATGCCATATTGACTATCGACCGTTTGATCTAGGTTCTGCTTGTATGCTACCCATTTCAAAGCTGTACATGCATTTATTTAAGCAGCGACATTCGAAACTGGGCAAACGCCATCAGAAGAAACATTGAGGCCATGTTTGGATGTACAAGTGAATTGGATTGCAAACGCTTAGAAGTGATGAAAAGGTATCCTCAAATTGCAGTTGTGTTTCTTTGGAATCCAACTTGAAAGTAACATAACCGCAATTTGGACCCACACCCTGAATATGAATACTCAAGGAAACCACAATTCTGTTATTTACACATTTATAATTGTAATTTCAATTCAATTTGATAGTGCATCCAATCACCAAGGGTTCACTTGGAAAATTTTCAACGCAACTAATCTTCTAGCAAACTCTCTTAGCAGACTTATTTACAATATTCTTAGAAGGGGATGACTTATTTGCAATATTCTTAGAAGGGGGTTGCTATATGTGACGACTTATGATTTTGAGGAATGAATATGTGAAGACGATGAATTTCGGATTAATAATGTGACCGTTCTCTGTAGCTAATAAAACTCAGGCTCATATCATTCCTCTTGCATTGTCTTGTATAAGGTCGTGAGGGAGCAACCACTCTGTGACATGCCTGAGCACATTACACTGTTCGTGTCTGAACGCGCGCGTGCCCCCCAAGCATCTTAATCTCTAAAACTCCAAATAAAAATGCTACACACCTTTACATATAAAACACAAGATTTCTTTTCTCATAAAAAATCACACTTTTTCATTTGAAAATTTTCATAATCATTGGTGGCAAAATGAAAATTTCAAAAATTTTGATTTTTTAAAAACCAAATTTTAACATAGTCTATATTTAGGGTGTTTAAGATGTGGGACCTAGCTGTTGGATGGCTTGGATCTCATGCCCGTGTGCCATGTTTGTGGTGGTAGGTAGATGGCCTGCCTTATACAAGCGTTGGGGGTTTTTACCAACCGAGGTCTGCTAGATGAATTGCAATGCGACTAGTGTAGATATTTCAGCTTTTGAATGCGATTATATTCCGCTAATCCAAACCATTTATATGATGGGTCTCATTTTGTATGGCGGACACCAATTCATAAAAGCTCCCAAGTTGGATCATTTCAACCCGTTGATATTTTGGCCCTTGAGGTTTGAAAGCGGATGGCCATCATATCCTTTGTATAATCAGAGGACTAAGATATTCAATTTGAGAGTTCTTCTTGGGAGTCCACCTAAAGAGTCCTATGGTATAAAAGGCCTGTTCAAAGAAGCCAAATCCAACGGCTCAAGTCCCGACTCATCGTGATGATTAGATTTTTAGTGTAGTCCATCAGTACGTGGCCTTGTAAGTGATCGACACCATCAATGCCACATGTGCCACAATAGATGGTCATTGGCTCAATAATTACAGTATGATGATCAAAGTCGATTTAACTGTCCATCTGTGCACACTGATCAGCATACCAATATTAATTTTCATATGCTTTATTTTTTGGCTGAAGCCCTAAAATTATCTTTTAAAATGGATGTGGATAACATATATAAATCCCGGTGGACCCCACAGTTTACTGAGTTACTCACTATGGAATCTCGCTTCCAGTGCGACCTAGCTCGGGACGAAATCGGATTGCTTACTGAGTAACTCAGTAGGCTTTTACCGTACTGAGTAAACTCTATTGGGCCTACGGTGAATGGATGTGGTCTATCCACACTGTCCATACGTTTTTCAAGCGCATTTTAATAGTTGAGACTAAAATAGAATCATTTTCAATACTCAAGTGGACCATAGCACAGGAAACATTGGGAATAATAATTTCCACCGTTGAAACCTTTTTAGGATGTAGAGTGATGTTTTTTTGTCATCTAACCTGTCCATAAGATCACACATATATGGAAGAAAGGAAAACATGTCATTTAACCTATTCATAAGATCACACAGATATGGATGAAAAGAAAACACAAATATCATATTGATCCAAAACTTATGTGGACCCCAAGAAAAATTTCAACGGTTGATATTCAATTTGCACTGTTTCCTGTGGTGTGGCCCTCTTGAGCTTTTGATATACTTTATGTTTGGGCTTAAGCCTTAAAATTATTTGTTAAAATGAATGTAAGGAGTGGATTGAATATATAAATCACGGAGGGCCCCACAGAGTTTTACTGATTAACACAGTACGCAATCCGCTTCAGATCGGGACTCCGGAGCGGTTCAGGTGTTCCTCAGTTTTTACAGCGAAAGCCTTTAGCAGGAAATTCCTGCACAAGGACACTGGGAGGGGCTCACCTCCATGTTTGTAGGAGATCTATCCCGTTCATCCGTTTGGAGAGCTCATTTTAGGACAAGCAAGCAAAAATGAGGTGGATCTAAGACTTAAGTGGGCCACATGAGAAGGAAAATTGGGGAAATAAATACCCATCATTGAGATCTTCCAGGGCACCACTTTGATGTTTATATGCCATCTAAACCGTTTATAAGGTCATTACCACTGGGATGAAGTGAAAATACAAAAAAGTTAGCCTGACACAAAGCTTTTATGGCCACAAGAAAATTTCAACGGTTCTCACTGAATCCCCACTGTTTCCTCTTGTGCGGCCCATTTACTTTTGGATCCACCTCAATTTTAGTTGAATAGCCTAAACTGAGCTCCCAAAATGGATGAACGGGATAGATTTCTCACAAACATGACGGTGGGCCCCACCCAGCATCCTTACGCAGTAACTTCCTGCTAAAGGTTTTGGCAGGAAAGCCGAGTTCTTTTCCAATTTTAGGGCACGAGCGAAGTTTAAGGTGGACCATACAAAGTAATGATTTACCACTAAAAATTTCTTGTGAGCCACGGACGTTTTTGATGAACTTGATATTTGTATTTTCCCTTCATACATCGAGGTCTGTGTGACTTAATCCACAGGTTGGATACCAAACAAGCATTATAGTGGGTCTTAGAAAGTTTTAATGGTAAGTGTTTAATGAGCATTATTTCCTATTGTGTGGTCGAATTAAGATTTGGATCTGCTGCATTTTTGGGACAATGGCCTAAAATGATGTGAAAAAGCTGGTGGACGGCATGGATATACAACACATACATCAAAGTTCAATTAGCACTGTTTACTATCCTGTGGTTCAATTGAGATTTGGATGTACTTCATTTTTTAGACCATGTCCTAAAATAATCTGAAAAATCTGATGGATGGCATGGATATACAACACATACATCTAGGTGGGCCCCATTGTCAGAGAAACACCCACTAAAGTGTTACTGGGTAACACCTAATCTGCTCATGTGGACATCGTGCACACGTTATGGTAGGGCCCACACAAAGAATGCTGCATTATTCCGTTGGAGTTCCCTTTTAGCTGTTGATTTATGGGCCAATGATCAAAAGTTTCTCTATAATTTTAAAAGGATCCACCTTCATGCATGTATCTTGTCAACAACCTAGATAGCCAAATATGACCCCATATCCAATGGCTGTAGCAGGGCTGAAAGTTGGGTGAGTTCAACCTGACCGACCCGACATTAGGTTGGGCTTGGGTAGGATGCATAGGATTTAGTCTTGAGCTTGGGAAATATAAATACCAGCCCAATAAAATTTGGGTCAAGTCCGGATGAGGTCTTGGGTTGAAATATATATATATATATATATATATATATATATATATATATATATATATATATATATATATATATGAGAAAAGGTTCTATGCGGTAGAGCTCATGGAAACTTCCCAAGAGGCCGAGTTGTGTGGGCCCCACCATAATGTATGTTGAACATCAACATCATGCATTTGATGGGTCCCCTTTAAATTAATGGATATCCCAAAAATCAATCATATACAGAACTCAGTGGGCCATACCATCTAAAATCATGTGAAGACATGGCTAAAACATATAAAAGCACTTGATGGGGCCCACTTGAAATTTAGATGCATCTGAAACTTGGTTTGACCCCTCATCCAAGTGGGACACACATAATGGATGGGCTAGATTTGTGAACCAGTTCTCAGTGGGCTCAAAAAATGATTACGAATGTTTTAATGGAGGGTAACCCCTCTCAACTTTTGTATGTGGTGTGGCCCATACAAGTCACGGATTGACATGATTTTTAAGCCCTAGGCCCACCAGGGAATGGTGCATCTGACTGATGGTATAGATATTCGACATGCATCATGGTGGGGCCCACACAGCTTGACCTCATGGGAAGTTCCCATGAGCTCAATCGCATAAAACGTTTTCTATATATATAAAAGTTTGAATTATATATATAAGTTATAAATTATAATTGAGTTTGGATTATTTGTGTTAAAGGCACAAGAAATTTCAATGCGGCCAGGTCTCATTGGTCCACGCCATCTTTGATGACTCAAGCTACATAGATATGCTAGATTTTTCTCTCCCAAATAGATAACATGCTACACAACATGACTTTTAAAGGAGTAGTTGTCCTATACTTTAACTTATTTGTTTAGAAAAAATTAAGGTTTTTTTTTAAAAAAAATAAAAATAAATAACTATACATATAATTAATAAAATCTTACATATAAACAATAAGATATGTATTGAAATATAATAAACTAATGTAATAATGAAAATATTAGCATATATCCACCCGTCCAACCCGACTGAGCCCTCTTGGGTTGAGAATTCCCGGCCGAGGTACGGTTGGGTTAGGATTGAGGAATAGGAACTTTGGTAGGGCCAACTTTCATTTGGTAGGGCCCCACAGTCAGGGTTCTACGGCTCCCCAAATCCAAAAAATGCGAATCGCGTGAGCATGAGAATGCAGTTTCTATTCCAAGTATTCCCACCCCGTTGGGTCCCACACAGGACGAACATGCTATTATAATCATTTTCTTTGTACTTTTTGAGAAGGCATTTTATAAACAACCGTTCACTTTTCCGTTGTTAGACCAGACCTCCTAAAACAACCGAATTTAAAATCTACCATCTATCTATTTTAATACCACCGACCCTTTTAACTAATAAAAGTTAATAAGTAACTTTTTTGGCTTCAAGTTAGCTCGTTACAAACGTAAATTATGAGATAAAAGTTAGCCTAACAAGCTCTTCCCATGCTCTTCCATGTACAACCGTTCATGCACTTCCCATGCTCTTCCCTGTACGACTGTTCATGCTCTTCCCTCCACAAATACTGTTCGAACTAGAAGGTTCCATTTCTTCATACCAACTCAGATTTCTCCTTCTCAGTAACTTCATTTCCTCTCTCCACGCTCATCTTCCCTTTCATCAGCTTATACGTCCGATATCTCCTTCTCAATAACTCCATTTTCTTTGATCAGATCGAATGGAGTATTACGGGTGCAAAGAATGCGGCACTTTCATCGCCTCGTCTGATCAGTTCTATAATGAAGTATTTCCTCAAACGTTTTCATTTATTTTCAAAATGTGCGAAACTGTGAATAGTGAATTAAAAGCTAAGGACCTGTTTGAACGATGCATAAAAATGAGTTCATCTCACTAAAATGAGATGAACTCATTTGTCTGAATGAAATCTTTCACTGCTCGACAATTTAAATCTGCTATTCGAGGCTTCTTCTTTTTCTTCTTCTTAAATTTTTTCTTTTTTTCACATTTTGCAGGTCAAAGATTCAATAACGCGTACCGCCCATACTGCGTGAGATTTCTTCTATAAGCATCTTTTGATTTATCCCGTGTTGGTCCAAAAAGAGTCGTTAGATCATTAGCTTGATAGTCTTTCATCTGAACTAAAGGAGTTGAGAGTCTTCTCTTTAAGTTTTTCTTTCGTTTTTCTTCTTTTTTCAACTGCCCCTTTATGTATAAATGTGGGACCCACAGGGTCGATGGGTCCAAAACTATGCTGGTCAACTCAGCAGGTGACCCGCACATGAGCAGACCGACAGAGTTCAGGAAAACTTGATGAGTTGACCTATCAGATTAGTTGATTGCCCCATTTTTGGGCCAGCTCACATCCATAGTGGGCTCTACCTAATACATGCTTAGTTGAATTTGGGGTAAGCAAACCTCTCTATTATTAAGCTAGCAATCAAAGAAAAAAGCCGATGGTTAAAATAAAATATTGTCAATGGTTGAAAAATGAAAATTTTCGGTAGAAAAATGTCCGATTACTCAGATAATACACCCGAGTGTTACTACCCAACTGTTGCCATGGTTCGATATCAGCTTACTGTAGGAACTGCATTGTTTACTATCTTATTTTAAATATATATATATAAAAATCTTTCTAATAGATGTTTCAGATTTTAGATGATTGTCATTCAAAAGTTACCTACGGTTGTTAATAATTGATCCAGTAAAATTTGATTATCTAATGGTAGATCACAAAGTGGTCCCAGGTCAATTGACAATAAGATCATCAGATTGCAAATTGAACCCAAATCAGGCCCATCCAAGGGTCCTGCTTGACATCCAACTATCCAGATTGTATTTCTGGACCATGCCAAGTGTCCAGATAGGCAGCCAAGATCAGACCAACAATCCAATTGGAATATGGGACCACAAGCGTAATAAGTTTACTGTTTTACTAGTTATTAGAGTCAAAGCTATCAAGGCTTGTTAAATAAGTTTTCCTTTATATGGTAGGATTAAGAAGTATATGGATGGCTGCGAGCTTCTTTTGCTCCGAGGAAAAGCATATAAACAGTTAAAGTTATTTTAGTTTGAGTTGCTTCAATTTTCAACATGTTGCTTATATTTCCCTCGAGTATGTGTTGTATGTGTTGCTTTACTTCCTTTCTAGTTGCTTAAGGATAGAAGTATGATTTAGAGAATTAGCCAATGCATGTTTCAGGGATGAAACAAAGTCCCTAAAATCAGTCCTCAGAAAAGAAATAATACATTTGAAACCATCACACATTTTTTGTTTTTTGTTTTTTTTGTTTTTTTTTTTTGTTTTTTTCTTTTTTGGGGGAAGGGTAATGCAGTTAATTTTATTAAGAAGCTACTTGACATCTTACAAGACAGCAAAGAATACAACAAACACAAAAAAGAACAAAATTACAGTCTATTAGAGAATAGGGAACATGAATATCCATGACACAAGGCCCCCCACTTGTTACGGAAGCACCATGCACTGCGGTCCCCCATATATTCCATAGACTGCAAGCATACTCAAGCGCCAAAGGACACGACTATTCTTGCCAAGCTGGACACCTTACCACATCTGGAACAAATGGTCAACTGAAATAGGCATCACCCAATCTATGTCGAAAATCTTAAGAATATGCAACCACACTTAGAATATAAGTCAAAATAAACTGTCGAAACTATGAGCGCCAGCCTAGATGTATAATGGAGCAAAAACTACTTTTATTTTATCATTTAATTATTAGATTGTTGGACATTTATTGGACAGTGAAAAATGGTCTTCTTTCAACCAAAAAATAAAAAATAAAATTGCCACAAATCAGAGATTAGGATTGTCCAAACAATATGATTTTCAGAATCTAACTTTGCGACAGTGGGTTCCACTTAGTTGAGTTAATATATTCCACGGTGAACCATTTCAAGAGCTTACGTATCAAGCGCCATACGCACTAGAGTATCATATAACTCCTTTCTCTAGGCCTGACCCTCCCTCTTCCCAAGTTCTCTCCTCCATCCTTTCTCCATGTGCATTGCACATGCCACACCTCCCTGTACTCTTAATGTTGGTATGAATTTTAGACATTGTATGCCTCATAATGAAGAAAATGCCAATTAAAAATGCAATAGGAAGTTTGAAATTTAAACTTGCCTTGGAGTCAATCTAGTAAAAACTTTGTTCATGTCCATTTCTTTATGCAAGTATGAAGATTCTAATATTGCACAGTACAGTTTGTAAGTTCTGCCGTTTTTCATTTTTACATCATAAACGCCACATATATCTGTATCAGAGAACACAAATTGCACAATACCTTTTGGGCACATGTAGAAGACATGTAGAAGACCCCGACCACTCATCTAGCCAGTCAAAACAAAAGATATGAACCATGGCACAAAAATCAGGATAGTGGAGCGAGTCCCAGTTTCTCAATCAAACAGGACCGAGGATGGGTGACGCCAAGGTTTTCCTCAAATTAACATCTTGGGATTGTCCACTTGGCCTGAGTTTTTGGGCACGTCCCATATACGAATGGTCTAGATCTTGTACAATGCCACCATTTGTCTCAGGGGATCTCTATTGCAAAAATGTGCGCTCTTAGCAATCATGCTGTACATAGACTTATGGGTGCATGGATCCAATGATGCATGTACATTGAACTGATAACAATTGCTTGTCCATGCACTATCCAGAGAGAACGTGACCATAAAAACCACCAGCCGGCCGACTGCTAATGTTTTCTGCAAGAAACCCAAGTGCAAAAATATGTTGGGCTATAAGCTCGTAAGACTTATTTTTCTCTCCAAATTATCTAAATTCATTTGCTGTTACTAGAGAGGTTTATATCTCATTTCAGTTCTTACTGTTTCAGGTGAAATCAGTGGACAAAGAGGGAGCTGACGCTAATCTTGTTGGAAAATTCATTTTCACGAGGTGAGTATTATCTTAAAAGATGTTTGGTTTGCGTAGGGAGGTATTATGCAATGCTCTAGGGGAGGGTTTGTACACTAAGATTGGGTCTTCAGTTTGTACAAGTGGTCTTGTGGTTTAGTGATCCAAACCGTTGATATTATAAGCTCCACCATGGAAGGCATATGCACCAAAAAAATTCAATGCATATGATCTTCCAATCCGTGGGATTCTTTGGCATTGTGTACGTACTAGCTCATGTGGGACTAATATTTACTTACCCGCTGCTTATTTTCTTCTTTTTTTTTTCGTGATTTATTTGTGAGCAGTGACAAGCTGGTGAGGATTGATCCACCAGTTCAACCTCGACCAGTTCAACCTGGTGGAGTTGCCGGTGCCACATCAAGCAATGTCAACAGGTGATGTACATTAACAGTTCAATAATGTGGATTCCCTAGAGATGATTTTCTATGTGCATTTTTCTTTTAGGTAATGGCAACTCTATGCGAATTCCATTTTTTTGATGTGGGATGTGTTAAATAGTAAACAGATACTAGGGGAAATATATTAATAAAACGAATTAAATGATATGGAACTCCACACCTGTTATGTAGATCGAGAAGACAGCAATAGTGCAGAGGTTAACGGAAATAAACGTATAAAACAAATCAAATGATGTAGAACTCCACAGCTGTTATGTAGATCGAGAAGACAGCAATAGCGCAGATGATGTTCGAGATTCATCGCTAGGTCAAGGCACGTACTATGTCACTTTCATTAAGATAGTTCCCGCCCCTCAGTGTGATGAACTGGTGCAGACGACATAACACCAGCAATCGGATTCACAATGTGCACACACTACAGAAATCCCAACACCACCACCCATAGGAAACAACCACCTTCTTCGTGTGCCTAAGGAAAGAGGAAAAAAAAAGTTTCATGAATTGAGAGAGAAAGAGAAGATGAATCTAAAGGAGGGAGTTTCTGCATATCTTTAAAGAAAAACTATAGTGAAGAAACTCTTTTATAAAACATGGTTAAGAATAAAAATTGCGGGAAAAAAGAAAGATTGTGTTATAGATAAATGAGTTTACTGAGTAACTGAGTTTACTCGGTACAAAAAAAGTATACCGTGGGGCCCACCTTGATAATGTGTTATAGATCCACTCTGTACATCCGTTTCTCCAATTCATTTTAGGACATGGTCTCAAAAATTAAGCAGATCCAAATCTCATGTGGACCCCACCACAACAAACAGTTGTGAGTAATTAATGGAGTCATTGGCTTTGTTGCCTGTTTTTAATGGTGTGGTCCACCTGAGATTTGGCTCTGATCAAGTTTTGGGATTTCATCCTAAAATTAGGATGAAAGACAGATGGTCAGCCTGGATATAAAAAATATTCATATGGTCAACCAAAGGAATTAATGGTTAGAGAGGATGATTCCCAAGTAACAAATTTTAAATGCACTTTTTATTTTTAAAGAAGGCATTGCTATTGTACTTTGATTATTATGTTTGCTATTAATAGTTTTAAGTTTATTCTCAATGTTTAAATTGAGTTATTGCTTCATATTATATATATTTTAAATTCACGGGCATACTTTTATGGTCCACATGATAATTAGTTTAGCCTAATAATTAGCTCAAATATTCATCTTGATAGGCTTAATAAAATGACATATTTGATTCTATTTATTCTCATATGATCATAACATTTTGAAACAATTTCCTAATCCAAGCTCTGCTCATTGTGAATATACAACTTTTCACCTGTAAGTAACTTACAGGTTACCCAAACAGAAAAATTACCTTACCTGCAAGTGACTTACAACTTATATCCAAACATGGTAGTTGTAAGTGACTTACGAGCATCCAAACAAACCCTAAGAAACCGGATACCTCCTCTAACTTCATGCCGTTGAGATGATAGGAAAGGAATGTGTTGCCCATTAGCAAGGAAGACAATCAGGTTGAAAAGCAACAAAACTGAATTCATATTAATAATATCTTTTGAAGAGCCAGCTAAGATCTGATCATCATTGAGGTTCTTCATATGCAAACAAAATGGCAGGTGGCTGCCCTAGGTTGTAGGCCAAAGTACTTCACAAGGGTTTCTGCAATAGCGCTGGCAATTGGAATGTGCCCATAGGGGAGTAGTGGTTAAATTTACCTTTGATAAGGTTCTTAGGACTTGGTGGACAACTGATAAAGGTGTTGTGACAAGGAAATTTGCTTTCATTTTTTGCCAAAATCCTTGAATTCTTGTTAAAAGGTGCAATGCTTTTTTTATTTTTAAAAAAAAATAAAATCTTTGACATCTAGGGAAGGCATGGGCATGGCAATCCCTCTGTAGGTGAAGAAAGGATGCTGCACCCTTTCCTGTACTGCACCCCAAATCAGATTACATCCTTTTCCCATCCCAGCACCATTTCACAAGGAAGCTGCTCTAGAGTTGGGTAGATTATTTATCTGTAAACTAATAACTTATGAGTTGCATTAATAACAGCTGTCATATAAGAATCCCTGGAATGAGAACGTATAGCTGTTGGACGTTTTATGCAGGCCAATCACTCCGCACATGATATAACCAATTAGACTGTAAACCTATAATTGGTATTGCGATCCTTTTATCTTCTATACTTGATCTATTTCAACATGATATGCTAATTTTTGGTTCCAATCAGTAGTAGTTTCATGGTATTTTTGAGCTGAAAATCAAATTTAAATGATGCTTCTCTTTGACGTGCAGGGGATGATGCTTCTCTTTGACGTGCTGGAAGAAAAGGCCTGAGTACCCAAAGAACTGAAAATCAAATCAAATTTAAATGATGCTTTTAGAAACTAAGAACAGAAAAACTACTTTTCCTTTTTTCTTTGTTAGTTTATACGATTATGGGATTTGAATCTTGAAATTGGATTATCTTGAAATTGGATTATGGGATTTGAATCTTGAAATTGGATGATGGGATTTGAATCTTGAAATTGGATTTGTAATCAACGGTGCTGATTCAATTGGTTTGCTCATGTGGTTTAGATTTTACAGGTTGCTCTGGTTTTTGAGCCACACCCATTTTGCAATGGGCACACCTTTTGGAGGGTTTGGATTGAGCAACCGTTGTACCAGGTGTGGTGCATGGTATTGGAACCATGGGACGGCCTATGACACTTGGTTCAAAATAGTCAATGGATCAGATGATCCCAGCCATCCAACCATTGGTGTGTGAATGGGTTTGGTCTTTAAAACATGTCCCATCTATGCAGGGGCCCACTTGGATGGGCAAGGGTTGGATCTTTTAAATAGAAAAAGGCCCAGAAAGTATTTGATTTGATGATCCTAACCACTCAATTGGTGGCAATCAAGTTGTGGGCCCAATTGGGTACAATCAGTTGTGCCCAATGAGTCTGATGCATTGGCAGGTGGGCCTTTGTTGAAGGTTTTTATTCTATTAGCTCAGTACTTGTCTGGCCCATCTAGAAATCATGATTGTAAATGTATGGTCTAATTTACACTGGTCTTTTCAGATTCTTGTCTGGTGGAGATTGGGTTTTTCATCTAATCTAGAGGAGATGATAGTGCCATAATGCTATGATACATTAATTCGGCCCGATTATCATTAAATCAGGATTGTTCATCTAGTAGGACCCATTACAGATGCATATTGATTCAAGATATGAATTCATTGGGTGATTCTAGCCATCTAAGCAGTGGCCTTCAAATCGAAGGTGGGAAAAAAACAGCTAATGATCAACATTAAGCAGTCCAAAGTAAAGATAAGTGAAGGCTATGGCCTTCTGATAAGTAAGAATTTTGAAACATAGCAATGGCCCCTACCCTGTAGTGCAGGGCATGGGCCCCCAAACTCAGCCCGAGGGCTGGGCTTGGGCCATGGCCAACTATGAATGGCTGGGTCGGATGGTTAATCCGGTCCAGTAATCTATTCCATCTGTGATTAACGATTCAGGTGGACCACAAGATTAGAAACAGTGTATAGGGCAATGCTTGCCCTCCAGTGTTTCACTTTATATGGACCACTTGAATCACGGATGGGCCTATTTTTATGCCCAGGTTTAAATTTAGGTGTTGAATTTAGTGATTTGAGTATATTTCATATAATTAATTATTATGGTGGGCCCTGTAAAAATCAATGGTGGACATCTGTCTCCCAACTGTTTTCTTTAGTGTAGTCTACCAGAATCACAAGTCGGACTAATTTTTTTATAAGCCTTATATAGTACTAAATATCTAATGGTTGAAGTGAATCTTATATGAGTATCATCATCAGCCCTATCAAAATCAACATGTAATTCTTTTTGTTCCAAATCAAGACGTTTTTAATTCCAAATCAAGACATTTTTAAGGCCACAGAAATCGAAAAACGGATCTCCATTCTCTATTAAAGGAGCCATTATTGGAGACGATCTCCAGAGATGGATATGAAAGACTGACAATGGCTAATCAAAACAAGAAGAAGAAAAATAATAATAAGAGTATTCTCACAAGCAATATTACGAAGCTATCTGTTTATAGGATTTCTTGGCTTCGTTAAGCACACGGCCAACTTCCCTAGTATGTTCACGTCACCAAGTTTTACCAATAGAGTCATTGTCCCACTCTTTTTTTTATTGTGTGGCCCTCTGTAACTTTGGATCCGCCTCATTTTATGGTTCGCGGCCTAAAATGATCTCTCGAAATACATGGATGGTGTGGATATCAAACATACAAGTGTGGATATGACACATACATCATGGTGGATATGACACATACACCAGAGATTACTTTAGCAAAATTTTTTAGCTTTTCTACTTTTTTTGTGAGTTATTAAAGAGAGAATCGAGAGAAATGAAAGTGAGAAGTTGATAAGTATGTTGTTTACCAAACATACTTATCTACAAAATAAGTAGAAATTAAGATAAACTACTTATGCCTACAAAATAAGTAGAAACTAAGGCCGTGTTTGTTAATGCTTAATTTTTGCACTTAACACGGTGTGTTTAGTGGTGTTTATTAATGCGTTGTTAACGCGGAAAACGGAAAGCGCTAAGTGTTTTTTCACTGAATTCTTTCTATGATATTTCATTAAACAAAAAATTTTGCTTCTAAAAGTACCCTTTTTCAAGTTACTGCGGCAATTGTTTTTTCTTAAATTGTTTGCAAAATACAAAATCGACCTTTAACCTGTGAAACTTCTTTACGCCCCACCATGATTTATGTGTTTGATCCACACTGTTCATCAACTTTTTCAAATCATTCTAGAGCATGAGCCCAAAAATAAGGTACATGTAAAACTCAAGTGGGCTACACCATAAAAACCAATGGAAATTGAATAAAACTTAAGTAGACCATTAAAAACTTTCTTGGGCCATAAAAGTTTTGGATCAAGATGATCTTTATTTTTTCCCTTCATTAGGCTTTTATGACCTAATCAACAGGTTGGATGTCAAATAAACAGTACAATGGGCCTTAAGAGAATTTTAATGACGAATATCCAATCACTATTGTTTTCCTGTGGTGTGGTCCACCTGAGATTTATATCCCTCTCAATTTTTGTGTGAAGCCCTAAAATGCTCCGTAAAAATGGATAAACGAAATGGATGAAACACATACATCATGATGGGCCCACAAAGTATGACCCTAGGTGGTAGGGGGAGAAGATACGTGTCGTGGGAAGACGATTGCCTACGCTTAAGGAGCTCCGAGTCGTGTGAACGGTTCAAACGAGATCAAAGTTACATGGGTCCACAATGATGTATTTATTATATCCACACCGTTCATCCATTTTTTGAGATCATTTTAGAGCATTAGCCAAAAAATGAATCATATCCAAAGCTCAAATCGACCGCACCAAAAATAGCAGCAGGGATAATGATTTTCACCGTTAAAAAATTCATAGGGCCCACCATAATGTTTATTTTCCATCCAATATGTTCATAAGGTCAAAAATATCTAGATGAAGAGGAAAACAAATTTCATATTGATTCGAAACTTCCATGACCCCCAAAAGGATTTCAATGGTAGTAGTTCAATCCCCCACTGCTTTTTGCAGCGTGGTACATTTGATCTTTAGATCTGCCCTAATTTTCTGCTCAAGCCTTAAGACGAACTCTAAAAATGGATGGACGGTTTGGATATAACACATACTTCATTATGTGACCCACAAAACTTGTTGACGTCAATACACCAATTACATAGGTGTGTGGTACACCAGCCAATCCGCTTCCGTCGAAGGAGGATTTCCTGTGAAACCCTTTCGTAGGAAGTCCTACGCTTGAAACTTAGATGGGGTCCACTGTAATGTTTTTCAGAAATCCACTCCATTTATCCGTTTTGTGAGCTCATTTTAGTTTTGTGAGCTCATTTTAGGAGTTGAACCAAAATTGAGCAGGATAGAAGACTCAAGTGGGCCGTACTAAAGGAGAAGGTGGTTAGGAAAATTTCTACCGTTGAAACCTCTCTAGGTTCTAGGTTCGACAGTGATATTTAAATGTCATCCATACCGTTAATAACGTCATTTGTAATGGGATGAACTGAAAACACAAATAATACCACGATTCAAAACTTTTTTGGCCCCGAAAATATTTTAACTGTAGACATTCAATTATCACTTTTTCTGCCTACTTGAGCATTGGATACGGTTCATTTTTGGCCTCATATCCTAAAATGAACTCAACAAACGAATGGACGGAGAGGATTTCTCAAAAATGTGATAATGGGCCCCACCTGGGTTACCAGCGTGGGAACTTCCTGCGAAAGGCTTTCGCTGGGACGCGGATTTTCGAAAATGGATCGGCTACTCCCCTGACACTAGCCCGGGCTGGTGGTCGGTACTATGTGGGCCCCACCATGATCTATGTTTTTCATCCATTCTGTTCATCTATTTTTAAATATCCTTTTAGGGCTTGATCCCAAAAATGAGAGGAATATAAATCTCAAGTGGACCACACCGCATGAAAACAATGGTGATTGATATCCACCATTAAAATCCTCCAAAGGCCCACTGTACTGTTTATTTGACATCCAATCTGTTGATTAGGTCATACAGGACTAGACGAAGGGAAAAAACAAAAATCAGCTTGATCCAAAACTTTTATGGCCCCCAAAATGTTTTTAATAGTCGACTCTCATTCAACACTGTTTCCTGTAATATGGTCCAATTGAGATTGGGATATACCTCATTTTTGGTCTCATATGGTAAAATGATATGTAAAAATAGATGGATAGAATGAATAAAACACATACATCATAGTGGCCCCACAGAGCACTGATCACGAGAGAGTAGCCAATCCGTTTCCCGGATTTCCTGCGAAGGACCCGGATTAAATACACAGTTTGATTAGCGAGAATGGCTATTGTAGTGACGTCACCAAGTTATGTGGGACCCAAAATAATGTATGTGTTGTATCCACATCGTCCATCCATTTGGTGATATAAATTTAGGGTATGAGCCAAATAACGAGTTAGATTCAAAGCTCCAATGGACCCCACAATAAAAAACAACAGAGAAAGTGTCCACCACCGTTAAAAATTTCTAAGGGCCACAAAAGTTTTATATCAAGCTGAAATTTGTTCTTTTACCTTCTTTAATGTATGTCCTAACATATGAACACGTTATATCTCAAATAAACATCATAGTAGACCTTAGGAAGGTTTCAACAGTGGGCGTCACTCTTCCCACTGTTTTATGTGGTGGGGTCCACTTCAGATTTGGATCTAACTCATTCTTTATCTGATGCCTTAAAATGATATCTCCAAATGGATGAATGGTGTGGATACAACACATACATCATGGTGGGTCCCACATAACTTGGTGATGTCACTTCAGCAGGAGTTTCCTATTCAACCCGTTAGTATCTAATCAGCCTCCTCCCGTCAAAGCCTTCCGCACGATCTTCCTGGGAAAGATTCTGTGTGGGGCTTACTGCGATGTCCATGAGAAAACAGTCCATCCCTCCATTTTTTGAGCTTACTTTAGGACATGCAACCAAAAATCAGATGTATCCAAAACTTAAATGGGCCACACGATAGGAAATAATGGAGATTTTGTGACCACTATTAAAACATTTATATGGCCACAAAAGTTTTGTATCGGTTTAAGTTCATGATATTTTCACTTCATCTCAGTCAAATGACCTTATAAACAGTGTGGATGGAATATAAACATCAAGGTAGAGTCTACCAAGGTTTTAACAGTAGGCATTTCTTTCTCTTTCTCCTTGTTTCATCTTATATGGCTTGCTTGAGTATTGGATACTCCTCATTTTGGTCTAATGTCCTAAACTGAGTTTTGGATACTCCTCATAAGGAATTTACCTGTATTTTTATGAATAATGATATTTTAATTTTCTCTTAATTACTATAGTTTATTTGAATTAAATAGAATAATTTTATTTTCATTTAATAAAAAATAACTTCTTTATAATGTAAAACATTTCCAAATAGGAGATAAGGGCAAATGCGTCAATTTCAAACATTTCAGATGTTTGCTAACAAACATGTTATCTCAAATTCGGTACTTAATTTTCAGACTTCCGCCATAATTACCAAACAAGGTTTTTGACTTTAGATTTTGGATTCAGCTTTCAGACTTCATATTCAGGCTTCAGATTTCAGATTCAGGCTTTAGACTTCAGATTTAACAAACGGGGCCTAAGATAAACTACTTGAGGCATAAGTTACTTATCTTAAGTAAGCATAAGATCCAAACGCCCCATGAACGATCCACCACCTAATCACTAGCTCACCCAACATATGAGTTAACTAGGTTTAGGCCTTGGTAGATATGAGTATGGCAGTAAGAAGATGTGCAAGTGGGCTCAAAGAGCTAAAATTACTACTTATGTGGTATCAGAAAGCTGCATTTGTTCTCAATCCATGATTTTGATTCATAAATCTGGATTAATGAATTTAAAGGCTCTACATTCTGAAGTTAAAACTCCAAGGCCCCTGAAACCTCAATCTATTACTCAAGCGCAGTTTTCCAAGGAAAGGAAGGCTGCCTTGGGTAACAATAACAAAGACATTGGACAATCACTTTAAACTCTTCCTTTATACTCTCTTTTGTATATATGGCATGCATATCAAGTAATCTAGATCACTTGATTATTTGGCCACCATGTGAATGGACAGATGAACAAAGGTAATTCTGACTAGATCGTCCTAGTAACCCATTGGACGAATTTCACAATTTGAAATTGCATTTTAGTTCTCCACGCAAACATTTTAGCTATCCTTTAGAAGACCCTAAATCAAGCAGTAGGATAATTTCATAGCCTTGCTTGTTAGGATTTGGATCATCTACACGATGGTGGCCCAAAATTAAAAATCCCAATCACATTGGACATATGAACAGGCATATGCTAGATAAATAAAGACTTGTTAACAAACCTCTTAATTGAGAATGCCATAACATTGAGTTCAACCTCTCCTTATTTCCATGATCACATCATGGACTAAAAATAAAACAGACTTAAAAGCAAACACAATAAAGTTAGTAAATTCCTAGCGCCGTTCACAGCCGTAGAAATCCGCCAAACAAGGTGAGAAAGGGTAGGCATTCCCGAAGTAGTCAGGCTTTGAAACCCATACCTTCAAGTCCATGTTGTTGAAATGATAGGAAAGAATCACCCCACCCGTCTGAAGTAAGATGACCTCAAAATCAGGATGAAAAGCCACTAGACTGAAATAGACCTGATAATAAGGTACGCCAACATTCATGTTTTCATTCATGTTTTCATTGGATGAGGTTCCCTTCAAATAGCGGCTCTTCGAATACATCCAGAATGGCAAGTGGTCACTCTCAGGCATTTCCACAAGGTTGTTCCCTATAAAGAAATCACTAAAGTAATCATATGAAGATGAAGAACAAATAGCTTTAGGATGTTTCTTTACTATGGAATCGAGGGTAGTTTTGTGCTTCAAGACCCATTTTAGCTCATCATAATCCTCAAGCATCCAGATTTGCAATTGGAAACCGTCATGGTTCGCATAATAGAGGTAGCCTCCAGACACACCTATTATGCCTCTTAAATTGTTCCATATCTTAACCCCAGGTAATGGAATTGAACGGAAACACTCTCCATCAACATCAAATCCGACGATGAAGTGATGATCAGATAGCATGTGCAGGGTATGGTTAAGGAAAACGGCGGACAGTCGCGTAAATTGTTGAATGACTAGTTCTTGTGGCAACTTAAATTGTACCCACACGCCCTTTTTCGATGAGAAAATATCAATCTCAGGAAAGTTGGAACTGGTACAAATGAGAGTGTAGTGAGGGGAAGCATGGGGATCGAAAGCTAGCAAGTGCTTGGCATGGAGACGTTCCTTGTCTGGAACAGGCACCGCTGCCCATTTCTTTGTAGCCGGGTTTATTACATAGTAAATTAATGTACTATTAATACCTTGGGTAGGTACGCCTAGCACCAACCCGTTGCAACAATTGACGGTGGAGATTTCATCATGGTGCGGAAAGAAACTGAGATCACCGAAGTCCACTACCGCATCGTTGCAGTTTGGTCGACGTCCATCAGCGAGGACGAATGTGTATCGAGATAGAGACATTTGGAATACATTCGACGTTAAAAAGAAACCGGACATGGGTTTGGGTAGAATTTCTTGGAGAGAAGGGTCCGAGATGAAAGACTGCCATTCTTTGGACACACATTTGAATCGTACGAGAGATTTTGTGGGCAATTTAGAAAGGATGTTGATCAACACATCGTTTATGATAAGCTGCCCAGGAATCTCTTCCTCCAATTTGGATGGAAAAAGGAAATCGAAAAACGGATCTCCATTCCCCGTTAAAAGAGCCATTATTGGAGACGATCCCCAGGGATGGATATGAAAGACTGACAATGGCTAATCAAAATAAGAAGAAGATAAATAATAATAAGAGTATTCTCACACGCAATATTACGAAGCTATCTATCTGTTTATAGGATTTATTGGAAGCGACTTGCGTGGTGTGAAACGCTCTGCCGACTTCCCATGTATGTTCACGTCACCGAGTTTCACCAATAGAGTCATTGTCTCACTCTTTTTTTATTATTATTTATTTATTACGTGGCCCAATTTTACCTTGCATCTGCCTCATTTTCTGGTTTGTACCCTAAAATGATCTCTCGAAATATATGAACGGTGTGGATATGACATATACATCATGTGGGTCCCACAGAACCTGGTGACGTCAACACACCACGAAGGTCGGTCCTGTGTGGCACATCAGCGCGGATTTGGATTGCGTGATGTGCTATAACACGGCACCGACCTCGGTACTACACGTACGTGGAAAATCTGTCGTCTCTGCATACGGAAGTATATGCTGTATTGTAAACTACGCAGTCCGAATCACATGCGTACTGGAGGAAGCCAATTGCGTACTGAGTTACCCAATTCGGAAAACGGATTCGCTACTCCCCTGCCACCACACCAATGGCTGTGGGTGGTGCTCTGTGGACCCACAATGATGTATTTGTTTCATCCATGCCTTCCATCTATTTTTTCCATTTCATTTTATGATAGGAGGCCAAAAATGAGGTATATACCAATCTCAAGTGGACCACATTACAGGAAACAATGTTGAATGGGTAAACTATGTGGGCCCACCGTAATTTATGTATTTATCCACTCTGTCCGTACATTTTACCAGATAATTTTAGATTATTAGCCAAAAATGAAGCATATAAAAAATTAAAGTGGACCACACTACAAGAAATAGAGAGAATTACGTCTAAATGTTGAAAAAAATTCTTGGGGCCACAAAAGTTTTTGATCAATCTAATATTTGTTTTTTACTTTCATTTGTGTCTTTGCAATCTTATGAACAAGAACAAGCATTATTGTAGGCCCTAGGAATGTTTCATCAGTGGAAATCATTATTTTTCACTTTTTCTTGTGGTATGGTCCACCTGAGCTTTAGATATGATTCAATTTTCATATCAACCCTAAAATGATCAGGAAAAACGGATGGACGGCGTGGATAAATTATATATAATCACAGGGAGCCCAACAGAGTTTACTCAGTGAAATAAGAGCCTACTCAGTAACTCAGTACGCAATCTGGATTTCCGTAATGGTATCGTATATAACATCTGTTTTACGCAGCGTCGTAAACCACCAGACATTTACTGTACCACGATGTTGTACACATAAAATCTAGTCCGTCCATTGAATGAGAATCTTTAATTGGAATGTACATAAGGAAATACAAAACCCTTTAAAATCTAATAGGGCGACTAATGGAAACTAATCCAAAACCTCTGGTGAGTTTTGTATCAAGCTGATTTCTGTATATCTTCATTTGGGTGAGTTACACGTGATTAATGGGTTTCAAGGTGGCCCATTAACAAACGTAAGATACACAACACAACTGTGGCCCCACACAAACAGACACCGATTTCCTGCCAAAGCCTTTCGCAGGAAGTGAACCCAGGTGGGGCCCACTGTCATATTTGTGAGAAATCCTCTTCGTCCATCCATTTTTTGACTTCATTTTAGGATATAAGGCCAAAAATGAACCGTCCTCCGTGTGTGGTCCTTCTACGAATTCAACGATCAAACATACAGCGTTGAGGTGAGTGATGGAATGATTATTTTTTTTTTGGGAAGGAGTTTTGGTTTTTCCAATTCGGATATTTCCACCCCTGAAGAATTGATAGTTACACCCTTATAAGGGTATAAGTTTGGTCATTATGTCTGACCGAATTATCGGATTTTGGGAGTGGAAATACCATTTTCCAATGGGGAATGCTGTTACAACAAACCTTACTGAAAAAGGAAATGTTTAACTAGTGTTCACCTCTGGGAAGACCATTACTCTCGTTAATATTCTTCATGTGGCTGGTCCGAGTTACGTTATTGAGTCTTACCAAATTATAATAACAAAAAATAGCTCCTTTGTTTGCAAAGGTCATGCTGATCATGGTCATGGTATGTTCAAACTAAATGTTGAATCCAATAGATATACTACTTCTGCTTACATGTGTACCGTTTGATTATGGCATGTTACAGTGAGTTATGTGAATGCTAAGTTTATTAGAAATATGTCTGCTAGTAGTATAATACTTCATTTAAAAAATAATAAATTTGAAAAATGCTAATTATGTTCTCAATTGAAGATAACAAGGAAACCATTCCCCAGTGTTGAAGAAATTCAGAGGTGCTAGGGGATTAGTGGTTAAATTTACCTTTGAGAAGGTTTTTAGGACTTAGTGGACAATTGATAAAGCTGCTGTGACAAGAAAATTTGCTTTCATTTTTTGCCAAAATCCATGAATTCTTGTTAAAAGGTGCAATGCTTCTTCTTCTTCTTCTTCTTTTTTATTTTTTTATAAATTAAAAATATCTTTGACATCTAGAGAAGGCATGGGCATGGCCATCCCTCAATAGGTGAAGAAAGGATGCTGCACCCTTTCCTGTACTGCACCCCAAATCAGATTACATCCTTTTCCCATCCCAGCACCATTTCACAAGGAAGCTGCTCTAGAGTTGGGTTAATTATTTATCTGAAAACTCATAACTTATGAGTTGCACATGATATAACCAATTAGACTGTAAACCTGTAATTGGCGACTATCTCTCATCTAATCAAAATTTCAACATGATATGCTAATTTTCGGTTCTAATCAGTAGTGGTTTCATGGTATTCTTGAGCTGAAAATCAAATTTAAATGATGCTTCCCTTTGACATACAGGGAAGACAAGGCCAAGGACCCAAAAGAGCTGAAAATCAAATTTAAATGATGCTTCTCTTTGCACACAGATATGTTTCACATTCATACATGTGTGGCCTGATGAGTGGAACATAATTCCCTATTATTTTACTACTGTACCATAAATGATGGCATTGCATATCACACAGTTATAAACACTAATAGACATATGCAGCTGACCAGTGCTGATAGACATATATTAGCATATGAGTTGTGTCTAGATGATAGGATTAAGTCCATCAGTATGTGGATGTGATCAGTTGATTAAAAGTTGTTCTAGATGAACATGCAATGTCGGAGCCGTCCATCAAGTTGCCGCATGCATATTTATGACTGGAACGATTGTCAGGATGTTGCACTCATTGGGCAGGTCCGCACTGTACATTGAATGGCAGCCATTGGCAGTCCTTAAGGGCCCATTTGGATACCACCAAGTAAGTTACTTTTTCTACTTAACAGAAGATAACTAACTTATTTCAGATTTTCAGATAAGCAAGTTTGGTTTATGATTAGCATCAGTAACTTTTTTACTTCAAGTTACTTAATACTTATAGCTAATTGTTTTAGCTTTTCTACTTTTCATAAGTTATTAAAGAGAGAATCAAGAGACATGAAAGAACGAAGAAGTTGATAAGTATGTTGTTTACCAAACATACTTATCTACAAAATAAGTAGAAACTAAGATAACTACTTGGCATAAGTTACTTAAGTAAGCATAAGATCCAAACACCCCCTAAACGATCCACGACCTAATCACTAGCTCACCCAACAGATGAGTTAACTAGTTTAGGCCTTGGTAGATATGAGTATTGTAACGCCCATATTTTTTTAAAATTAAAAAAATAATAATAATTTTAAATTTTTATTTTAAAGTTTAAGTGAGAAAGAGATCCGCTCCTCATCCTTCCTCTTATCTCGTTCCTCGTATCTCATAGTTCTTTAACCAACCTTCCTGCTTAAAAAAAAAAAAAAAAAAAAAAGAGTAAAAGTTATATTAAAATTGAAATAAACTAATGAAAAACTCGTAGAAAAATAATATGGAAGGAAAAGTAGGAAGGAAGAATTTCTTTGAAATTCACTTATTCAAGTGAGTCATTTTATATATTTTTTTTATTTTAATTATGTAATATGTAAATTGGCATGATCTACAAATTGAATGGATCGGATCAATCAAATATCCATTTTATAGGTTTAATTAATTCATGTAAAAAGGTATGCACATGACTTGCTAAAGTATAGAACGTAAGATTTTAAAATATGCGCAAGGCTTTAAAGGTAATGTAGACACCCCACCCAAGTTGACATCTTGAGAAGGCTAAGAATCATGATCACACCTTGAATCAAACCCTAATCCCAGTTTAAACCTAACTCTAACCCAAGAATCTCAAAAACCCCAAACCAAGACCCAAAACCTGGATCCAAACCGTCCAAACTGTACACAATCTCTGCTTATACCTTATACCCTGAATAGAGTCCATTACCCAAGCTTAAAACCACTTATCCGAGCCATAAAATTCTGAAAGGAGACCACCATGTGAACTCACACAATGAACAAGGTCCGCACGAGCGAGCCCGGCCCAAATGAGTTCCGGGCAGTAGTCTGACTACCGCCGGTGGTAGTCTGACTACCACCGGCGGTACTCGGGCTATCGCCACTCGCGGCCTGGGTGTGGACAACTGTCCCAGCGCCCAAAAGTCAACTTTCTTTTGAATTTACCCCTCCCACCTTCACTATTTATCTTTTTACCAAGCCCCATAGCCAATGAGAATGTGTCATGTGGCGTCTTTCTCTCCTTAACCAATCACTACTTGCCACATTACCATTTACCCTCCTCAAACCCAAAAATTGCCAAAATTTCATTGGAGAAGACTATAAATAACCCTCTCCTCTTCACATTTTCAACAAGCCATCCTCATTTCTAAGCTTAAGAGAGTGAGAAAGAAGGAGAGTGAGGAAGAGAGTGAAGGGGAGGGGAGGAGCTCCCAAGCCTTCAAAGTCCTGATCTTTCAAGCCACCCCCAGCCTTCCCCTCAAACCTTTCCATAAGCCTGGCCTAAGTTGATCATGGTTCAACCCACATCTTAGCCCCTCAGATCAAGTCGAAGATTCATCCAGTTTACATTCAAGCATTCATCATGACATCTACCCCCTTCTCAACCCCCTTGCTTCTCTAAATTTCTAGTGAACGTATGCTCTATGACTTGTCGTATATCGAATCCTGTCACATCAGAAATTCTTAGCGATCTAGTCCATTTTTCTTACCTCTTTACATAAGCATTATCACATCCGCCTTCTAGACAAGCCGTTAGACGTATGCTCTGTGGCTTGCCGAAATCTCAGATCTTGCCGCATCAGAAATCCACGTGTGTGCCTAGTCCCATCTCGGCCACAACATCTATCATCCCTTGAGATTGTTTTACCACACTGAGTAATGACCGTACATTTGTACGGGCAAAGAGGGTGCCTAACACCTTCCCTCTTTGTAATCGAGATCCCTTACTTGGAATCAAGGATCGCAGATCAGGAGTCAATTTAAGGTAGGGAGGTCTTTGGATTGCCCTCACCCTACGTATTCCGTGGTTCTAGCCGACTGCAGGATTCTGAGATTATTCGGCTAATGGCGACTCCAACATCTACAAATCAGCCTAATCACCCCACCACAAAAACATAACATCCACAAATCAACGTGGGCGCCGATTTTTCAGTGTCTACAGAATGGCGACTCCAGTGGAGATATTGTACTGCTAGAGTACACTAGCTGAGACCCGACTCAAAAACTTGTGGTATTCCAATCTCGAGGGACATTCATCACTGCAGTCATACAAAAACAAAAAGAGAGGGGCATCTTTGGCTTGCTTTCTCCGGGGCTTAGATTCAAACAATGACCACCCGATCCCGGGCAGCCATGACCTCTCAGGCAACCCATGAAGAAGAACCGGTAGCTCAGCCAACTCCCGAAACGTCCGCACCCGCTCCTGCACCTACACCCGCACCCTCGTTATCACCACCAGTGACTCCAGTAGACCCACAAGCCAACACCACTATGTAAGAAGTGGCCTAGAGTCTAGGAGCAATGCAAGAGTTACTACACCGCCTAGTGTCAAATGCCGCACCAAACACACAGGCAACCCAACCCAGTGTACAAAACAGCTCACTCCCTCAGACTCCTTTTGCCTTCTCCCTCGTTCCTCCAGCAAACCCCGTGCTCCATATCCCAGAAGAGTTAGCACCAGATCAACAACAACCAGCAAATGGGAACAACCCTTCCGCACATCTCTACTCAATACATCACAACAATTAGGCTACAACACAAGTTCCCCCTAACGAGAACCACAGACAAGAACTGGCGGATGCCCATGAAGGGGGTCAGTTTCAAGTCCAGTCCACTCCCCCTAACGAGAGCAACATTCTGGAGTTGGCGGATACCCCAGGCGGGAGCCACTTCCAAACATCACACCCTCCTCCGAAAGGGAGCGGCGTTCCATTCCAGTTACCTCCCACCACCGGGAGTCCATCTTCTTTCCAACAACACCCCATTCTCGATCCATATGAAGAGGAGGCAGCACAGGCCCTACAGCAAGGGGCAAGGTACCCACTGCAAGGTAAGAAAGAAATCGAGAAATTATGAGAGCAACTGCAAATGATGCAACATCAGATCCAGAGACAACAAGGAGTGGACCACCCGTCCACTAAGTTCAGGGACCTTTGTCCCTTCCCAGATGTTCAGGCACCTCCGAACTTCGAAGTGCCAAAATTCAAAAGGTATGACGATAACGGGTGCCCCACAGCACATCTAAAAGCATTTTGTGGGGAACCCAATGCGATAGCAGGGAATGATGGAGCCTTGATACGACTATTCCAAAAATTCCTAAATAGTGACGCTTTAAATTGGTACACCTCACTGGACAGCCATCAAATTAGAACATGGGAAAAGCTTTCCCAAGCATTCATTGACAGGTTCTCATATAACCTGAATATGGTTCCTAGAAGGTCTGATCTGGCTGCCCAGAGACAAAAAGGTGACAAATCATTATCAGCGTATGTGGGACGATGGCGGGCCATGACAACCCGAATGAGAAACCCCATTGATGACGAGGAATAAATATCCATGATCATACATTCAGTAAATCCCAGTATCTCTGGATATCTAATCTCGTATCCATACATAAATTTCTCCCAACTCATCCGAGCCGGAGAACAGGTCGAGGCCAGGATCAGAGCTGGAACCATTTCCCCATGGCCGCACCAAACCCCTTCAGTCAAAAGAAACAAAGTCGAGGAAAAACCTGTAGGATCTGGGAATAGAAATGGCACTGTTCCTGCACAGCGCACCACAGAAGTTAACAGCATCGTCACTAACACTCAGGGCAATCAGTACGCTCCACAACCAAAGCCGCAGCAAGACAGACAATATCAGCCACAGTCAAATAGGCAGTACCAACCACAGCAAGCCCCACAGGATATCAAGGACAGCCATCTCAACAACAACAACAACAGCCTAGGAGAAATGTGTCAAGTCCATACAAATTGGCAATGTTAGGCATGAAGTTCACCCCTTTAGCGCAAACATACAGTCAAGTGTTGACCATGTTAATGCAAAAGTAACTCCTGACACCGCTCCAACCTCGACTTCCCCCTAACCCTTTGTCTTCTGGTTATAATGAAAATTAGTACTTCACATATCATCAGGCCCCCGGCCATTTGACAGACCGTTGCTTCGCTCTGAAACACGCGGTTCGAGATTTGATCGAAAGCCAGAAGATTGTGATTACTCCGCAGGCAAACAACACAACTCAGGCCAATATTCTTTAAAATCCTCTGCCATCACACCAAGCAGGGCCCAGTACATCTGACACCCCTACCGTCAATCACATTGAAGGCAGGCAGACCAAGCACTCCCCTCCACATCATTCCATACAAGCAATCATGACCGATACAGAAAATCGAACATGGGGTTACCAACATGTGCCAGCTACACAACCCCTCGTATTCCTTGAAGTAGCACCAGTTACACAACCCCTCGTATTCCTAGAAGCAGCACTAGCGGTTCAGCCTCTCATGACCCTCAAAGCCACACCAAACAGGTCACATTTGCAGCATCCTATCCCCCAGGGGGTACACTCAGCACCAATATATCCAAAAAGGTCGAATTCTGAACCTGTCATTCTCCCGATAGGTCTCCCTGATCTAACCTCACTAACCTTACAAGGGACACCCCAGGTTCAAGTTCCAAAATTCTAGATGCCTCACCAGCTGGCACATGCCCAGAAGGCCACTCCCACACATCAAGTGGAGGAGGAGAATCCCATGACCAAAATCAGCCAAAATCCAGTGGCACCTCAAGAGAAATCACCGAACCTACCACAAACTGTCTCAGCCACAACCCCTCAGCCTCAGGAACCACTAATATACTTGGAAGGAAGGATGTTTCTGTCCTACAACCCAAAATCAGTCCCATGACATTACCCCGAATGCGCAGAAGTGCCTAACAATGGGAGGTACTTCAGGAGAGATAATCAGAACCCAAAAGAAACCCAGGGAGCTTTAATGGGAAACACCTGTAAAACCGACGCTATTTATGACATAGCAGCCTAGCTCAAATCCATTCCCGCACAAATATCCATCTGGGAACTCCTATGCACATCAAGGTCGCATCGAGAAATCTTTGTGAAGACATTAAATGATGCCTATATCTCCCCTGACGTACCCCCTGAAATGGTGGCAAGTATGATCGGGCAACTCCTCTCACCACGAGCCATCACTTTCTCCGATGATGAGCTACCACCCGAGGGACGTAAGCGCGGGAGCTCCCTAAACATAGTGGCTCATCACAAAAATTTTAAAATCCCACTTGTGCTCATTGACAATGGATCTAGCCTTAACGTTTGCCCTCTAAGGACTGCTGAACGATTAGGGATAGAGTCATCTTCCTTCAGACCCAGCACCATGAGCGTTAGAGCCTTCGACAACTCCCGAAGGAAGGTTGAGGCAGAAATCGACATTGAGCTACAAGTTGGACCAGACATGACCTTTGTCACGTTTCAGGTTATTGACATCCCTGCTTCATTTAACCTTTTATTGGGGCGGCCATGGCTCCATGCTGTTGGAGCCATCCCTTCAACCCTCCATCAAAGGGTTAAATTCCCTTCAGGAAATCGAATCATCTCAGTATTGGCTGAACAAGAAACTGTCCTACCAGTGGAGGTCAATATCCCAGAAACTGACATCCTTATGATTGATGTCCAGCACGCAGAGGGTGATGTATCGTATCACAGTTTCGAATTCAAAATTGTGAACTCAATCGCTAATCCACGCCCCCTCACTGTTGAGTATGTCATCCCTCCGGCTGAACGATTAATCTAGAACTACCGTACCGAGTTCCATGAGAAAGGTATAGTAGTAGAGTCAGCACACGCCAACACGCAAAGACGGGGACTGGGGTATCAACCGACGCCAGAGGATCAGGTTGAAAGGCCAAAAAGGGGTCAATCCTTCAAGTGCACACCCATCAAGTTTATCAAGGCTGGGGCAGTATGTGAAGACTCGATGGTTTCCCTTGAGGACCACCTCCAACAGCTCAAACTCTCTGAACATTCCAACCAGGAGTCTGTCTGGCCACCAATAAGGTGGGACAAAATCCTCAGAACATCAAAAGCACATCCTACACCAGGGGCAGAACCTCCAGGCCCACCATGTGAGGCACGAGGCATGGAAGATGATCCACCCACAGAGGGCCCAGGACCGGGTGTGCATCTTGCAGGCAAGGATAGGGAGCCACCCATTTCCACTCATAGTCAAGGGGACATGTCCCCATCTCCAGCATAGCGACACAAGGGGCAGAAGTAGCCCATCCACTGGATCGACAAAGGGAAGTGGCCTGCCCTTGACTGGACAGACGTCAAGGTCCCATCGTAGGACGAACCAGTGGAACCAGAAGAATTCCGGCTCCTGGGCGAGGAAGTCGAATTAGATTCCAACTCTGAGCCCAGCCTAGCAGACATCATGGTCATCAAGACAGGTGACCCACGGGAACATGCAAATCCAGATAACGGGATCGGAAGGGGGAAAGAACCACCGTGGACAGCTCTCCCCCTAATGATCGAATCAGTCGGCAGACCATCCATGGATGCTGACCTCAAAAAAAAAGGCCAATGTAAATAGCAGTTGGTACCCCGAATTAGGATAGGACCAATCTTAGTTTCGGGACCCTCAGGTGACACAAAAAAATCAAAAAAATTATAAAACACAAAAACATCACATATTCCTAAAAATATAAAAAAAATTAAATATTCTTCAAAACCACATAACATCAAAAAATTTTCAAAATACAAAAATAATAAAAAAATTTCAAAAGCCACTATGTCCAACATCTCACACGCACTACAGGAGTTTGAGGTCAACTCGTATGACTTCAATCTCGAGTTAGACTTCGAACTCATGGGTTTGGATGAAGCCCCAGATGAGGGAAATAATGATACAGCTCTTGAATTCGAGAATTCTCTCGAAAAGTTTGAAACAAAGGCCAATGTTGTGGAAGACGACTTCAAAATTGTGAACTTAGGGTCTGCAGAATCTCCTAGAGAGGTGCGCATTGGAAGTTCGTTGTCCCCAGAATTCAAGCAGAGGATGATGGAATTTCTAAGGCCGAGATTGTCCAACTTTGCCTTCTCATATAAGGACATACCAGGACTCGATGAAGATTTGGCAGTACATCATTTGCCAACAAAGCCAGACATGAAGCCCGTCAAAAAAAAGCTACAAAATATGAAGCCAGAATGGGCCCTCAAGGTCCGTGAGGAAGTCATCAAGCAATACAACGCGGGATTCTTGGTAGTCTCCAACTACCTGGAATGGCTCGTAAATATCATACCAGTTTTAAAGAATGATAGGAAAGTCAGAATGTGCATCGATTTCAGGGATCTCAACAAAGTAAGCCCTAAAGACGACTTCCCTCTGCCCCACATCGACACACTGGTAGATAACACTACTGGACACAAGATCTTCTCCTTTATGGACAGCTTCTCCGATTACAATCAGATCAAGATGGCCATCAAGGATCGTGAAAAGACTTCTTTCATCACACCGTGGGGAACTTTCTGTTACCGAGTTATGCCCTTCGGATTGAAGAATGCAGGTGCTATATATCAGCGAGTCATGACTGCCTTGTTTCACGACATGATAAACAAGGAAATGGAAGTTTATGTGGACGACATGATCGTGAAGTCTGGCACGATCAAAGGACACTTCGAGGACCTCAAAAAACTCTTCGACAGGCTAAAGAAGTTCTAGTGCTGGTAGTTCCGGTCCCTGCCTAGCCTCATCCAGGTCCTGGTGATCACATCCAGGAGAAAAAAATTGAGAAAAAGAGAAGCAGAGAAAGAAGCAGGGGAAGAAAGGGCAGAGAGAGAGAGTGGGTGCAAGTAGCACCCTTACTCGTTGCAAAGTTCAAGCCGAGTCTAGGTCCGAGTTGGGTCTAGGCCTTAGTCCAGACGTTGCTGGACATTTCAGCATATATATATATATATATATATATATATATATATATATATATATATATATATATATATATATATATATATATATATATATATATATATATATATATATATATATATGTTGATGCAAAAAACTGGATCTGCCTCTTCTGAGCTTCCTTCCTGCAACACAAAGGAAAAGATAGGAAACCCTGGCTAGAGCCGGGGAACCTCCGATGCTTAAGTCATTAAGAGCTTTAGGAAGAAGAGTTTCTAGGGTTATTATTGCATACCTTTGCTTCCTGGAGAACCCGCTTTATATAGGCATAAGAAGTCCCAGCGCAAAGGGGATTCTCCCCTGTATTTTTGAGAGATTTGATTTAGTTACCACTTGTTTATGGATACTCTCCAATCCTACGATTTTCTAGGTCGAAAATCCTTCTACAAGTCTTTCGGGATGGTGTTTAAGATTACATCGTATCTTCTTTGCTTGGCTCGGCCTCAGCATATACAACTATCCCGGCTGGCTTATAAAAGGGGAGCTTTGCCTACTGTCTGACGAAATAGAGTCAGCTTAGTACCGACGTCCTTTCTTAGTCTGATAGCCGACGCTAATTGCCCTTATATGGGTCAATTTTACGGTCGGTCGGGGGCTTTCAGCTTTTAGGACCTGACTCGGTCTCTTAAGACGTTGCTAACTCTTTATCCGAGTCAGCTTCGTGCGTCTTACATAATATGCCTATGGCTCCTGACTTTTCAGCTTCGGTCAGGATTTCAATCACACAAATTCGAGCTAAGTCTTTCCTTTAGGATATTTCGTATCAGTCTTGTCTGATGTTTTAGACAATGTCAGCAATGTCGGTTCTTTCTATAACCGAGTTTTCGAACTTGTCATTTTTTCTTCCCAACAGTAAGCCCCCTACTTCTTGTGTTAACCGTGTCAACACAAAGAAGTAACAATTTGCTTAGTCGGTTTGTCTCGGGAACCGAAGTTATGATGAAACATTTATTACTTCTTGTCTCGTCCGTAACGTACGGCGTTTCGTTACTCGAGGTCGCACGATCGGACAGCCGTCAGGTCGTTTCATCGACCTATGAATATCGGACACGTAGCGGAGATGTTACCGGCATCAGTCGGCGTGCGCCACATGTCGAGCGGGGGAATGAATGCAGGTGTCGATTTGACTCCTCCTTAAATGCGCCTTACCACGTGGCTCAGCTGTAAAAGGTCAGGCGGGCTCGAATTTCCCATTTTCGCGCCCATGCCCAATTTTTCTTCCCGTCTCTTCTTCCTCCTCTTTTTCTCTCTTTTCTTCTCTTCCATCGATGTGCCTTTATTGTGTTCTCAATCCATCATTTCGCTTCATCATCTCCTCCTTTCTCTTCGTTCCTCTCTTAAACGTGTACTTTTCGCCTCTCCGGTGAGTTTTCTCCCTCCCTTTTTTCTTACATTTTTAGCGATAATGCAACCTCTAAGTCCCCGGGAGGAGAATTCGGTGACGAGGGTGAAACGAGACACCTCTGGAATGTCTCGGAATCACCTTTTTTATTGGCAGAGATGGCGATGAATGCCAATGAAGCCTTCCAGCTTACTGTTAGGTTGTCCAGTGGGGCTTTAGCGGAATGTTCTGCTCCGGGGGGACCCACTATTTTTAGGCACGCTCCTGGTAGGCGTACTCCTTATTTCCTTGTAGACGATGCGGAAGAGGAGGAAGGGATGGAAGGGATGGTTAAGTCGGTTTCGCTTAGGAGACCGGCATGGACCGAGCATGGGGGAACCGTTGAGTTAGCTCCCCTACGGAGATTGGCTCGGTTAGTTAAATCGGCAGTTGAAGGAGGGGTTGCCGAAGGAGAGGCTGCTGAGAGTGAAGGGGCCGGGGATGAACGAAAAGGGCCGATCCCCTCAGTTTTGACTAAGGCGGATCTAGACAGGATCAGAGCCGGGGTATCATATTCCCGACTCAGTAATCTTTTAGCTTCCGCTTCCGAATGAATTGCCAGACCATCCTCCTCCTGAGATGGTCGCGATTTTCCAAGTCACCATGCAATGTGGCTTACATCAGCCCTTGCAACCCGTTTCTTGGGATTTTTTCTCCCGACTTCAAATTGCTCCCTGACAGATAGTTTTGAATGGATGGAGGAACTTGTTTAGATGCACAGTGTTGTGGGCTGAGGCTGAACAACCCTCACTGTCCATGGATGAGTTCTTTATCTATACCAAGTTCAGCCATACATTTCACATCTGGGTTGGTACTTTTTGAGTGCTTAGGGGAACAAAGGTGGCTCTTTGATAACCGACCCACCTACTTCCAATAAGCACTGGAAAGAGAAGTGGTTCTAGGTCTGTGGTCACTGGGAGACTGCCGAGCCTGGGCTTTTCATGCCTCTCGTTCCTCGAGCCTTCTCTGAAGCAGGTGACTTGGTATGCCCTTTTTATCTATCTTTTCACTTTATAATAACATTGAGTCTGACTAAACTCATTATGCAGTGACTCCCAAGAAGAAACTGAAGCTAAAAGAAAACCCTTTAGCTCGGATCAAGGATTTGTGAGAGATAAGTCCAGAAGATCGGTCTTGGAAGTCTCTCTTACAACTGGAGCGTCTTCTTCTTTCGGGCTTAGATTCATCCGTGACAGGTATACTTGGATTAATCTAGTTTCATCGTTCATTCTCCTCGAACTTTTCTGATCTTACTCTTTGTCTGACGAAGAGATGGCCAAAGCTTGTCCTCTTCTGAAGCCGACATCAAAGTTGAAGGCTTCTCCTAGATCGGTGCTTATATCGGAGCCCCGGCCTTCGAAGAAGGCAAAGACTGTTCCTTCGACCACAGGGCCCTCTGTCCCAGTCTCTTCTGCTCCCTCCATCCCGACCGTCGTTGTTCTTTCTGACCCTGAAGAGAGGGCAGATGATGCAGGCACTCTTCCTCCTGAGTCCTGGGTGATTCCCAAGTCAGGACCTATTGCAGAGCAGGTCTCGAGATGGGAGGAGACTTCAAGGGGAGAGTCCGATCCACAAGGTCCATCATTCTTCTATCGGACCGTGATGGACATGGTCCCTTGGGCTATTTCTTGAGGGAGCGAGAAAGAGTCCGGCTCTCTCTTCGAAGCCCCCGGGAGTCGGATGCTTGCCCATTCAGCTAAGATTCTTCTTGAGGTAAAACTCGGACTTATTTCTCGGCTTGTCATCCTTTACGTCTTTAGTCTAACTTTATTCTTCTTCTCATACAGCTTGCCCCTTGCCTGCTGAGAGCTAGTGAAGACCTGTCCGAGGCCGAAAAGGCTCAGAGAGTTGTGGTGGAGGTCGAAGCAGCTCAGAAACAAGCAGCAAAGGCGGAAGCCCAACTTGAAATCACCTCGGGTCGGGTCAGCTGATTAACTGGTGAGTTGAGCATTGCCAAAAAGGTGGCTGAAGACGGTAAGGCTGAGTGTGCTCAGATGGCTCTTCTACAGAAAGAAGCGCAGGACGAGAGTTTGCGGCATCGGCTTACCCGTGAAGCTTTCAAGGAAAAGCTGGCTCGGCTCAGGACCGAGACGAAGGGAGTGCTCGAGGTGGCCAAGAGAGAAGCCGGGGAGAAGGCCATAAGAGATTTTCTCAAATCTCCGGAGTTCGAGGATGAGAGGGACCGCTTATTTCAGAGCGGATACACTGCTTGCATCCAAGTGATGAAGCGGTATTTTCCTAACCTCGATCTCTCGAGATATGAAGAAGGCCCTCCCGAGGATCCGTCGGTCGAGGAAGCTGAACCTGCCGAGACTACTGTCAGTGTTGTTACCGAGTCCAAAATGGCTCCTGCTTCAGAGATCGCTCCGAGTGACGCCTGATGAGTCTCGGGACTCGATCTTTTGGTACCATCATGAGCTCCATTTTGGTTCCATCATCGGCTCCATTTTTTGCACTCACACCAGCGTCGGCTTGGCACCATCATCGGCTTCATTTTTGGCACTCACACCAGCATTGGTCCAGCCCAAGGGGAGTTTTGGCCGAGGGAATAGTTTACTTGTTGTGTCGAATCTTTCTTTTGCTTGTAACCCTTTTTGATATAGCCTATGTACTGCTGAAGTAAGATGTAACCCGATGTAACAAACAGACTGATAAATGAAATTTAATTTTCTTTTTATTCATTTTGCATCAGTTTACATGTTTGCCATCTTGGAGTATTTTTCATTGCTTTGTCATACCAGCTTCAAGGGTAATAGGTTTTCAGATGTTCGATATTCCATGGATGAGGCAAAAGCTGTCCGGTTAGGCCCTCCAATCGGTATGTCCCTTGTCGAATGGTGCTTGAGACGACATATGGTCCTTCCCAATTGGGCCCTAATGTGCCTGAGCCGACTTCCTTAGTGTTTAGGAAAGTTTTTCGGAGAACCATGTCCCTGACTCGAAAACGTCTGATCTTGACTCGGGCATTGTAAAACCGAGCTATTTGCTGCTGTCGAGCCATCATGCGTAGTCGAGTTTTTTTCCTCTGTTCATCCGCAAGGTCAAGTCCGAGTGCCAGAAGTTCTTCATTTTCTCCTTCATTAAACAAACTAACTCGGGCTGAGGGCAACCCGATCTCAACCAGTGTGACGGCTTCGGAACCATAAGCAAGGGAGAAAGGAGTTTCTCCTGTAGCGGTTCGGGCCGTAGTTCGGTATGCCCATAATATCTTCGGGAGTTCCTCGACCCATGCTCCTTTAGCTCAGTCGAGCTTGGTTTGAAGATGCTGCTTGATGATCTTGTTGACTGCTTTGACTTGCCCATTCGTCTAAGGATGGTGCGGCGAGGAATACACATTTCTTATTCTGAGATTATCACACATCTCACGATAGCTTCTATTGTCGATATGCTTCCCATTGTCGGTTATAATAGTCCGAGGAATGCCGAACCGACAGATGATGTTCTTCCATACAAAGTCCGTGATCTTTTGCTCGGTTATCTTCGCCAATGGTTCCGCCTGGGCCCACTTTATGAAGTAATCTACTGCCACGACTGTGAACTTGGTTTGGCCTTTCCCCATAGGTAGAGGCCCAATAATGTCAATTCCCTGTTGCGCAAAGGGCCAAGGGCCGGTCATGGGAGTTAGCTCTTGAGAAGGTTGTCTCGGAATGACCGCGAATCGCTGGCATTTATTGCATCTTTGGACGAGTTTACGAGCGTCGTGCTGAACAGTCAACCAATAGTACCCTTGTCGTAAGACTTTGTGTACTAAAGACCGTCTGCCTGAGTGATTCCCGCAAATTCCTTCGTGGATCTCGCATAATACATAGTCGGCTTCGCTGGGGCTCAGGCATCGTAACAATAGAGTATATTAACCCTTTTTATAAAGCATTCTGTTGAGTATGGTATAACGGGAAGCTCGGATCTTCAATCGCCGAGCCTCGACACGATCTTCAGGCAATTCTCCAGTGTCAAGATATCGGACGATCGGGTCAAGCCAAGTAGGCCCCAAATTAATGGAGAGTACGGTTGAACTATCTGAGTCAGTGATGCTCGGTTTAGCTACGTACTCAAACGGGACAGACCTGGGTATGTCGTCTTCATCAATAGAGGCGAATTTTGCTAGTAGGTCAGCTTTGGCATTTTCTGTCTGAGGGATCCGAGTGACGATACAACGCTGAAAGCCGCCAATCAATTTTTTAGCTTTCTCCATATACGCTTTCAACTGTTCTTTCAGTGTCTGGTATACACTGGTGACTTGATTGACAACTAGCTGAGAATCATTAAAAACGTCGAGATGCGTTACACCTAAACTGGTCGCGAGTCGGAGGCTGAGTAGAAGAGCTTCGTATTCTACTGTATTGTTCAAGGCCTGAAATCTAAGTCTTAAGGCATATTGCATGTAGGTTTGATCGGGAGTTTCTAATATCAAACCTGCCCCACTTACCTTAGAGTTGGAGGACCCATCGACAAACAGCTTCCAGGGGATTGGGTCGAGTGGTGACTCGGGTGAAGTGGTCACTGATTCTTCAACTGGCTCAGTCACACCTGGATCGGTGTGTGGTGTGACTTCAACAATGAAATCGGCCATGACCTGTCCCTTGATTGTTATTCTTGGCTTGTACTGGATGTCAAACTCACTAAGTTCAATCCCCATTTTGTAAGTCGATCGGACGCTTCTAGCTTCTGTAGAATCTGTCACAATGGAAGGTCGTTCATAACGATAATGGTATGAGCTTAGAAATATGGTCGAAGTCGGCGCGAAGAGACGACTAAGACCAGGGCCACTTTCTCCAAGAGTGGATACCTCGTCTCAGCCAGTAAGAGCGCCTTGCTGACGTAATACACCGGTAATTATTTTCCTTCATATTCTCGTATCAAAGTCGAGCTAACCTCTGCCTTGGACACCGCAAGATACAGCAACAGAGATTTTCCTGGTTCGGGCTTGGATAAGAGAGGTGGGGATCCGAGATACGACTTCAATTGTTGGAACGCTGCTTCGTATTCTTCCGTCCAATCCACTGTTTGTCGTCCCTTCAACTGTTTGAAGAACGGGAGGCATTTAACAGTGGCTCGGGAGAGGAAGCGATTAAGTGCAACAACTCGTCCAGTCAATCTTTGTATGTCTTTAATCGTCCTTGGAGATTCCATGTCGAGCAATGCTTTAATCTTCTCTGGATTTGCTTCGATTCCTCTTTGGCTGACTAAGAATCCGAGGAACTTTCTTGAGCTTACACCAAAGGTGATTTACTCGGGTTCAGTTTCATATGGAACTTGCGTAAAATCAGGAACATTTCTTCTAAGTCAGCTATATGGTCGGCTGCGTGTATACTCTTGACGAGTATGTCGTCTATGTAGACTTCCATGGTTCGGCCAATTAGCCAAACAAAGATTTTATTCACTAATCTCTGGTAAGTTGCTCCAGCATTTTTCAAATCAAATGGCATCACTCGATAACAATAAAGACCTTTTGTCAGTGACGAAGGTAGTTTTTGATTTATCTGACTCATTCATTACAATTTGATTATACCCAGAATACGCATCCATAAAGCTAAGTAACTCATGCCCTACAGTACTATCTACCAACTGGTCTATCCTTGGAAGGGGAAAGGTATCCTTCGGGCACGCTTTATTTAGGTTTGTATAGTCAATATAGACTTGCCACTTTCTATTGGATTTCTTCACAAGGACGACATTAGCTACCCATTCTAGGTAGTATATCTCTTCTATGAAGTTTTCCTTGAGGTGCTTACCGACCTCTTCTTCAATGATGGAGTACCTTTCAGGGCCGAGAGGACGCCACTTCTGTCGGATTGGTCGATAATTTGGATCGATGTTGAGTCGGTCAGTGATTACTGAAGGGTCGATCCCTATCATGTCTTCATGACTCCATGCGAATAAATCGACGTATTGTCGGAGCAGAGCTATCAGACTATCTCTCAATGGAGATCGCAGAGACGAGCCAATCTGTATTGTTTTTAATGTGTCGGTCCAGTCCAAAGGTACCGAGATGAGGTCTTTGACTGGTTACCCTCGCTCGTGAGTCTCAACTCGAGGATCCAGCGATTCAATCGTTGATACCTCGGCTGGGGCTTTCTCGATAGGTACCTTTACATATGTCGCATAGCATTGTCTCGCATCTTGCTGATCTCCTTTAACAATTCCTATTCCCGACTTAGTCAAAAATTTCATGGAGAGGTGGTATGTAGATATTACGGCCTAGAGGAGACTCAAAGAAGGTCAGCCGAGTATAGCATTGTAGACGGACAATTGATCAACTATCAGAAAGTCGACCATTATGGTTGCTTGATTTGGAAGACTCCCGGTAGTGAGCGGTAATAAGATGATTCCTTCCGGGAGTACCTGTCCCCCTGAGAATCCGATCAATGGAGTATGAACTGGTCGCAATGTCGATCGTTTTACTCCCATTTTATCGAACGCTTGGGTAAACAGTACATCAGCTGACGATCCTGTGTCGACTAATATACGAAATACCTTTCGGTTGGTAATCGTCAGAGTGACGACTAGGGCATCGTCATGCGGATGGTAGATGCCTCGGGCATCTTCATCTGTGAACGTGACACAATATTTCTCTTTCTTTCTTTCTTTTGAAGGCCGAGTTATGATCAAGAGTTCAGATTCGGATCGGCTTATACTTCTAGCATAATTTTTTCGGGCGTTATTTGAATTGCCTCCGCCTCAAGGACTGTCGACGATAGTTCGAATTTCTTCCGTTGGTCGGTTGTCGACTGGGCGAACTTCTGATGTCACGGCCTTTTCGACGTGATCTGTGAGTCGGCCTTCGCGGATGAGTCGTTCGATCTCTTCCTTCAAATGAATACAGTCACTCGTATTATGTCTGTGATCACAATGATAATGGCAATACTTGTCTTTGTTTCGTCGATTGGGATTGGTCTGAAGCTTACCTAGCCAATTAACGAATCCTTCATTCTTGATCTCCATCAACACTTGTTCCTGTGGTTTATTGAGTGGAGTATAAGTGGAGAATTTTCTGTCGGGATGTTTGCTCGTCGCGGTTTCGGTCATCCTTACGCTTCTTTCCTCCGGCCAGTCAATTTCTTTTTTGGCTGACTCTTTGGCCGAGGCTTTAGCATTTTGGGCGGCCTCCCGTAGTTTTCTTGTTTCCTCGGCATCCGCATATTTATCTGACCGAGCCATAAACTCGGTCAGTGTCATTGGAGGATTTTTGTCTAGCGATGTCAGGAATGGCTTGTCTCTTACACCTTGCATAAGCGAATTGAGTGTTGTTTCTTTTGAATGTTTCCTGACCTGCAGTGATTCAAAATTGAAACGCTTGGTGTAATCTTTTAGTAACTCTTCCTCCTTCTGAATTATGTTGTTCAAATGCGTAGGAGGCTTCAACTTCTTCTTCCCACTAATGAAATTGGTGAGGAAGGCTTCGCTGAGTTCTGCGAACGACCCAATCGACTTTGGTTTTAACTGTTTGAACCAGAGTCGAGACACATCCGCTAAGGTAAGAGAAAAAGCCTGACATATCACGGCGTCCGAAGCATCATGTAATTCCATGTAAGTTTGAAAACATTCGAGATGTTCAGTTGGGTCGGTCTTGCCGGTGAAAGGTGTAATCTGCGGTAGACGAAACTTTTTCGATAACCGAGCCTGCATTACCTTATCAATGAAAGGAGATGCTTTTGTCTCGAGCCAGGTTTGACGTATCTCCCGACCCTATTTCATATCCGCCATCTCCTCTCGTACCTCTTTCTTGAAGTCCTGGAGTTCAGCTTTCCATGGTTCATCACTCTCTGCCACACCTTCATCTGGAAGCCGGCTATGCCTCCTCCGATCTATCTCATGTCAGAACTCGGTGGGGGGCAACCCGGCTGTTGCCGACTAAGCAGATGGTGGCTCGGTCGGACCATGGGGCTGGCTCGGCTGCGGGAGAGATCGTGGACCAGTGGACTGAGGATCGGGTACTTGATGCGGAGTGTTCACCGCTTGACTTTGATGAAGCTGCTGCATTTACTGATGGTGCATTTGTTCCAACAATTGCTTCATCACAACCACGTCAACTCTGAGCTCCTTGACTTTTCGGTCCAACCGTTCGTTCTCTCGGTTCCTCTGAGCGTTGGTTGTCACGAAAACGGCTAATCAAGAGACGGGAACTTGGTTGTTGGGTTGATTCTGAGCCCCCTGGGCTGCACCAGCTACGCTTGTCCCTACTTGCCTGGGGACGACTCCAACGCTGGTAGCGTTACCTGGTGCCTCAGGGCTCGTTCTCCTAGTTACCGCCATTGAAACTTGTTTACACGGCTCCTTGGGTAGAATGCGAAAAATGACTTTTTGTATCGCTTCCCATAGACGCCGCCAATCTGTTGATGCAAAAAACTGGATCTGCCTCTTCCCGAGCTTCCTTCCTGCAACACAAAGGAAAAGATAGGGAACCCTGGCTAGAGCTGGGGAACCTCTGATGCTTAAGTCAGTAAGCGCTTTAGGAAGAAGAGTTTCTAGGGTTATTATTGCGTACCTTTGCTTCCTAGAGAACCCGCTTTATATAGGCATAAGAAGTCCCGGCGTAAAGGGGATTCTCTCCCGTATTTTCGGGAGATATGATTTAGTTACCACTTGTTTATGGATACTCTCCGATCCCGAGATTTCCGGGATCGGGAATCCTTCTACAAGTCTTTCGGGATGGTGTTTAAGATTACACCGTATCTTCTTTGCTTGGCTCGGCCTCAGCATATACAGCTGTTTCAGCTGGCTTACAAAGGGGGAGTATTGCCTACTATAGGATTAAAATGAGTTGGCTTAGTACCGGCGTCCTTTCTTAGGCCGATAGCCGACGCTAATTGCCCTTATATGGGTCAATTTTACGGTCGATCGGGTGGCTTTCAGCTTTTAGGACCTGACTCGGTCTCTTAAGACGTTGCTAACTCTTTATCCGAGTCAACTTTGTGCGTCTTACATAGTATGCCTATGGCTCCTGACTTTTCAGTTTCGGTCGGGATTTCAATCACACAAATCCGAGCTAAGTCTTTCCTTTAGGCTATTTTGTATCGGTCTTATATGATGTTTTGGACAGTGTCAGCAATGTTGGTTCTTTCTATAACCGAGTTTCCGGACTAATCATTTTTCCTTCCCAACAATATATATAAAGAAAAAAGAGAGAGAGGGGGAGATTAGAAGAAGTAGGGGAAGAAAAGAGAGGGAGTGGCTGAGAGAGGAAGGAGAACAAGAGAGAAAGAGAGTGGTTTTGGGTGGCTGCCGAGTCAACTCGGCTGAATCCGAATTCGACTAGGTCGAGCCGGTCCAGGCCCTTGTTGGGCATCCCAGCATACAAAGGAAAGAAGGGAGGAAGAAAAGAAGAAGGGAAAAGGGGAGAGAGGAGAGTGAGTGGGCCAATTAGTCTACTCGATTAAAGCTCGCCCAACCCAAGTGGGTTGATCTAGGTTAAGGTGAGTCAACTTATCTTCTTATAATGATTAATCTTGGTTTAACGCAATTAAATATTTAATTAGTTTCTTAGCTGTAAGTATGTGAATAATGTTGGTACAGATCATTTTCGTGGAGAAGAATAGATCATTTTAAGCCAAGCTAGATCTAGGTTGACTTGGATTTTGGTAAGCGAGCACCACTTTATCTAGAATGCTCATTATAGCTAAATAGTCTTAGAATTTGAGATTTCACATTCTCATATTGAAATTATTCTTTAGTTTACCTAGTTGCACAAATTTGAATATAACCTAGGTACGCATTAGGAACCTTAATCATTTGGGCGCATCTAGACCTGCTCTATCATAACCATTGACATGTGATATTTTAGGTTAATTAAGTGTCTTGGGTCCTTTAATGATCTCCAACCAAGCAAGGAATAAATCTATGTTATAAGGTGAGGACTCACCCTTTGAGCTTCCCACTTTAATTCACCAATCTATGCATAAATGATACTTTAATTCCATGAATTTAGTACCTCTAAATTCTCTCATAGTTTACTTGTCTTATTATATAATTTTGCCAATATGTTGTGTGACTGAACCATGAAATGAATAACTGCTATGTCTCTTTAATGTTAGCAAACATGAATGAACGGGTTGCCACATGTTATCTCAAGTTGTAGGGTTTGTTAATTAATTAAATGGGGTCATTTGTGATTATCCTATGGACTGAATGGAACATGTTTGGGTCTTACCATCTTGGGGTCTATGGGTTGCCTTACATGGCTTAGACCGTATGTTGCCTACATGGCTTGGATCGTCTAGTTGCCTTCGTGGCATTGATGGATTATTGATGCACTCTTGTGGCTTGATGGTTACTGTTACGCCTCAAACTGGGAAACCGGGCTCACAAAATTTTCGGTCTTCGAATCCGGAGCCGACAGCCTCTGTAGTACCCCATTTTCGGCTCTCAGCGCCCATTCGCCAGGTTTCAAGCCTGGGATGCTACGAGGAGGATTTTCAACATCAATTTGATTCGTAATAAGCATAACCAAAGACATAACCCACAAACAACAACCAAAAACTCCATCACATTTCCACTATGACCAAAACTTTACAAGTACAAAGCACATAAAGGGAAATACAATGATGATGAACAAAAAGCTCCAAGATGATCTACTAAGCGCTCCTGCCTCAATGCTGCTGTGGTCGAACGTCGCCTGCACGCAATGGTTGTGCATAAGCTTATGAAAAGCTTAAAGGGTGGTAAAAGTGTGTGTGTAAGGTAGTAATACAATTATGCAGTATCAGAGTAATACGGAATATGTTGATGAATCCATGAATACTATTAGTCGTACCAAGGTTATGCGATGTAAGGCATGAATGATGTCGGCAATACTAAGGTCATGTGATGCGAGATGCAACTCAAGCATACGAATCCTCATCTAAGTCCACATATCAATACAACTCAACTCTAGAATATCACCGGAGTCTAGTGCACTCCAAACCAGACTGTCACCCCATCGCGCACAATAAGGTGAGTGTAAGAGACCTCACTATTCGTCTGCCAATATCAGGCTCGACTAAATAATAGCGGATCCATTCCTCGAGCTGGTCAAACTCAGCCTAGCTTTGCTCCCTCCACTCGGGCGGGTAAGGCCACACCCCCTTCCAACCGACCATGACACAGTGAAAAGCGCGACCTTTTGGTAATCGGCACGGGACGCTCATGCATCCAGTCGGTCTAAACGTTGGAGCAACCTCCTGGTACCATAGGAGTTTAGAAACTTTTACCCAGGGATATCTATAACACCACATGTAGAATAAGATTTTCAGTATTCAATCCTACCAACCATAATACGCTTGTGGCGACTACGGCCCTGATGTCGCTAGGGCGTACAGTAACCATGTCACACAATGCAAGATGCATGAATCACACAATCCAATCATACAGCAAACATGGGCGTACCGCACGCTCGTGCTTGCAACTTCCCTTATCAGGGAGTCCATAACAATCTGCTTAATGGCATGTGCGATGATCAATCACTCATCTCATCACAAGCATGCAGATGATGCGTATGAACATGTATCATGATGTTATGTTGTAATATACTCATAATCGAAATCGAAAATCAGAATCGATAGTCACATACGGCGAATGGGGCTCATTTATTTGGATTAATCACGCAGAGAATGAGCCTAACAAGGCCTAAGGGAAGGTCACAATAAGGACATCTAACCATCATTACCCATCAATATAGACATCTAACCAATATTGCTCCCATGGAGTGGCCTACATAAGGAATTCATACACAATGTAACGGCCACACATATCACATTGGGCCTCGCTCATGAGCCTCACATACATCGCATTGGGTCGATTGAGTGGGCAGATCAAATGGGCCGATTCGAATGGGCTGATTTAAATGGGCCGATCAAATGGGTCGAATCAATGGGCCGAATGTATATCAAATCGAGCCCACCCTTATGTATTTTGAGATCCGACCTACTCATAAGTTAGCATAAAGATAGATGAAGTGAAAACCAAATATCAGCTTGGGTGGGAACCACTGTGGCTCCTGAGAAGTTTTAAACGGTGGATGTCACTGTACCCCATTATTATTGTAAATGGTGGGGTCCACTTGAACTTTAGATCTCACTCATTTATCCCATGCCAAAAAAATAACCTCACAAATGGTTGGATGGTTTGTATACAATACATGCATCATGATGGGTCCCATAAATAGATGGCATGGATGGAATCGGTGGGACCCACGGAGCTTACTGCCATCAGTACAAGGGCCAGCGGTGGGGTCCACATAACTGGACGGTGTGGGTTACTCCCACACGTACGGCAGGTGCAGACCTATTGGTGACAAAAAGGGTAGCCGTGTAGCTACCACACTTGCAGCTAAGCTGCTTTTAAGAAAAGTAGAGGTGGGTCCCACGTAGGGCCCACCCTCACATATCTTTTATATATAATATAATATAATATATATATATACACACACACACACACACACACACACACACACTATACAATTGCTGTGCAGCTTTTACACATTAAAGAGAGGGCAGAGGTGGATCCCACTTAGGGCCCACCATCATATATATATATATATAATATCCATGTAACGTCCAGGCCCTTAGAAGGCCTAGACGGTCACATACATCAAGGAGGGCCCCACACGTGGAGTGTATCCCACCGTCCAAGGATAGTGGATGGTTTGGATAAAACACAAACACTATGGTGTGGCCCATCAAAAGGGGGGGACGACGTGGATGGGTCCCATGGACTCCGCCGTCAGTCCACACTCCACTGTTAGCCACCCGTACAAGGGAGTCATGCCAAGACCTCAGCATTGAAGCGAGGTATCTTTCACTCAGCCTACCACTTTAACTATGGATCTGGGTCCCACACACTTCATTTCCAACACACCCATTGCCAGTACACCTCCACTATCAGTTAACACTTCACTGTTAGCCATACCTCACTGTCAGTTTACATTTCACTATTAGCCACCCCACTGTCAGTTACGTCCAGCGTCCCTGGATGGACGGTGTGGATGTACACCTCATCAAGGTGGATCCTAAATGGCCCACCTATTTTGAATCAGCCTAATATTTGTATTTGCTCATCATTCAGGCCCACTGGATGGCCTGGATAAAATAGAGGGCCGACGTTGATTAACAAGGTATGATCAAGGTGGGCCACACCGTTTTGGATAGCATGGGTAAGATACACTCATCATAGGTGTGCCATGATCATAGAAAGAGAGAAAGAGAGGAGAGATAAGAGAGATCGAAGATAACGGAGGGGCCCCTCCACTATGGGCCCTTCTTGGATACAAGCATACGTCAAAGTGGATCCCACCAAATGTGGGCCCTTAGATCACAAAAGACAAGTACAAAAGACTAAAAATGTGGGTCCAAGATTACCCACCGTCCACTCCTTCTTGCTCCTTTGGCTTCCTTTGATCCTTTGCTTCGCTCCTAACGGAAGAGGTGGAGTTTAGATGGTTAAGATGGGAGATAAGAGGGTAGGAAGTGGGTCACACACAAAGTTCTCTTGGAGGGTGAAAAGGCTTGGACGTGTGATTTTTTTGCTTGGAAATGAGTTTGAAAAATGAGAGAGAGAGGGTTGTAAAGAGAGAGAGAGAGAGATGGGTTATGGATGTGGTGAGTGATGGGTGTGTAAGAAACTTTTGACTTTAAGGGTAGATGATGTAAGAAAAGTATGGGGTGTGTAAGAACTTTTTGACTTTTGGGGTTGCTTGGGGATGGGTATGAGGTGATGTGTACTTGATATGTACTTGACCCTTAATAGGATTGATTGATTGATGGATGTGACATTCGGTAAAGATTCTCTTAGGTTTTGCAATGCGCGGCGTTTTCTCTAACTGAACGCGGGCCCACATCTCCTAGTCAGGGTATCGCCTCGGCGCGCGAGTCGCGGCATCGGAACTACGGTGACAACGCAATCGCCAAGGTATAAGTCTCGGGTTGAGCCGACTCTGGTTTACAGGACTTGGCTTAGGATCGTACGCGAACATCGGATAAAGGTCGAAAGTTGTCAAAATTCGACCGGAAAGATCGTGGAAGCCTACAAATTTGTTCAGATTAGGATACGAGTCTTACAGTTACATTCATATATCTAGTTGCTTCCTTGTCATCTTACGGTGTTCAGTCATATCATGATTTTCAAGTAGAGCTGAAGTTCTTTTATCAATTTTCTCGCCATCTTGCGGTGTTCACGTACAACATAATTTTTGGGTGGTCAGGTTTTGTATGTTGTTTGTCTCTTCATCTTACGGTGTCAATCGTACCATGATTTTAGGGTGCAGGTGAAGTTCGTTTATCGATTTTCTAGCCATCTTGTGAAGTTCACGTACGATATGATTCGTGGGTAAAGTAAAGGTTTAAAGGCTGACTTCCTATTCATTATGGATTTCACCTGTACCATGGTTTTCATGTGGAGCTGAAGTTCACTTATCGATTTTCTAGCCATCTTGCGGAGTTCACGTATAATGTGATTTTCAGGTGTAATAGAAAGTCGTATGGTTGATTATTTAATTATCTGGCCATATTTCCTTACATTGCGATTGCTATTATACTTTACTTATGATGAGACTATGTTGATCGACATAATTTTTAAATGCATGCTGATGAATTACCCTGTTTAATATATCTATCCTCATAACTTGCAATTTATACTAAATTATGAATGATGAGTGTGCAATCTTAGATGGTGCTCCTCACTGCGATAGTCATTGACGCTATCAAACTGTAACAGTTGATGCAGGTGTAGAGTGAATTGATGTTGTTCACTAGATTACTAGAGCAGATCGGGTAGTTAAGGAGCTAGACGAGGTCCCAACGGCCCATATTGAGCTCCGCCACTAGTTGATAGACTCCTGTTTTTACTTACATGAATTTTGCTATTTGAGATTGTATAAGTCCTGTATGGGCACTACGTTTGGATTTTCATTATGGTTGGAATGTTTTATTATAATGCATAGTTTACCCTAGCTTCGTTGCTGTTAACTCTGATTAATGTTAAACGATTCAAATTTATATTGAACTTTCGAGGTTAACACTCGATTTTTTGGGAAACGGGTCATATACTCAGGTCCTAAAAACACGTGACATTATAACTGTGGACTTTGAGAAGTATTACAAAACTAAATTCTGACAAGGTATTTTTGTTGCTAAATACTATTAGGAGATGGAAGAGGCGTATAAGAAACATAAAAATACTCATTTTAATAGGATATTTAATAAATGCCAGTGTGAAAATGAAAGATGATCTTATCCCATAATGTTCGAACTATGGTCCCCTTTTGAAAAATTCGTTATTGAAAGTCGACTCTTACAATTACCTAACATTTTGAGACGTTATATATCTTCGTTCACTTGGAATGAATTCCATGGCTAGGCTAAGTGATTCTATAGATTATGGAAGAAATTCCATGATAAAATAATTATAAGTCAAGGCCAAGTTCACGATCAAAGTATAAAGCTTGAGGAGAGTTTGCGAAATCATAATAACGAGTGTTTTGTTAATATTGTAAACGAAGCTATACCGGTCGACTAGGAAACTGAAGATGGTATTGAAATAAATGATTTAAAACCAGCTTCAGAGAAATTGAAGGATTCTCATATTCAGGTTCAAGATCCTCTAATATAAATAAATTTGAGGACAAAATAATATCTCAAATCTATTTTTATTAGTGGATTGATATATTCTCAAATACAGGTCGAACTCCTTAATTTACTTAGGAAGTTTGTCGAATACTTAGCTTGGGATTATTGTGAGTTGCCTTGATTAGACAGACATTTGGTTGAACATATGTTACTCATAAAGGAGGGAAATCGGTCATGTAAGTAGCAACCTAGGTGAATGGCAGTTGAAGTAACACAAAAGATCAAGATGAAAATCGAGCAGTTTTTGAAAACAAATTTTATTAAACCTATCAAATATGTCGAATGGATTTCGAACATAATGTCAATTATCAAGAAGAATGGTAAGTTCAGAATATGCATTGATTTTTGAAATTTAAATCAAGTCACACCAATAGATTGACAAGTAATTTGTACTCCCACCAAGCATGACAAAAAATATTACTCACTCAATTTGTTTACAATTGTGCAAACATGTTAGAATCGATACAATGGCTTGACCCAAACCAATTGACTTTGACCCAAAGTGTCAAAATAAGCAGATACATCCAATATGAACATATATAATAAAATTCTGAAAAGATCAATTGCTTACTCAGCCACTTGCAAAATTTGATAATGATCAAGCGATAATCGAAGATTGGGGTTCTTTCTTCGAAGATGGCCTACTTCGTGTCTTCCACAAAAAAAAAAAAAAAAAGAGTTTCAAAATACCAGTGCAAATCAAACAAAAAGAAAAACTCATAATCAATCACTAGGAGCAACTTAAAGAATATACCTCTTAAAAGAACTGCATAATATTGGAGTACCTTGTTCTTGCTCGAGTGGTAGACTCTAAAAGCTTCAACTCCCGGTCAAGGGTTCGAGTACCCATAGGTGGTGAAATTCCACTAGCGTGAGTGTATGGGGTGTGTGTTCGTGTGTTAATAAATAAAATAAAAACAGCATAATATTAGATTAAACACAAATTTAATGTATGAGTACAGACTTACATTATAACTAGATATTACGGTTACAATTTCTCACTACCGGATTACTCTACTCTTAGGATATGTCGAGATAAAGTAACTTAATAAAATTGGCTTGATTGGCTATTATGTTGGATTGGAATTTTTTTATTTGACACATTCCTCTGCTATTCTTAAATTAGTTGTAGCTTATTTCTTCGTATAGTCCATACATTGCTGCAATGGTTACAGTAGTCAAAAAGTTTTTCTAAATTCTTCTTTTCTCTTGATCTGTCTCTTTATATGTCTCTCTTCATGATGGTTGTACTTCTAAATGCCTCTTAGCTGCTTACTTCACTTTCGTTGTTAAAATTTTACTTTCATTGTCTTTAGTCACCTTTTAAATCTTAAATAATTTAACCGAAATTCTTGAATATAGGCTCCAATGCTCTGCCAACTATTCACTAACGTTTAGAATTAGACTTTACAAAAACACTTCAAATCTTTAAAAATAATAATATCCACTTACTATTTCTAGTAGGGACACATGTCACCCTTTCTTCTTTGACTTTCCCATAGTAGCCAGAAAAAGGGCAGAACAACCGTCACTTACGCACCTTGTATTAACTTGCATCAAGCGTCATATTATACCAAGTACTTAGCTCATGCATGCTCGTTTTCGATCGTGCTTGATTTTCTACCAGGAGGATAACGACCCATACACCTGCCACAGTTACTGTACAAACTACAGACATGTGACTCAATCCAATTGGTTGTCCCCACCGGATGTGGGGCCCAGGAGCAGATCGATTGTACAATCCTTACATTTGATATAGATAATCGTTAGCTGAAATTGGACAGCTTGCTATTTCATTTTCACCGTGCGTTTGGTTGCCACTAATCTGACAGTTAGAATCACCCTTCAGCCATGTTTTTTAATTTTCTGCTCATTTGAATTGTTCTCTACATTTGACAGTTCAGATTGGGGTAAGTTTGTGCCACGTGTAGTTTGCCCCATTTCTATTAGGTTTTTAACGGTAGCCGACTGCGTGGTGACCCTGCCAGCACCGAAATCCATGTGGCAAGACTCTGTGGGCCCATCGTAATGTATATGTTTTATCCACACCGTCCATTCGTTTTTTCAGATCATTTTAAGGAATTATCTCAAAATTGAAGCATATCCAAAACCCAAATGGACCACACCAGAGGAAACAGTGGTTATAGTGACATCCACCCGTTGAGACCTCCCTAAGATCCATAGTGATGTTTATTTGTCATCTAACCTGTACATAAGGTCATACAGACCTTTATGAAGGTAAAACACAAATATCACCTTGATCCAAAACTTATGTGGCCCCCAAGAAGTTTTCAACGGTAGGTAGGCATTCAATCACCACTCTTTCATGCAGTATCGTCCACTTGAGCTCTCGATAATGTTCAATTTTAGGATGATGCCCTAGAATGAGCTGTCAAAACGGATGGATGGTGTAGATAAAATACATACATCATGGTGGGCCCACAGTACGGATGTCGGTGTGGAATTGCAAGTGGCGACCTTTTTTACTAGGCTGAAGTCAGCTGAACTGACTTGTTTAACTGTAAAAATTGGAAATTTCTGCTTTGTTTTATCATCGGCTTTACAAAAATCCACAACTTGTGTGGCAGTGTTTGTTAGGATTGCTTTGCAGCATTTGTATTTTTCCTCCTTTGATCAAAATCTCGTCCTTTTCTTTGATTATGACACGTGGTGGACTCAAGTCGGCTGGATTGGTTGGACGGTCAGAACTTCGTCTTTATGTCAATGGTCGGTAGTCCACATTATCGGCGGTAGTACAAGAGGCTTCACACCTATTATCAGCCTCGTGATGTTGGAAACCTGCCCTGATTTACGGGCACACGTGCATTGTGTCGATGGCTATTTAAGACGTGGCCCACAGCGTGGATTGTCGCACTGATCGGATGAAACTCATTGAAAAACTCTGTGGGGCCCACAGGTGATGTATGTATGTTATCCATACCGTTCATCTATTTTACGAGCTTATTTTAGGGCATGAGTTAAAAATTAGATCATATCTAAAGCTCAGTTGAACCACACCTTAGGAAATAAAGGGGACAATGATGCTAACCATTGAAATATTCCTAAAGGCTACACTGATGTTTATAAGTTAACTAACTGTTTATAAGATCATACAGACAGGGATGAAGTTAAAAATCCAAAATTTCCTTGGCAACTGAGAAGTTTTCAACCGTAGGTATTCAATTTATATTGTTTCCGGTAGTGTGGTCCACTTAAACTTTGTATATTATTTAATTTTCGGATAATGCCTTAAAATGAACAGGAAAAATGAATGAACGGGGTGGATAAGACATAAGCACAATGATGGGCTCCACAGAGTTTACTCGGTACACTACAGCGTACTGAGTTACTTAGTAGGCTGTCCGCTCTCAATTGAGATTGGCAGGTGAGCCGTCTGCCCCCACATTCAACAAAAGAAAACAGTCCCTTGATCTCACAGCCAGATTTTTACTAATGTCTGCTAGCTCCAGAGTTCACATGCATCGAGCAGTGCATAAGGTGGGTCCCACCGTGAAGATGACATGTCGGAAAAATAATAAAGTTCCACTTAACATGATGGCCATGCATGTATATGGAAGGCCAATTCATTTTGCCAATTATCCCATTAATGTAAGTGTTAACGGTTAAATTTAGCTGATGCATAAAAGATTTTATAAACATTATACTTTTCATGGCTGTGAAAATTTTCAATCCAAACAGTGATATTACTATATTTTGATAATAATTTGACGTTAAAATAATATAAAAATATTATTATTATAATTTTATAAAGAAAAATGAATCAAGGGTCATATATAGATATTGTTGGGAGATAAATAATTTATACTCATTACATATTTCTTTTAAATTACTACCATATTTGTTGGAAGATGTAAATAGACCTATTTGTTTTGCTAATTTCTCTAATAATATAAAGTAATTAAATTAACATTACTGTTTTACTTTACCAAACTAAACACTGGAATGGTTGGTCAAATATAGATAAATTCAACAAATATTTAATTTGTAGTCATTATACATTTGCATGTAATTATTGTAAAAATCTCAATCCAATAATAATATTAATTTATTTTAATAATAATTTAATTTTAATATGGATAAATCAAACAATATTTTAAAAAATGCTATTGTGATTAAATGTTGTTACTGAGAAAGGACATGTAATTTATAGTTATTGTTTATTTTCTATATATTATTACGGTAACGAGCAAAACAAACGGTCAAATATAGTTGGCAATGTTTTTAAATTGTTCATCTGACGAAGTTGATGAGCGGACCCACTGTGTGGTTGGCAATGTGTTTGGCACATTAATACTCCATATAGTTGGCAATGTTTTTAAACAAACGGTCAAGTTAACTCCCTAGTGTTTAAGGTACATGTCATAGTGTTGATTGAGTGCGCCAAACACAACGTCCATGGAGTATTAATGCCACATATTATCTACATGGTTACAACAAAATTAATCAAGACCTAAGTAATAGTTTGTATTGCCATATAGCAACAACTCTTTTGTTGTTATTAAACGATTGCTACGTAGGAGAAATAAAAATAACTTAGGCAAGGAATGACAGGTGTTGTTCATGGCAAAATATGATTGTTGTATTAATGAGTGTGGATGTTATGAAAAAGCATAAAATGACTCTTTATGAAGGGCACTATATTTCTTTAAGTGTTTTATATATATGTGGGCCACACAACAGCCCGCGATACATGAGCGCACTTCAAAACAGCATCAGACAGATCAACTGTTGTTATTATACGCCATCGTTTTCGAAATGGTGGTGACTCTTCCATCGCCCACTAAGACAATCTAGACCAATCAAATCGCTGATCAAATTGATAACACAGTATAAACCATTCATTACAAAGCAAAGGATAGTACCCATCCGATTTTGGCCTTAGAATTTGGACGAATCACTATTTTAATTTCGTCCATCCATTTCGTGACCATCAATTGGTTGGTTATGATTGCTTGATCAGTGTGGTTTCTCGAGATACGCTCCATCCACAAATTTTCCTACAGTTTAGATGGCCTGGATGGCCGTATATGAGATCTGTCCATGACGAGTATGAGTAACTACCATTTTCAAATGGTGGTGAACTAGCACAGGAGTCCTACTATTGAGCTGGCCAGGGCCAGCCCAGCCCAGCCCAAAATAACCTCCTTAAATTAAATGATTTTTAAAACCATAGTTCAAAACGTTGCTGACTCAACTCGAAACTGGGACAAGTCATCTCGACTCGGTTAGATTTCGAGCTGAATCTCTTGAAAACTCACACTTGAAATTGATACGAGTAGATATTGGAAAGGCTAGTCAACCCAACTCAATAACTCGGTCTTCTCAACTCATTACAAGTTTTAAACAATAGTTCTAGAACTTGCTCACTTGACCAAAAACTCGGACGAGTCAACTCGACTAGGCTAGATTTCGAGTCTGAGTCTCTTAGAAACTCAGTCTTGAATCAGATTCGTCAGCTTGGTTACTCAGCTGTCTCAACTCGTTACAAGTTCTAAACGTAGTCAACTTGGTCGAGTCAACCTGACTCAGTTAGAGTTTGACTAAGTCTCTTTGAAACTCACTCTTTGAATTAACTCAAGTTGGAAATCAAAACCATCAAGTCATCACGATAACTTGGTCTTCCTGACTTCCTTATGACTTTTAAATAATAGTTCTAAAACTCACTGACACGACCTAAAACTTGTCTGGGTCGAATCAACTCAGATTTCAAGCCTGAGTATCTTGAAACTCGCTCTTGCGACTAACTCGGTCCGATATCAGAAAGACTCGCCAACCCAACTCAATGACTCAGTCATCTTACCTGGTTACGAGTTTAAAAAGTTCAAAACCAAAAGGGAGTCCTCACATGCAAGCTAACATCAAGGTAGACTAGTCATTTTCTTTCCTTCTCAATGACATAGACGTCAAAGAAAATCTAGGTGAATATAGGGCCAACGTTTGGTGGGCCCCAATCCGGCATGTTACATACCAATGACGACGTTGGGCCCAGCACATGGCAGGACTTTTTAATGGACCACACCGGGCAAAATCAAACTTTTGAATAGTTCCACAGCCCGCCCGGTTCTCGTAACTATTACATCACACAACCCACGGGCTGCCGCTTGATACATTACATCTGAAGTGGATCTTTTTGGAAAATTTTCCTTATTTCAGGGAGTTGTTGTGGTCCACCCGTGATAGACGGTAGGTAGGGGCCTTATCATGACAGCGTGAGCAGGTCATGTAATCCAACGGTCTCATGGAGACTTGTCTAACCAGATACGCCAACCCATTGACTCGTCTGCCATGCCGGGCCCAGTAACTTGTATGAAAGACCATGGCAAACAAACTCTAATATTTGAATACCGTGCGACTCGTCTAAAGTCCTAGCTATTACATCACGCACAGCCAGGCTAGGCTGCGATGGGTCTGTTGCGCAGGAAGTAACCCTTCTGGAAAAATCTACTTGTGTGGTCCACCCGTGATAGACGGTGGGGACCATAACAAGACACTGCGAGCAGGTGATGCAATTTATGATCGTTCAAAGGTCTATTTTGAGACTTATCTAACTAGCTGGGCCAACCCATGTAAACTCGTTAGAAGCCGATTGCAACCTCCCAAGTTCTGTAGGTCCCACCATCCTTTTTGCATGATCATTTTACGGCATGGCCCAAAAATGAGGCAGATCCAACTCTCAAGTGGACTACACGATGGGATGCAGTGGGGATTGGATACCTACTATTGAAAACTTCTTGGGGGGCATAAGTTTTGGATCAAGTTGGAATTTGTGTTTTCCCTTTATCCAGGTCTGTGTGACCTTATGAACTAGGGGTGCACACAGAACCGGTAGAACTCGTAAACAAATCAGAACCAACCAGACCGGTCCGGTTCTGGTTCTGGTTCTGAAAATCAAATAACCAGTTAATTCGGTTCAGTTCTCAGTAATCGGACTGTAGAACCAAACCTGGAACTGGACCCCTTGGCCAATAAATATTTAAATTTTATTTTGTTTTTTTAACATAAAAAACTAAACCATTCATCAAATGGATCACAACACGAATCAGACATTGGCAGCAAAATCATTTTGGGAACACGAAAGGGTCATAAAACAAACCATCTGTGCAAATTTTCAACAGAGGAGCTCAGGTTGGATTATAATTTTATTTTTAAAATAAATAAATAAAAAAAACCCATGCAATTGGGCTAGATTATAAAAAGCCCAGAACTGTAGAACTGAAACAGAACCTAACTGGTTTTTATGGTCCAGTAACAATTGGGTTCTAGGGTGCAAACAGTCTGGTTCCGGTTCTAGTTTCCCTGGAACCATTGGGGACAGTTTGGTTCCGGTTTCACCCTGAACCAGACCAAACCGAACAGTGTGCACCCTAATATGAACAGGTTGGATGGCAAACAGAAATCATGGGGGCCGTAAGAAGGTTTCAACAGTGGGTGTCATTGTCCCGGCTGCTTTCTGTGGTGTGGTCCATTTGAGCTTTGGATCTGCCTCATTTTTGGGCCCATGCCCTAAAATGATCTTGCTAAACGGATATAACACATACATCATGGTGGGGTCCACAAAACTTGGTGACGTCAAGCAGGGTCCACTTCCCTTACCCCCATCCACGCCCACCTAGCTAACTCGAGTGCAGATGGAAAACCTGTGATTCGGGAAGTGGTTCAAACGTTGCCACAGGCTATATTAACTCAGATACAAAAGGATGTTTTCGTAATGGTCTTTCTTAACACACACGGCCTGTTTGGGCACACCCTCAATTGGCGCTCTAAACAAAGTTGTAACTTTGAGCTAAATCCCAGTTTGCATTCTGCAATTGGATGCACTTTCACAAATCTGAGATAAGCACTAAAAGGCCCACTTGCTGGAAATCAATCCAATTAGTTTTTGGCAAGTGGTGGGTAAAAAAAAAAAAAAAACCCTTTTTGCCGAAGCGGCATCCAAACAGGCCCTAGATATCTCCCTAAAGAGGCCGAGTTCCCTATTAGTAACTAATAGGGAACTTCCCAAATTTGCTTGGGTCGATTAGTTTGGTAATCCAGGCCATGAAGCATATGGCTCCCATCAGGGATGGACCATGCCCAAAAAATCCCCTCAATTAGACAACTCTTGAGCTTTTGCCAATTGGCATACATGGTTAAGAAGAAATACACAAAATTTTCTCGTTCACAAGGATTTCAAATTGGGAGAATTGAAAGCATGGTCCATTCATGATGGGGATCATCCGATTCAATGGCTTGGATGGACACTACACAGTACAATAGAGAAGTTAGCTGCTACCAAACAGAGAACTGGACCTCTCACCAAAATACATCATAAGGACGCGTTTGGGTGCCGTTGAGTGAGTTCTTACACATTTTTCTCCCAACAACTGCATCACCGCCGGACGAAAGCATACCACTGACTGGATTGAGCTTAAGATTGTGGCCCACTCAGGTGTCCAATAGGCATGAAATTTCAGCAGAAAGGGCTTTCTATGATGTTAAGTTTGATGAATGGTTCAGATTTTGAATACATGGTGCATATAAATATGTCTTCAGTTTTGAAAAAGATGGGGTGCAACAACTAATAGATGGATGCCAACCTCTGCAAATGAAATGAGAAGTGGAAAAAGGCTTGTATCCAAGAACAGTGAATCAGCTCTGACACACTAAGAAGAGAGGTTACAAAGGGCCCACCTCATTCTTTTACAGCTTGAACTGAGTTCCATTGTAACTCAGCTTGAACTATGTAGAAACCCGCCGAGTCATACCAACATTGCACAAACTACTGCCTACCTCCGCTGTTGGCCGTATCCACCACAGGGGCCTACTGGCTCACTTCCATTTCAAAAATTACCAAAAACCCCATTGCATTAGGCCATTTACTATTTAAGAAAGATCAAAATTGGGGGATTTTGGTAATTTCATGGACCGCGAAAGTTACAAGCTCAGAACAAAAAGTTTCACATTTCTAAAGAATAATAAGAATGTGAAAAGATAAATGAAATTCCATACCGGATTGTTTCCGCATTCAACTTCCGCCACCTGAGTTCTCCACCTTGACAGCCTGCTTTTGAGGACACGACGACGACAAATGGCCGGCAACACCACACTCGTAGCATGTCCGCCTCTTTTTCTTAGCACTGCCAGTGCTCACCCCATCCTCCGCCTTCTTATTCTCACCAAATGACTCTGACCTTAACCGGGTCCCAGTTTCCTTCTTGGGGACAGCACACCTAATCCTCACCGGCCGTCCACATACCAACTTCTGGTCTAATGTTAAGGCTATGGTCAGAGAGGGACTGTCGGAGAAATCCACGTGGGCGTAGCCCCGGAACTCACCAGTTGTTTTGGCTTCGCCGAAACGGATGGATGATATGTTGCAATCGGAGAAAAGCTGTCTCAAATCATCCTCAGTTATATCCCAGGATAAATTCCCCACGTAGATTCTGTTGTATCCATCCACGATCTCGGGCGAGAAATCTGATGACGGCTTGTGGGACCGGGTGGCCTTGTATGGATGTATCTTTAGAAACAACCCACCCCTGAAAAGAATTTGTCATGATGCACATTTCATGGAGTTTCATAAAGTCATTCTTGCCATTAATGTTGCACATGCGTATGGTGATCAAGACTGTTGATTTGCTGGGCCATCATGTGTATGGCCAATAGATCCAAAAAGTAAGGCACTAGAATGGTAGCTAGCTAGGCCGGAGTTGGGAAAATAAATAATGGTGCGACTTCAACAAGCAAAATCAACGAAGACCAGTGACCAGAATCATCCAATCACTGTGATTGGGCAGTGGCCCATCCACATGGTGGCCTTCCAGCTTAATAGTCCTTAATTATTGTGGGGATCAATCTGTATAGAATTTCTAAGCATGTTTCTTACTTATGTGCACCGAAAGGAAGAGACTGGATTAAAGAGCAACGGCTTATATACTCACATGTCAGCACCGTCAAGAGCTAAAGCTCTTTTAGCTGCAGCTTCGGTCTGCAAGAAGTTTAACAAATCAATAGCAATCAGAGCCGTTGCATTGGTTGCAAACTCAAAAGAGGCAAAATCAAAAGGAAAATTCAGTATCCATCAAACCACAAAATGCCTTGCTAGAGTGCTGCAACTCATCCACATCGCATACATGTGTGCCAACCCTCACCGTCCAAATCATGAGCCCGAATTTGGAAGGATAATAGCCCAGAAATCACAGTGATTGGAGCATCCAAATGTTCACATGGTGACCATTAAATGGACAGTTCGAAAGAAGAAGGGTTAGCAGTCCCATTATACATGTTGAAATCAGGTAACGAGAATCATCTACCCAATGCGGTTTTCAATCATCTAACCAGTGTGATTGTAATCAACCTATGTAATAGCCTATTACATAGCCTATTAGATAGTGGTTGATTGTAATCAACTTATAGTCTATTAGATAGCACTTGATTGTAATCAACTTATGCAATAGTCTATTAGATAGCGCTTGATTGTAATCAACTTATGTAATAGTCTATTACATTGTGCATGTAGGAATTTTATTCATTGCCGGTCCCCAGCCTATATAAAGGAGGGACGTTGTGTCAGTGCCAGAATCAAACTTACCAAACCTTCGAACATGAATCTGAACAATATGATGTTCCAAACTCACGCAAGGGCATTCCTTGTAAGCTACGTGCTGCATCGGAACTCGGGTGCAGTGAGAAATGGGCAAGGGTTGGCTACAGCGTCCCCAAAAAAGCAACACTGCATTGGCGCCTAGTTGCTGTGAGAAGTAGGCACAGGTTCCCGTGCCATTTTGGATGTGTGCTGGTAAAGAAGCTAGTTCAAGAGAATATGATTCGTCTTGCCTCATGGAATATAGAAACATTGACAAGTAAGAGTATGGAGTTAGTAGATACGATGAAACGAAAGAGAGTTAACATACCTTGTTTTTAGGAGACCAAGTGGAAAGGAGTTAAACCTAGAGAAATTGATGGATATAAGCATTGGTATATAGGAAGGGGCAATAATAGAAATGGGGTTGGGATGGTGGTAGATAAAGATTTACAGGATAAAGTTGTAGATGTTATGAGAGGTGCCGTAAGTACAATACTTCTGAGAGGATATGGATGGACTGATGCAAGAAATTCTGAATGGAGAGATGATATTTGTAGGAGAGTCAGATGATCATGTGGGGAAAGAAAGTAGAGGATATAAGAGGGTATGTGGAGGATGTGCATTTGGGAGAAGAAATGAGAAGGGAGAAGTTATCCTTGGCTATGGCATACATTCTAGCTCTAGCAAACAGAGACTTTAAGAAGCGAAATGTTTTTTTTTTTTTAGATGAATATTAATAACCTTCAAAAGTGGATCATATACAAGCCAAATAAATTTCTTTTTACTTAAGAAGACAGAACGATCAAATGTAAGGATTGCAAGGTGGAACATGAAGCGAATTTGACCGTGCAACGTAGGTTAACGGTTATGGATGTTTACATTATGAGATGGAAGAAAGGAAATGAAATTAACAGGTGCCCAAAAACTAGGTGGCGGAATTTAAAAGAAAAGAAAATAATGTTATTCAGGTATAAATTGATGGAAGAAGGAAAGTGCGATGTCGAGGAAGAAGTAAAGGTTATGTGAAACGATATGGTTGAGTGCATGAGCAAAGTGGCAAAACATGTTTTAGGAGTATCTAATTCTAGAGAGGAAAATCAATCATATGAGGAAACTTAGTGGTGGAATGATGGTGTACAAAAAACTATTAATGAGAAGTGACATGTTTCAAAGCCTAGAAAGGGATTAGAAATGCCAAAAAGATTGTTAAGAAAGTGGTAAGTGAAGCTAAATTTAAAGCTTACAATGATCTTTACAATAGACTGGGGGCAAGACAAGCGAGGGTGAGAAAGATGTCTTCAAACTCGCAAAAATGAGAGAGGGGAAGAGTAGGGATCTAGATCATGTTAAATCATTGAGAGTGATGTCTAGAGGGTAATCAAGGACAATGAGATCAATAAATATTAAAAGGAGGAGACACTATTTTCAGAAACTTGTTAATGGCAATCACTCTGAGAGCATAAAGTAGAAGGAACAATAAACTCAAATAACATCGGAGTCCATAGATACTTTCATAGGATTAGGATATCTAAAATGAAAGAAGCTTTGAGAAAGATGAAAATAAGAAAGACCCTTAGACTAGATGCTATACCAATAGAGGTTTAGAAGTGTATAGGAGATATTAGGTTATTTTGGTTGACAAAGTTGTTCAACAAGAATGTAAGATCAAAAAAATACCAGATGAATGGAGGAAAAGTACCGGAAAACCTATTTATAAGAATAAAGGAAACACGGAATTGCACTAACTATTGTGTGATTAAACTTATGAGCTATACTATGAAACTTTAAGAAAGAGTGATTGAGCAAAGACTAAGGCATGAGACGAATTATTAGAAAATCAGTTTGGTTTCACACCAGGAGGTCTACCACTGAAGCTATTTTACTACTTAGACAAGTGATGGAGAAACACAAGAAGAAAAGGAAGGATGTCCACATGGTCTTTATCAACTTAAAGATAGCTTAGGATAGGGTCCCTAGAGAGTTAATTTTATGAGCGTTAAGAGAGAATGAATTTCAAGAGGACATTGATATGATCAAGGATATGTGTGAGGGAGCAATAACAAATGTGAGGACCACTAGTGGAGAGGGGAGTTCCCAACCACTATAGGCTTGCACTAGGGGTTGGCATTGAGCCTGGATCTTTTCACATTGGTTATGGACGAGTTAATGAGGCATTTATAGGAAGAGATCCCATGTGTATGTTGATTACAGAAAACATAGTATTGATTGAGAAGACAAAGGAGGGTGTAAACGCAAAGCTAGATTTATGAAGATGAGCTTTAGAATCTAAAGGATTTAAAATTAAATGAACTAAAACTGAGTATATGGAGTGTAGTTTTAGTAATAATAGCAGTGAGAATGAGGAATTAGTACATATTACTGACCAAGAAGTTTCCCAAAGTGACAACTTATATCCTGGGTTGATAATTCGTGAGAGTGGTGAGATTGAGAAGGATGTTGCCCATAACATTCAAGCGGGGTGGAAGAAATCGAGTTTGTGCCTCTGGAGTTTCATGGGATTGTTGTGTAACATTCAAACCAAAAGGGAAATTTTATAGGATGGCTATAAGACTAGCCATGCTTTATGGGACAAAATGTTGGGTTGTTAAGGAACAACATGTCCATAAGACGAGTCTAGCTGAAATGTTATGGATGAGTGGCAAGACAAGGATGGAATTAGAAATGAATGCATTTGAGAGAATTTAAGAGTAGCACCAATTGGTAACAAGATAAGCGAAAGTAGATGTAGATGGTTTGGTCATGTGCAAGTGCAATGGTGACCAAGAACTGCTCCGGCTAGGAGTGAGTTTGTAGAAGGGAAGGACCAAAAGGACGTGGGTGGAGGTAGTAGGAAATGACTAAATGACCTATGGTCTAATTAAAGTTATGACCCTTGATAGAGTAAAATGGCAGAAAAGGATTCATGTAGCTGACCCCAATTAGTTGGGATGATGCATAGATGATGATAATGATGGTCTATCCACAATGGGGTTTACGATCTGTATGGTTTGAATTGGCGTGCATGCATACGACATATAGTGGATGAGTTGCAGTGTGCAAGTTTTGTCATCTGGCACGGTACAGCCACAATAGTTATAGAAGATGCATGACATTCATCCAAGCACTATTTACCAGGGCATGTCACTAAGTCAATGCAAAACATTAGAAGCATTGTATGACACTGAGTACAGAATCTGACTAACAATGGCAATATGGCATTGATGTAGCTCGATTGGAACATGCTATATTCTGCAAGTTCAATGCCATGAGTTCAATACCATCTTCCATGGAAAAGGCATTGATATTTAACACTCCAATATGGCATTTCTCTATTGGTGCCGCCGATGATGGATCATGCAATTTTCCATTGCAGGTTGAAGCTAGCTGCAAATAGGTTTATTATTTTATTTATTTATTTGAGCAGTTGAATCATTCATCTGGTGTGACTTCTGACGATGGCTAGTTCATGATGGGCCCGCCAGATGAGCAGTCTGGATAAATATAAATTTTTGCCACGTCTCCATAGAGTGACACACGATATTTTGGTGAGTGTGTGTGTGTGTGTGTGTGTGTGTGTGTGTGAGAGAGAGAGAGAGAGTATTCAAGGTACGTCGACAGATAAAACTAACCTTGAAATTAATCATAGCAATTCCCCTGAACTTCCCACTCTCTGGAAACGTCATGCAATCGACTTCAGTTATGCTGCCACAACTCTCGAAGAAGCTTCGTATATCATCCTCAGTCGAGTAATACGGAATCCCACCTACATAGACCTTCGTAGCAACATTCCCATTTTCTTGACTGCAAACAATGTGATGAATGTGAAGAAACCATGTCACTAGAAATTGAAAAAAGAAAAGGAAAAAAAAACTTAATTCTTTGTTTAGAATCCATTGATTACCAATGAGTATGACAACCAATAAACTTTGAATCTATATGCCTATGCCATCAAGAAACATTATTAGAAAAGGAACTGTAGGAGACCACTGGAAAACATTAAGGGCCCTTTTGGCGTGTCATTCAGCTATGTGAATAGTGTTGCCTAGATAAGATTAGTTAATGATGATAAAAGCTGTCATGCCCAGTGTTCGAAGTATTGGTATCACTACAAGTTTCGCTGGCCAGGGATACAGAAACAATATCGATATCGCTGATAACTGGAAATGCGGGGACATATAGGGAAAACAGTGGAATCTTCGACGAAACTTTAGGAGATGTTAAAATGTACATATTTGCATATTTAGAAATAAAAATTTTGTAAAAAGAATGCATACATAATAAGTTTCCATTTAATGGGGCCTTAAAAGCATGTGTTGTTGTAAGAAATCAGTCCAATTATCCCATCTGGCCTATTTAACCATCCAACCTTCCATCCAAACATCCATCAATATTGCAAAATATCAACAACACATAATATTTCACCAAGAAATCATCAACAATTGGAAGAAAACGAAAGATTGTGGTTTCAATATCGCGCATGTTGCGATATCGATAATATTGAGATATTATTAATATTATCAATGACGAATTGAACACTACATACAACCATGTGCCTATAAAAAAAAAAATTCCAATAAACAAAATTCTAATAATATCAATACGTTGGTGATATTATTGAAATATCATCAATACACTTATGATACAAGCATTACTTGGAATTTACATAGTCAAAATTATTGGCGATACATCGGCGATATTGATGCATTGGCAATACAAGCGACACCTAGAATTTACATAGTTGAAAATATTGACGATTACATTAGCGATATTGATACGTTGGCGATACTTAGCAATACATTACTAATACCTGAAATTTATGATACAAGCAGCCTTATCGGTATCGCTACCAGTGTTATCGGTATCGCTGAGCTGGAGATAAAGATAATATCGGAGATAATTCGAACATTGGTCATGATAATGGATATATTATGGTTGGCAGTAACACACTAACACTAGCTACTGTATAAGCACATGTGGATAGTGCAAAGTGTTTAGTAGCCTTTCTCACATCACCACTTGTGTGAGAGGCTGAATGCAACGTTTTTGTTTTACTCATACATAGCTTATTCAACAATTTGGACGGTTTGGATTGTCTTATAATCATGACACATATACAATCTTTTTTAGTGCATATTGAAGTTTACCAAGATGTAAAGGCCATCCCAATAGGTTACAAGAAATCCTCAGCCCCATTTCACTTAAATACGGAAGCTCGAATGGCCCCAAAATGGAAGGGGGCTGATATAGGGGTAGGTGTAGGGTAGGGAGGGGTATACCTACCACTGAAATGGGGGAAATGATCTATGTTGTGAATATTCACACCGTCCATCAAATGTGCCACCCCATTTTTTGCCATGATCTCAAAAATCAGGTCAATCCAAAACTCAAATGGGCCAAAAATCAGGAACAATGTAACATCATGCTGTTTTGATCAGCAACGTGTTTCGGAGATTGGAATATCTATGTTCTAAGAATAACAAAGAAACTAAAATGAAAGAATGCTCGTCATCAATAATTTTATTAATCTAAGTTCTTATTAGTTACATTCCTTACATTGCCCTAATTCTAAAACAAAATACAATTAACAGTACAACTTCAAATAACAATTGACAATAACAATTCCGATATCATTTCGACCATGTGGAGTGTCCGTCGAAATGACAGAAGAGTTGTGCAGGTTTGAAACCCTTGATTTATGCCGATACACGAGCCAGAATACTTGAATTTATAATCCATAGCCTTGATTATGTGGACAACAACAACTTTTTTGAACAATTTGCTCGGGATCACTGTTACACGGTCGCGCAGTAGGCTCAATTCCTATTACTTCTCCTTTCTCATTCTTCTTCGCAAACTTCTCGATACATGAATTCTGCAATTCTTCTACTCCAGGAGCTCTTGAATGTTTCAAGTATCCAAATGAGAGGGGTGAGGGGGTATTTATAAGCATTCGCACGTGTGAAGCCCCCAATCCACGCAACATTTCATCGTTGCGAGGTTGCATTCATCTCTCACATTGCGCGGTTGTGAAATGCATATTACACTCTTCATTAAGATGGTCTATTGCGCGGTCACGCAACAGCTCTAGAATCCTTTCCTTTTGCTTAGCCACGCAAATACATACTCTGTCCCTGGCTTCTTTCTTCTGTTGCACGGTCGCACAACTAATTTTTTATTCCTCAACACATGCCTACCTAAATTCATTAGTAGGCCAACCTTAGTTTTATAATGGCCTGATTATTGGAGTGTCTCTTCATCTTGGTAGGACACATCAAATGAATGGATTTGATATCATATACAAACCATGGCTGGCCACCCAAATGGTAGGCATCTCCATCCCAATTGTTACACATGGTGTGGCCCACCTGAGTTTTGGACGAGGCTAAATTGTTGGATCGATGGTTAACATGAGGCAGTGCACCTGATGGACGCTGTGGATATGCATCTAATGGACGTAACCTCCTTCACAGGGCAACATGAGGTGTTCTAAAATGAACATTATCAAAATAATTGGATTCCGTCAGAATCCAATTGTCAATCGCCATCATTTTACAACAATTAACATGAGAGGAAAGAAGAAAGAGGAAATAAAATAGGGCTAAAATATGAGATATTTGAGTCTTCGAAGATCTTTCATAGGACATTAATATATTAGGGGATTTTTAATATCTTTTGGGCGATCTTAAGAAGTTAGAGATAAGACTAAGAGAAATAAAGGTAGGGCGAGATTTAGGTCCATATGTGTAGTATTTTTGGGTTTTTCCTAATTTAAATAATTAAGTCTTCATACATCTCTTCATAGATGTCGTATGGTGATGAAGATGGAATAAAAAAGAGTGAGTTCATTATTCTCTTGCAAAGAGAGAAACTAACACAGGACAAGTAACCACTTGCTCTAAAAGCTCGAACTAATAGAGCGTGGTGAATCAACCCCTTTATCTCGTAGCCCGAGTCAGGCCCTTGGTCGAACCCCCCTCGTGGGCCCTACTTCACATGGGTCCTGCCACACACAAGCCACCCACCTCACATGGGCCGCCCACCCCGAGTGTTCCCCCACTTCACACAGGCCACCCCATTCGAGCCTGTGGTGAAAATGCCCCTACATTAATCACCCTCGATGAAGAGTCTCAAACACGAGACCTCTTGCTCTGGTACCACTTTTGATGCAGGACAACTAACTATTTGCTCTAAAAGCTCGAATTAATAGAGTGTAGCAAATCAATCCATTTATCTCATAGCCTACGTCAGGCCCTCGGCTGAACCTCCCTCATGGGCCCCACTTCACATGGTCCTGCCTCACACAGGCCGCCCACCCCGAGTGTGCCCCCGCTTCACACAAGTCACCCCACTCGAGCCCGGTGTGAAAATGCCCCTACATTAGAAACCCTATAAAATCAACCCTTTGAATTGTAGTGTGTGCAAAACCCATTCTTTTCCTCTTCTTATTTTCTTTCCACCATCCGGCATCATTTCATCTAAATTAAGCATGAAGGACAATGAACAATTCATAGCACTCTTCCGTGTAGGCTCATCTTGAAGGAAGCACATAATGCATAATGGTCCTCAATGTCCTAGGCAAAAATATTTAGTACCAAACATAAAGTTCTCTAAAGGCCTATTTGGTTTTCCAATTTCCTATGAAATGCAAAGTGAATGAGTCATCACTATCATTTCCAAGTGTTTGTTTAAATAGAAATTATGGCTCGTAAATTGAGAGTCAAATACACTTGTAGAGCAAGTATATTGTAATTACATTTTCACATTATAAAACTACCATTTTTATAGTGATTTGTGGGTGAAACAATGCAGCAAAATCATCATTGTAGTCAAATGTAAGTGATATCACCACACAATTACAAGAGTAAATAATCATTACGCTTTTACAGCCATTTACCGTTGTAATTGGAAAACCAAACAGGCCCTAAGAAGTTCACCAAAAGAGTTGCTACAATATGAAGACATCAAATGTCCTTGGTGTACGAGAAGCTGGATTGACCTATCCCTTGCTATCTCAGTTAATGCAGAAATTTTGCACTATTGGAGTTAGAAGTTATGGAAACAAATTGAGTAATAGTTACATGATAATATGCATGATGCATCGATAATGCTAATAACCTTATAGTATAATTCTTTTGCCTTTTGACTCAAGAATGTATTTTGATGGGTTCTGTTAATGAATTGATACGGTCTGCCAAACAGAGCGTACCAACCAAATTAAAACACTAAAGAAAGAAACATGGGTTTTAACAATTGAACCATTCCAATCACAAGGATTGCGCCAAACAACATAGAATGAAATAACAGGCTTCACCACACGGACTTTCAACAACGAGAGATAAACAGTCGATCAACTGCAAATATGCATTTGAACAACACAAAGAAACAAGACAAGCATCTCATAACCCCAAAATGATGGACATCGAACCTTTCAAATCTCAAAGATTTCACAAAAGAGGTAATATATAATGCTCAACCAAGAACAACAGCGCTTTTCTGTCTTTTTCTTTCTTTCTTTCTTTTTTACTTTTTAATTTTTTGACCCAGCAACATTACAACAGGACCTCAAATCCTCAACTTATGTCTACCTAATCATTTTGATTTAGTGGGCCCATAGTGGGATGCTCCATGCCCTAAAGATCCTAGATATTCAACAAACTTGGACAACCACAACCAATGGCCCACATTTAAGGGGGACAAATTGGACAGTTAGGATCATTTGATCGAGGAGATTATTTGGGTATCTCACAGCCACTTTTGGCACCCATCATATGAACAATTTGGATCAAAAGATGGCCCCACATGTAAAGTTTGTTAGGCCGAACAATTAATGGGTTTCAATTATCCATCAACTTAAAATTCAGTACTTGAATTGTATGTTTGGGATCTGTTTGGATTGTGAGAACAGAAAACAGTAATAATTATCTAATGATTATTTATTTTGTGTTGTTTGGATAGCAAATAAAATGTGGATTACACACAACAATCATTAGACTTTTCCATAGGATTATCCGGCAAAAAAGAAACTAGGTGACCGTTGTGAGAAGAATTTGAGATTTCCACTAGTTATCCAAACAAGATCCCCTATAAATGAAATCTATAGGAACCCATTTTAATAGTGCACTTGGAAATAAAAATTAAATAATTATTACATTTTTTTTTCTTTTCTTTTCCTTCAATTCAAATGGACCTTAAAATCAAACGATATTGGCAATCTAATAATCTATATCTAATGTAGGACGGTGGAAGGAAAATGAGAAGAGAAGAATGGATTTTGCACACATTACAATTCAATGGGTTGATACTTGATTTTATAGGGTTTTGCTCCCTCTACAAGAGAATACTTTCTCCCAAAACGCACTCTTTATATATAGATATATATATTTATATATATAGAGAGAGAGAGAGCAGTCGTCTCCTACAAACCGTACCGCATGAGACTTCATGCGCACTAAGGCAGGCTTACTTAGACAGTAGGTTGAGGGTGGACCCCACCGTGATTCGTTTGTGACATCCATTCCAATCATTATCTGCCTTGTTAAAATTCATGCATGGTAATGAAAAAATTATACGTATGTACTACTGATGTGACCACACCACATGAAAATGTAGTTATTGAATGCCCACCATTAAAAGAATTTTAAGGGCTGCAAAAGTTTTAAAATAAGCTGATATTTGTGTTTCCCTTCATCCAAGTCTGTATGACATAATCAACAAGTTGGATATCAAATAAACGTTATAGTGGACCCTAGGAATTTTTAATGGTCGGCATTTGATCACCATTGTTTTCTGTAGTGTGGTCCACCTTAGATTGGATCTAACTCATTTTTTGAGCTCATGTCATAAAATGAGCTAGTAGTGTGGATAGACTTAGATAAAACACATGGATCATTGTGCGGGCCACGAGCTAGCACAACCAATAACAAAGTCCGTATTGGCGAAATTGGATTGCGTACTGAGTTACTCAGTACACTCTTATTTTACTGAGTAAACTCATTTGGGACCACCTTGAATGTATGTGGTCTATTCATGCCGTCCATCCATTTTTTCATCTAATATAAGGGGTTGAGCCCAAAATTGAAGCATATCCAAAAATCAGGTGGATCATACCACAGGAAACAGTGGGGATAATGATTTCCACTGTTGAAACCTTTTTAGATCCCACAGTGATGTTTATTTGTCATCCAACCTGATAGTAAGAACTTAAAGACATGGATGAAGGGAAAAAAACAATTATAAGCTTGATCCAAAACTTATGTGGCCCTTTACAATTTTTAATGGTAGACGTTCACATGCATAATGGAATCCATGTCCTGCTAGTCCTGCCATCCTATGCCAATAGGATGTGTTGGGGATGCTCACCTCGATATGTATGTGAAATCCACTCCAGCCATGAGGTGGGTGATAAAAAATTATCAGTAGGGATTAAACATCAGCATGATCCGTAATTTAGGTAGGGCACATTACTGGAAATAGTGTGGGAGGATGCTTACCATCCAAATTAATTCACTTGTTGTAGCCCATATAAATTATATATGTGCCTAATTTTTTATAACCATGCATGAATATTCATGAGACAGGTAATGGTTGGAGTGCATCACAGTGGGGCCCATTAAAAATTCAACGGTAAGTATTCCCTTCTCCCACTTTTCCCTTTATTGTGGCCCACCTAAATCATGAGTCTAATTGGGTTTTGAATTATGTGGCTAAATTTTCATCACTGACCTTGTGGTCATAGTGGATTTCATGAAATTATTGTGTTGGGCCCACCCCTAGCCTCCAAGCTAGTAAGTTGGCATCGATGTGCATGAAGTCTCTTACGGCTTATGTGAATGCCTTAGTGCGCACAAAATCTCGTGCGGTACTGTTTGTAGGAGACCACTGCTCTCTCTCTCTCTCTCTCTCTCTCTCTCTCTCTCTCTCTCTCTCTATATATATATATATATATATATATATATATATATTCCAATCTCCATTGCTATACGACAACTACAAAGACATATACATGTAAACTCAATTATTCTAAATTAAGAAAAGAACAAGAAATATCACATATATGGACCTAAATCTCTCCCTTTTTCTCTCTCATGCTTATCTACTTTTAATCTTATTAAGATCTCCAAGATATTAATATCCTTATTGAAGATTCCAAAAGATAATGTTGTTCTTCACCGTTTCGAGTTGTATGGTTGTTTAGTTGTTTTCCTATTTTGTTTGTTTTTGTTTCTGTGTCTTTTTCTTTCTTTGTTGTTATTCTATTTTGTTGTTGCTTATATAGTTTGCTTTCAATTTCTTTTCTGTTTTCTTTTTGCCATTTCTAAATCTTAATAAAATTTTCAATCTTTAAAAAAGGAAAAAATATATTAGTAAATACTATTAAAGATCTTCTAAGACAAATCTCTCAAAATAGAAAACCACCAATAACTTAATATCCCTTAAAAGATTCCTTTAAACTCATCATCACCAGCAAAAACATCATCTAAGCCTTATCCCAGCTAATTGGGTTGGCTGCATGAATCCTGTTCCACCATACTACTCTATCAAGGGCCATAACTTCAACTAGACCATTGGCATCAAGTCTTTTCTTACTACCTTCACCTACAACCTTTTGGGCCTTTTCCTTGCACTTTTAGCTTTCAACTTGTACCACCTCAGTCCTTCTATCCAGCACAGTTCTTAGTCTCCATTGCACATGACTAACCATCGGGTGCAACTCAGTTATCAAGTTAATGAAATCTTCACTCCCAAATCACAAGGAAATGGACAAAAGTACACCTACAAGAATATTTGAGTAAAGAGGGAGAAATAACTTTATTGATATCAAAATTTTTCTCTTACAATACTTTAAAAAACTCACAACTAGAAAATTTGGAATGCCTACCTCCTCCACCTCCCCCTTTTATAGACCCTAAAGATCATCTTTAATGAAAAACCCTAACTATTAGATTAATTTCAAATCAATTTCCTTTGATTTCCAATTAATCTAATTTACCTAAGATGACAACAAGCCTAATGATAGTAAAAGCAAACCTTGGAAATAATCCTCAAAATCTTTAATCACATCTTTAAATCAGCCCCCACGTCTTCTACGGATAGTAAATTGCAATTCATGATATGAATACCCTAAATATATCAACAAACAGTCCAAAATAAGCACATACTAGGTCCTATGGTGGGCCATAGGTCTACATCATTGACGGGCCCTGCGGTGGGCCATGGGCCTACATCACCATCTAAGCATACTTCCCCTCATCTTATTATCTATTGTTGCTACTCCTAAGTTTCCTCAAATGCATTCATTTCTATATCCTATCCTTCCCCATCTTGCCACTCATCCTCATTGAAGCTATACTCATCTTATGAACATGTTGCTCCTTAACTGCCCATAAAGTATCGCTGGTTTTATACCTATCCCATAAAATTTCCCTTTCAGTTTGAATGGTACAGGACCATCACATAAAACTCCCGAGGCACATCTCCATTTCTTCCACCCAACTTGAATTCTATGGGCAGCATCCTTCTCAATCTCCTCACTCTCATAAATTATTGACCCAAGATATTGAAAGTGGTCACTTTGGGCAACTTCCTGGCTTGCAATCTTAAATACTTCCTCATTTCCACTGCTATAGTTATTAAATTTGCTCTCAATATACTCTGTTTTAGTCCAAAAAAATTTTAATCCTATAGATTCTAAAGCATCCCTTCAAAATCTTTACTAAATAAAGACTTCAAAGAATCAATCTAGAATCACACAAAGGATCCCTAGCTCTTAAAAATCTCTTAAGTACGACTCAACATATGGAGGCCACTGGACAGGCCATAGGTACCCACAAATTGGGTTTTTCAGGACCACATGTTCATCACACGCTTCTTATGATTATTCATGCTTGCATTACTATCTAACTGACCAATCGAAAACTGCTAACATTTGGCTGGTGGTAAATGGTTTAAGTTGTAAATGATTTACTAGAAAATCATTTACAGACTGTAAATGATTTACCATTTACAGAGTTTGGATAGCCTGTAAATGGTTTATATCTTGTGTATCACACCTGGAATGTTTAGAGAAGTAATTCATTAAAAAAAAAAAAACATTCAAATGGCATATCAGAAAGAGAGAGAGAGAGGGGAGTCTTCTTTTGTTACAGCATCCAAACGACGCCTAAAACAAGAACATGAGTTACAGCATTTTCCCTAATCCAATCATCAGACTAAAAGAGAAAAAAGAAAGAAAGAAAAAAAAGGTCTTAAATACAATCACTTCAAATCACAAAGACCAAACCAAACAGCTGAAATTGAAATAAATAAATAAATAAAAGTAACACTGCATTACCTTGCATCGATAATCGACGAATCCGTCGCCGCTTCCTTACTTTCTCCACCGCCATTGTCAATCCCCTTCTTATTCTTATTATTCTTTTTCTTCTTCTCTTTCTTTTTCCCCTTCTTCTCCTTCTCCGGTTTCTTCTCTACCGCTAGCCCGTCACCTCCATCCCCTCTCTCCACGGTTGATTCATCTCCACCGTCCATCCTCTTCCTCTTCTTCTTCTTCTCCTTCTTCTCATTCAAACCAACCTCCTTATTCTCTTTCTGGGCATCCTTACTTCCTTCAACAGGCTTCGAATCCCCCAAAGACGGATGCTTCTTCCTTCTAATCTCCCTCTTTGAGAATCTGGGCTTTTGGGTTGCAGAATCCAGAAGCTGTTTGAGGGTCTGAGGCTGCAGATGTGCATCTTTGGATGGTTCTGATGCTGCAAGAGACTCGACCACAGCGGCTCTGAGCTTTTGCTTGAGCTTCTTGTTGGATAAAACCATCTTGCGATTGTACTTGCAGAAATGGAGAGCGAGAGGAGTCTTCTTTTGTTCGTGTGAAGTAGGGATGGAAGTTGGGCGGGTTCAACCCGACCGACCCGACATTAGATTGGGCTCGGGGTACGTTTTGGTCGCGGGCTTGGCACTACAAACACCAACCCGATGAAACTTGGGTTGGGCGGGTTGAGATCTTGGGTTGCCCGACCTAACCCGAACCGGCTAAATATATAACTTCTTTATGAATTAATTATAATTAAGTGCGGGTCGTTTGTGTTCAATGCACGGAAATTTTCAATACCATTGGTTTTCATTGGTCCACATCATTTCTAATGACTCAAGCTAATAAGATAGGCTGAGTTTCTCTCTCCCAAATAGATTGCTTGATACACAAAATATAATATGCTAATGCAACAATGAAAATATTAGCATATATCTACCCAATCAATTCGGCCAACCTGACCGAGCAGCTTGGGTTGGGCTTAGATTGAGAATTCCCATCCGAAGTTGGGCATAGGTACAAAAAATAATACTTGAAAATATACTAGTGTAACAATGAAAATATTAGCATATATCTACCCAATCAATTCGGCCAACCTGACACAGCAGCTTGGGTTGGGCTTAGATTAAGAATTCATTTTGGGTTGGGTTGGGTTGGGTTGGGTTGGGTTAGGGTTGAGGTATAGGAACCTTGGGTTAGGGCTAGGGTTGAACACCAACCCTAGCCATGGGGCCCACATCGATGTATTTTTTGTGTATCTATGCCGTCCATCCCTTTTTTCAGATCACTTTTGTGCGTGATTCCAAAAATTAGGTGGATCAAAATCTCAAGTGAACCACACAATAGAGATTAAATTCCCACCATTAAAAACTTCTTGGGGCCACAAAAGTTTTGGATCAAGCTGCTATTTGTGTTTTCCCTTTGTCCGGGAGTTTTTAATGGTGGGGTTCAATCACCAACGTTTTCCTATGGTGTGGTCCACATGAGATTTGTTCTACCTCAATTTTGGGACCCTTTGCTAAAATGAGCCAGAAAAAACGGATGGACGACATGGATATACAACACATGCATCGAGGTAGTTCCCATGGTCAGGGCCTCACCCACTAAGTCGTTGCCCCTGCCTCCGTGCTTCATTGTAAAATTATCCAATTTTGCTTCCTACCCTCGCTTTGGAGGGACATGAATCAGGCGGCTAAGATCAGCTGAGCATGCATTTTGAGCCATTTTCCATCGATGGTAAGAAAAACTAGATGGACGACCTTGGTTGATAAATCAAATATGAAGAAAAGGCTCTGCGCTATTCTGGTCTTTCCAGGCTCACACACTTCATATCGCTTGTGATGAGCGATGATCTCACTCATCAAACATCTTGTTGATGCAAAAATCTGACGTGCCCCTCCACCAACCTATCACCTGCACACGAGGAAAACAAAGGAAACCCTGGCTAGAGCCGAGGACCCTCCGATGCCGAAGTCAGGGCTAGGACCATTCGAAAGAGTTTAAGGGATAACTTTTTTGCATACCTTTCACATTGGAGATCTCCTGTATTTATAGGAATGGGAGGATCCTATCATGCTAAGATTCTTCTCCTGATATCTTAAAAAATTGGTGTCAATCCATTTCTGGACTCTAGCCGATCCCGAGATCTTCGGGATCAGGAATCCTTTTACTAGATTTTCGGCAAGGTATTTCATTTTATACCGTTTCTACCTTGCTCGAATTGGTCCAGGCCAACTCTACTGATGAGTGAGTCTTGGCCTAGTGTAAGGGGTAAGGCTACTTGCCTACAATCGGATGAGATGAGACTGATTTATAATTAGTGTACTTTCTTAATACGATAGCTGACTCTGTAACTGACCTAAAGATGGGCTGGTTTTATGGTCGGTCGGGTGCCTTCTGAGCGTTGGGCCTTAGTCGGCCTCTTCGGATGTTGTTGCCTCGTTTACCGAGTCAACTTTACGCATCTCATATACTTTGTCTTATGGCTCTGGACTTTGTAAGTCTCGGTCAGGATTTTATTCTTACAACCCGAGTCAAGTCTCTCCTTTAGGCGTTTGGTCTACTTGCCTCGGTCGGGCTTGTTGCCTCTGAATCTCGGGCGGTGTCAGTAGAGTTGGTCCATTTCATAGTTGAGTATCTAGACTTGTTCTATTTTTTCTCCAACAATAAGCCCCCTTACTCCTTACGTCAACTATGTTGACGTTAAGGAGTAAAGAGTTGTTGAGTCGGCTTGAACCGGGATCGATGTTATGATGAAGCATTTAATGCTCGCAGGAGTTATGCATCGTCCAAAACACATGTCGGTTCGTTGATCAAGGCTGCACGAGCGGGAAGCCGTCGGAACCTCTTTTCAACTTACGAGCACTATACACGTGGCGAGGGCGACGCGTACGTCGTCCGAAGTGCGCCACGTGTCGGGCGGGGGAGTGGAAGCGGCCGTTGACTCGACTCCTCCTTAAATGCTCGTGCCATGTGGCAGGGCTATAAATGGGGGAGCGGGACACTCCTTTCCCATTTTTGTGCGCGTTTTCCTCTTCCCTAATTTCCATTTTCACTGATTTTGCACTCTCCGCCATTTTCATTTTCGATTTCTACTTCTACATCTATCTCTTTCTTGCTATCTTCGGTGAGTTTTTAACTCTTTTCCTCCCTTTCGCTTTCAATTTCAATGGGAATGCAAGGTTCCTAGAGCCCCCTGGGAGGAAGCTTCCGGTGACGAGGGTGAAGCGAGGTGTCTCTAGAACGTTTTGGAATCACCTTCGCTGCTAGCAGAGATAACTGCAGGCGCCAATGCAGCTTTTCAGCATTCTGAAAGGGTGGCTGGAATTTTTGCGAAGCATCCTGTTTCGGCAGGTCCCTCTCCCAGAGGGGCGTCGTTAGCGACTGCCCCTGGCAGACCCAATCCTCCTGGGGAGAAAACGAAGGAAGAGGATGAGGCAGTCGAAGGAACCAGTGAGTCAGTCCCTGTTAGGAGATCAGCAAATGCCACTGAGTCAGTGGCCGAGGGAGGGGAGGCCGGAGATGAGTAGAAGGGTCCCATTCCCTCGGTTTTAACTGAGGCGAATCTGGATAGGATTTGAGCCGGGTACCATGTCCTGGACTCGGTCATTATTCACCTCCCTCTTCCGAACGAATTACCTGACCGCCCTCCTGCCGGGATAGTTATTATTTTTCAGGTCGCTTTGCAATGTGGCTTGCGTCTGCCCCTTCAAGGGATTGCCTGGGATCTACTTTCCCGACTCCGGATAGCGCTTGGGCAGATAGTTACAAATGGGTGAAGGAACTTGTTTGGATGTTCGGTGTTGTAGGCTGAGATGGAGCAGCCCCCACTGACTATCGACGAGTTTCTCTATTTATTCCAAGTACGGCCAAACCCGCAGCAGCCCGACTGGTACTTTTTGTGTACTTGGTGAAATAAGGGCATTCCTTTGATAACTGACCCTTCTACCTCCAACAAGCATTGAAGAGATAGATGGTTATGGGCGTGTGGCTACTGGGAGACTGCCGAGTTAGGGCTCATCGAATCTCATGTTCCTCGTGTGTTCTCCCAAGCAGGTGAGTTGATGTCTGCTCTTTTCTCTACCTTCTCACACTATTACATTTTTTATTCTAACTGAATGCATTTTACAGATATCTCCGAGCAAAGGCCGAAACTCGTAGCAGCGAATTAAAGATCTGAAGGTGCTGAGTCCATAGCAGCGGTCTTGGAAGAGACTTCTTCAACCGAAGCGTCTGTTTTATTCGGGTTTGGACTCGACTTTGACATGTACTTTCTGGCTGTCCTGTTGTATTCATTTTGAATTTTATTTAATTCGTCTTGCTTTTGATGCAGAGATGGCTAAGGCGCAGCCTTTCCTCCGTCCGCCTTCCAAGATGAAGACCCCTTCGAGGTCAAAGCCTCGACCTCCAAAGAAGCCGAAGAAGGTCTCGAAGGCTAAGGGGCAAGCCGTCACGACCATCTCAATCGTAATGTCCCCAACACAGAAGAATAGGCGGAAGTGGCGGACACGGTGGCTCCCGAGTCCCAAGTGACTCCTGAGCCAAGACCCGTTGCAGAGCAGGTTCTGGAGCAGAGGGAGGAGCAGAGGAGAGCGGAGTCTTCAGGAGGGGAGATGACTCAATAAGAGATGTTGGCCTTCCAATGGACCGTGAAGGACATGATCCCCTGGGTGATTTTTTATGGGAGCGAAAAGGACTTCGCTACCCTCTTCGAAGCTCCCCCGAGGTGAACTCTCTCTCATATGGCGTAGATGCTCCTCGAGGTAAGAACTGAACTTTGCACTTGTTTTGTTAATTTCTTCAAACTTGATTTGACCTTGCATTTTTCTCTTGCAGTTTGCCCTTTATGCCCTCAGGGCTGGCTAGGATCTGGCCGATGCTCAGAAACGAGTAGGGGAGGCAGAAGCACAACTCGCTACTACCGTGACTCAACTTAACATAATGACTGGCGACTTAGGGCTTGTCAGGAAGGCCGCTGAGGAAGCCAAAGCTAAGAGTGCTCGTTTGGCCTCGCAATTGCAAGAGGCCCAGGATGAGAGTTGACGAAGTCGCCAAGCTCTTGCTTCTTCTGAAGAGAAGTTGTCTTGGCTCAAGACCGAGATTAAGGCTGTCATCGAGCAAGCCAAAGTCTAGGCCGTAAAGGCCTTTCTCAAGTCCTGAGAGTATTTGGAAGAGCGGGACCGCTTGTATCAGGATGGTTACATCAAGTACGTAGACTTGATGAAATAGTCCTTCCCCGACCTTGATCTTTCGAGATTTGATGAAAGTGTCTCTGGGTCTAAAGGTCTGGAGGACGAGGCGACTGGGTCTGCTAGTGCAGTGGCAGCTGATTCTGAGGTTGCTTCTGAGGTTGCTCCTGAGGCGATGCCAAAGGTTGCTCTGAGTGGCGGTATCAGCTACACCCGAGCTACCTCCTGAGTTAGCTCTTGGTGAACCCTGAAGCTGATTTTGGATTGCAAAGCGTGATAAGCACTTCAAGCACACCAAGCTTCAGGCCGGGTTCGAGAGCATTTACTGCCAAGAGGGAACATTGCGTGTCTCAGTCGACTCTTTTTCGCATTTTGTCATTTTGTTTATGTAATTCTAAAGTAGGATCAAATGTAATCCGATGTAAAACTTGCAATACATTTGATCTTCATATTCTTTTGACTCGATTTACATATTTTCCATTGCTTACTCGTCTAACAAATGAATGCAATTAATTGCCCAACGGCTGACCTAGGGATAGTAGATTTTTAGATTCTCGGCATTCTAAGGATGAGGGAGTAATTGCCCAGTTAGGTCTTCCAACCGATACGTCTCAGGTCGGATGGTGCTCTAGACAACATAGGATCCTTCCCAGTTAGGTCTCAGTGTTCCTGCGCTAACCTCCTTTATGTTCAGGAATATTTTTCAGAGAACCATATCCCTCACTCAGAATCGTCTAACCTTGACTCGGGCATTGTAGAACCGAGCTACTTATCATTGCCGAGCCATTGTCCATAGCCGAGCCCTTTCTCTTTGTTCTTCCAAGAGGTCGAGTCCGAGAGCTAGCAGTTCTTTGTTGTCTCGTTCATTGAACGAGTTGACCCAGGCTGAAGGTAGTCCGATCTCGATTGGGGTGACGACTTTCGATCCATATGCAAGGGAGAAGGAGGTTTCTCCCATGGCCGTTCGGGCAATAATTCGGTATGCCCATAGTATTTTATGAAGTTCTTCGGCCCATGCTCCCTTAGCTTGGTCAAGTTTGGTTCGGAGATGCTGTTTGATGATTTTGTTGACTGCTTCGACCTGTTTATTTGTCTGAGGATGATGGGGAGACGAATAGACATTCTTTATTCCGAGATTGCTGCACATCTCTCGATACTGCCTGTTGTCAAATTGCTTTCCGTTGTCGATAATGATGGTCCAAGGTATGCCGAACCGGCAGATGATATTTTTTCAGACAAAATTCGTGATCTTTTGTTCGGTTATCCTAGCCAATGGCTTAGCTTCGATCCACTTCGTGAAGTAATCCACTGCAACAACGACAAACTTGGTTTGTCCTTTCCCCAAAGGGAGTGGTTCGATGATGTCGGTTCCCCACTATGCGAAGGGTCAAAGACTAGCCATAGGGGTCAGCTCTTCGAGTGGCTGTCTCGGAACAGCAACGAATCGTTGGCATTTGTCGCAACTCTGGACGAGCTTGTGAGCATCGTGCTGAATGGTCGGCCAGTAATACCCTTGTCGTAAGACCTTATGTTCAAGCGATCGTCCTTCCGAGTGATTTCTGCAAATCCCTTCGTGAATTTCTTGCAGTGCATAATTAGCCTCATCATGATTTAGGCAGCTAGCAAAAGGAGTGAAAAATCCTTTTTATACAGTACCCCGTTGAGTACAGTATAACGAGAGGCTCGGATCTTCAACCATCGGGTCTCAGCATGATCCTTGGTCAACTTCCCACTATCGAGATATTGAACGATCGGGTCGAGCCAAGTGGGTTCCGAATCAATTGAGTGTATAGTTGAGCTAAGCGGGTCGTTAATACTAGGCTTAGTGACGTACTCAATTAGAACGAACCTGGGTATATCATCTTCGTTAGCAGAGACAAATTTCGTCAATAGGTTGGCTTTAACATTTTTTGTTCGAGGGATCCGAGTGACGATACATAGTTGAAAACCGTCGATCAACTCTTTAGCTTTCTTCATGTAGGCTTTTAGCTGCTCTTTATATGTTTGATACACACTAGTGACCTGATTGATGACCAACTGTGAGTCGCTGAATACGTTGAGATGAGTAACACCCAGGCTAACTGCTAATTGGAGGCCGAGTAACAAGGCTTCATATTTTGTTGTATTGTTCGAGGATTGAAATCGAAGTCTTAAGGTATATTGCATATAGGTTTGATTAGAAATTTTCAAGATGACTCCTGCCCCACTTGCCTTAGAGTTGGATGAGACATCGACATAAAGCTTCCAGGGGGTTGGGTCGGGCGATGACTCGGGAGAAACAGTCGACTGGTTGGTTGGCTCACCTGCAAGCTCGGTAGGTGAATCAGCTTATGGTGTAACTTCAGCCATAAAGTCAGCCACAGCCTGTCCTTTAATTGCTACCCTCGACTTATATTGAATGTCAAATTCACTAAACTCTATTACCCACTTCGTTAGTCCTGTTTCTAAAAGATTTGATGCAGTGGGAGGTCGGTCACGACGCCGATAGTGTGAGCTTGAAAGTAGGGCCGAAGTCGTCATGAGGAGACAACTAGGAGTAGGGCCACCTTCTCCAGAGGCGGATATCTGGTTTCCGCTAGTAGTAATGCTTTGCTGACGTAATACACTGACAATTACTTTCCTTCATGACGCTAGATATAACAACAAGGCTTCCCCAGGCTCGGGTTTTTATAGGAGAGGTAGAGATCCAAGATACGACTTCAACTGCTGGAATGCTGCTTCACACTCTTCCGTTCAATCTATCGTTTATTGTCCCTTTAATTGTTTGAAGAACGGGAGACATTTATCGGTAGCTTGGGAGAGGAAGCGGTTGAGTGCGGCTACTCGTCCAGCCAGCCTTTGTATATCTTTGATCATTTTTGGAGATTCAATATCAAAGAATGCTTTGATTTTCTCCAGATTTGCTTTGATACCTCACTGGCTAACTAAGAACCTGAGGAATATACCCGAGTTTACCCCAAAAGCGCATTTACTCAGGTTCAACTTCATCTGATATTTACGAAGAACTACGAATATTTCTTCTAGGTTGGCAGTATGATCGACCGCACGTATACTTTTGACGAGTATGTCATCAATGTATACTTCCATGGTTCGACCGATCTGCCGAGCAAATATTTTGTTCACTAATCGCTGGTAGGTCGCTCGTGCATTCTTTAGACCAAATGACATCACACAGTAATAGTAAAGACCTTTGTCAGTGACAAAGGTAGTCTTAGATTTATCTGACTGATGCATTACAATTTGATTGTATCCGGAATAAGCATCCATAAAACTAAGAAGTTCATGTCTTGTCATGATATCCACTAACTAATCGATCCTTGAAAGAGGGAAGCTGTCCTTTGGGCAGACTTTGTTTAAGTCGATATAGTCAATATAAACTCGTCACTTCTCATTGACTTTCTTAACGAGTACGACATTAGCTACCCATTCTGGATAGTATATCTCCTTGATGAATTTGGCCTTAAGGAGCTTGCTGACCTCTTCTTCGATGATGGCGTACCTTTCGGGGCCGAGTGGTCGTTGCTTCTGTCGGATCAGTCTGTAAGTTGGGTCGATGTTGAGGCTATGAATCATCATCGAGGGATCAATCCCAGGCATATCTTCATGACTCCATGCAAATACATCGACGTGTCGTCGGAGTAGGGATACCAGCTTATCTTTCAGGGGTGACTGCAAGGACGAGCCAATCTGAATTATCTTGGTTTCGTCTATCTCAACCAAAAGTATTGGGATGAGGTCTTCTACCAGTTGTCCTCGCTCGTAAGTCTCAGCCTAAGGGTCCAACGACTCAATCGTGGTTACCTCAGCTGGAGTCTTTATGGTCATCGCATAATAGCGTCGTGCATCCTATTGGTCGCCTTTAACGACTCTGACTCCCGACTCGGTCAAAAATTTCATGGAGAGATGATATGTCGATACTACAGCTTGGAGAAGGCATAGAGAGGGTCGGCTGAGTATAGCGTTGTAGACTGATAGTTGGTCGACTATTAGGAAGTCGACCATTACTGTCGCCTGATGTGGAGGGTTTTTAGCAGTGAGTGGTAATGAGATGACTCCTTCGGGGAGTGCTTTTCCACTGGAGAATCCGATTAAGGGGGTGTAACGCAGATCGTTTGACACCCATTTTGTCGAACGCTTGAGTGAACAGTGCGTCTGCGAATGACCTTGTATCAACGAGAATGCGAAATACCTTGCGATTCGCTATAGTGAGGGTGACGAGTAATGCGTCATCATGCAGATGATGAATGCCCTGAGCATCTTAATCGGTAGACGATATGCAGTACTTCTCCGTTTTCTTTTCTTTCAAAGGCTGAGCTAAAATCAGGATTTCAAACTCAGGCCAACTGATGCTCCCGGCGTAATTTTTCCAAGCATTGTTTGAGTCGCCCCTGCCTCGGGGACTACCGACAATGGTCCGGATATCCTCCGTGGGTCGGTTGTCACCCGAATGTTCTTCCGTTGTCTCGGTTCTTTCGACATGCTCTCTGAGATGGCCTTCTCAGATGAGTCTCTCGATTTCTTCTTTCAAGTGATAATGGTCACTCGTATTATGCCCATAATCGCGATGATAATGACAGTATTTGTTCTTATTTCGTCAGTTCGGATTGCTTTAGAGTCTATCTGGCCAATTGATGAACCCTTCACCCTGAATCGTTATCAAAACCTACTCTTGTGGTTTATTGAGCGGGGTATACGTTGAGAATTTGTGGTCAGGCCGCTTACCTGATCTACGTTCATCGCGAGACTGATCATCTTTACGTTTCTTTCTACTAGCCGAGTCAACTTCTTTCTTTGCTGAGTCTTTGGTCAGAATTTTCATGTTTTGAGCGACCTCACACAGGATTCGGGTTTCTTCGATGTCCGCATACTTGTCCGACTGAGGCATAAATTTTACCAGAGTGGTAGGCGGGTTCTTGTCCAAGGAAGTACAAAATGGCTTATCTCTAACACCTTACATGATTGAGTTAAGTGTTGTCTCGTCCGAATATTTTCAGACTTGAAGCTATTCAAAGTTGAAGCGCTTGATATAATCTTTTAGCAGAGCATCGCTGAGCTATGTAAACGAGTTAATGGACTTTGGTTTCAATTATTTAAACTAAAGTCAAGCCACGTCGGCTAAAGTAAGGGAGAAAGCTCGCCACATAACGACGTCCGAGGCATCATGCAATTCCATATACATTCGAAATAACTTGATATGCTCGACTAGATCGGTTTTGCCGGTGATGGGTGTAATCTGAGGTATCCAGAATCACTCTGGTAACCGAGCTTGCATTATTTCCTCTGTAAACGGGGATGTCTTTGCCTCGGGTCTCGTCTGACCCAGATTTCGATTTTGCCTCATATTGGCGATCTCTTCCTGCACTTTCCTCTTGAAATCCTGAAGGTCAGCTTTCTAGGATCCTTCACTATCGGCCTTACCCTCAACCGGAGGCTTGTTGCGCCTTCTTCGATCTATTTCGTATCGAAGATTGGTGGCAGGCAGTGAGGGTCAGCGAATTGTTGTGGAGCGTTCGTCGCCTGACCATCATCATGCTGGGGCAGCTGAACTTACTGGCTTCGAATTTATTCCAGCATTTACTTTATGAAGTTCATATCGGTCCTGAGTTCCTAGACCTCCCTATCTAACCGCTCATTCCCTTAGTTCCGCTGAGTATGCCTGGTCAAAACAGAGGTTGCCGGATGGGCAGCAGAACATTGTCGGTTATCGGGTCGGTTCTGGATCCCTTAGGCTCTATTCGTACCCGATGGGCCTTATGTTGCCAAAGGTCCAGTGACAGCGACCTCATTAGGCTCGTTTTGAGTGGTTTTTCTAGTTCTCGCCATTGGAGATCTGTGATAGAGTTTAGAAATTGACTTTTCGTATCGGTTCCCACAGATGACACCAATCTGTTGATGCAAAAAACTGACGTGCCCCTCCGCCAACCTATCACCTGCACACGAGTAAAACAAAGGAGACCCTGGCTAGAGCCGGAGACCCTCCGATGCCAAAATCAGGGCTAGGACCGTTCGAAAGGATTTAAGGGATAACTTTTTTGCGTACCTTTCACATAGGATATCTCCTGTATTTATAGGAATGTGAGAATCCCATCGTGCTAGGATTCTTCTCCTGATATCTCAGAGATTTGGTGTTAATCCATTTCTGGACTCCAGCTGATCCCGAGATCTTTGGAACCGGGGATCCTTTTACTACATTTTTGGCAAGGTATTTTATTTTATACCATTTCTACCTTGCTCGGATCAGTCCAGGCCAACTCTACTGATGAGTGAGTCCCAGCCTGCTGTAAGGGGTAGGGCTACTTGCCTACAATCGGATGAGATGAGACCGATTCTAATCAGTGTACTTTCTTAATCCGATAGTCGACTCTGTAACTGACCTAAAAATGGGTCGATTTTATGGTCGGTAGGGTGACTTTTGAGCGTTGGGCCTTAGTCGGCCAATTCGGATGTTGCTGCCTCGTTTACCGAGTCAACTTTACGCATCTTGTATACTTTGTCATATGGCTCTGGACTTTATAAGTCTCGGTCAGGATTTACTTCCTACAAACCGAGTTAAGTCTCTCCTTTAGGTGTTTGGTCTACTTGCCTCGGTCGGGCTTGTTGTCTCGGAATCTCAGGCGGTGTCAATAGAGTTGGTCCATTCCATAGCCGAGTCTCTGAACTTGATCTATTTTTTCCCCAACACATCTCATCACATGGTGGGCCAGAAGAGTAGGCCAGCAGATGGGAAGCTACCGTGAGGATAATCGTACCATGGCTTGAGAGGCTGTAAATGGGCCGGATCTGTGGTTGGTCTCGCCCCGATTTTGAACTACTTGGGCCGGGCCTGACCAGCGACTCATTACCTTTACACCAAGGCTGACCGTTGACCTGACCGATATAATTGTAAGGAGTTGGGCTCAACCAAACTGACCTGAGCCAACACAACCTGCTCATAGTTTAGGAATGAGAATAAAGGTAAAGGTATGCCAGCCCTACCCAAATTAGATTATGCATCCATATTAACCTTTTTTGAGTCTCCAACCGGTCGGGTTGGATCATCTAGCCCAACGTATTGATTATCTACTTTGAGTTGGGTAAGTTTCAAATCGAGCCCGACCCATTTACTTAGACAGGTCACATTTTGGAACCCCAGTCCACTCCACCACCCATTTAGCTTGGTCTAAGCCCTCTTAGAAGCAGGTTAGGATCATTGGATCCGCATAATTCTTCAGCATGGCTTACTCGCAGTTGTATGAATAAATGAATGGTCCATATCAATCATGGGTCATGGCAAAGGCCTATATTCACCTGAAAAAGGCTCTTAATGTTAGTTGGTGATGGGACCACACCGTCTAAGAGGAGTCAACATACAAATGGTCTCATACTCAGAATGAAGAACATGTGTGCACCGTGCAAATGTGTGGGACCACATGAAAGGATGTTTTGTAAGTGGGAGATGATAAATATGGCAGAGCAATCTTTACACAGGACACGTGGAAGAGTGATGCATTGATCAGGTCCACCCATACTAGCACCAGGACTGGGATGAGGTAAAGTTTGAAAATCAAACCTATTAGAACACTCTTAATAGCCAGATTTCTCGTGCTGAATTTAGTGTTGTGGTTGATTCCATAACAAGTGGGTATGGCACGAACCTCTAACTTCCTGTCCCAAAAATCCCTTGTCCCTTGATGTTATGTAGCCCTTGGGCATGGGATCGGTAGTGCAGGACTTACCCACTTCCCCTCAACTTTCCCTTCTTTTTTATATTGCTTGCTTCTTTTTCTTTTTCTATTTTTTTTTTAGCCCTCGGTATGCATATCTCAATTATTCATGCTTTCACTAAGATTACTGACTAATGAAATGATGATTAGAATAACATATTTGTAAAATATACGATATGTATAGTTGGGTTTAAGCTAAAATGACTTGACCCTAAACCCAAACCAAATGTCCTGTATAAGACATGTATATATCTGTAGAGCTTGTGATATCACTTATCATGTCAAGTCATAAGTCTATTTGACTTTGAATGGATGAGATGTCAAGTGAATAAGTTTTTGACAATCTTAACTGTCCAAAATTGAGTGTGATTTGTACATCGACCAGCTTGATAGTTCTCATCAAATTGTTTATTAGCGTCAGATCATACTCCGACTAACTTTGTCTTGGCCCCGATTATGAGCTAGAGCCATCAAGTTGCTCAACGGTTTAAAATACATTGATCAAGTAGGCCGTAGACAGTGCCACCTGATTTGTATGTGCATACACCATCCCCATCCCTAACGTGGGGCATTAAAGTGTAAGTATACTTTTTTAATTAAAATCAATCCTAATTATACATAAATTAGGAAAAAATACGATTATTTTAAAGAAAGACAGGTTTAAATTTTGAGACATTTTCAAATTTTGAAATTTACTAATTTTTCTATATAGAAACATAGATCGAGCAATTCTTAGTACACCGTCAAAACAACTATTTCATGACCGTTTGTCTATTTCTTCTCATCCCTATGCATCTCCTTTTTAACACCGTCAAAACAACTGTTTCTTTACATATGTATAATCATGTAACTCTTCATAAAATAATTAAACTAAAATTATCCAACATATCCAAAATCCAAATAACAACACCATAAATCATTAGGCCACTAATTTCACAAGGAACTCCATGAATTTAATATACATAGTCAATGACATAGTAAACTGAATAGCTCGAATCTTCCAAGCTATATGTTCAATTGCACTCAAATTTGAAATTAACTTTACCAAGTATGAGTTTTATAGTTTGGTTGTGTCACAACTAGCACTACTTGACATGATTATATATATATATATATATATATATATATATATATATATATATATATATATTTAAAAGTCATAAGTGCCTCAAGAGAATTAAAAGCAAGTCATGCAAGCATCCTAATCATGCCAGTTGTAAGTCAACTAAAGTCTCATTTGAGAGTCTAAGGTTAAAAATTGTGCAGATTGATAAATCACCCCATGCTTGCAAAGTTCATCCAGCATATCTGTGGAACAACTTAGATACTCTACTATTTTTATCAAACATTAATTAATGTCTCATGACAAGTGAAAAGAAAATAGATTGAAAGTTCTTGCATACATTTACCACAATGGAAGTTGCAAATAGAAAAGGAAAGAGAGAGGCTTTGATAGGGATAGCAGGAAAAACTTTTGTTTAAAATTTAATTTCTTTTTAAAGCCAACATGCAGGGTGTGGTGTATGGACTTTTGGACAACTAAGTCCAAGCCCTACCTGCTTGAGAAACCAACTCGAGTTTTAAGACCGAGTCTGAACTTGTTCCAGATAACTGAGTCTTCAGTATGTCGATTTTAGACATTTCATTACTGGTGATCAACATATCATCAACATACAATACTAGGATGATGAATTTGCCATCACTCACTATCTTATAATAAGCATAGTGATCGTATTCACTCCTGGTAAATTTCTGATTCAACATGAAAGAATCAAATTTTTTTATATTACTGCCTAGGTGACTGTTTCAGGCCGTATAACAACTTCATTAACTTATAAACTTTGTTCTCTGCTCCTTTAACTTCGTAGTCTTCTGGTTACTTCATGTAGTTCTGCTCTTCTAACTCTCCGGGCATGAATGCAGTCTTGACATCCATTTGTTCCAGCTCGAGATCCTATTGAGCAACCAATGCTAATATGAATATGATAGATACTTGCTTAACCATCGTCGCGAATATCTTTGTGAAGTCAATTCCTTCTCTTTAAGCATAACCCTTCGCTACCAACCTTACTTTGTATCTATCATGCTTCCTTTTGAATAACCACTTGCATCCGATTGTTTTTCGACTCACTGGAAGCTCCACTAACTCCCATGTATGGTTTTTGTACAATGAGTCCATCTCATTGTTTATATCCGCCTTTCACTTTTCTACATCAAGTTCATCAAGAGCATCCTGAATAGTAAACGAGTCTCCCTCATATGTAATGAGGACATATGCGATATTAGAGTCGTCCATGTGTCTTACCAGTAATCTACAATCACGTGGTGGGCTTTTTCTCCCATGTGACAGTTCCACCTGCTCTTGTACCTCTATCTGTGCATCTGTCTTTTGCCCGAGTATCATCTGTGTCAATTTGGACATTTATGATCAACATTTTTAGTTCCTCTTTCTCCTCTTGATCATTCTTGTGGAATATGAAACTTTCATCGAATATGATGTCACGGCTAGTTATGATATTGTGTGTGACATTGTCGTATAACCCGTAACATTTCACACTAACACTATAACCAACAAAAATATATTTTTAGCTCTATGGTATAGCTTATCTCCCTCAACTGACAGTACATGAGAGTAAGCTTCACAACCAAATACGCACAAATCTGAGTAGCCAATCTCATGACCACTTCATACTTTCTCTAGGATCTTATATTCAATTGTTGTGGAAGAGGATCGGCTCACCAAATAGCAAGTCATGTTAACGGCCTCATTCCATAAGTCCTTGCCCAACGCGGCATTACTTAGCATGCATCGGGCCCTCTCCGAGAGTCTGATTCATCCGTTCTTTCACACCGTTTTGTTCGAGCATGTGGCTCACTGTATTGTGTCTAATGATCCCTTCATCCTTGTGATATTCATTAAACTCAGTGGAAGTAAATTATTTACCATTGTCAGTCCTCAAAACCTTTATTTCTAGCCCTGATTGTCTTTCCATCGTTGCTTTCCATTGTCTAAATATAGAAAAAACTTTGGATTTCTGTTTCATGAAGTAAACTCAAACTTTTCGAAAGTAATTGTCAATGAATGAAACAAACCATGATGACCTTCCAATGAAAATCTCTAATAATAGCCCACATACGTCAGAGTACACATAATCAATTGCACTCTATTACATATATGTTTTCAAGATTTAAAAAATAATTTAGATTGTTTACTATACATACAATGCTCGTATATATCTAAATCAGAATTCTTAAAAGATAGAATTAAACAACTATCAGATAGTACTTTCATGCCCTGCTCGCTCATGTGGCCCGGACGAGCGTGCCACATACGTGTAGACATGAAATCTGCAATAGTCGATACCACTCCACCTGTTCAAGTGCTCCCAATTAACCTATAAAGGTTTCTATACATTTGTACTCTCATAGCCATGAGTGCCTCTTTTAAAACTTTAAGGACACCATTAAGACCAGTGAACTTGCACCCTATAGCCTCGATTGCACCGAGAGAAATCAAACTCCATTTCAAATCAGGAATGTGCCTGATATCAGTTAAGGTACGCTCCACCCAATCAAATATTTTGATGCACACTATACCAATAGTCACAACATTACGGGCATTGTGATTACCCATAAAGACTTGTCCACCGTCGCACTCTCTGTAACTAGCGAACCAACTTTGATAAGTAGTCATGTGATATGATGCCCTTATGTCAAGGATCCACTTGTCTATACGATAATCGTACAAATGTCTAATCATAGACGCAGATAACACATCACTTGTACTTGTTTCTTCATTAAATGTGACAATATTGGCCTCCTTAGAAGAAGCGTCTGAGTAGTTTTTTTTTTTTTTTTTTTACTTTAAGATTTATACAATCCCTCTTCATGTGTCCAGTCAATAACAGACTTGAGGTCAAACTCAGTCTGTGTATGTGTGTGAAAACAACCCCTTTTGGCTTGTTTAGTCATTGAGGAATTCATTTCCCAGTTTTTTATATTTCACGTGAAAACCTAAAATTTTTAAATTCCGTTGACTTGATATTTTGAACATTTCAGGAAAAATCTTAGAGAAAGTTAAATTTCTATTTATCAGTGGTATTTCCTCTGGATTAAGGATAGAATATTGATACTTAAGTAGTGTATAATCATCTATACACATTGGAAATGGACCGTTAGCTAGGAATTACAGTGTACAATCATCAAGGTCGATCATGTGGTTGATTTGCATGAGAATTTGTTGGTGAAGAACTTTGCTCATGTGTTGCGCATTGATATTCAAGAGAATCTTATGGGGTCATTTGACACCTTAGATTTAGAGAAAAATGGACGTATTTCAAATCTAAGTAGTTACATTTTGTTTTTAACAAATTTAGATTTAGAAGTAAATGCAATCAGAAGTATTTCAAATACACTTCTTTTTTTTTTTAAATGCGTTTTGAAATCTCAGCAAAATGAGTTTATCTAAATGAAATGCTTTTTTAGCTCATTTTTAAAGGCATAAGATCAACAATATTATTACTGGGCTACTAATCCAGTACATGTGACATGTTAATGATACTTAAAACAATTCAATTATTGTTTGTATCAATATAATAATCTGAACCATCCAAATGTTGGACATCTAAATAGATGGTTACAAAATGTCAACGAGTTACTTGTTTGTGATCCTTTTGTTTGTGGTTCACATAAAGCTTAAAATTTACTCATTGTTAGCTAAAGTATATATTTCAATAAGCTTATTATAATCATTCTATCAAATATCACATCTACATACTCATTTGGGATGAGAGTTGATTTACTTAATCAAATCCAAGTCTTGTGAATATACTGGAGAATTATAATGCATTTCAAATACAAGCTCCCAAATGGTATTCCAACGGAAACATGGGTAAGGGGCAACTATCAATATATACATAGCTTGAGCATAATTTTGTTTAGACAAGATGATGATAACGCTAAGCATCAAATGAGACTTAAAACGCGTAGCACCCACCAACACCTTTTCTTTTTTCTTTTTTCTTTTTAGTTCAGATGTAGAGTAAACACAATCATCGCCAAAATCCTAGCCTTTTTCTCAGCATTTAAGCCTTGACTGAGGATATAAGTTATCTCTTTGCGTACCATACACTGACCTCAAAAAAAAAAAAAAACAAAGACGATGTGGTTAAAGATTTATCACCAATCCACGTTCAACATAAGAGTCCAACCCATCTAGTGAGCAGATAATCCTATTTATGTGCTAGTTAAAGCGGGCCTACCTTCCTTGATATATGACCCTGATTTCTACTTCGTGTTCCACATTGGCACACGTCCTTATATATTCTTCACATTCCTATTCACACTGCATGTAACCCTGATTTCTACTTCGTGCTCCACATTGGCACACGTCCTTGTGTATTTTTCACATTCCTGTTCACACTGTGTCAATGGCTCTAGTGGATCTGTTTAATACACTGAGCAGATTGTAGTCACTGTGTCAATCCACAACTGGCACAAATGTACCTCAATCCAGACCTTCCATGTTCTAAGCTTACCATGGATTGACCATGAGGCTCCCTAGATGGTCACCATCAAATGTACAACTAAAATAGAAAGGTTAACCACTCAATTTTAAAATTCAATCAATGAACGGTTATAATTCTCCAATTAATCTATCAAACCATAGTAGTAAGGTCGATCATATTTGAAACATTGAAACATTCATCCACTTAAAAACATACTCCATAACAAATCAAGAAAAGATAAACCAAATCAAATTATCCTAAGTAATTTATTTGAATCGGACTTTCACATGGAGATGACATCTTTCGTTCATTTGAAAAATGGATGATTTCAAATATTCCACGTGCTCAACAAATTGGGCGATCAGAACGCTTTCCAATGATGATTGGTTTCTCCCACTTGAGGCATCTTCCAACGAGCAACCTCACCCATGAAATGAAGATGTAGTCCATGTTAGTCCAACCTAATTCCAATTTCATCAAATTCTCAAAACAAGGACACCATTATGAGAATGTGTCAACCCGAATAGACATCGAACCAATGCAAAGCAATTAACGGCCAGAAAATAAATCATATGCTCCGTAAATAGAAGTCGAATAAGTTTAATAGCAAGATAAACCTTCCAAACTTAACAATAAAATCCTTCCATCAAGTTATATTTCCATACAATCCAAACATATCAACTTCAAAAGAAGAAGAAGAAGAAGAAGAAGAAGAAGAAGAAGAAGAAAAATGGGAAAAAGAAGAAAGAATAGAGGCAAATTTACCCAAAATTTGACAATATTAAGACTCAATTACAATAATAAGGGGGTGAAACCCCTGCTAGCAAGATCAAACACCAAGGGATTAGATTTCCCATTGATTGAGAGGGCAAATGAAATGTTTAGCCCATCGATCAGGGGTTCAATATATTTAAAGATGCAATCTGAAGCTCAAGGATAGGCCTTGTCCCCTTTAGTCCAAGAGCAAAGGTCTCTGTGGGGCACCTCAACCGAGATGGACACCCGCTGAAACTAATTTTGGACGATACAGACAGCTTCCCTAAGGGAAAGAGTAATGGCTTATCATGCAAAATCTGCTATGGCTTGACCTTATTAAGCCCTCATCACAAAGCCCACCTTGTCCAAGAGGAAACCATCCACACCAAAGAGATCATCATCCACCTTAAGAAATATTACAAAGAGAGGGAATGACGAAAGGATTCTCCCTCTATCTCCAATGGGGCCCCTTTCCTAGACTCCTAGCTAACCAGCGAATCTGACAGTATATTCATGGTCACACATACAACACTAAAGAGAGATAAAATAAAATGCCACACTGTCAACACCAAAGAGAGACAACACGAAATGTCACACTGTCAACACCAAAGAGAGACAACACAAAATGCCACATTGTCAACACCACAACTCAAACTTGGCTTGAAGAAGGCCAACCCTAATCCTCTTTTAGGTATAATGAAGATTTTAAAAGCAAAAATCAAAATCATATGCATATCTTTTATTTATGTTATCCAATCATTTAAAGAATCATAATTTAAAAACTCACCTCAACTTAAATATCTAGTCGAGTCGATCAAGAAGACTCTAATACTCGACAAAGTCTTTGTTTGACTCGACTCGACATTTTATACATTAATTAATCAATATTTAAGACTAATGAATGCTTAGAGCGGGATAAATATTTAAAATTGATAAATTAAAAAAGTCAATATTAGTAGGTGAGTTGGTGGTATTATTTGATACTCTTACTTGAGGATGGATGTTTAAAAGACACTCATTCAAAAATTTTATTGTACAAAAAGTCAAGTCGTGTTGAGATGCATCGAGTTAAACTAATCTTCAAGCCAACTTATCGCGTGTTGTCAAAACTTAACCAAGTAATTCTCTTCGATAAGTTTTATAAAATTTTCATTTAAATCTAATTAAGTTTTAGAACTATATGAAGAATTCGAATATTACTCTTTCGCATTGGAAGTCATCATTGATTTATCAAAAATTGAGGTGAAATGAGAGCCACTTCAAGGATGATGCCCACTCTCTCTCTCTCTCTACTCATTTAGGATAGGATTTCTTTATAAGGGAATCAATGTTCCCTGGGGAACACCAGTGCCCTAAACTGTCAGAAGTCAATGTACTAACTATGTATACACTCAAATTGATTAAATCCCTTCACTAAGTAGTCGCATTATCGATCAAAATCTCATGTTAGCCTAAATGTGGACCAAAAAATCTCAACCATCGGGTATCCATCAAGCACAATTACATAATTTTTAATAGTTAAAACAAAATATCAATATTTAAAAACCTTTAATTAGGCATTTAAATTGTTAAGCATCAGGCATAGCTAGAAACCACTTAATGGACATTATAATCATTAAGATCTGGGCTACAAATAAGTTCCTCAAGTTCACTAGTGGATCCCACATTCAAACATATGGGGTTCGATCTTATACCATATCATAATGCATACAATCAATCACACTTGCATGATAGTCACTACTGTAAATGTTGCGCAGCACGCCAACAACGCAGTGGGCCGAGATCCAATCTCAGGCCTCAGCCACAAACGATAAACAGAAAGAAATATAAACTAGAAACAGATCAAAGCAATCCAAACAAACCACAAGACAAGATATACGTGAAAAAATCCCAAACTAGGATAAAAAACCACGGATGCAAACTTCCACTATGAAGAAACAAAGATTACAAGTCAAAATACTAACCTCTTCCTTGGAAGAATATAGAAAACCCTTAGCCCGCACCTTTAGAAATATTTCTCATACCCTAGAAAAGTCCTAGGAACCCCTATTTATAGTTTAGGTAACTTTTCTTTCGCACCCTTGCGAAAGGCGACACCAAAATCTGCAGTCCGCATCAGATTCGGAAACAAATCTGCGTAACATACGACTGGTCGTAGCTTCCCTACGACCGGTCCTAGCTCTCCTACGACTGGTCCTAGGCCCCGGTAAAAAATAGCATAACTCGCTGGACTTTGAGTCAAACCGGTCCACAACCGGTCGAACAGGCATCTACGACCGGTCGAAGACGTCCTACGACCGGTCGAAGGCGGCCCAAATGTATCTCCACATTCTCAACAATCTCCCACTTGGAGACACATTGCCATAAACCTTCGTCTTCTTCATCCGGAGTGCACCACCTTCCCGTCTTCAAGCTTGAAGACCAATCAAAGCTGAACAGAGCTTCAGCTTCTCCCTTGTGACCGCCTTGGTCAACATATCTGCAGGATTCTCACTTGTATGAATCTTCTCCAGAACAATCGATCCATCTTCCAGTAACGAACGTATGAAGTGATATATGATGGCAATATGCTTAGTCCTTGAATGAAAGGCTGAATTCTTAGGCAAGTGTATTTCTCTCTGACTGTCACTGTACAGCTTGCAATCTACTTGCTTCTTACCCAACTCTTCCATAAAACCTTGCATCTACAACATCTCCTTGCATGCTTTTTTAGCCGCAACATATTCTGCTTCTGTCGTACTGATAGATACTATCTTCTGTAACTGAGAGACCCAACTGACTGCAGCACTGACCAGAGTAAAGACATAACCTGTAGTGCTTCTTCTGTTGTCGATATCTCCTGCCAAATCTGAATCCACGGAGCCTTGCAGCTTGATTTTCGATCCACCATAACACAGCCCTACATCCTTAGTACCCACCAAGTATCTGAGGATCCACTTCACAGCTTCCTAATGTTCTTTTCCGGGGTTGTTCATGAACCTGCTAACAACTCCCACTGCTTGAGCAATGTCTGGCCTCGTGCTTACCATAGCATACATAAGACTCCCAATCGCTGACACATACGGGACTTTGGCCATGTAGTCCTGTTCCTCCTGCCTCTTTGCACCTTGCTCCTTAGATAGCTTGAAGTGGTTGGCTAATGAAGTGCTAACCGGCTTAGCACCTCCCATATTGAATCGATCAAGTACCTTTGCTATGTACTCTGTCTGCGACAAAACTAATTTTTTATTTTTCCTGTCACGCTTTATCCTCATGCCTAGGATTTATTTTTCAGCTCCTAAATCCTTCATGGTAAATTCTCTAGACAAATGTCTTTTGAGATCTGAGATATCCTTCATACTTGAACTGGCCACAAGCATATCATCAACGTACAAAAGAAGGATGATGTATGACATATTATACTTCTTCAAGTAACAACAGTGGTCTGCATGACATTTCCTAAAACTGTTTCCCGACATGAAACTATCGAACTTCTTGTACCACTGCCTCGGGGCCTGCTTCAGGCCATATAGACTTTTCTTCAGTCTGCACACCTTGTTCTCATTACCTGGTGCCACGTGTCCTGTCGGCTGATGCATATATATTTCTTCTTCAAGGTCCCCATGAAGAAAGGTTGTCTTAACATCTAGCTGCTCTAGCCATTATACTCAAGACCATGCGAATCGTAGAAATTTTCACTACCGGTGAAAATATTTCAGTGAAATCGATACCTGCCTTCTGTTGAAACTCTTTTACAACCAGTCTCGCCTTGTACCGTTTCGAACCATCATGCTCCTCCTTCAGTCTGTAAACTCACTTGTTATGAAGAGTTTTCTTACCCTTGGGTAGAGTGACTAGCTCCCATATACGATTAGACTCAAGAGAGTCCATCTCCTCATCCATGGCTTGCTCCCACTTAACCCGTGTATCTGACTGTAATGCCTCTTCAAAACATTCTGGCTCACCATTATCTGTCAGCAGTAGATAATGTAAGGAGGGTGAGTATCGAACCGTGGGTCTCCTCTCCTGAGTAGACCTCCTCACAACCGGTGTCTGTGGCTCTGCCTCATGATGCTCCTGTTCATGATCATCTTATGGCGTTGTAACACCCGTGTCCGGTAACTCTTCCAATTCTACGAATTCCTTTTTCTCGACCTTATCTTCTTACACATTGTCCTTATGCATCACTTTTTCATTGAAGACTACGTCCTTGCTTCTGATGATTTTCCTATTTTCTTCATCCCAAAACCTGTAGCCAAAATCATCCTGCCTGTAGCCTATAAACGTGCACCTCCTAGACTTCGCATCCAGCTTGTTTCTGTACTCTGCATCAATGTGAACATATGAAGTGCAACCGAATACTCTGAGATGTGTAAGGTTCACTTCTTTCCCAGTCCACGTTTCTTCTGGTAGCCTACCATTCAATGGTGCTGAGGGACTTCTATTGATAAGATATACGACAGTATTTACGGCATCTGTCCAAAAGGTCTTAGGCAACCCTGCATGTAACCTCATGCTCTTGGCGCGCTCAAGGATGGTCCTGTTAATGCGCTTAGCCACACCATTCTGTTGCGGTGTCCCTGGAATCATTTTCTTATGTTTAATTCCACTTGCTGCACAATACTCCTCAAATCTCTTGTCACAATACTCTCCCTCATTGTCAGATCTGAGATACTTTACTGTTTTACCTGTCTCATTTTCTACCATAACTTTTCACTTCTTGAACGCATCAAATACATCAGATTTATGCTTTAAGAAATAAATCCACAGTTTTCTACTAACATCATCAATAAAAGAAATAAAATAACGTGAGCTACCAAGAGATGATACCTGTGTCGGTCCCCACATGTTAGTGTGTACAAGCTCCAATAGATGCGTCTTTGGAGCGCGTCCTGTCTTCTTAAGGCTTACCCTCTTCTACTTGCCATATACGCAGTCCTTTTAAAATTTCAAGTCAAGATACTTCAGCCCTGGTAGCTTTCCTTTTGACAGCAGCACTTTCATCCCTTTCTCACTCATATGTCCCAACCTCTGATGTCATAACTGACCATTCACTCCAGTTGATGCGACTAAGAGTGAACTATACGATCCTGAAGTCACGTACAAAGTGTCTTCCTTTTTACCTCGAGATATCACCAAGGCACCTTTTGTGATCTTCCAGGAATCACTGGTGAATGTCCTCACATAACCGGTATCGGTCAACTGCCCCACTGAGATCAGATTCCTTCTCAAATTCGGTACATGTCTGACATCCTTCAGTTTCAAAACCGTTCCGTCTTTCTGATTGACCTGAACGTTTCCCTTTCCAATAATACTGCACGGCTCATCATCACCCAGATAGACTCTCACAAAGTCACCTGACACATAATCATGCAGAACTTCCTTACATGAAGTGGCATGAAACGAAGCACTTGAGTCTATAACCCATGACTCATTCCATGCATCAAGAGATAAGATCAACGCCTCTGTGTCGCTCTCCTCAGACAGATTCACTGAATGCTTCCCGCCTTGAGAGCTTCCTTCTTGTTTCTTGAGCGCCCTTCAATCACGTTTCATGTGCCCCTTCTTACCGCAATGCCAACACCCGTCTTTGTCTTTCGGTCCCTTGGACTTCTTCCTCGACTTAGAATGCATGTGTTTATTGCCTCCTCTGTTCTGCAATCTTCCTCTTCCTTCAACGTTTAGAGCATTCCCTGAATCCCCTGAAACTCCTGATGCCTTTCTTCTAGATTCTTTGCTGAGAATTAGACGGGTCACATCATCAAATTTCAGCTTTGTCGACCCTGAAGAATTGCTCACAGCAATCACCAAACCATCCCAACTGTCTGGCAGACTGGATAAGATCAATAGTGCCCTGACCTCATCCTCAAAAATGATGCCAACGGATTCCAACTGGCTCGTGACTGTATTGAACTCGTTTAGATGTTCAGCCACGCTCCCACCATCTGACATCTTCATGTTGAATAACTGTTTCATAAGATGAACCTTATTGGATGCTGAGGGCTTTTCATACATGGTGGCTAGGGCTTCCATTAATTCTTTTGTCATTTTCATCTTTGATATATTAAAGGCGACGCTCTTAGACAAAGAGAGTCGGATCGTTCATAAAGCCTTCCTATCCAGTAAAAACCATTCATCATCTGTCATCTTTTCTGGTTTCTTCTTTTTTCCTTCTAGAAGAATGTAGAGGTCCTTCTGATACAGATAATCTTCCATCTGCATCTTCTAGAAGGTAAAGTTTGAACCATCAAACTTCTCAATTCTAGTTTTTCCATCTTCCGCCATCGCTCCCAATAGAACTAAACCAATAGCTCTGATACCAGTTGTTGCGCAGCACGCCAACAACGCAGTGGGCCGAGATCCAATCTCAAGCCTCACCCACAAACGATAAACAGAAAAAAATATAAACTAGAAATAGATCAAAGCAATCCAAACAAACCACAAGACAAGATATACGTGGAAAAACTTCAAACTAGGGTAAAAAACCACGGATGCAAACTTCCACTATGAAGAAACAAAGATTATAAGGCAAAATACTAACCTCTCCCTTTGAAGAATATAAAAAACCCTTAGTCCACACCTTTAGAAATATTTCTCAATATTCCTCATACCCTAGAAAAGTCCTAGGAACCCCTATTTATAGTTTAGGTAACTTCCCTTCCGCACCCTTGGAAAGGTGACACCAAAATCCGCAGTCCGCATCAGATTCGGAAACGAATCTGCGTAACCTACGACTGGTCGTAGCTTCCCTACGACCGGTCCTAACTCTCCTACGATTGGTCCTAGGCCCCGGAAAGAAACAGCACAACTCGCTGGACTTTGAGTCGAACCGGTCTACGACCGGTCAAACAGGCCCCTACGACCGGTCAAAGACGTCCTATGACCGGTCGAAGGTGGCCCAGATGTGGCTCCACATTCTCAACAGTAAACTCGTATGGTAAGCTAAAGCACATGAATCTAAGACCATGAAGTCTCAAAATTATCTTAAAGCTAGCATATGATCAAGTTAATATGATCTTAGTAAGATGAGTTTTTTGAACTAGAGACTTGATCTAATCTTCCAATGCAAGTGTGTAGCTGGGCCCAAACACAAGAATTCATATTCTAGAACAATCACACTGCCACGTAGGTAGTGCATAGGTATTAACTCATCGTTAAGCCTGATGGTAATGATCTTCTATCCTAATACATCGTTGATTTCCTCATATAAAATGGCTAATTTACCTTTCGCAGATTGTTTAATTTTACTACTATGGTCTTGGAATAATTCTCCCTTGACAAGTGACAATTATTTTCAAGTTCATATTTTCTAAAATAAATGGAAGAAACCTTGTCTTTAACTTATAAATTCAGAAATAACTAAGGTTTTCTACGCATCTAATTAAGGGATCCATGATAAGACAAAATACATTAGATCATCAATCTATATGATTTTAACAATTATCGTTGTTTTTCCAAGACACAATACCAACACAACACATGTTTCAAAGTGATACATGTGTTCGATCTAATTCATCCATCGGATGGACACAACTACGTTATGGTCCTTTTTTTTTCTTTTTTCTTTTTTCTGAACCTAGCACAAAACCTAGATTCAAGGGCTTGATGGGTAGCCAAATTCAATAAAATTCAGATTTAAATATTGAAGAAGTACATGCCCTAAACTAGTAAGACTTGAACCTAGTTAACCTAAGTATGAAAAATATTATAAGACCTAGCCCGTTTATATTACTAATTTCTTGACCAAAGGATTCAAACCTATTGTAGATGGACACAACTTAAAAATTACATTGAATGGATGATAATGTCTTTTTAATTATCAACATATGAGAGTTAATATATGAAGATAATCAATGTTCGGAGTTCAACAACAAATATTAAAATTTTGTAGATATGATTTATATAAAGTGCCGATATGGTTTGAATAGTTTTGTCTAAGGTATGGGTATGCCACATGTTTGTAGATTCATTATCAATATTTATTTTGATAAATATTCAAATTATTCTATCTTTGACTATTGAATCAACTAATGACATATTCAACTATAGTTTGCTTCTTAACATGTGTGTGTGTGTGTGTGTGTGTGTGTGTGTGTGTGTGTGTGTGTGTGTGTGTTAGGAGATCGTAGAAGCACACATAGATGAATCTAGGATAGTCATCCAATAGTACCAAGCAAGTACAAAGAGAACACAAATTTTAACATGGAAAAAGCTCATTTGGAAAAAAAACCATGGCACAAAGCGATAGATGATCACTATGAAAGCAGAAATTACAAAGAGAGAGCTTACCCGATTTGAGAAACCTCAAATCTCACCCTTGCTACACCTATTCGAAACCCTATGATGATTTAGAAACCCTTATAATACTTGAAGTCCCTTCCTATTTTGATTGTACTCCAATATATAGGCTTTGGAGGCGGCACAATCAAAATGAGAAACAAAATCCCATAAAAACGCAACTCTACGTGATCAATTCGATGTCATTGAACGCCCTTCGATGTCATCGAACGGCCTTCGATGTCATTGAAACTTATCCTTCAATGGCATCGAACTAACACTCAAACTGTCAAGAGATAAAATTCAATTTTTCGAAATATCTCGATTGCAACGAGCCATGTTCGATGTTATCGAAGGTGCAATCGAACACCCTTCGATGGCATTGGAAAAAAAAAGCCCATACAGGTCAGTGACCAACTAGAAAAATTTGAAAATTTTTGATGAGATCGAACACTGTTCGATGTCGTCGAAGTTGACATCGAATAGTCTGTTGATGGCATCAACAGGTCCAATAACATACTCGATTTAAGACATATATATATATATATATATATATATATATATATATATAGAGAGAGAGAGAGAGAGAGAGAGAGAGAGAGAGAGAGAGAGAGATTTTATTTGATCTTTTTTCTCCACAAAAATACTATATAATGTTGGGCTAAAGTTTTTTAAGTTTCTAGACACCATTATATGATAATTTTTTGTGAAAAGTTTCTCAAGTTTACCATATAAAAGTTATTAACACTTGGATATGGGAGGCAAATGTATCGCTTAGTGACCAAATGCTATGCAAAATTCATTTTCATCCCTACATGTGCCACATATGGAATATGGTAATTTTTCTCTCTCTATAGGATGATTATAATTATGGTTCATGTGCCTCAAATGCAACTATCAAAGTCATTTAGCACCATAAACAATTCATAACCCTAAACAACGATGAATGGATTATCTTAATTGGTAGATATTATGGATGATTGACACTAAATAGCCAACCTTCCAAATTTCATCAAAAGATACTAATTAGAAGATAAAATCACTCAATTGGCTTGATTTATGCTCCATCAATAATGCACAAAGTATAGATGGTTTGGATTTGAGTAAATGTGTGGCTAGTCTACAATTATTGAGTGTAAATATATAATTATTGTATCATGCTAGTATATTATAAGACACAATGGCTTTATAGTATAAAAGTGTGAGAGGTACTTTGAAACTTATAAATGTAAAATATATTGTTACTGTTGCAGTGTTTTTATGGGACGGTTTCCCTTGGCGATGGACCCTCCTTCACCTGCACAGAAACAATGTCAAGGGAACCCTGGCTAGAGCCGGGGAACCTCCGATGCTTAAGTCAGTTACCTCGTCAATAGCCAAGAGCTTGTCTCGGTTAGTTTTTGCGTACCTTTTACTGTTCCAAGCTTAGAGATTTATACAGTCTGCCAATCCTTATCTTCAGAGGATTCTTCTCCTGGGATCGCTCAGGATCCCGAGAATCTCAGGATCCGCTACCAATATCCCTGGATTTCCGTAGATCAGCATCTGTCCTCGTTCCGCCACTATCTATCTCGGTTGGATCTCGACCGACTCCGGGGGAGTCTCGGCCAGGTCATAACCGACACCGGGGGAGTCTCGGCCGATGCAGAAGGACGGGTTCTCAGCCGTGCCCGACAGAATTAACTCCCTGAGGGGATCTTTACTCTATCGGTTGAATGGCTTTCACACGCCCGACCTTCAGTGGGGTGGTGCAGGCGAGGTTATCACTCTGACAGAGCGACTTTACTCGTCCTTGCTTACGCCTAACGGCCTACCTTCTGTCCTGTCGGTGTTGTCTCGGATTCTTCAGGCAGTGTCAGCGAAGCCGACCTACTCTTATACGAATCTCGGGAATTTTCCTGAGCGCGACACATTTTTTTCCAACAGTGAGCCCCCCTGCTCCTGGTGTCGTCTATGGCAACAAGGAGCACGATTTTATCGGTCAGTTGGCATTAGCATCCGAGACAATGATGAGGCATTTAATGTTCTTTGAGTCGTTCTTAGCGTGCGTCGTTGCGCCTTCCAAGGTCGCACGTGCGGCCAGCCGTCAACTCGCTCCGTCCGCGTATAAGTGGCGGACGCGTGGCCACGATTTCGGCGCAGTCAATCAAAAGTTGCCACGCGTCGGACGGGGGAGACGAGGCGAACGTCTCTTCGCTTCCGCCATAATGACCCGTCCACGTGGCAAGGCTATAAAAAGCCCGGGTGGGAGGACGGTTCGAACTTTGTTTTCGCCTTCCTTCCTCCCGTCCGTGTCCGATTCCGAGCGCATTTTTGCTCTCTTCTTCCTCTCCTCCGCTGTCGCTTCTTCCTCCGTCAACCTTTCCTTGCAATCACCGTCGATTCCTTTAGTGAGTCTTTTCCTTCTCCTTTAATTAGCTTTAATGGCCGCACACGGCTCTCAAAGCCCTCGGGAGGAAATGTCAGTAGATGAGGGCGTGTCCCAACACCTCTGGGACGTCACAGACCCACCATCCCTGTTGACGAAGTTCGCCGTCGGAGCTGACGCCGCATTCCGGCTTGTCAGAGAATCCGGCAGCCCTTCGGCTGAGCATCCCGCCCAGACAGGTCCATCCAGCGGTGGGACATCTCTGGTGACTCGTCCAGGGGGACCTAACCCATGGGCGGATCAGATGGAGGATGAGGAGGGAGAGGGAGAGGACGATTTAGTCATGGGCGAAGGAATGACCATTCCATACCCTGTGACCCGAACTGCGGAGGCTTCTGGGTCGTCTTCGAAAGGGGAAGGAGACGAGCCCAGCGGTCTCGTAGCTTCTATTCTCACCGAATCCGATTTAAACCGAATCAGGGCTGGTTACCATGTACCTAATTCGGTCATCCTTCATCTCCCTCGTCCGGGTGATTTGCCCGACCATCCCCCCACAGGGATGGTAGCAATTTTTCAAGTCTCGATGCAGTGCGGCTTGCGCCTGCCACTCCAGCCCATCGCCCGTGACTTCCTTTCTCGAGTCAAAATAGCCCCCGGCCAAATCGTCCCAAACGCGTGGAGGAACTTGTTCGGGTGTGCCGTGCTTTGGTCCGAGCTAGAGCAACCTTCTCTTACGGTCGACGAGTTCCTCTACCTGTATCAAGTCCGACCAAACCCCAACTTCCCTGGCCTCTGCTTTCTAAGCGCGTGGAGAGGCAAGGGGGGATCTCTAATCACCGACCCACCTACTTCGAACAAGTTCTGGAAGGAGAGGTGGTTTTGGGCGTGCGGTCGGTAGGAGTCGACCGACTCGTGGCCGTACGAGCCGCAAGTATCCCGCACATTCCGTAGAGCAGGTGACTCGGCGCCTCGGCTCACTGATCTTCCCTTTTCTTATTCTCCATTTATATATTCTCTTACACTGATCTTGACTCTACCATGTCTCACAGATATCTCGAAGAGTAGAGGGAAGCTCGAGTCCGGGGCTTTGACTCGGATAAGAGAGTTGAGGAAGCTGAGCGCGGCGGAGCGATCTTGGAAGTTGCTCCTGCAACCCGAGCGTCTTCACCTCGCCGGCCTTGACTCGTTCGTCTCAGGTATTTCGCTCTTCCTTATATCTGTCTCCTTAATTTTTGGTTTGCTCTCTTAACCTTATCACTCGTCCTTGCAGACCTCCCTGAAGCTCGTCCAATTTTGAGACCTGCACCAGAGAGCATGGCCGAGCCCCGACCCGCCTTGAAGCCTGTTTCCAAAGTGAAGGCCCCCCCAAGATCGACTCTGTTGTCTGGGTCCCGACCTTCGAAGCAGCAGAAGATCGCGGGCAAGGGGAAGGAAACGGTCGCTCCACCTGCTGCCGCGCCCGCCGTTCCCCAGGTGGTCGTCCTCTCCGACCCTGATGAGAGGGCCGAGGAAGCGGGGCCAATCCATCCAATGACTCAGGCGACACCTGAGTCGGGGCCCGCCGCGATGGAGGTCTCGGGGCCGAGGGAGGCCCTGCGTGAAGAGTCCCCGAGAAGGGAGATGACTCAGGCGGAGTCCCCCTTCTCGAAGATTATTGCGGGTATGGTTCCTTGGGCGCTCGCCCACGGGAACGAGAGAGACTTCGCCAACTACTACAATGCTCCGACGGCCCAGACCCTCGGGCATGCAGCGAGGCTGCTTTTTGAGGTAAAATTTTCTTCATTCTTCTGTCGCTTTCTGTCTAGGTTTTCCAACGCGACTCACCGTCTCTATATTGCAGCTGGCTCCATGCCTCGTTAAGGCAAGCTCGGAGCTGGTCGCCTCCCAGAAACTCGCGTCCGAGGCAGAGACTGCGAAGAAGATCGCGGCCGAGGCTGAGGGCCGTAAGGAGATCGCCGAGGGCCGAATCGGCATCATGACCGGTGATCTTTCTATCGCCCGGAAGATGGCCGCTGACGCCCGTGCAGCTCTCGAAGGCACGAAGGCCGACAATGCTCTCCTTACTTTGCTCCTTCAAGAGGCCGAGGAGAGGGAGCGGCGGCTTCTCCAGGTTCACGGCGGGTGCGAGGGCGCCCTTGCTCGCGCGAAGGCCGAGGCTGTCGAGCTTGTTCAGGAAGCCCAGGGAGAGAGCCAAGGAGGAACGAGACCGAGCGGTAGAGGCCTTCCTCGAATCTACCGAATTTGAGGAAGAGAGGGACCACCTTTACCAAGGTGGCTACAAGGCCTGCGTTCTGGAGATGAGGGCGGCCTTCCCTGAACTCGATCTCTCCGCTTTCGAGGTCGACAGTCCGTCCGCCGAGGCTGCCGAGGTCGACGCCGCTGAAGGAGATGCTGCCGTTGCTGTTGCCGACGAGGCCGGTCCCTCGGGCGCCTCGTAGGATTGTATTTTTCTTTTTGTAATAAAAAATTATTATTATTTTTTTTTTGTAACTGACTTTCTGTAACTGGCCTGACATTGGGTACTTACATGAAATAGAGCTTTTATTGAGTCGACTTCAATTACAGTATGAATGATTGTATCTTATGGGTAATAAACTTTAAGATTCTCGGCGTTCCAAGGATGAGGCAACAGCTGCCCGTTCAGGTCTTCCAGCTGGTAGGTTCCAGGTCGGATGGTGCCTGAGACGACATAGGGGCCTTCCCAGTTCGGCCCTAATGTACCCGACCCAATTTCCTTAGTATTTGGGAAGGTCCTTCGGAGGACCATGTCCCCGGTTCGGAATTGTCGTAGTTTGACTCGACGATTGTAAAACCGAGACACCTGTCTTTGTTGAGCCATCACCTTCAGTCGAGCACTTTCTCTTCTTTCTTCTAACGAATCAAGTGCGAATGAGAGGAGTTCACCGTTCTCTCGTTCATCATACAGGTTGACTCGGGCTGAACCGATACCGATCTCGACCGGTGCGACCGCTTCCGCACCATAACATAGAGAGAAGGGGGTTTCTCCCGTCGCGGTCCGTGCCGTGGTCCGATAAGCCCACAGTATATTCGGAAGTTCTTCGGCCCATGCTCCCTTTGCCTCGTCAAGTTTTGTCCGGAGATGCTGCTTTATGATTTTGTTGATCGCCTCGACCTGTCCGTTCGTCTGAGGGTGATGAGGCGAGGCGTATACATTACGAATCCCAAGGTTACCGCACATCTCGCGGAATTGTTTGTTATCGAACTGCCTGCCATTGTCTGTCACTATCGTCCGGGGTATTCCGAACCGACATATGATATTTTTCCATACGAAACTCGTGACCCTTTGCTCGGTAATTTTCGCCAACGGTTCTGCTTCGGCCCACTTCGTGAAGTAGTCCACCGCTACCACGGCAAATTTAGTCTGGCCCTTCCCCAATGGAAAGGGCCCGATTATGTCTATTCCCCACTGCGCGAAAGGCCATGGTCCCGACATTGGAGTCGCTCCTCGGGGGGTTGTCTCGGGATCACTGCGAACCGCTGACACTTGTCGCACCTTTGGACGAATCGTTTGGAGTCATGCTGTATGGTTGGCCAGTAATATCCCTACCGCAACACTTTGTTGGCGAGCGAGCGTCCTCCCGAATGGTTTCCGCATATTCCTTCGTGTATCTCTCGTAAGATATAGTCGGCTTCTTGGGAGTCGACGCACCTTAGTAGAGGAGTATGAAAGCCTTTTTTGTACAGAATCTCATTCAAGATAGTGTAGCGCGAGGCTCGAGTTTTTAATCGCCGTGCCTCGGCGCGATCTTCTGGCAGTTCACCATTGCTAAGGTAGCGGACGAGTGGGTCCAACCAAGCGGCCGTTGGATCGATTGGAAACAGGACCGAGACCGTCGGCTCGTTTACGCTTGGTTCAGGGACATGTTCAATTGGAACTGACCGAGGTATGTCTTTCTCATCTGCTGAGGCAAGCTTTGCTAGTAGGTCAGCTTTGGCGTTGTCGGTTCTGGGTATTCGAATTATTTCACACTTCTGGAATCCACTGATCAATTCTTTAGCCTTCTCCATGTACGCCTTTAACTGTTCTTTCCGAGTCTGATAGACGCCGAAAACTTGGTTAACAACCAGTTGTGAGTCGCTGAAAACGTTCAAATGGGTCACGCCCAGACTCGCGGCGAGTCTGAGGCCTAGTAATAAAGCTTCGTATTCTGCCGTATTGTTGGACGCTTGAAAGCCGAGTCGCAAGGCATATTCCATACAAGTTTGGTCGGGAGTTTCTAATAGTTACTATAATCAAATTGTCAAGAAAATGGGCCCCACTATAGATTGTTTACAAATGAAAATCAGACTAAAATGATTACCTAACTAGTTGATTAGCAAATATCTAATGAATGACCCCCCCCCCCCCCCCCAAAAAAAAAAAAAAAAAAAAAAATTCTAATTTACTATACAAATTACCATAAATTAAAGGTTTGGATAATCTATTGAATTCAATCTTACATTTATGTTAGATGTATAATGGGTTTCATGATTTGTACAATTTAAATTGGATTATTCTCCATCTAAAATTTGGCCAGAGTTTTGGGCAGTCTCAATTGCCATACAGTAATGCCATGCATACAACTGAAAGGTTGAATTTATTAGTAGGCATATTAATGAAAGCAATTATATGGGCTCTTTGGTCCTTATATCTTGAAAAATTAATACTACTAGTTCGCTAAGCTTTATTAATTTTTAAAGAATTTTAGAGCATAGACCATTTATACATAATTGGATGTAGTGGGCCTACGGTCTTGATTATAAGATATGCTTCCAACTAAAAACTTTACATTGCAAATAATCAATGGAGAATGCAAACTGTGAGTCCTGCCATATACCACGTTGCACATGATATGGTAGTACATGTGTGAGTGAGATTTTCAGTCATATTGGTTACACTATTTAGATGTTTTGTGTCATCATCAACATGTTTAAGTCTTTGAGCCGCAATGTACAGACTGCATGGATGGATAAACAAATTGTTCATTTGCTTTACATGTTATGGCCTGCTTAATGAGTAAAAAACATGGTATATTGTGCAAAAGGTCAAGGTAATTTGGCCTACCTAGTGGAAGGCTAAGATCTATCACGCATACTCAACTATAATGGCATACATGAATTCATGAAAATAAGAATAAGAAAATAAAAGTAACTAATTTACTATCATGCAAAACCATTTCCTACTAATGTCAGACAGTGGGCATAAACCATGCAAAAGTTCAGTCCCATATCAAGAAGATTATTTATTTTCCAAATCAAGTTGATTCACTCATTAGATGGTCAAAACTTTATATTTTTGCAAACTATCATTGATAAGTCGGGCCCATATAATGAGTAAATTTACCATATTTTCTTAACTAACTATAATATTCAGTTTTTATGTGGATTTTTTTTTAAAAAAAATAATTGTACCAATGCCAAGTTTGCTTGTTGATATCACTCAACTTCTCATTCCAATCAAACATTATAATCTTTCTATGGCAAGCACACCTCTTCTCTTCTTAACTCTACAAAGCATAACATTAGACATCACTGCATTTGATTTTGTCAAATAATAATGAGTAAGATATTGATTAGCATCATTAAAAATGTTTAACTTACATAATTAAAAATATTTAACTTACTTTTTAATATGCAGTTAAAATCATTTAATATTTGATTGTAGTGTTAATTCTACTTCTCTTTAACAATTATTCCTTTTACTCCATTTACTCCAACATCTCAAATAATCATACAATAGTCAAAAAATTTCATGAAAAACTCACTATCTATATACTCAGGTGAGTTAAAAAAACGTTAAATATCAATTGAATTTTAAAATATTAGAACTTGGATTTAACCAGAATAAACTTTTGTATTTGAGTAACGAGATAAATATAGTTGTTATCCATGCACCATATCATCATATATGAATGATTTAATGTGTCATGAAATTTGAACCAGCGATGCTAACTAGCAGTGCTTAAATCATGTATTTGAAATGAGAAATACATCGAGACTTCTGGTAATAAAAAATGTAGTAAAAAAGTATCTTAAACTGAGCCGTTTATGTTGTGGGCCCAAATTTAGATGGCTTATAAACCTTCATTTTTTTTTTCTCCCGTTAAATGAAGTATGTAATTGGCAGATATTTAATTGACCATTGAAATGATATTAGCCAACTGTTTGAATTTGCATATGATTCTCCATTAATGATAGGCTAGAATCATTTCACTAATATGATTTTGGATGACTCCCTATTCCCAGTGGGTCCCGGAAGGCTACTCTGGGTTAATTTCTTTCAATTACAATTCATGAGTGTTGGGACCATTGACCTAAGGCTCTGCGGATTAGATGCAACCACCGGACTCAGCTGAGTTGGTGTGGCCCTGACCATGGGGCCCACCTCAATGTATGTGTTGTCTATCCGTCTATCCATGCCGTCCATCCGTTTTGCCAGCTCATTGTAGAACAACTTCCATCACACATTTCACACGTGTCAGAGGTCTGGGCTATGCATTGGGGGCACACGTTTAGATCTCCTGGTTTATAAAGCATGTTGTTCTATCCTCGGGTGTTCAAAAGAAATCACGGCTAAACAAATTTCTAGCCGTCCATTTGTTTAATGCATTGTGGTCCACCTGACAAGTTAAACTGCCAGATTTTTTGGGTAGAAGATATAAATAATGTGGCCCTACTAATGAAAAGCACAGATCTTGGACACGTGCGCCATGTTTGCATGTGCGATTGCATGTAGATGGATCATGGGCGTGCCTCCGGACACTTCTGCATTTTTATAAGAGTTACTGTAGACATTGACCTCGGCTTTGTACGGATACTCGGCTTTTCGATCTTAATATTGGGATTCTCGGTTCATTAATCCAGACCATTAGTCTGTTGAATCCAACCGTGGATGGGATCATGGGCTAAAAAGATCCCATATATAACGACCCTATCTTTTAACATTGGGACTTTTTAGTTGAACGTGAACCGTTAATGTGTTTCTCTTCCTAAATGCCTATTTCCAAGATAAAAATAAAATGTTAGCTTGGTCCTGTCAAGAAGTCACTGGGGCAGGGTAAAAATTAGGCTAGTTCATTCATCGGATAGGCCAAACGTGCACGTGAACACGAACCTTTAGCCAATTTCATTCAACCGTCTATAAACTGTGTACGTATATGGCCCACTTAGTCAGAAGAGCAGATTGAATTGTAACAATAGGAGTCTAGATGGCATCACTCATGCGTGTCAGGTTAGGAAATGTGAGAGACAAGTACATAAAATGTCTATACCAGGCAGATAAGGAAACTGAGCAATTTTTTAGAGTTGTACACGAGTCGAGTTAGCTCGCTAGATTTGACTCGGAAAAGCTCACTCACATTGGCTCAAAGTTGGATTTAGACTGAGTTGAGTTGGTTCCTAGAGCTAGAAAAAATTTGAAGCGGATTATGAGCTTGCCCGGGCTTGACTCGGCTCGGATCAAACCTCAGACTTGTATCGAATTAGGTCGGTGACTCGGTTATCTTGCTATGGTTGTTGCTTGCCAAGTGTTTGATGAAATGACTCAGTGAAGTGTTGGCGAGAAAAGAATAGATATGTTGTGTGTTTGATTTTGATGTTGTGTGCTGGGTGTTTGATTTTGATGTTGAACGCTAGGTGTTTGATGAAATATCCGAAAAATATTGTTAGTATTTTGCATTTTATGAAAAAATTAAGATGCATTACAGGTATTTGATAAAATGACGTAGAGGTCTAAATTGGCGGGACGACCGAGCCAAGCGGAGTTCAAGCTCAGGTTAGCTATTGACCAAGCTGAGCCGAGTTGTGTCAAGCTCGAGTTGGATCGACCTTGTACAATGATACAATTATCCCAGTTTCTGATTGTGCGAGTGGGGCCCACTTTATGTAATCCAAACCGTTGAGAATACGAGCCTCACTATTACTATTTTATGCACCAAAACTATTCTAGATAAGAAAATTCTAAACCTTTCGATAGGCGGCCAACAAAATAACGGTCTAAAAACTAAACACAGTAATGGTTAGCGAGTTCTTCAAATCTGGGGATTATAGGTGCAGGGTCCATCTAAGGTGGGTCCCACCATCATATCAACGTCTTGGATCACTGAAACACGTGCCACCTTTCACGAATTGAAACTCTGAACCTAACTTTATATAATTCAGGAGAAATACTTTGCTACTCTTCCAGAGGGTGATAGATGGTACGCATGCGCATAGAATTGCATACTCAGAACCATTCAAGTTAAACTGTTCAAATTGTTGTTCTGAGATTAAATGTATTATGAACCAAAAATCATAATAATTTAATTATCTGGCTATCTATGGGTCTGGTCCAAATTTAATGGATGGTTAAAATATGAAAAATATCCAGCAATCTTATTTCCACAATTAATATTATGGTCTTGGTACCGTAAACAGTGGGTTCTATCATTCTAGCCGGTTTAACTTAAGTTAATGTCCAACTAATAATTTGAGAGTGCCTGACTATCAAGTGTATACACAGCCCGAGTATCTATAGCTCATATTTTCGGGAGGATTTCCGCAATGCTCTGTCGAAGACTCCATGGTCGCACTCTTCAGATTTTCAGTCAACATAAGTGGGGCGATGGATCAGCAACACAAACCATTGATACAATGGCCCACAATGTTGCATATGTAAATCCATTCCGTCCAGTAGGTGATAACTCTTTTATGAGCCGTACATACAAAATATTATAGTAATAAAAAACTCCAACGGGATACAATGATGCCAGCTCTTAAAATCTATAATTTCCCATGGTGTGTGGTGTGGTCCGTGTGAGTTGAGAATTAGGCACGTTTTTGTCTATTGACTTCATCCTTGCGAGATACACCTGATTAGCGGGTTTTAATAAAGATAAACATCATGGTGTCCCCATATTCAAACCTATGGTCTCCATCCTATTCCTATACCCAATGTTCCTCTTGGTGTGGCCCACCTGAGTTGTGGATTTAAATGAATTTTTTCATTAAAGTCTATAATCAGGGAGAAATCTGATGGATGAAATAGATTTTACAAGTACAACTGCTGGTCCCACAGAACTTGAGTGTCCTATTGTATCTGTAAAAAGATTTTTGGAAAGGATTTCAGCCCTATATATACAAAAGTTGATCCATTGTTTTGTGAAATAATTATCAAAGTAGGTGGTGTCTTTTAGGGTAATTATTTTTCTCGCTAATGGGAAATTTTGATGATGGAAGACTATTTTTAGGATGCGGACGGATGAAAATATCCCTCGGGCACAGGTAAGAAACAGATTCCTAAATAAGTCTGTGCAAGCGGGGCCTAGTTTAGTTACCTATGTTTGTGGACACCGGTGAAAAATATACCCTTATTTGGTAAAAGAATGCTCAGCTACACACCGATTCTATCAGAATTATTGGGAATTTTTTCGGAACTTTTTTTTCTTTTTTTTTTTTAACACACGCACACACCTCCACACACTCACGCTAGTGGAATTTCACCGCCTATGGGTACTCTAAGGCTGTGTTTGTTAACGCTGAATATTTACACTTAACGCAGAATGAGAAAAAATTTTCGTGTTTAGTGGTGTTTGTTAATGCATTGTGAACGCGGAAGATGAAAAGCAGTAAGTGGTTTTTCACTGAATTTTTTCTGTGATAGGAGTATGGCTTAATAGTGAACGCGGAATGCGCTCCGTGATTTTTCATTAAACAAAAAATTTTTACTTTCAAAAGTAGCCTTTTATAAGTTAAACGGAAACGCGCAATACCAAATCAACCTTTAACCTGTGAAACTTCTTTATACCCCACCATGATTTATGTGTTTGATCCACATTATCCATCAAAATTTTCAGTTAATTTAAGGTGTGATCCAATAAAAGAAGTAGGTCCAATGATTAATTGGACCATAAGGTGGGGATTGAAGGTCCGCCGTTAAAAACTTCTTGAGAGCTGGAGAAGTTTCAGATCAAGCTGATATTTGTGTTTTAACTTCATCCACGTCTACATGACCTAATGAATAGGTTGGATGGTAAAAAAATATCACAGTGGTGTCCCATGTAACTTTGATCTCTTTGAACCGTTCATACATCGGACGCTCTGAATGGGCAATTCTATGGGCGGGCCCACCGTAATGTATCTGTACATCCAAACCCTTTATCCCTTTTCTCATATTATTTTAAAGCATCAAAACAAAAATGAGGCAGATCCAACAATCAAATGGACCACATCACAAATGTGTAATATTCCGAATTTTGGCCAATCTGGGATTTGACGTCCTTAGGCAGTGGGTCAACTAAAACACCCGAAAAATCGCTCAGAACTCAATTCTATAGCCAAAGAAACCACTTAGGATTAATTCCTATGGAAATTAAGCGTAAGTTAGCTAGCGCAACGTTAGAGTAGCTGGGAAATAGTCCCTGATCACTTTAAATACGTTCTACAAGACCCAAATCGAGTAGAACCAATGACTCTATAATACTCTATAACCTCGGATCAAACTCTAAGCAGGTTTGTTCTCTGGACCACTTTGAAATTTTGTATTGGATCTAGACCGCGCGTCGAAAGTCCGATACCTCCTATCTTAGACCATTAGGACCGCCCAGCTGGACTTGACAATCATTTCAAAAATCAAGTCCAACCGATAAGCACAGGCTATTTCATTGAGCCCGGACTGAAGAGAGTGCGAATAGGGACAGAATTGGAATTTCAAATTCAAATCTGGCACACGACTTGACGCGTCAGTATTGAGCGTTCTGACCGTCAGAATTCAGCCAGATTACACCCTCGGATCAGGAAAAATTTCTATTTCATATCATGAGACTTTCAGCCCTAATCTACGTGCGGTGACCGCTGAACTGAAACTGGTCCGCTACGCGCGATCTGCGAACCCTGCCGGACTGAAAACTTAACACGTGCTAGATCTGGTATGCATGAGCTTAAGTCCGATCGCATTCGAACAGGGGACCACCAGAAAGCATCTTTTGGACCGAAACAGCTCCGAATTGGTTATGCACTAAGTGAACCTTGTACCGGAGCCTATTTTGGGCGTTTTAAAGCTTATAAAAAGGGTTGAAACCCTCACTCCTCTCTCCCATCCGAATTTGCAAAAATTCCTAGTTTGGGAGAGAGAAAAGGTGAGAGTTTGTGAGAGAGAGTAGGATAGATTTTTCCTGCCTTCGTGCCATCTGTTGCACGTGTTTCAGCAACACATCCCAATCACCTGGCCGATGATTCCTCCACTTTTTCAGGTATGAAATAACCCTAGAAAGTTGTTGATTTGAGGTTTACTAGGATTCATAGCTTGTTAGCTGACGTAACTCGTGAATTAGGTTCTCTTATCGCTGTAGACGAAGCGTATACGCTCCGTTCGAAACGACGCATCCATAAGAGATAAGGTGCGGATTTTAGACGCTTTGATTGACTGTTTCCAAAGCTTTCAATGACGTTTAATAGTAGATTATCGACGGCATCGCCGTTTGACATGTACAACATGCTATCCGTTTCCTGTTTCGTAAATCAACGAAGAATATGAGATTTAGGGCATTTTAGTCATTTGTAGGAAGTATTGATTACATTCATATTTTGCTGATGTGATTGACATGGTTTGTTGTCGCATTAGAAAGTTAGGAATACGTGCATAATTAGTTTGGCGAAGAGATTCGCCAAATTGCGCACTTCGGGTCGACATACTATATGTAGACTTAAGTGTGCAGTGTATGTGTTTGTATAAATGCTTGTATTAGTATGTATTGAATTAAATGATGTTATGAATTAGTTTGAGATGGATTTCTCAATTTATATGTTGACATAAATGATTTTCTATATGTTGACTATGTACATGATTCCATACTATGCATGAAATGTATGTGCTTGAAGATTTGCTTAAGTTGAATGTTATAACATGTGTTAACATGCTCACATGATTGTATTTCAATTCCAATACTCCTACATAAATTGCTGATGTGAATTCATATGTGTTTGGGACTATACTTAGTCCAGATAGTTGGTAACCGAGCGAATTCGTGGTTGGCTGGTCTTGGCCACGAACGACGAGTCGATGAACGCGAGTCGTGTTTGGAGTCGGCGGCAGTGGTTAGGCCACGCGAAGTGTTTTACGCACTTCATGTCGTTTGACTTGAGATGCGATCGCTCTAGTCGAGCCCGTCAAGTAACCCAACTGGCCGATGTATGTTCACCCTGCATGAGTCATAACTGCTTGAACCTAGGGTACTGAACTTACCATTGTAAACCCTGTTAACCATGGTACCTTAATCCACGAAGACTCATGAGCCGGGCATGGTGGTATGGGACACTGTGGTCGAGCTGTCGGCCTACGCTGGGGCCACAAACCTCCCCGTAGTGACCAGTGAGCACCTAGTCTCGTGAGCAGATTATGGTGGTATGAGACACTATATTCTAGCTTTCGGCCTACACTGATCAGGTGATGAGTCCTTTGTAGTGACCGCGAGCGTATTCTGAGTCTACGGGAGGCGACGACCCTTCAGTAGCAATAGAGTACAGTAGGCCTGCATTGATAAGGTGATGGGGGAGCGGTGCAACGAGTGCGAGCAACAGCCCTGGCAGCCCTTACAGCGACCTACAACATATACATCGTATGAGATTACTAGGAGTGACAACCCTAGACAGGATCTGTGTTGGGATTGATACAAGGGAAGTACTTTAGTTTCCCAATCCTGCTGTTTGAATGGACTAATAACAACTCGGAAATCATATCACCATAACATTGCATGTGCCTGGAAGATGTGGAGCACTTGAGGGACGATTGCATGCCGCGGTCGTAAGATGGTGCCGTATGAGGGAGATCGTCGGTGAGGGCATACATCACGTCATGTCATATTGTATTAACAACAGTATTAGGATTGTTTGATTTACTGCTTACTATTATCGCATGATTGATTTAAGAACATGTAAATCTTTGCTCTATTATTCCACTGAGTTAGCTACTCATTCCCACGTTACGGGATGGTGTTTGCAACACCCACCAGACCTTGTTATAGATGCAGGTGATGCTGAGATCCGGGAGGCAGAGCCAGACTTTGACGAGGACCAAGACGAGTTCTCGTACATGCAGTACCATGATGGCTTTGCGTAGGTGACCTGGATCAACGGGACTCTTTAGTGGGACTATTTTGGACATTTATTTTTGTTTCTTTACATGTATATGAGACTCGGTGATGTATTCATACTTTAGTGACAGTTGAGATCTACTTTATTTTTCCATACAGTGATATATATATATATATATATATATATATATATATATATATATATTGTTTAGTCTTCCACTTGCTTTTATCACTGGATCTGGAGTATGAATTACAGTTTTGGTATACTTTTACTCATGTGAATGCTTTAACTCGGACAACATTGAATCATAATCATTTTTGTTGCATAAGTGACGGTCTGGAACTCGGGAGTTGAGTTTATACACGACCCCCGATTTTCAGGGTGTTACAAAATGACTCTTGCATTTAATGCAACTGGTGCATTTTAATGCAACCAAGATTATTATTTGGTGTGGTCCACTTGAGCATTGGTTCGGCCTCATTTTTGTGTTCATGCCTTAAAATAATCCAAGAAAAGGGATTGACGGTTTGGATGTATATATACATCACGGTGGACCCGCCTAGAGAACTACCGGTTCGGAGCTAGGGACGGGCGGGGGTAGTACGCAATCCGCGTCCTCCTTAAAGACGTCGCCTGGATTGGCTACTCCCACTGCAACGAAATCGGATTGCGTACTGACACTCAGTACGCTTTTATCATATTGAGTAAACTCAGTTGAGACCACTGTTAATGTATGCGGTTTATCCACACCGTCCATCCATTTTTACTGATAATTCTAGTAGTTGATACCAAAATTGAAGTGGATCCAGAGCTCAAGTTGACCATTACATAGGAAATAGTGTGGAATAATGATTTCCACCATTGAAACCTTCCTAGGGTCCAAATTAATTTTTATTTGTCATCCAACCTGTTCATAATCACAAAGACATGGTGAAGAGAAACCACAAACATCAGCTTGATCCAAAACTTCTTTGGCCTCTAAAAAATTTTCAATGGTAGAGGTTCAATCAAACTGTTTCCTGTAGTGTGGTCCACTTGAGATTTTACTTTGCTTCATTTTTAGAAAATAGTCCTAAAATTATCTGTTAACATGGATTAACGGAGTGGATAAAATAAAAAATTAACAGTGGACCCCACACAGTTTACTCAGTATGCTAAGGGTACTGAGTTACTCGGTACGCAATTCACTTCCCATTGCCACCGGCCAGTGGCTGATGGTCAGTGCTCTGTGGGCCCTACCATGATGTATGTGTTTCATCCATGCCATCCATCTATTTTTTAAGATCATTTCATGGTATGGGACAAAAAATTAAGTATATCAAAATCTCAATTGGGCCACATTATAGGAAACAGTGTTGAATGAGCGTCGACCATTAAAAACCTCTTAGGAGCTGGAGAAGTTTCGGATTAAGCTGATATTTGTGTTTTCACTTCATCCAAGTCTACATGACCTGATGAATAGGTTGGATGGTAAAAAAAACATCACAGTGACCCAAAGGTTTCAACGGTGGATGTCATTATCACTTTAGCATCCTTTGGGGTGGTTCACTGGAGTTGTGGACCTGCTTAATCTTTAAGATTATATATTAAAACAATATGACAAAAATGAAGAACGGCTTAGATAAAATACTTACATCACGGTGGGCCCCACAAAGCTTGCCCGGACGGTAATTCTTTGAGGCGGGGGTAGGATGCAATCCGCGTCGACAGCGGATAGGCAGGGAGGGATTGCCATTGAAGTGACATCACCAAGTTCTGTGGGCCCCACCATGATGTATGTTTTGTATCCATGCCGTCCATCCATTTGGAGAGATCATTTTAGTATAAGATCCAAAGAAAGAGTTACATACAAAGATCCAATGGACCCCACCATAGAAAATAGTGGAGAGAGTGACACCACCATTAAAAACTTTTAAAGGCCACAAAAGTTTTGGATCAAGCTGATGTTTGTGTTTTCCCTTCTTTAATGCTTTTTAAACTTTTGAATATGTTGGATTTCGAAAAAACATTATGGTGGACCTTAAGATGGTTTCAATGGTGGACATCAATCTTCCCATTGTTTTCTGTGGTGGGGTCCCCTAAAGCTTTGGATCTGCCTCATTCTCCGGGTCATGCATTAAAATAATATCTCCAAATGAATGGACGTGGTGGATACAACACATACATCATAGTGGGGTCCACAGAACTTGGTGACGCCACTTCTGTTGTGTGTCTCGATAATTCGTGCCCATCTACACCAGCTGTATAGCTGGATACCAAACGGATTTGCTACTCCCCTGCCACCATTTCGGTTGGTGGTGGTCCGGCCAAGCAAGTTTCGGGTTTGTATAAGTGGGACCCATGCTTTAATGATCCAAACCATTGATATGATAGCTGTACAGTGGACGGTGCATGCAACAAAATTTTCTCCAATAAGAATATCATGATCATTGGATCTCTATCAATTTACCTGTTGGGTATGGACCGTTGATTAATTTATTTTGTAACTAACTGATTGATGCCTTCTAATTGAAGTGTTAGGATTTTCATACGTGGGCTTTTATTGGCTTTGATGCCAACAACAGGCCCAATTTGAATGAAATGATAAAAATAGGAGTAGACCCACGTATGTTAGGCTTCTAATTCACAGTTATAAAACCTTGAAATTGGTACGGTTCTTCATCTATGGCTCATTAGAGAGGTTCTATCTTGATTTGGTAATTTAAGTCTATAGTAGAGTGCACCGGTCGAGTACTTGTTGCACTAGGTCAGGGAATAGTTCAAGTCCAGCCCATGAGCTCAGGACTCAAGTCTACACGAAAGAATCAATCGATTTTTCGTGTGGTACACCGGGCGCAGATTGGATGAACGTTCGTAGGAAGTTCTTGCGTAAAGATGCCGGGTGGGGCCCACCACCATGTTTTTAGAAAATATACTCCGTTCATTTGTTTTGCAAGCTAATTTTAGTACAAGCGACAAAAAAGATATGGATCCATGACTCGAGTGGGCCACAAGAGAGGAAACGGTAGATATATAACGTTGATGATCATTGAGCTCTGAGTTGTACGAATGGTAATCTGCATCACGTGTAAAACATTTCCAAACAGGAGATAGAGGCAAATGTGTCAAATTAACATATTTCAGATATTTTAGATGTTTATTAACAAATGGATTGTTTCAAATTCAGTACTTAATTTTTAGACTTCAGCCATGATTATCAAACAAGTTTTCCGACTTCAGATTTTAGACTGAGGCTTCAAATTTCAGATTCAGGTTTTATACTACAGATTTAACAAACAGGCCTAAGTAGAGTTTATCACCGGGGCAAGAGTAAGGAACCTTTTTCGAAACTCATCTTCAATGATATGATATCAAAATCTGAACCGTCCATGTGATGTATTGAAACTCACGGGCGCAACTATCACTACGATTCAAAACTTTGGTAGCCATTTGATAACTTTGATGTGCATGCTGACCTGTGCATATGCGCACCTTTGCACACATGTCATGGGCCTGAAATCTGAATGGTCCATGTGATGTGACAACTCATGAAACTTTTAAAAGCTAATTTTCACATTGATCCAAAACTCTGATGGCTATAGAAAAGATAGATACAAATTAAGGGAGGAAATTGTTTAATTTAGCAATGGCACACCAAAGTTATGGATCAAAGTAAAAGTTGGGCACTAGGAGGTTTCATAGGGTGATGAATCATAAGAACCGTTCAGATTTTGGAATAACAACATGTGTGTAACGAGTTATGGAAAAGTTCTCACGATGACTCGTTAGAACTGGTGCGCAGCTGAGTATAGCGTATGTGATGTATCTCGCTGAGATCACTGGTAAGATAAAGGGCTCTTCACGTAAACCATCTGGAGGTGGCCCAACTACCCGAACGGCCTGGATCAAACGCGGTGAAACAGATTCCGCAGGCATTCATGAGCGAGCATCAAAGCATTTCTCAAGGGGGAGTTATATTTGATACTCTATATCCAGGCTTAATACGCAGGCACTCATAAATTATCATGTGGCATAAACATTAACTCAAATTAAACCGACTAAATTTTATCAAGCACTCGATTTTAGTTATAATCTCAAGATCAGATTGATAGAATGATTGTAACCTCTGATTCATGGACACTTGTCTGTTGCAATGGGCCCATGGGCTATTTTTCATCTTCACCGTCCAATTAATGCCACCAATCCGATATTCCGATAATCAAATAAGCTTGATTTTTGGATCATGATACATCCCGACCGGGGATCATAGTTTGGACAGTTTAATTTGAATTACTTATATTTCACGTGTCTAATTTCTAAGCAATTACGAAGTGCCTGCGTATCATTCATCACACTCCGCCAGAGTATCAAACTCTTTCTCTTTCTCAAGCTACAAAATCAGGAACTGGCTTCCTCAACCGCGGCCTGTACCATTTTCGAGGATAGAAATTCGAAGCAATTGCCGAAAATGGCCCACCCTTCCAACCTCTATCTCTTCGCTTACAACTCTCTTCAAGCTTTCGGATGGTAATTCTAGTAATTTTACTCTCTCGTCCTATACCCCTGCCCATTTCTCTCTCTAAATTCCTTTCTTAAAATTTCCAGGATGCTTTCTCTCTCTAGAATTCTAAGCAGTTTCATCACCACCAACTCAATCAACGGTGCATACGCCTCTGCTGGAGACATCATCTGTAAACTCTCATTCTCTCTCTACATTTCAAACTCGTTTCAGTTAATTACGAGAACTAATCACCTACACACGCATGTACGGTTCTCTTTGATTAGTAGGGAATGGATTTTGTTATTTTTACTCTTTTGCCATTTTTTGTTTCTTTTGAAGGTTTGCTGCAAACAGCGTCGTTTCTGGAAGTTATCCACTCTGCCATCGGTAGGTTTCGGGGTTCTCATTCTCAGTAACCCGGTTTCGTAGCCCGTGGGAGTACCCGAAATTGTAGCCCGCGGGAGATATGCCCCCGTCTGTCCTTGCAGCTGGACCATACAGCCGATGGGAACCACTGGCGATTTGCAACCACGCATTCCACTCGGAGATCCTCAGATCCGGCCTTTTCTTTTCGATTATTTATTTGTCGGCTGTGGTGGGGCCTACAGGATACCCGATTGGCGGGGTTTTTAAAACGTTGAGGCATCCGGTCTTTGAATAGACCGGATTTACGGTTTCGATCAACGATGGAAGGTCTCATGGCGGTGGAAGTCCCGTGGACTACGATTTGTGGTACTCGAGCGGGGTACCTGCCTTTCTAGGGCATTTATTATGGAGAGCGGTTCACCTACAGGCGCCTACTTCTAATCCCGACAAATCTCGTTATCGGCAATTCCTGGGCAGAAGGGAGATTTCAAATTTAGAGGTTCCGCGCGCCCCCCCCCCCTCCCCCCCCCCCCCCCCCCCGACTATTATCGGTACACTTACACTCACCAAAAATAAGATATTTAAAAATATTAATTGTTAAATAAATAAATAACTTAAATTATATATATAGATAAGAAATTCTTTTAAGGTTTTTAATATTTTTTAGGTAATATCACAATAAAAGCATGATATTTTAAAATCTGCCGAGATTTTCTTGAGGCGGTGATGCATGATACCCAAGGGAGGACATCATGCTTCTTTCCTTGTGAGATATGATCATATTTATAAAGAAGTGGTTTTGAAAGAGTGGACACTATTTTGTGCTCTACCACTTTACAGACTTCTATGTACCCTACTGGGAAGGAAGTTTATCATATGACCTTATTATATATGTATTCATGCTCCAATCCTTCTACTTTCATGGTTATCCACCAAAGATCTATATCCCATGCTGATCAAATTGACTATGAAATCTAGACTATCGTATGATCATCAAGTACAATCAAAATAATTTTAATGATTAAAATATAACTTCAACGGTTGAAAACCTTCATAAAGTTGTTTAAAAAGTGCTAGGCCAAGTGGTAAAACACCTTGATGAGTCCCTGATTTAATCAAATCTAGTCATAAACATGTTTTTCGTGAAACTGATGGATTCATTATCAATCCATGCAAGAATCAACAGACCTTGATGGACATACCTAGCTACATCAACTTTTAATAGCCTTGCGTTGGCCATGTAAAGAGAGCTAAAGTCATCTAATGAAGATCGTGACCCTTGCACCTCCTCGGGTGTAAGGATTAATCATCTTTCCATACAACATCAAATCTAAACATAGTTCAGGCTAATGAGCCCCTAAAATAGTGATTGATCTCGATCCACCAATGCAAGTGCCCAACAGTCCACAACAGAATCCTCTATACGTGCACACTTATACTCTTGTGTATCAGGGTGAAGGATTTCTGACGCCAAGTTGGCCCTGATGGTGGAGATTGTCCATCCCGACCCAAGTCAGTCCCCTCACACAGGATGACCGTACATCTTATCGTATGATACCCATAAGTGTTTCTCTAGTACCGATGAAGGTCATGACATAACAGGGTACTAACATGACCATCATGTTCAATCTTGAGTTCATAAGGACAACTAGAGAAGTTGTTCCTTTGCGTAAGCCATATCCATATATGTTTATGACAACATATATCAACTAAGGCACAACATTTTGTTAAGTAAGGTCAGATGGTCATAATTTATGGTTGAGATTGCCCCCATCACATCTACATGGCTAGTGGATTAGGGCTCACATTGGCTTTCTAAGGCACGACTCCAATAGTTCATTAGGGCCATGGCTGGCCTTAACTCAACCCATTGCCACCCCCGCCCCCAAGTGATTTTCCGCGGCTCAAAACGCATGGTGCAGTTTGCTTCATCATCATCATCTAAGCCTCATCTCAACTAATTGGGGTCGGCTGTATGAATCCTTTTTGCCATTTCACTCTAAACATGGGCCATAATTTCAATTAGACCATAGGTCATCAAGTCTTTTCTTACTGCCCTCATCTACGTCCTTTTAGGCCTTCCCCTTGCCCTTTTAAAGCCTTACCAACTGTTAGATTTTTCAAAATGCAATAGACATTTAAATTTGTTCAAAAGATTTAATATGTGATTAAACCCTATGGATCTCCGTTTCAAGATTTTAGAAAACCCAAAACTAGAACACACTACTTGTATGTGGAATCCATTGAATTGTTGCTACCGATCTTCCAAAATAGGAAGTCTTTTCCCAATCTATCCCAAATGGAGGATAGGAGGAGATCCAAACATGTTAGCCCTGAATATGGCTATTGGCGATGCAAGAACTCTCCACAAAGTGGACCCTACATGCGTCATGTGTGTGGCATAGAGGAGAGAGAGAAATGCCCCCTCTCTGTCTCAAACCTCTCGTCTTCTCTCTCTTTGGGTCTCTATGATGGCACCCTTAGGAGCTTGGGCATCCAAGGCTCTCTCTTCATCAACCCTATTCCCCTGAGATATGATTTATTTATAAGGAGGAAGCTAGAGTTCCAGGGGAGACACCAGTTATGATACTCCGCCATGCTATAGACTTCAATATATGCTCTATTGCGTCAAAAGTTTGTGACCTTGTATTAACCATGCACCACAATCGACTAAATCCCTCCACTCACTGTAGCCATCATTCTTAGCCAATATCCCATGCCGGCCTATGTATGAGCCGCCAGATCTTAACCATTGGATTTTCATCAAGTTTGGTTTAAAACAAATCAACAATGAAAATTAAAAGCTAGTAGTTGAAAGCCTTTGATTAACCAATAGAAAACCTTTGATGCATTGGCCAGCCTTTGAAACACTTATTGAATGGTTCAAACCATAAGATTAACCCACAAGTAATGTCCTGGGCAAACCAAATGGATTCCTTGTTGAATTGTGTGAGCTTTGACGGACCTTGATGCATGTGCCCAACCACACCCACTTTTACTGGCCATGAGATGACCGCTGAAAGTGAGCCAAGGCACATTATTATCAGGACCTGTGTCCCACACATCCTCAAGTTTGGGGATTCGTCGGAGCAAGTGCACCAATGATTCGATCTAGTCCGAGTATGATGAGTCTTCTAGTCTATAGAGAGTTGTCCTCGATACTACCTATGTAAATGCCCAATAGGTCCAAACTAGGAGCCTATATTCATGTCACACTCACACTCTTGTGTGGGGCGGGGGCCAAGGCACACGACTCATTGTCGTGTCCGATGGTGGGGACATTCCATCCTGACTCGTTGTCAGTTCCCTCACACAAGATGACTGAAGTAAACCTCTCCCTTGGCTAGAGGTCATTGTGTCCAATCTCGAGTTCCCAAGGACAAACAGAAGAATTCCTTTCTATAATCCATATGACTTTCATGTTCCACACACATTAATGAGGGTAATGAATGAATGTATTATATAATAAACCAAGGTATAAGAATGCAACACTGGTTTTCCAAGGCACACTCCCAACACCAACTCATTCCTTCAATTTGTAGGGGGTAAATGATCAGTTCTCTTAAATAATTATTTTTCTCATCTCCCCCATTAAATGCATGCAACATCAGAAATAGCCCTGTACCACAAGGACTGGTGTAGGCACCTGTGTAGAATGCTCCTTTTTTTCCCCCCTCCAACATGTCAGTTGTGTAGAATATCTGACCTGTCCAAAAGGTGGGCTCCACAATGAAGATCCATTGGGGTGGAAATGTTATCAATCAGCTGAGTGGGTGGGCCACACCTGTATACTGATTCAGATCATTGGATGTCCATTGATTTCTACGGTGTAGCACACCTGATAAGTGGACCACCATGATTGTTGCCCTGGGTGATGTTTTTGGTGGGCTCACATTTTGCCCTGCTCAGATGTTCTTTGTAGGTGACACATTTGCAGGAATGAAAAATGTGTATATGAAAGGTCACATGTGATGTTGCCTGGGATTTTATTTTATTTTTAAATATCTAATTTGATTTTCTTTTTCAAATTTGAGGTATTGTTCCAAGTGGGGTGCTGCTATCTCTGATGCAATGGGGAGGACGGACGCATTTCTTGCTTGCGATTGTTCGCAAGATTGTTGAGGTTCTCTCTGAAAGAATATTGAAAAGAAAAAAGATAAATGTGTCAATTTACATTGAAATTATATGATTTATTTATTTGCTTATTCTAATGTATGTGTCGGCATGCTTTGATATGGCAAGTTGCTATAATTATATTGTGATTGGGTCGGGTCTGTTTAATCCTTTTTTTTTTTTTTTTTAAAAATGGAAAAATCTTGTAAATAGGGTTTGGATGCACTACTGAACTGAATTGCAATAATTAGTTCTGTGAAGTGGTAATGACCCAACTTGAAAGTAAGGTGATTGCTATTTAGAGCTTAATCCCTCAGAATTAATGCCAAGGATGGTAACTACAATTTGGTGATTGGATCAATGACTGCAATCCATTTTGGTAGTTCCTCCAAACATACCCAAAAGGAATACAACTGCAATTTGAGGGGTACTTCCTCATCATGTATGCTATGAGAATTCCAATTTGGTCATTTCCCCTTATTTTAACTAGTCATCTGAATTCAATTAGGTATTTGCATCCAAAGGCATTGTTTAGTTTTACCGGTGGGCTTATGTATTTGATAATAGAGTGATTTTTCCAACATTGATTAACAAATTGAAAATTTTGAAAGTATGATGTTAATTATTGAAATCTTATGTTTCTGGGTATTGTTGGATGGTTCTGTGCATGCCTTAATGTTTCTATGGGAGAATTCTTTGTTCTTCTAGTCAATGCACTACCGGATAGCTAAGTATGGGATCCACGTTATGTCGATTCATTCATTTCTTGTATGATATCTTAATAGAGAAATGCTGTAGCGCTCATAGAGCATTAATGTTGCTCCTGGTGGCAGTGGGACACGTAAGTCTAATCTATTGTTCTAGACCATTCATTAGGTCCAAAACATATTTCATGGCCACCAATCAGACAAATATTAACCATTTGATCAATGGCTTTTAACATGGACAATCAAGGTCATTTACAAAAAATTAGGTCCCAACAACAATTTGATCCATCTATTTCTTAGGACCCATCACGGATTGCTTATGATTCTGAAGAATCACTTTGTTAGGCAACTGTAACCATCTCATCCATGGCTTACAAAAAGGATGCTATAGAAGATAAGGCTAAATCAAGGATTGATTAGTTAATTTGATCAGTGCAATTTTTGCATGATAGCCCATGAATTGTGTTCTGGATTCAATGGACAGTTAACTTATAGTGAACTGATGCAACTAGGATCACTATAAGTTATATTTCTCTGAGAGAATTGGAGCATCCCTCATCTTAATAATTCTTAAGCACTGTTTGGCAGATGCCGAAAAAAGAGTTTAGAAATCGGTTGATCTCATTTTAGTTAACAGCAATGATGTATTAGAGATCTTGATTTCTAATACATAATTACCGTTAGCATGAATTCATTATGTATTAGAGATTAAGATATCTAATACATAATTGTTGTTAACTAAATTGTGATTAACTCATTTCTAGGCATCTACCAAACACTATCAGATGTTTTAACACCCCATAAACAGAAGTCTAGAAGCCCTTCCCATGCTGTTTTTTTTTTTCCCTCATTTTGTTGCAAAAGTTTCTTTCAATTAGCCATCAAATGCTAGGTTGTGGGGCATCTAATTGTTTTATTTCCATGATATATTTTTCTTCTATAGGTTCAAGAGCTCCCTTCAGTCTTCATAACTTTCGTTGCATGGAGTATAAGTGAGGTATGTAATAATGCTTTCTCATGCTTGAAACTATCCGTTTTTCTGTAAGTTAGGTGGACTTCCTTCAAACAATCATGCACTCATTGTGTTATTTGGCAAGGAAAATCTCATTGTGGTTCTTCTCTATATAAGTAGAGTCTTTTAGGCATTTCAAATATGAATCTGATCATTCTTCACAACAAAAGATACATAGGACATACTTTATCGGATGTCATGAATCATACAATCCATAAGGGCATCAATGATGCCTCAATCCCATGCTTGGTTCCAAGTCGGGGTTTGTGAGTGCGACTCAGCTGGGGACTGAATCCAATACAACTTGCCTCAATTGGTCCATTTCGGTCTGGTGGCTCATTTTGTTGCCCACCAAAACTGAGATGACTCAATTTCTGTATTAGAAACATGATCCTAGATTTGTTGTTTAGGGCAGTGCAGAACATAGAGCCCAATTTAAGCAAGCTCTTGTATTCCTGCCTTTTCTGCCCCAAATCACAAGTGAGATATGAACGGGCAGGTCAAGTTCTTATCTCAACTATGACTTTGGATGTAGTGCATCCTGTTTGCCTTGGAAACGAGGAATGCACAACGAAAAAAAAATGCAGTTATTTACTTTCTACCATGATACAGGTGATCAGGTATTCCCAATATGCTTTGAATTGCATTGGGATGTGTCCGTCTTGGCTGACCTACCTCAGGTTCGACACCCTTAACTCTAGAATTGGATTTCCATTTCCGTCTTCTCTGTGTGTGCGCGCGCGCGTGCACGTGTGTTTGTCTAAGCGAAAATGTATCCTTTTTGTCAGGTACACTGCATTTATTCCATTGTATCCTATAGGGGTAGCTCTCGGAGAAAGTAAGCTCCAAAATCCAATCATTCTTCTCTGTTTTTATTAGAGCATCTCATAATACAGGACTGAGGGACAGTCTGTCTTTGTAACAACTCAAGCTGCGGCAATCTAGTTGCCAATCTGGACTGACCACATCATAGGTCACATTGATGTGGGCTAGCTAATAGATGGTTTGATTATAGAATCAGTGCGGTTTTCAGGTTCCGCTCCATCACAATGGGGACAATGATGTGGTGAAGATTCCAGTTTATGTAGCCCAGATCCTATACAAAGCTTTAACTCGTTGATTGTAATCAACCTATGTAATAGACTATTAGATAGTGATTGATTAAAATCAACCTATGTAATAGTCTATTACATTGCACCTGTGGGAGTTTTGTGCTTATTGCCGGTCCCCAGCCCGAATAAAGGATGGTTGTGTCAGGTTGGCAGCTGGCGTCAAACTTATACCATGACTTTCATCATGAATACGAATGAGATCATGAATACGAATGAGATGATGATCCTATACAAAGCTTTTACATCTACAATGTGCATCTAAGTGTGTTTCAATGTGTTTTTTTTTTTTTTTTGAAAGGCAACAGAATTATATTGCAATGTGTTGAAGTGCGTCTAAGTGCATCTGAGTATATTGCACTTAGATGAACCTAAACACACTTACAAACTGGAATTATAAACACTTGGACGCATTTAAATATACTTAAACGCACTTAACCGAACTTAGACACACTATATAGAACTTTATATTGGATCCACCCTCATCTTTTCTGAATGGAATACACCATCTACACCCAACTTAGTCGGGATTTCTTGATTCCATGCAGTGTGGCTCATGTATCAAGCACTTCCATTGATAAGGGAGAAAAAGCTCTATGCAAACGTCTTTGATCGGCTTCCTTTCAGCTATTATTCATTTGTCAAGGTATGTGAGGACATGCTTTTGTAGAGCTTTGCTAAGTCTACACGCATGTGTAATAAAGCTCATGTACACACCACACATTTCCGGCATTGCATGGTAGGTCTGAGATCCAATCCATCCATCAGAAAGGCACCACTGTTCATGTCCTAGCCCAAGAACCAGGCTGCTCAACTTGTCAGGTGGGCCACAGTTCACAAAACAAATGTATGGCTTTGAAAAATTTGGCTGAAGTTTTCTAACCCGTCCACATGTTTCCGAAATTGGGCCTACACACTGAGTGGACCAGATTTCTTTTTGGAAAAACATGTAGAAGGTCGGACCAACCCAATGGATGGATTGGATCTCGCACCTACATGCCATTTTGGCCCATGTGTAGTACGTACATGAGCTCTATTGCCCGTGTGCAATTAGCAAAAGCTCTGCTTTTGTATGCAATTATCTATTTACTTGCAGGTAACAATCTAAAACAACTAGTTCTATCATTGGCTTATGATACAAGTAGTTGCTTTAGACACATGATGAAATCCAATCTTCGATTTGGGCTGTACATTTATTTCAGAAAATTCTTGGCCGCCGACAATGCGAGAATCACATTAGTTGGATGATCTTAACCATCTGATGGATAAGATGCAAAAACAAAACATGGATTACTTCTGATTTTATGGAAACACGGGTCAAATGATACTAACCATCTGACTATGGTTTGTCAAAAAGAAGTTTATAACAAACGCAATCAACATCCAAGTGTTGGGATAGTCCAATTGGTATTGTCAAGAGTTGGCTGGAAATGGACAGTCCATATCAATGATTAGACTATCCCGGCAGTTGTATTCTAAGCTTGCAATGCGGCTAGTTAAATGAAAGATCTTGAATTGCTCAATCTGAATAATCCAACAGTCAGATTTAAATCAATGATCATGTGTGGCTCACCTGATAAGAGTCTTACAAAACAATCTTAGACAACCCGTTGCATCATAGGCTTTCAATACATCCAGTTGTTTGGACAGATGGGATGATCCATCTCCAATCTTGTTTGAACCAGTGGACCCACATTCTGGTTATAAGCTTATGCCATATTGACTGTGCACCGTTTGATCTAGGTTCTGCTTGTATGCTACCCATTTCTGTGGTTAAAGCTGTACGTGCATTTATTTAAGCAGCGACGATCGAAACTGGGCAAACGCCATCAGAAGAAACATTGAGGCCATGTTTGGATGTACAAGTGAATTGAACTGCAAAGGTATCCTTCAAATTGCAGTTGTGTTTCTTTGGAATCCAACTTGAAAGTAACATAACTGCAATTTGGACCCACACCCTGAATATGAATACTCAAGGAAACCACAATTCTGTTATTTACACATTTATAATTGTAATTGCAATCCAATTTGATAGTGCATCCAAACAGGCCCTCAAAGTGTATGGTCACATTTATTTATTTTTAATTCTTAGATTGTTAAAACAAAATTTTTGTATTTATTGCTTGTATAAATTTGTTGATTTGCAACATAAAAAACTGTATTTGGGAGGCATTTGATTTTTCGTTGGTTTTCAGCATGAGGAAATATATGATCCTCAATCATCATTGAGACCGTTTATTTTGATGGGCCCTGTCTGTGATGAGGTGTTCACCCAAAAAATGGCCACAGATTGAACAATCCTAACCCTTCTACTAGCGATCTGCAAATCGACGGTTTGGGTGCATGTCCAATGGAGAAAAACAAACAAAGGTTGGATGGATACGAGTTTCTAATCTGGAAGATTTCCAGGCATTATATGTTCACATCAGTGGCCGTCACTCAACGGTCTGGATCACAGCCAATGTATTTGCTACCATTCAAGGGTCATATAAATCCTATCTCAGCACACTGACGTGGTTATGCTATGTAGCATGATTATATTTCTTGTTTTAGGAAGCCCACACACATGTATAAGCTAGCCCATGTACACACCTCCACATGTGCCAGTGTGGCACGTGGGTCTGATATCCATACTGGAGATCAGATGCCCATTTTTTAGATGCCATGATCCAAGAATCATGACGGTCTGATGATCAAATGGCCCAATGTTAGAACCAGGCTGACGGGTTAGAAACACTTGGCCGAGTTTTTTCATCTGATTGTTCTGCGAACAATGGCAACCCGAGTATATGCTGTGAAATATGTTGGAAATACTGAAATTAAAAAATAAAAGTAAAATTATTTTCTTTGTTTCTTGGCATAATCACGTAAAAAATGACGTTGTCCATTCTTAAAGCTTAATTAGCCCTCTTATTAATTGTTGATGGGTTACAGGGTGAATTGCGTCCTGGATAAGATAAGTCTATTTAGATCCTGTGTAGCAATCACAAAGGGTTCACTTGGGAATTTTTCAACACAATTGATCTTCTAACACTTTCTTAGGAGACTTATTTGCAATATTCTTAGAAGGGTTACAGGGTGATTGCTATATGTGATGTCTTATGGTTATGGGGAATGAATATGTGAAGATGATGAATTTTGGATTAATAATCCGACGGTTCTCTATAGCCCATTAAACTCAGGCTCATATCATATTTCTCGCACCATCTTGCGTAAGGTTGTGAGGGAGTGTTCACTTTATGATATGCGAGGGAGTGATCACTTTCTGATATGCCTGAGCGCGTACACTGTCCTTGTGTGAGTACGTGTGCTCAACAACCCAAGCATCTTAATCTCTAAAACTCCAAATAAGAATACTACACACACCTTTACATATAAAACAAAAGATTTATTTTTTCAAGAAAAAATCACATTTTTTCATTTGAAAATTTTCAAAATTATTTTGGCGGCAAAATGAAAATTTCAAAAATTTTGATTTTTCAAAAACCAAATTTTAATAGAGTTTATATCTAGGGTGTTTAAGATGTGAGACCTAGCTGTTGGATGGCTTGGATCTCATGCCCGTGTGCCATGTTTGTAGTGGTAAGTAGATGGCCTGCCTTATACAAGCGTTTGGGTTTTAAAAACCGAGGTCTGCTAGATGCATTGCATTGCGACTGGTATAGGTATTTCAGCTTTTGAATGCGATTATATTCTGCTAATCCAAACCATTTATATGATGGGTCTCATTTTGTACGGTGGACGCCAATTCATAAAAGCTCCCAAGTTGGATCATTTCAACCCGTTGATATTTTGGCCGTTGAGGTTTGAAAACGGATGGCTATCATGCCTTTGTATAATCAGATGACTAAGATATTCAATTTGAGAGTTCTTCTTAGGAGTCCACCTAAAGAGTCCTATGGTATAAAAGGCCTGTTCAAAGAAGCCAAATCCAACGGCTCAAGTCCCGACTCATCGTGATGATTAGATTTTTAGTGTAGTCCATCATGTACGTGGCCTTGTAAGTGATCTAGACCATCCATGCCACATGTGCCACAATAGATGGTCATTGGCTCAATAATTAAAGTCTGATGATCATAGACGATTTAACTGTCCAACTGTGCACCCTGATCAGCAGACCAATATTAATTTCCATATGCTTTATTTTTTAGCTCAAGCCCTTAAATTATCTTTTAAAATGGATGGAAGGAGTGGATAACATATATAAATCACGTAGAACCCCGCAGAGTTTACTGAGTTACTCACTACGGAATCCGCTTCCAGTGCGACCTTGCTCGGGACGAAATCAGATTGCGTACTGAGTAACTCAGTAGGCTTTTATCGTACTGAGCAAACTCTATTGGGCCGACCGTGAATGGATGTGGTCTATCCACGCTGTTTATACATTTTTCAAGCGCATTTTATTAGTTGAGACCAAAATAAAATCATTCCCAATGCTCAAGTGGACCACAGCACAGGAAACATTGGGAATGCTCAAGTGGACTATAGCACGGGAAACAATGGGAATAATAATTTCCACTGATTGAAACCTTTTTAGGGTATAGAGTGATGTTTATTTGTCATCCAACCTGTTCATAAGATCACACGGATATGGATGAAAGGAAAACACAAATATCAGATTGATCCAAAACTTCTGTGGACCCCTAGAAAATTTTTAACAGTTGACATTCAATTCGCACTGTTTTCCTATGGTGTGGCCCACTTAAGGTTTAGGTACTTCATTTTTGAGCTTAAGCCTTAAAATTATCTTTTAAAATAGATGTAAGGAGTGGATTGAATATATAAATCACGGAGGGCCCCACAGAGTTTACTCGCAATCGGCTTCTGCTCGGGACTCCGGAGCGGTTTGGGTGTTCCTCAGTTTTTCCAACGAACGCGGATTTACTGCGAAAGCCTTTAGCAGGAAATTCCTGCGCGCGCAAGGACGCTCACCTCCATGTTTGTAGGAAATCTATTCCGTTCATCCGTTTGGAGAGCTTCATTTTAGGACAAGTAAGAAAAAATGAGGTGGATCCAAAATTCAAGTGGGCCACGTGAGAGGGAAAATTTGGGAAATAAATACCTATCATTGAAATCTTCCAGGGCTCCACTTTGATGTTTATATGCCATCTAAACCGTGTATAGGGTCATTACCACTGGGATGAAGTGAAAATATAAAAAGGTTAGCCTGACACAAAGCTTTTATGGCCACGAAAATATTTCAACTGTTCTCACTGAATCCCCACTGTTTCCTCTCGTGTGGCCCATTAAGTCTTGGATCCACCTCAATTTTAGTCAAATAGCCTAAACTGAGCTCGCAAAACGGATGAGCAGGTAGATGTCTTGCAAACATGACGATGGGCCCCATCCAGCATCCTTACGCAGGAACTTCCAGCTAAAGGTTTTGGCAGGAAATCCGAGTTCTTTGCCAACTCATTTTTAGGGCACGAGCGAAGTTTAAGGTGGACTGTACAAAGTAATGATTTACCACTAAAAATTTCTTATGAGCCAAGGACGTTTTTGATAAACCTGATATTTGTGTTTTCCCTTCGTACATCTAGGTCTGTGTGACCTAATTCATCCATCCAGGTCTGTGTGACTTAATCCACCGGTTGGATACCAAACAAGCGTTATAGTGGGTCTTAGAAAGTTTTAATGGTAAGTGTTTAATGAGCATTATTTCATATTGTGTGGTCGAATTAAGATTTGGATCTGTTTCATTTTTGGGACAATGGCCTAAAATGACGTGAAAAAGCTGGTGGACGGCATGGATATACAACACATACATTAAAGTTCATTTAGCACTGTTTACTATCATGTGGTTCAATTGAGATTTGGATGTGCTTCATTTTTTAGACCATGTCCTAAAATAATCTGAAAAATCTGATGAATGGCATGGATATACAACACATACATTCAGTGGGCCCCACTATTAGAGAAATAACCACTAAAGTGTTACTGGGTAGGGCTGTACATGAACGGGCTAGCCCGATTAACTCGCTCGACTCTGCCCGAAAAAGCTCGACTCGGCCCGACCTGGAACTGAGTTCGGGTTGGGACCCACTGTCAGAGAAACATCCACTAAAGTGTTATTGGGTAGGGCTGTACACGAACTGGGCTAGCATGATTAACTCGCTCGACTCTGCCCGAAAAAAGCTCGACTTGGCCCGACTTGGAACTGAATTCGGGTCGGGACGGGTCATTTTCTTCGGTTCGAAACTGAGTTCGGGCCAAGTTCGGATAAGTTCCAGTTCGGCCCGACTCGGCTTGAAACCCGACTCGGCCTATATATATAGGGCAAAGGTACTATGCGCTCGACCTCACAAGTTCGTCCCATGAGGTCGAGCTGTGTGGGCCCCACCGTGATGTGTTTCGAACATCTACCCCATCAGTCAGATGCACCATTCCATCATGGGCCTAGGTCTCAAAAATCAAGTCAATACGTGACTTGTGTGGGCCACACCACATACAGAAGTCGAGAGTGGCCGTGCACCAGTAAAACATTCATAATCATTTTTTGGGCCCACCGAGATGTGGTTTGCAAATCTAGCCCATCCATTATGTGTGTCCCACTTGGATGAGGGTTTAGACCAAGTTTCAGTAGCATTCAAAACTCAAGTGGGCCCCACTAAGTGTTTTTATATGTTTTAACGGTGTCTTCACATGATTTTAGATGGTATGGCTCACTTGAGTTCCGTATACGTTTGATTTTTGGGATATCCCATAATTTAAAGGGGACCCATCAAATGCACGGTGTTGATGGTAGACAAGCATCACAGTGGGGCCCACACAGCTCGACCTCACAGGAACTTATCGTGAGGTCGAGCGCACAGTACCTTTTCCCATATATATATATATATCCTAAATTCTTACCCAGTTAATCTAACCATTTATAGCAATTTAGGCCGTCCAAATCATGGATTCCTTTGTAGATGGACCAAAGTCCCAAAAATCTATGACAAAATCCCTTCCCAAAAATAAAGGTCATTCAAGTTACTTGCCAAAGCCATTCCCATGAAGTAGATGAAGCAGAGTCAAAAAATCAAGGCCATCCAAATCGTGGGTCCGAAACTGGCCCGAACTTGCCCAATTACTGACTAGGCTGGGTTGGGTTCAGGTTGGTGACCGTGCCAGGCAGGGTTGAGCATACTTCGACTCGGTTCGGCCCGATGTACACCCCTATTACTGGGTAACACCTAATCTGCTCATGTGGATGTCGTGCACACATTATAGTAGGGCCCACACAAAGAATGTTGCATTATTCTATTGGAGTTCCCTTTTAGCTGTTGATTTATAGGCCAATGATCAATAGTTTCTCTCATATTTTAAAAGGATCCGCCTTCATGCATGTATCTCATCTGATCAACAACCTAGATAGCCAAATATGACCCCATATCCAATGACTATAGCAGGGCTGAAAGTTGGGTGAGTTCAACTCAACCGACCCAACATTGGGTTGGGCTTGGGTAAGATGCATAAGGTTTAGTCTTAAGCTTGGGCAATATAAATACCAGGCCAATAAATCTTGGGTCAGGCTCGGGATGAGGTCTCATATATATATATATATATATATATATATATATATATATATATATATATATATATATATATATATATATATATATATAGGGAAAAGGTACTATGCGCTTGAGCTGATGGGTCCGTCCCATGAGGTTGAGCTGTGTGGGCCCCACCGTGATGCGTTTCGAACATCTACCCCATCAGTCAGATGCACCATTCCATCGTGGGCCTAAATCTCAAAAATCAAGTCAATCCGTGACTTTCGTCGGCCACACCACATACAGAAGTTGAGAGGGGTTGTGCACCATTAAAACATTCATAATCATTTTTTTGGGCCCACTGAGATGTGGTTTGCAAATCCAGCCCATCCATTATGTGTGTCCCACTAGGATGAGGGGTCATACCAAGTTTCAGCAGCATTCAAAACTCAGGTGAGCCCCACTAAGTGCTTTTATATATTTTTGGCATGTCTTCACATGATTTTAGATGGTATGGCCCCACCTAAGTTCCGTATACGGCTGGTTTTTGGGATATCCCATAATTTAAAGGGGACCCATCAAATGCACGATGTTGATGGTCGACACGCATCATGGTGGGGCCCACACAACTCGACCTCACGGGAGCTTATCGTGAGGTCGAGCGCATAGCCCAAAAATCAGCCGTATACGGAACTCAGGTGGGCCATACCATCTAAAATCATGTGAAGACACCGTTAAAACATATAAAAGCACTTGGTGGGGCCCACTTGAAATTTGCATGCGTTTAAAACTTGGTCTGAACCCTCATCCAAGTGGGACACACATAATGGATGGGCTGGATTTGCAAACCACATCTCGGTGGGCCCAAAAAATGATTATGAATGTTTTAATGGTGCACGGCCCCTCTCCACTTATGTATGTGGTGTGGTCCACACAAGTCACGGATTGACTTGATTTTTGGCACCTAGGCCCACGATGGAATGGTACATCTGACTGATTGGGTACATGTTCGAAACCCATCACGGTGGGGCCCACACAGCTTGACCTCATGGGATGGACTCGTGAGGTCGAGCGCATAGTACCTTTTCCTATATATATATATATATATATATATATATATATATATAGAGAGAGAGAGAGAGAGAGAGAGAGAGAGAGAGAGAGAGAGAGAGAGAGAGAGAGAGAGAGAGAGAAGCTTCCATGCGGTCGAGCTCATGGGAACTTCCCGTGAGGTCGAGTTGTGTGGGCCCCACCATAATGTATGTCGAACATCAACATCGTGCATTTGATGGGTACCTTTTAAATTAAGGTATATCCCAAAAATCAGCCATATACGAAACTCAGGTGGGCCATACCATCTAAAATCATGTGAAGATCTGGCTAAAACATATAAAAGCACTTGGTGGAGCCCACTTGAAATTTGAATGCGTCTGAAACTTAGTCTGACCCCTCATCCAAGTGGGACACGCATAATGGATGGGCTAGATTTGTGAACCAGTTCTCAATGGGCCCAACAAATGATTACGAATGTTTTAATGGAGGGTAACCACTCTCAACTTTTGTTTGTGGTGTGGCCCATACAAGTCATGGATTGACTTGATTTTTAAGCCCTAGGCCTACCATGGAATGGTGCATCTGATTGATGGGGTAGATGTTTGACATGCATCATGGTGGGGCCCACACAACTTGACCTCATGAGAAGTTCTCATGAGCTCGACCGCATAGAACTTTTTCCATATATATATATATATATATATGAGTTTTGATTATATATAAATTATAAATTATAACTGAGTTTGGATTATTTATGTTAAAGGCACAAAAAATTTCAATACCATCAGGTCTTATTGGTCCACGCCATCTGCGATGACTCAAGCTACTAAGATATGCTAGATTTTTCTCTCCCAAGTAGATAGCATACTACACAACATGACTTTTAAATGAGTAGTTGTCCTATATTTTAACTTATTTGTGTACTAAAAATAAAGGATTTTTTTTTTAACAATAAATAACTATACATATAATTAATAAAATCATAGGTATAATAATAAGATGTGTATTAAAATATAATAAACTAATATAATAATGAATATATTAGTGTGTATCCACCTGACAAACCCAACTGAGCCCACTTGGGTTGGGAATTCCTGCCTCAGGTTGGGTTGGGTTACGATTGAGGAATAGGAACTTTGGGTTGACCTAGCGTAGAGCAGCAACCCGACCCAACCGGCCCGACTTTCATTCGGTAAGGCCCCACAGTCAGGGTTCTACGGCTCCCCGATTCCAACAAATGCGAGTCGTGTGAGCATGAGAATGCAGTTTCTATTCCAAGTATTCTCACCCTGTTGGTCCCACACAGGACAAACATGCTATTATAATGATTTCCTTTGTACTTTTTGAAAAGGCATTTTATAAACAACCGTCCAATTCTACGTTATTAGACCAGACCTCCTAAAACAACCGAATTTAAAATCTACCACCTATCTATTTTAATACCACCGACCCTTTTAACTAATATAAGTTAATAAGTAACTTTTTTGGCTTGAAGTTAGCTTGGTAAACACGTAAATTATGAGATAAAAGTTATTTATCCTCGTAAAATTTTATTTTTTCTTTTGCAACTTCTCAGCATTATCTCTCTCTGCATGTGATGAATGGTCCATATGCAAGGAAGCAACACATGATGGGAGGTCTAGGTCAAAGGTGGGCCTCACATTATGGATGATCTATATCAATGTAAACCTAGATAATAGATTGTCTACATCAAAAGTAGGCCCCTAATGATGAATGACCCACATCCGAAGTAGGCCCCACATGACATGGACAATCCACATCAAAGGTAGGGCCCAAATAATGGATGGTCCATTTCAAAGGTGGGCTCCACATGAAGGGTAGTGGGTATTGAAGTTATCTCCACATGATAGACAATAACATGAAAGTGGGCCCCACATGATAGATGGCCCGCATTAAGGTGGCCCCACATAATGAATGGCCCACATCAAAAGTCAACCCCTAATGGTGAATGGCCCACATCTAAGGCAGGGCCCACACGACAGACAACCACAGGTTGATGGTCCACATCAAAGGAGCGCTACACATGATGGGCGGTGGACATTGAAGGTGACCCACATGACGGACAATTTATTTTGATGGTGTACACCACATGATGGATGAC